>JAOXNO010000070.1:20027702-20043568 GCA_028565335.1 Limnodromus scolopaceus | reverse complement strand
TTTGTAAACAGACTGTCTCCAGCCTTCCTGTAGGCCCCCCTCAGGTACTGGAAGGCTGCTATTAGGTCTCCCCGGAGACTCCTCCAGGCCGAACAACCCCAGTCTCCAGGCTGAACAACCCCAGATACGCTTGTGGCAAGGGGCAAAACGTCACCTTCTCCACTCTCAGAAAGAGTTGTGACGGACACAAGCCATGGAGGAGGGGAAGGGCTCGGGAGCCTCCATTTGCAGATCCATCCTGGGAGGCCGAAGCGAGGGGAGAGACAAAGAACAGGCAGAACTCACAGGATGGGCTTCCCCCAGGAGGAAAAATCCTCTCCAGGCACACAACACAGCATTATGCACATTAGAGCTCCCAAGCATGGAAGCCACGAGCGTACACACAAGGCACACGCAGAGCCAAAACCCCTCAGCGATTCAGACACTGCGAGGACACACGAGAAACCAGAGTGGAGAAGGAAAGGGCAGCTCCCCGAGAAACCCAGCCTGTTGAGGAAACCCACGCCGCTGGGAACACACCACGGGTCAGCAAAGCAACACAAAAGATCTCAGCCACTGTCTTCCCTCTCCTGATGCTGCTATGGGAAATGCATCAACTCCTCGCTTGCTCCTTCCTTACCATCCCCAACTTTCTATTTATTCTCCCAGTGATGCCACGTTTCAGCTGTACCAAAATCTAAACTAATTTTACTCCAAAAGGTTTACCAGGCCACACATTCGGTTCTTTCGGAAAAAGGGGCAAAAAGCTGTTCTTGCCACTAAAATATACAAATTCGGAATTTCTGAGGCAACTGTTGTTCAGGCTGACCTGCTGAAAAGGCACTTAGTTTAGGAAGCAAAATTATGTAAAGGAACGTAGTTGGGCTTACTTACAACTTCGCGGTGTGCTGGGAAGCAGGAGTCCCTCGTGAAGGATCAGCGTTGGGTCGGACAGCTTTGGGCTGTGCTGATCCCAATGTGTTTGGCAGGATGGTACAGGAGGGAGGGAGGGAGGGAAGGAGGAAGCTTTGGGCTCCAGATTGTATTGGGACAACGCTGAAAGCACCAGCCAGCACAGAGCAGATGGACTGGAGATGGGAAATCATCTGTGGTGCACAGATACATCTGCAAGCAGCGTGCAGGCTCAGGGACGCGCTCCACAGTTTGAGATGGTGTGGGCTTCGGGTTTGCCTGCTTTTTGCTGTGCCAGCAAGGAAAACTACAGCCAGAAGATCAAGTTTTAGATGGAGGCAAGAGTTTGGAGTTGATTCTCTTTTTCTGCTTGCTTTGCACCAAATGACATAACCAATGTCAGCGGAGTTGCTGATGCTGCCTTGAGTCAGTGTGAGAGGAGAATCAGGGCCGTGATTCATTAGGTTTAAGGCTCACGGGGGAAGATCCTGGGGCATGTGCTTGTCTCCGGGCTGCCTGGAACAGCGAGTCTGAGGGAAGTGCCAGGTGTTAAGAGAGATATCCAAGTAGATTTTACACTTAAAATATAATAATCCTTTGTGCTGCTGTGGCAGTTTTCATCTGAAGGTCTCAAGGGGCTCGGCTGACATTAAGCTGGTATGCTTCAATATCTCCAGTCAATGTGTGATCTCCATTTTTCTAGATGGGCAAAACGAGGCACATAAAAGGGAAAAAGCACTTGCCAGAGGTTGCAGAGGAAGCTGAGAGCAAAGTTTTGATCCAAATCTAAGGATGCCAGCTTTGACCTCCTGCTCTAACCACTGCCCATGTACTGTGGCCACTAACTAGAACCCAAGGAGGTACCTTTCACATTCAGAAACAGCCAGTTCAGCCCCAAGAAAAGCCAGAGAGTGTGTGTGCACCTCCCTGCAGGGCAGGGAGAAGGGATCGTGCAGCAGCTTGGTGATGTCCAAGCTCTGTAAGAACAAGCCTGCAAACCTCTACCTCTTCCCGAGATGCTTTAACTCTTCCCAGGCAGCTTCCTCCTGGCTAATGGAAGTTCTTCTCCAGGTAGGAGCTGGGGGGCCATAGACAGAGAACAGGAGAAAGCTCCTGTAAAAATGAAAGCAAAAACAAAACCATTTTCTTCCTTTCTCCCTCAGAGACTTGTGTCTACTGGAAAATATTTACAGCAGAGAAAGGTGAAATAGCAGGACTAATTAGCACTGAGAAAGCTGGCATAAATGGCAGATGTTTATAGATATATATAAACCCCAAAGATCCTGCCACCACCGTGTGTTTTGCCTCTTGCACTCTCGGAGTAGAGGTTGTCATGCCAACAGCCCCCCTTCCCCTCCCCATGCCACCATTCCCAGCCTTGACTTTAATCTTCATCATTTTAAGAACTTTTGTCACCACGGCAACGTGACACAGACTTTTAAAAATATTTTCTAGCACAACTCAAACGACTGTCTTTCCTGCATGGTTTTCTTTAAACCCCTACAAAAAAACCGCAAAACACTGAGGGTTGTATTCTGCCTCCACTGAACAGAGCTGGAAGCCTCCCATGGGTGCGAGAGGGCAGGGACAGGAGCTGGTTGATGCTTCCAATGACATTTTCACCTCTCAGGGATGGTGTCCCAGAGCAGCAACGCAAGGACTGAAGCCAGGGCTTTTTCAAGAACCTCGGTGACTTTGGAGAACGTGCCCCTTCACTTCTCAACGGGGTTTATGTTCTCACGCACCTACAGCTCAGGTTTTCAACAGTATCTCTCGATATAGTTAAATGCCTTTGGAAAAAGAAGAGAAGAACCCTCGAGCCCCCAGAGCTGTAAGTAGGTTAGATGTCTCATGCTCAGTGGGAATTAGATACCTTACCTGCCTAGGCTTTTTTTTTTTTTTAATCTCTCGTGGCTCTTATCTGCAACTTTGGGAATTGTAGTTCTTCTGAGAGGCTAGCAATGAATCACCGCTGGAAATAGGTCATGGGCTTTTTTGGAAGTTTAAGAATGACCAGAGCCATCAGGCAAAAGGTCTGTCTAGCGCAGTAGCTATACATAGAGACGCCTGGGGAAAGAATATCTGGGAGAGGAAGGGAAGCATAAATACCTGAGGAGACAAGAAGCCCAACCGGTTTGAAACTGGGGCCTCGAGGCCTGGAAATGGCAACAAGAAGGAGCAGTAAGTGGTCTGAGAGGCTGGTTCCCATGGCTCTGTGCTGGACTGGCACTCGGGAAAGGTATTTGTCGTGGGAAAAGGCAACTGAGCAGCAAGATGAGGTAATCGACGGATGACTCAGATGATGTAGGTGAGTCCAGGCTGCACACTGTGTCAGAAGGACCTCATTCGTGGTCTGGTCAAAAATTCACTGAGCTCAGTGGGAAAACACCCCCTGAGTGCAGTGAGCTACCAGACACAAAGTCAATTAAAACAGTTAGCATGGACACGTAATGAGACAAAATACTAATGGCAATATCGATCGGGTTATGCTATTAACCTGGGTCAGTGACACCCTTCTCCTTGGAGCACAGATCTATTTTCTGGAAGAAAATTTTAAAAAATGGTATAAATAGGTGTCCTGAGGAAGGGCATCCCAATCTCCTTTCCTCCCAGCAGCAACACCAGGTCCCAAGAGCTGGGTCATGTCACATACCATTTGGAAGCTGTCAGCCTTCCACTAAGCAATAGCTTTACTGGAATTCCTAGATCCCTAATGAAGAGGTAGGAGTTAAAAACCAGAAATTATAGAACACCTTCTGGGGCAGTTTGATCCAGGGTGACGGGCAGGTAAGACACAAGTATCCCAGAAAGACATCAGTATCATGGGATAGGCTTAGAGCTCTTAACTGTCCTCTCTCGGCCAAAGACAAGAGGACTTTGTTTATCAAAGTGAAGGATCAGCTGATAAAGGAAATGCTCTTTTTTCCAAACAATGTGCAGTTCAGCTTGCAGAATACATTGCCACAAGAATCCTCCAGGCCAGGAACTTGGCAGGATATTAAATACATGCCTAAATAAATAAATGGCTGACTAATAATAACAACTTTAAAAAATCAGTTTATATCCTTCCTTTTCAGTGCTTAAAAAAAACCTGAGGAATAAATCTACCTGTGAGCAGATTATTTCAGAGCTGTCGGTTTGGAATTCATCACATGCTCCCTCTGAAGCATTTGATCATTATTAAGAGCAGGAGAGTGGACTAAATGAACGCCTGGTCTGCCAAAGTGCCTCCCTGTCCCCTTTTAATTACATGAAAGAGCCTGACCCAGAGAACTAGGGACTGCCAGCTGTATTGGTATCCATAAACACTCAACCAGGACACAGGAGAAAGAAAACCAGATCAAGAGAACAGACCCTTCAAATGAGAAAGAAAATTGTCTTCTGAAAATTCAGCTTGCCTGTAAAAGAACCCTAGTTCACCTTCTAGAGAAAGCTGTTGCAAAAGAAATTAGCAGTGACCGTTGTCTTCAGATTTCTTTCAGTCGCACTTGAATTTTTTTAGTTTAAGATTCAGAACACAGTTTTAAAAACCCAAGATTGTCACTTAAGGTACTTAAGGATTCATACGATCATCACCTGGGATATACTATAAACTCATTAGGTCCTGCCCAGGAAGTGCCAACTTGCTGAAGAACTACAGAACTCTTGCAGTTTACTCTCCATCAATTCCTATTTCCTTAATTCACCTTGCATTTCAATCAAGAGAGTTAAGCCCTACTGGGACCAGAGCACACCAAAAGAAGCTAAGCCAAAACCTGCACACCCCAAAATGGGATGAGAATGTGCCTGTTTGTCTTCAAAACACGTTTCTCCACGTAAGGAGCCGGAAGCGGAAGAGTTTATAGACTCTTTCCCTACAGAAATCTGTCCCACGGCTCCACAGCTAAGCCTCCATATGGGGGACCCTATAGAAGCAGCACAGAGAGATCAGGGCAGCACCAAAATGAGTCCCAGGGGCTCTTTAAAAGACCTGCAGCTACACAGGTTTTCCCACTGATCTCCTCTGCTCCGCAGCTCGCGTTTGTTTAAAGGATCAGGCTTTCTGTCAACTGAAGCGACGGCAAGGTTTTTTCCTCTTGTTTTTAAACAGGGCCGATAATGTAAATGTTTCCTTGCTGGATCTGCCCTCTGAGGCCGGGAGTGTGTTAGGTGTGACCATATTTATGTACCAAAGCATAACCTATGGCTGCTTATAGCACAGCTCAGCCTGCCAGGATGCTCCACGTTCTCCCAAGGAGAGCGAGTGCTTTCCACCTAACTCAATCCTCTCCTTTAATTCGGTTACAACCACGGCAACCGAGCACAACTTCCACCCTTGACTTTTTTTTTCTGCCGTTAGTGATTGTAACATCCACGGAAGGAACCGGCCTGGAGACTCGGATGGTTTCGTGCACCACGAGGCAGAGAGTGTGAGCAAAGATAACGAAAATCCCTCCGGCAGCAGACTCGGGGACACTGTATTTGAACAGAGAGCAGAGTTCACAGACTGAGGATGCTCAGCACAACGGCCTGATTTTCCCACGGGCTAAGCATTTGCCTGCAAAGTCTCCATTGATCCATTTTGGGCACTTTTTTTCTTGCCAGCAACATTTCAGAAAGAGCAGAAGAGACGAATGGTGTACTTCATAGCACCGTGAAAAAAATTTTTGACTGCAGCCCTGGCCAAATTGAGCAGAGAGGTACACGCCGAAATTGCTGTGTTACTCTTGGGTTGGTTTGGTGTGGGTTTTTTTTTCCCTAAATTGCTTTGATGGAGGCTGTTCTGAATATTTCCAACAAGAATCTGAGTCATCTTTTGAGGGACCTCAACATTTTGCCGGCAGAGCGCCAAAAGATTTCATCGCACAGCCCGATGTCAGTGTGTTTGCACATGGCGTGTCACACGTGTCGCATCCGGCCCAAAGAGAAGTCGCAGGGAGACAAATGCCCTCCTCCTCCTTTAGAGCAATAATAGCAATATAACCTTTTCCGTATTGCAACGTGCACCTTAGAGAAGGCATCTCTTAAAAGAACAGCGCAGGGAAAATAACTCCCTGAGTGATACGCCTCAGAAAACCTGTACCCTCCCGTAACCTTCACAGAGGAGAGACAGAGCAATGAGAGGAAGAGGAGGGGCTGGAGGAAACAGCCATTACCCTCCCATGCACCGATCCCAGGAGGAGAGCGAAGAGGGGGGGGAGGTGGGTGAAGTGGCTGCCTGCATTTTTTATTTGCTTTAAGAATCTGGGGCAGGGAAAACTGTTTTTTAACCAACAAGCAGTGGATTCATGTATTTATGAAAGTCTGACAGGTTAATTCCTGCTGTGGTTGTACATAGATACTTTGGCTGATTATAGAAAACTGAACAAAGATGTTTAAAAGCAGTATTTAAACTCTACCTAAAATGTTCTTAGATCTCCATGAATATATGCTGGGCAGGATCATAGTCCCTAAAGGCTGCCATTTTAATTAGAAATCCAAAAGGAAATGCTGCCTGATGACAGGTATCAAGGCAAAAATCCCCCGAGGTGCAGCCCAGGAGAAGGAGGAGATTTGCTAGCTCTTTTGGGGGTATAACATAATAATATTATAATACTTATAGTAATAGTAATAATAACAGTTTGGCAGGGATGTTGTATATTCAAGCAAAATACCAGGGTGTTATAAATAAGTGCTGGTGTCCCCTCTGCCTCAGAGGTTGAGGTCTGAAGGCATTTCCTCAAGCTGATAAGGTAAAGGGGAGTCCCTCTTCTTATTCCCAGTATAAGGCTTTTCTGGCCTTGAAACAAATCCTCACACTTTTACACCCTTTCTTTGCAGCAAACCTATACTGACCAGCCATCTGAAAAGCAAAACATATTAGTAAGTCCTTTTAAAAGGCCACAGCCTTCCAGAGGCAGGTTTTTATCCTTTTCCCCCCAAAATGAAGAGGCATTCAGGTAGGCAATATAGAGGCAAGATAGTAGGTACTTGTCTGGCAGGGCTGGAAGGGACCCAGACCCCACCAGGGCATTGCAAGACGCTCGCACAGATGGTAACAAAGTCCTAATGAAACCTCTTCTAATTGCATCATATGAGCAGAAAGTATTTTATTGGTATTTCTCCAAAAAGCACATTGCATGATAGAACTATTTAAACCAAGCTACTTCTTTTGCCTGTTTTTTGCTATTTTTCTTCTGAAAGGGCTTTGCTGCTACATCTATTCCACTTTTGCTTTTAATCCTGATGGGAACGGGACCCACCACGCTCTCCTGATTCGCTCCGCTCCCGGCCTGTGAGCCTGGCTTCCTCCACATCACCGGACACAAAGAATAATTTCACCCAATTGAGTCGAAACCACAACTGAACAAGGTCAAGCCACATCAGATGTGGGGCCCAATTGCTCCAGAAAGCTCTCCCTGGCAGCGACCGGCAGCAGTTAATTCAGAACAAGGCCCAAGAAACCTCCCATCAGGCAGAGGGATGATAACCCACCTCCTTGGAAAGCTGCAGCTGACTGTGTAATAGGGCGAGATTGATTTTAAACTTGGAAGCAGGAGTGGGTTTTAACCTTCCAAAGCTCTTGTCTGCCTTATAGCTCTGGATATACTTATAGCTCACATAAACATCCAAACTGCCCTTCAATTGTGTTGTCTGTAGAAGCAGCTCCGATGTCTGAATACCCGCTGCCTGAAAGAGTATTTCCTTGAATGCATTTGGAATTTGCTGCCTTTTCAATTTCACTGACTGCTCCATATCTTTGCTGAAAATATATAACGGAAAAATATACACAGCCCTCACCTTTTTCTAGCTCCTTTATTACGTTACAGCCTTTTTTCTTTTGATCTCCTCCCCTTCAAGAAAAGAATTTCAAACTTTGCATTTATTCCAGGCTGTTGTCAATCAATCTCATCAGTTTTCTCTGAATTCACTTTACTCCTACAGCGTAGAAGTAGCCCAAGTAACTAAAATTGGGGTATTTTTACCCTTAGTTATCCTATGATGGCCATTCATATTATTTTTTTAATGCTCGTCTCCACCCTGTGCTCCCCCAATCCCAGTTCTGCTTTTTTATCCCCCCCAGCAGAGAACTGGAGAGTAAGAAGCGATACAGAAGCTTCTATAAAGAAGCTCTGCTGTGAAACAGAAATGGAGCCGCTCTAAGCAATTGTGTTTACTCTGCTTGGTTTCTTGTTGGGTTTTAAAAAAAAAAAACCAGAGTCTTTTGGGAATTCACTTCATAACCTGCTTATTCGACCTCTCCTGCCTTGCCCTCTATAGACTGGATCATTCTTCACCTGCTGCTGCCTTGTCTGATTTAATGACACCTCGTTGCTGTGAAAGCCCCCGGTCCAGCAGTAAGAATATTTGCCCCCACCAGTGTAAAAAGAAACAGGCAGAAAAAATGATGGCAGCAGCCCTGAAAAATTACCAGGGGAAATGAGGTACATAAAAATGACAGCATTGATCATTCTTTACAATCCCCGTGCAGGTCCCTGCATGCTGCCACAGCAGAGCCTCCCTTGTCAATACCTCTGAATATTTATTCAGAGAAATTAAGTCCAGGGTAGAATCAGCTTTACCTCTGTGCCTGCCTGGGCTTTACAAGAGCTATGCCTACACGGGCTGTGTCTACAAAGGCTCCAGACTGTGTACACAGAGGCTACATCTACTTTGGAAGGTAAGAATGGACTCCCAAGCAAGCAGTGGGTATGTGGAGTCAGCCTGGCGGCACACACTTTGCCGTCCTGAGCAGAGGTTGCAGTTGTAGCACCAGTTCAAAGTATCAGCAGTGAATTTAGGAGGGGTGAGTGCTTGCAGCCCACAAAGCCAACCGCATTCTGGGCTGCATCCCCAGCAGTGGGGCTAGCAGGGCAAGGGGGTTGGATTCTGCCCCTCTGCTCGGCTCTGGGGAGACCCCACCTGGAGCACTGCATCCAGCTCCGGAGTCCTCAGCACAGGAAGGACATGGAGCTGTTGGAACAGGTCCAGAGGAGGCCCCGGAGATGCTGTGAGGGCTGGAGCCCCTCTGCTGTGAGGACAAGATGAGAGAGTTTGGGGGATTCAGCCTGGAGAAGGGAGACCTTAAAGCCCCTTCCAGTCCCTAAAAGGGGCCTATAGGAGAGATGGGGAGGGACTCTTGGTCAGGGAGTGAAGGAATAGGACAAGGGGGAATGGTTTTAAACTGAAAGAGGGAAGATTTAGGTTAGATATTTTGAAGAAATTCTTTGCTGTGAGTGTGGTGAGACCCTGGTCCAGAAGCTGTGGCTGCCCCATCCCTGGAGGGGTTCAAGGCCAGATTGGAGGGGGCTTGGAACAACCTGCTCTGGTGGGAGGTGTCCCTGCCCAGGGCAGGGGGTGGAACTGGATGAGCTTTAAGGTCCCTTCCAACCCAAACCATTCTATGATTCTATGATTTCTGCTCCTGGATGGTGTTCAGCCGCAGTCATGCTTGGTCTGTCCAGACCACATGAGTGCAAAAGGGCAGAAAATATTCAGGCCTCCACCTTGGAAGAAGGAAGTAAGGCTCAGGTTTAGCCCATGTCTGGACATCTCCTTCTACGGATGCCATGCAGATACTAGACAAGCTGGGACTCAACAAGAGGTTCAGACTCACACTGCAATGACAGCAGGAATGGAGAAAGGCTGACATTGCCTTTTCTTCCCCCCAAAAAAGTGTTAATAAAGTGATAAAACTGCAACACAGGACTAGGTTTCTGCCCTAGAGAGCAAACCGTGCTGTAAGAAGGGATGGAGAAGGGACCGGTGCAGTGCTTCAGTGGTTCGCATTTACTGTAATGAGTGTCTTTTCCATGAACACTTCTAACCTAAGGCAGAATTATTATTAAGTGTCAGCGGTGATTATAAATGAAGCCGGATCCCTGACCCCGCAAAGCTTTGGCAGAGCAAGAAATGTGAATTAGGACACAAGCATGTCAGGCAGAGGATATAGATACCGGGAGCAGCTGCAACATATGGGCTCAGGCAAGGAGAACCAGCAGGGCAGTGGGGACATTCTTCCTGGACAACATGAAATACTCATTTCAGAAAGCTTTAGCACTAGGAATAAATGATTCTCTGTTTTAAATAATACTCTTAGTTTCTTTCCTTGTGTTTATGGTACTTCCCACTCTACAAAGGGAACAGGGAGTTAAGCTGCGGACAAGGAGTTCTGATAGAGCAACACGGGGTAAGAAATGCTGGTTTGAAACCCAACTTCAGACAGACTTGAACCCTTCTCCAGCTGCTGCCGCCTCAGCAGTCTGAGCAGGGGCGGTAGGATGCCCCAGAAAGACAACGTTAAACTGAGCACAGGATGAAGGAAATGCAGGACACCAAGCTTGACCTCTTCAGATTTCAAAGCCTGAATGGGAGAACCCAGATATGAGCCTGGTCCACTAGTTTAGTTCAGAGGGTGAATTGAGACCCATGGGATCTGATTTCCCAGTTCTGTGTCCAATGCAGTTGAAATCTCATAAGGTGGAAGATTTTCCCTCCTTTGACTAAACTTACAAGAATATCTGTTGGGTTCACAGCACCATTGTATTTCTGAATTTTGTGCACTAGAGCTAGAGAGACACAGGAATTGCAGTGAAGTTTCTCTTTGTGACCACCTACGAACTGGAGACTTCCTCAAGAGGATTTGCTCTGAAGCTCGCAGATAGGTGTGGGCACTCCAAAGAGCAGTAAACAAAATAATCTGAGGGATCAAATATTTCAGAGCCCTCAGTGGGAAGACTGAAAATGGAAGGGAGTCAGGAACAGATGTCTGATATCCCAGTTATGAGTTTGCATCTCCCTAAAACCCCGGCCACCTCCATCTGTGGAAGGATTAGACTGGTGTCCAAATTTTGAACAAATGATTGGTATTTCAATCTGAGCTACGTAACTCTCCCTACCACAGAGACAAAAAGGGATCTGAACATCAGGATTTCATTACAGATCCTATCTCTCATCTGTGGACTAAATATCATGGAGGATGCAAACACTTTTGACAAGACTAATGAGAAAGAATTTGGCAATTGTCTCTTCTTCAGATCTGCTGGATGTCAAGGGGGAGGTGAGGAGGAAAGTGTTGAGGATCGTTAGGGATGAGGTGAGCCGCATGGAGTAGAATGCTTTGGGATGCAATTAGGGAAAACCCTAAATTGAACACGAGGGGAAAATACTAATTGTAAGGCTCTTTTAGCAGCATTCCCTTGCTGAAGGAAAGGCAGGAAGCCACATCATGTAGGGCATCAGAAATCAGGGCTGATATGGAGTACGGGAGGCTTCTGTGAGCAGCTGCAATTGCACCTGGATGTGCCCAACCCACCATATCCCCACTATAGTTCAGTACATCCAAGGTGACCTGGCAAATCCTTATCATCGCAGAAGACATAAAAGGAAGACCAGCAGCGACAGCCCCAGCCACAGAGACAAGTGTCTGGCCAGTATGTCCCATCACCCTCCAGCAAGCCAGCTGGACTTTGCTAAGTTGTCAGCCCCATACACACAAATATACACATGTACGCGAGATGAAAGGATGTCTCCAGTAGAACTGATGACCACAGATGACCTCCAGCTGCCACCACTCCAGGAATGAAGAAGATCTCTCCCTGGTCAGCCTGTGAAGTGGCTGAGAGTGCTCTCCTGTAATTACCACCTGCAGGGAGCTTAGCCCTTCGCACCTGGATCTGAGTCTTTCCAGCAGTAAGCAGAAAAGCGCACAGCTTGCTCTCCTGCTCCCAGGAGGCTCCGGACCAAGGACTCGGAGCACTCCGCTGCCCTCCCAGTCAAGCCTCCCAGCCAGCCACCTGGTCTGCCACATTTCCTCGGTTTTCAAACCCCCCCCACATCGTGATGTCCCAGGCTCTTTTCCCCACTGCCACCTTAGCTTGCTCCTGACCCTTTCTCCTGCCACTTTTCTGATGCCGGTGCTGGCGTTTGGAGCTGGCAGCTGCCCCTCATCCATCAGCACAACCCCTTTTCTGTGCCAGCTGTCACTTAAGCTGGCACATCGGTGCAACCTTCCCACTTTCTTGGCTCCAGAAAGCAACCCAGAGGGACCGAACTGCCAACCTCAGAGGCCAGGAGCCGTCAGATGGGGTAAGCTCTGGACCGTCTGCAAACAAGTGATGGGAGTAAGAAGTCGCTGTGTGAGGCGCTGATGCTCAGCCCTCACGCTGAGGAAATGCCTTGTCTGGAACAAAATATGCTCCGTCCCTTTTAGCCTGGTCTTTCCACTTTAATCACTGTGGAAATATCCTCTCCCCCCTTTTCTATTTGAAAGATCTCTCACCAGAATATTTTCTTCCAAAACAGTACAAGAAGTTTTGGGGTGGTGTCCTACAGGAAGGAGGGAACACGCGCAGGCAACTTTTTCTTTAAATGACCAGAAAAATCGCTAGCTAATCAAAACAGGCACCGCTTCACTCAAATGACTGATTGTGGCATTGGCTTTTCCCCCTTCCCTCACCCCCATTAGTTGATCAGGGTCAAACGCTGGGCTCCGAGGCCACGTCCCCGCCATCTGCCATTGCTGGATGGAGGCTGCTGAGGTGGGAAGGAATGGCTGAAACGAGCAGCACATCCTGCAGCCAGCAATTGCTCGGGCTGGGGCAATGTTTATCCGGCAAGGAAATGGCAGAGCAGTCCAGTGCTTTCACCCTCAGGAGCTCTGGCAGCCTCAGGTTTGCTTGAATACAAAACCCAAGGAAGATGAAGGGGTACAAGCCTCCCCAGAGGCTACACAAATCTCACCAAGGCCCATTGGTATTCAGAGGGGTGGATGATCCTGCTCTGACACCTAAGATGCCCCCTCCACGGTGCTCCAGACTGGAGCAAAGTCATCAGAGATATGTATGCATTTTTCTGCAATGCTGGTGAATCTTTAAAAAGAGGGGTTGGGGTGTGTGTGCCTCTCCCACGGCCGTGCATGGCTGGTGTAGCAGATGCAGGGCTGCAGACAGACTGGGAGGCAGGTCCAGAGAGTTTCCCCTTTCCAGCAGCAGATGGAAAGCTGCTGCCAGCTGCTGCAGGTCCCCAGTCAGCACTCTGTGCCTCACGTCCACATCTGAAGGCTGCAGATAAGGGGAGAGTGGTTTGCGATAAGGTTCTTTTTAAAGGAACCATCTCCTGTAGGAGCTTGCGGCATGCAGTGCCTTGGGAAAGGGGGAGGAAAGAGAGGGTAAAGGCCAGAGGAACATGTTCCAGCCTGGCTCCAGACCTCATCGTCTGCATTCCCAGCACTCACAGCGAGCCAAGATGGAAGCTGAAGGGTTTTTTCCATCTTCCTAAAATGGGCTGCATTCTTCCCTCCCTGCCAGCTGCTAAAATGACCTTGAAGAGGGCAAGGAGAGGGGCAAAAATCTCTATATAAGAAGCAGCACCATCACGGGCATGCACCTTATCTCCAGCCATGGGTTGTGAAAGAAGCTGCAGGAAGGGTTCCTCAAGCTGCCCTGAAGCACAGCTGCCCTCTGCCCTCCTGCACTCATGGGATGCGCTGTTTGAGGCAGGGAAGCAGGAGGGAGCTGCAGTCTGCTACGCTCACTGCTACGTGCTGACCCCTCTCCCTCTCAGTGGATACGAGGGACCTCTCTCCTTTTGCTTTCCACGCTGGAGAAGCCAATCTCTTCCCCTTGGCAACAGCAAAGACCAGCTCTCCGCTCCCTGGCTGCTTGCTGTCTGTGGGCCAAAGCCCAGTCAGACCCTAGCTGAGCACAGGGATGTACTGGTTTGGAAAGGAGGTAATCCTGTGCACACTGTGCAAGGCAATGCTGCAAGATTAACAGCTCGGAAAAAGTGGCAAGGTATCGCGGCTTGACACATTTCAAACTTCTCTGACAACAGCCCTCGAAGATCAAGCAGATAATTCTGTACCAGGACAGCCTAGATGATGCAACAGGCCTTCCCCAGCCCTCATTTCACAGAAACCCTCTTTATTCTGCTTTCCTCCCGCCCTGCTCGCCTTCTCTCCCATCCCAGAGTTGGACTGGGAACAGGCAGACACCTTATGCTCGAGACAACATGTCTTTCAGGTCTGGAGAGAAGAGAGCTAAAGGGAGAAGTTCCTATCTGTCCTTCCTCATACCTACAAGCTTGAGGTGATTTGTCGACTGAAGAAGGCAGTTGGTAAGATGCCTGCGCATCCTGGCAGGAATGCTTTTGGAAGTGCTCGGAGTGTGGAGGAGCAAGGCTCACCCACAGGCCAGGCCCTGCTGGAGAAAACACAACCAACCTGAATCACATTTTTTTTCCCCCTTTCCACCTGTATGCAAATGACAGCCCTTTTTATCCTTTCTATGCATGAAAGAGTAATATGGAGATAGAGAGGAAGGCGATCACGGCACAAGCTCCCCGTGACTCATTAGTGGCTCCACTTTGCATCTCCCATGGATGGATGCTCTAGCACAAGGCAGGGAAGAAATATAGGGAGATACAGGGAGAGTGAAGAGGTGCTGGGCTCCTGGGATACCCAAAGTTCCTCAGTGAGTTACAATACATTGATACAAACCCACCAGAAGAACATCCTCCTCCGGCTGGTGGGATGTCACCAGCCTGCAGGGAGCCCTGGGGAGGTGTGCAGTTGGCTTGGCTTTCTCTAGATGGTCTCTGCAGACATCTCTGTGGCATGTAAGGGCAGGAAAGGGCCATGGTCAGGGCTGCTACCAAGCTTTTCTGACCTCTGTGATGTGCTATAACACCTTTCCAGTGTAGCGGAGGCACAGGTCCCCTGACTTGCATTCTTCAGGGAGGATTTGTAAGTACGGTGAATTTAGGGGGCGTTGGTGCTGCATCCCTTTAGCACGGAAAAGGAAGAGCTTTCTTAGTGATGTGGTCACGTTGACATGTCTCATCTCCCCTGGGTACATCATGCTACTTGCAGAAATCAGAGCTGGGCCCAGTATAGGACCAGTTTTGGGTGGTGGTGATGAGAGGACGACTGGAAATTATTTCTCTGCTGAGGACCCTTCCTTGGTATCACTGCTGAGCCCTGACAGAGGTCTCTGGACTTTGGCTGCACCAAGTTTGTATAATTAACTACACAATTTCAGCCTGATTCTTTGTAGCATCAGAAAAGCCAGTTGCAGGGTTGGGATAAAGTGGAATTAGTGGATGCCTGGGTGATGCATCCTGGAGAGGAGTCTAATCAACCCTATTTGAGGGACAGCATCTCCAAACTGGGCTGCACCGAGACACAGCAAATCAAGAGGAATTAACACCCGGCAGTTTGCTGGGTGAAAAAAAATGATATATAAATGAAAAAAAACCCAAACACAGCTGCTGCGTCTTAACTGCTCTTCACCCCCTCCAGGGACTTGAGGAAGAGCAGGCCTGTCAGCTGCTTTAAGGGACATTATCCTCACAGTTTCTTCCCAGTGTTTACAAGGAAGCACTGCTGCTGCTTGTTTGATTGCTTGTCACTGCCAGCGCAGAACGAGGTTCTCTCAGAGTTCACCCTCCACAGGCTCCACCACCCGAGAGCGGAGCCAGACCTAATGTGACCCTACGCGAGCGCAGACTCCCAGCTGCTCCCTGGGGTAGGGCTCTGTGCACACCCCAGCTCCGGCAGCGTTTTGCAGAGTGACTTCCC
The DNA here is from genome assembly GCA_028565335.1 of Limnodromus scolopaceus. NCBI lineage: Eukaryota > Metazoa > Chordata > Aves > Charadriiformes > Scolopacidae > Limnodromus > Limnodromus scolopaceus. Next base: position 20,028,141 of record JAOXNO010000070.1, on the reverse strand, counting down.
CTCCCCGGAGATCATTGCCCAGGGTTGCTGCTCTCTCCTCCACTAGCCTTGCACCAAGTCACTTCTTGCCCAATTTGTCCTCAGTCATCTTCAGATCCTGGCCAATGCCTGACTCACTCCTTACCTCAAGATTTCCTCTCAGGCCCATCTCCTTCTACACAAAATGGTGGTGTTCCTCAGGGGTCCGTACTGGGACCAGTGCTGTTCAACATCTCTGTTGGAGACATGGACAGTGGGGTAGAGTGCACCCTCAGCAAGTTTGCCGATGACACCAAGCTCGGTGGTGCGGTCGACACGCTGGAGGGAAGGGATGCCATCCAGAGGGACCTGGACAGGCTGGAGAGCTGGGCTCCTGCAAATCCCATGAAGTTCAACCAAGCCAAGTGCAGGGTCCTGCACCTGGGACGTGGCAATCCCAGGCACAAATACAGGTTGGGCG
>JAOXNO010000070.1:19966996-20019114 GCA_028565335.1 Limnodromus scolopaceus | reverse complement strand
TGCCCCATCCCTGGAGGGGTTCAAGGCCAGGTTGGAGGGGGCTTGGAGCAACCTGGTCTGGTGGGAGGTGTCCGTGCTCAGGGCAGGGGGTGGCACTGGATGGTCTTTAAAGTCCCTTCCAACCCAAACCACTCTATGATTCTATGATTGCGGCATCAAAAGTCCCTGCATAAGCTGAGTACAGGTGAGCCCAGCTGTTCCATCCAGACACCCCGCAGCTCACTCCCTCTCCCACCAGCACATCCACCTCCGTTAACTCTGCCTCACCCTGCCCTGCACACATTCTACCAGCTCACACACATACTCTGCTCCAGTGGACCAGTGCGCCTTACTCACAAGTCTTTTTTAGCTTACCTGGTGATATGCAAAGAGCCTATGAGAGAAGGACACGACCTGGCAGACGACATTGAGTGAGATAGTGGAGCAAAGACAGGGGAGATAAATAGGGGAGCACGGGAGAACAGAATTCTTCAGCACCCCCCTCTCCGCAGTCCTCCTCTTTCTTTAACTCTGTGCAGCATCCTGCCCCTCGTGCACACCCAGAGTAAGTCTAGTCCAACCCTGCTCCGTCCCACAGGAATTACCACTGCTGATGCATGCAGTGAGGAAAGATTAATGTGAACTTTCAGAGATCGGTCATCTGTAGGCACTTTGGAGGAAGAAAGAACTGTCAGTGTGGTTCCACGGCACACAACCATTTACTCCCAGACAAAGATGAAGCAGCACTTCTCTTCCCCACCTCCTTGTTGCTCTGTAGCACCAATGACAAGGGCTCGCCCCTTCTCTCTGCTTCCCTCCCCCATTCCAGAAGGTGAAAAAACTCCTAGCATCATACTCTCTCCGGGAAACTGCTGCTTGGGTTGAGCCCTCTTTGAAAAAAAGACTATCATGTTTGCTCTGCTGGGCTCTGCAATGCATAACAGAGTCTGCATTGCAGTCTCAAACTGCAATCCAGCACCATCTGGCCCTTCCACTTGCAGCACTGCATCACTCCAGGGAGCCTGTTCTTCGGGGGGGATCAGAGAGCGCCCGGCTGGGCTGTCCCCCGGGACCTGTGACAGCCAGCAAAAGGGCAAAACTCCCCACCGGTTTGTATTACGAGGCTGAGACTAGAAATGGCTGCTCGATGCAAACGTATGAGAAGTAAGACAGGGAAAGGGCGCTGATTCGCTTTCATTTCATTATTTTTTAAAACAAATTCAGTTCAATCAACTGCAAATACACTTCAATCCTCTAAAACCATATTATGGAAAGGAAGTCAAGGAGCAGAGACGAGCAATCACGGAGCCCTGCCCTGCTGTGTCTACATAGAAACCTGTACGAAGGAGCTACTTTGACAACAAACAGCCAAAGACACCAAGTTGCCTTTCCTGAGCGTTGTGGGCTGAGAGGACAGAGAAGCAATGCAGGCAAGGGACAAGTCAACTGACCTGGAGACATTTCATTGCTCTGCTCAGCCTCTGACTTACTGAGTCACACTGGGAAAGACACTTTGGCTTTATTTCTCTCCATCTCTCTATGCACGTCCTGCCTGTGCTGTGAAGCAAATTAACCCAGCAGTGAATTCTTCGGGGCTGTAGCCGTCTCTCCCTCTACGTCTGTACAGCACCTTGCACAATGTCATCCCAAACCTCAGCAAGGCATTACGCTCCGCTGTACGGGATGCATTCACAAATTATACCACCACAAAGATGAAGCTTGAAATTTGTAAAGTATGCCCCAATGCTCTCCCTCTGAGCCTGCGACGCTGGGAGGAGGAAACGGTTCAGCTCTGTCATGAATTAGTGTTGTGACAGCTCGGTGCAATCTAGCCATGACTTGCATGGCTGCTTTCCCTTCACATTCCCAGGAGCACACTCTGCATTAGATCATGCTCTGCATCAGGCTCCGCTCCAAAGCAGAGCAAAAAGTACAGGGAGGAAGATGAAATTGCCTTGACCAGCTTTCCTTGTCCTGAAAATATGCTCCTGACATGTGGAGAAAGCTGCAGGGAGCTTTCCCTCTGCTTTGGAGAGCACGGACACAGGAAAAAATAACTCATTTTCAAGCTACTTGTAAGGTTGTGCCTTTGCTTCCATCAGGCCTGACAACTCACCCCGCGTATTGCAGCTCCCCTGGGAACAGCACAGGAGCCAGGGGTAGTTGGGGCTCATGCTTTTCACCTATGTCTTTGAACAAACTATTTGTCTGCAGATTGCTCTTTTTTCCTCTTCCCCTTAACATAACGTCAGAGAATTTAGAAAGAAAGGTTATAAGCATCACCAAACCATTTATTCAAGAGATAAGCATGTAAAAGAAGGCGATGCTTGTGTAAACAAATGCCACAAGTTCTCTGAAGAAGCTCTCTCCAGACCTTTCCTCTGAGCTGTTTCTGGACCTTCCGGGGCTCTGAGAGAGCCAACCCTTTGCTGCCTGGCTGCATGCTACCCTCACAGGCAGCTCTATAACTACATGCTTCCTGCAGGAGGTCCACCTGGACTTACTGTCCTCCCAGCCCACACATCATCTCCACAGATTATATATTTTACGATCGGGAAGCAGATAGCACAGTCTCAAGCGACTAAGTAACAATATGCTGCAGGCCCTCTGGGGAACCTGCTAAAAGCAAAGCATTAGACTCAAGACACGATTCTGTAGCATTCGCACTGGCATAACGTAGGAGAACGGGCGTCCAAAGAAAGCACTTTTGTGTAACGCAGGCGTAAGAGGAGAAAAGATTTAGGATAAAAGTGCAAGACAGGTTGTGCTCACCTCCTCCCACTGGTGGATGTAGCGGATGAGCCGGGAGAGCCGCAGCAGGCGCAGGAGGCTGAGGATCTTAGTGAAGCGCACGATGCGCAGCGCCCGGGCTGTCTTGTACACCTCCGAGTCAATGCGGGTCTCAACAATCAGGAAGATATAGTCCACGGGGATGGAGGAGATAAAATCCACTACAAACCAGCTCTTCAGGTATTTCATCTTGATCCTCTGTGGGTCTAGGATGATCTCCGTGTTGTCCTCCACCACAATGCCTGTTCGGAAGTTGAGGACAAGGTCGATAAGGAAGAACGTGTCCGAAACCACATTGAAGACAATCCACGGGGTAGTGTTTTCATCCTTGAAGAAAGTGATGCCCACAGGGATGATGATCAGGTTCCCTACCATCAGGAGCAGCATGGTCAAATCCCAATAAAACCTGGACAGCAAGACAGAGACATGGGAGATCAGCTACAGAGTGGGAGGTCAGGGAACCCAGGTCAATAGAGCTAATGTGCTTTATACATCTCTACTGGCATTCATTGCCGACTCTCCGCTAGTCTGCCTGAAGTGCCCAAGGTGCTAATTAAGTACTTAATATCATAGGAACACTCATCTTCTGGCTTAGAGGGTTCAGAAAGGAATTGAGTACATGGCTGGACATGTCCGCTTGAAACCTTCGTTTGGGACTTCAGAGCCACCCGAGCAGACATTGACATATTTGTAGTGACTACGACTAGTTAGGTGAAGAGAGAGAGAGAACAAATATTTGGGAGACCTCAGAGTTCATATGCAAATAAAGCCATTTGGGGTTAAAATCATCAGGCTCGCTCCTACCACCTGATCCTTCTTCAGAAGCAGGTAGCACTGACAGCATTGGGATGGGGATGGAACTGGAGACCGTGCTGTGACCTAGATGGTCAGTTTAGATTTCTTGCTGAGTCAAGCTCACTCTGAGCCTGGATTTTAGGAGTTCAGGAGTGCCAGGAAATACCTATTTCATTTCTAAAGTAAGAAACAACAACATTTAACTACCGTTCCATGAAGCACAGTCTCCAAGAAGCTTATCTTCACTCTAGTGGCAAGTCAATATTACCCAGTGGGCCATACAGCAACCTTCAGTTTTGGTTTTGAAGGCGCACACAGTCTGAGTACATTTCCTAATTTATTTGTTTGGGTTTTTTAAGATTTTCCCCGGGTATTAGTGTAAAAGATATAAAATCACACCGTGTTGCCCTATCGCACCCAGAGTGAGGACTAAAATCTTCCTGAGTCTCATACTTTGTGGCAGGGTCTCACAAAGAAACCCCACTGCCCCACACAGCGCTGCTCCGGTCCCCACTGCCCCACACAGCGCTGCTCCGGTCCCCACTGCCCCACACAGCGCTGCTTGGGTCCCCACTGCCCCACACAGCGCTGCTTGGGTCCCCACTGCCCCACACAGCGCTGCTCCGGTCCCCACTGCCCCACACAGTGCTGCTCTGGTCCCCACTGCCCCACACAGCGCTGCTCGGGTCCCCACTGCCCCACACAGTGCTGCTTGGGTCCCCACTGCCCCACACAGCGCTGCTCCGGTCCCCACCAAAGGTGTCACGTGCAGAGATGCCAACGTACTGTGGTTTCCCATCACCAAGATTTCATCAGCTCTACACTGTACACTGCAGGGCGGCTCTTATAATATTGTGAAATATCATAAATAACTTGTATTAAGATGCATTTGTCAGAGCAAATGAGCAAAGTAACACAGAGCAAACCGATTATGGGGTTTAGTCACTTAAACCTGAGGATGCAACACTCAGAAAGCCGCAGTGGCTCTTCCAGTCAGTCACACAAATTAGTAGAGTGTTTATATTATTATTATTGTTAATCTTTTGAGTACAAAATAAGCCAAACTCCCTAGACCGTAAAAAGGCGACAGCAAGTTAACACAAAGGAGAGAATTGAGCCTTCCTTTAAACCAATCATCTCAATAGCAGTGAAGTCAACAGAGTGACTCTGGGTTTACCATGATGTGATGAAGGAAACTGTTGGGTCTGCTGAAGTGCTGCTTCTCTCTCTGTCTGACACATTACAGTCAAAATCACTGAAATGTTTAAGATGAAACAGATTAGCCTCAAAGATCCTCAAAATCTAGCTTTGGTAAGAGTTGTTCAGCTCAAGGCTGGACCTTGGACGAGGCTGAGCTGGTGCAGAAGAGCATCACTACAATGAGGCAACTATGCTGAATTGTTAAACTTCAGCAGGAAAATAAAAAGAGCAAAATAGGTTTTAAAGCCTTCTCTGTATAGATTCTCTCTCCCTATTAAGAACGTAACACTTTAAAGTACCTAAAAGCATATTTAAGATTCCAGCTACAGACAGGGTCACAAACCAGTAATTCTCAGAAACATTCAGCAGAGGCTGACGGGAGCTGACTTCAGTGTGAGCAAAGTCATCCCCTAACGAGGTTTCTAAAATTGTCATCAACTATCTCTTTCTTGCTCTCAAGGTGCCGTGCCCCTGCAGGCAAGGTAGCACTTAGTATAAAAGTACAGTTGGTGCTGGTAGACACTCAGCAAGGAGATTTGGCCGTATGCTTCTTAAGAGCAAGGCCGTGTCCCACGGTAATATGCATTAATACTGTATAAATCCATGCTGCGGTCTTCCTTATTAAGGGCCTGAGATGATGCTGCAGCTTTCCTAGTCAATTAATCTAAATAATCGTGCAATAGCAGGAAGTCTGGAAGCAGTGTCTATATTATTACTGAAAATAAATAACCTCCCAGCCATCTTTAATTTGCCTTGGGGGATACAGAAGGAGATGTGCACAAAGAAAATGATTCTTCCCAAGTTTCAAATGACTGGCATGAGACAGACATGGCCAGACATGCCGAGATGTAAAGGTAAGCGGCTTTCTTCGGAGGTCTTTGGGTTTTTCTACACTGGCTGGGGATTTCAGGCCTTAGCAGGAACTGGGGACGATGACACCAGTGGCTAGGATGGCTCACAGTTTAAGTAAGGTATTTTCCACACACACAACCCCACTGAAATGCTTTCTGCCTGACTGTAGCATTTCCTGCTACCCCAGTCTCTTCTATTCAGGCTTGGTTATACCACGGCCAGCTGTCCTGCACCCCCATTTACAGCATTTCTCTCTATTCTGGTTCTAAGATTTTCAAACTCACCTGACACGTGCTCTGCAGTCCCAGCCTGCTATTACTGCTTAATCGTCTACAGAGAACCGTGGTTTGCAATGATGAAGTGGTAAAATTCATTGCCATGCGTTTCTTAAAGCACAGTTCTCCTCAAGGGTGTACTAGTGACTTGAGATTATTGTCACAGGCTCCCGTCAGCTCTGACCTTTAAAGCCATCACTTACAAAACACAGAAGGTAAATTTCTGTATCCAATGTGCCCCTGCTAATAAAAAGGTATCCAAGGTGTCAGGGAGGAGATAACCTTTTGACTCCTGAAGGAAACAGAAAAAGCTGAAAACCACCATGAATTTGGTCTCCGCACACCAATTCCAGCACAGGGAATTCACCTGCCTTTACAAGGTAAACTGCCTAGAAGTTAAAATTTAACTCTTAAGATTTCACAGCTCCTGCAAATTTTAATTTTACATGTATAGGAAGTATGATCTGGACAGGGTGGCATCACTGGATCTAGAGGGAATAGCCTCTCAGGGCCCACAACACCTCAGAGGTCCAATATCATCCACGTGTCATTTTGTATTTACACCGAGGAACATCTTTTCACCTCCCTTTAAATTATTGGCCAGAATGACTAACGGTGCATGTGATGTATGTAAGGGCAAGCACCAGCTATTAATAACACATGTTTTCTGTATTTCTGGTGTTCCTTTCACCCAGGGATTCCACAGAGCTGACAGTGATGAAATTGCTCTGCTGCACCCATGAGAGGCAGACAGAGTTATTAGGCCTGTCTTGCAGAGAGAGAAGCCGCGCGGCAAAATTAAGAGAATGGGATTTGTCCATGGAAGTCTGAGACTAAATAAGGGTTAGGACCTGAATTTGATTCTTGAGTCTTAACAAGATCTGAAGCTATTCATATGGCTTGAAAAAGAGTTTAACAGAGACGCATCTCATGGACATCTTCCTCTGATATCCTGTCTTCTCACTTCTCTTCCCGTCTTTAAAAGCCTACATAAAAAATTAATAACTATGAATGCATTGTTTTATTATAGTTGACTCAGTGCGACCGCTCACAGCACAGGGACCAGCAGCACCCCGTAAACCAGATGTCTTGTTCAAACAGACTTGGTTTTTATACTACATCCTACTCTATGCACGCTGCTTAGATCTGAAAATCACATCTTAACATGCACCGCTACCTCCGATCTTTTAATTCCTAATATATTATTTAGTTGCAACAGAATGTGCCTGAGCATTAGCGTGGCAAAGACACTTCAAGCATATATGCTCCTTAAGCACTGTCGGTCTCGCTGTGTTGATTTGACAGCGCGTACACTTTGTAGGTATTCGTTTGTGGGTTTTGACCAGGAAGTTAGATCATCTTTCCGTTCTGTCCAGTGCATAATGTAACAGCAGGCTGGGAATATTGCTTTCGGATGTCATTTTTGAAATTAAATAAACCTTGATTTTTCAAAACCCTTCCATGATGCAGCGTAACCAATGACAGTGCATGAGCTCAGGAAGGATTGGAACCCACTGGAGAGAAAACAGTGAATTGCAGAGGTTTTTCCGGTCAGCACCACTCTGCCAGTCCAGCATTGAAAGCCTGCCCCTGAGCAGGGCACATTTGTGGCCTTCACTTCTGTTCTTGCTCTGTAGTGTTTGCCCTGTCAAGAGAAAATAGACTTGAGCAACCTCACCTCTGAATTAACAAAGCTTTTTGGATGTTTTCAGCCTCTGCTGAAAGGTGGCAAGCTCTGGGTTGAACTGAGGAGCTGCCTGAAAGTGCACAGAAAGGAAGCAAAAAATCAAAATGCATCTAACGGAAAATGCCAGGGAGCCAGGATATTCCCACCAGCAATGGAATTCAGCTCAGGCACCATGGCCAACCTCCCTAACCTTACAGGAACAGCTCTTTAATGAACACATCTTGCTAAAACCAAACCCAAAGACAAATCCAATTGCTCTACCAAGCCCAGGCAGGAGCACTGGCTCGGAGCTGACTCAAGAAACAGAGTGCCACCTACTGAGTCACAAATGACATCTCCATCCTCAGCTTCGCATGGTGAGAAATTGTGACATTATTCCTTTAAAAAGCCAATGAAAATCTGCCCTTTTCTCCAGAGCGGCAGCTCCCTTCCCCCTCTCCGGATTGCACGTTGAATTAGACACTGCTGTGCTCACCAGCATCTATCTTGACGAGGAAAGAGGTCGCGCTTTAATTCCCAGGAGTGTTGGTTGAGCTAGAAATAGAAATTGTCTTTTGTAAAGAGCATTAGTGGATGGTAGTGAGGCTGGTGGGAGGAAAGTTTACTCCAGAAAGGGGCCCTTCACATAGGTATCTGAACACAGAGGAGAGTGAAAAAGCAGGAGGAGATCCTTCCCTGTCTTGGGAAGCATTACTTCTCCCAGATATGAGGAGGCGTATTTCTACTGGAGAGTTACAAACTTTGCATTATTCACAGAGATAATAGGAGGAACATGGTGATTCATTGCTCCTAAACACACTAAAGGACACTTAACCAGCTACTGAGTCCAAGAATTCACTTGCTAAAAGAATTCATTTATTTATAGGGAATTATTCAAATACCTGTGCACTTGAAAACCTCTTTGAAATGAATACCCACCTGCAAAAAGAGTCAAATGACTTACAAAAACATTCTGTGGGCTATATGATTGGAAATGATTAGGGGGACCTAGCATTGGAAGAATAAGACAAACAGTTTTAATTCCTTCTGACCAATCTATGCAAATAATATGTATCCTCTGCCATCCTGAATAAAACCCCTGAGAGCACTGGTAATTAGCCATGCATTACGACAGCGTGAGGAAAAGAGCTCTGCTGTGTCCCAGCCTCCTCTCCAATTCCCTGGCTGCTGCTTCGGCAGCACTGCCTGCTTCTCAGTCAGCCAGGGTTGTCCCTGCCTGCTACCAAACATGGGCTGCACCAAATTCATCTCCACTGGACAAATACAGAGAAAATAAAGGGTGGAGATCCAGCGTTCAGGGTTACATCCCGATTACCTGCACCTATGGGTCTATGGAAGATGTTCATGGTGACAGCAAGGAGGCAGGGCTGGGAGCACCGTACAGCTGGTACCCCGAGCTACTCATCTTTCTTCTGAACTTTGACGCCGTAGTCATCATGATGCCTCAGCTGGGTACCAGAAGTACCAGTAAGTTAACTGAGGTGGGATCCAATTCCACACGTGATTAACTTTCCTATCAGGAGCAAAAGGACTATGAGCAAGTGATGAATTTTAAATGCTCACATAAGCAGGTGTAGGAGTAGGGGGTGTCTCACAGTGCTGCCTTCATCGCAAACGAGGTGTGGGATTGGAGCACTTTGCATCCAGATCTCTTAAAACTCGTGTGTTGTCTTCCACAAAACTTTCCTTGAACACAACTGCCAGTTTGCCTCGAGGCAAGCTATTTTCCAAGCTCTGTATTTAGCCTTTCACTTCCGTTATCTCCAATCTACATCATTGCTCACCTCATCCCCTCCGAACAGTGCAGGATTCCATACTGTGTTTTGAATTTAACACATGTGCTCATATTATTACCTTAAAATATAATTACATGGGTTTTGGTGAGTGGAAAATTAAGAAAGCTTAAGTAATACTCGAAAATGGCATTTGGAGGCCAAGCAAGGCAGCGTGTTAGCTTTTCATTGCTTCTCTAGCATCAGTTTTTAAACCTAACACTACATTAATGAACAAGAATCAACACCCTGCATTTTTCAAAGTAATGTCCATACATTAATTAAATCACCACAGAGAAAATTAAGAAGGTATTATCCTATATAACAAATAGATAGACTATGAGATACTAAGGACTTAAGTAACTTATTCTGAGGTAGAACTACTATCCCGAAAACATGGTTGCCTAGTTTCAGAAGAGGTTTCCAGTCACCTTATATACTGGGATTTGATCAGTAGCAGCAAAGGGGAAATTTCCTTTCTTTTCCATTGTAAAAATATAAATATACACATTACTTAGCGATATTTTTACTCCAGCTATAATACCTGACAATTTGCAAACAACACATTTGAGGCACTGATGCATTTAACCAATTAGAACATAGTACATTGTGAATTATGCCCTTTCTTTAACTTACGAAACACAACACACTATATCGATATGTGTTAGCTTAAATTATTAGTTCTTTGATAGTACCTACAATACACCCACTCGACTGTCAGGCTTCTTAAAGAGATGAAGATTTGTGTGACGAGAATTCAAAAGAACCGAGAACCGGTACAGCAGACCTCATGTTGAAGGCAATCTACCAAGGAATGTGTTTGTTTGAACTACGAAACAGCTCAATGTTCTGAACAAACACAGAGTTTGGTAGCTGTTGTCACAGCCTCTGCTGCCAGCGCGGTCAGAGCGGACCACAGATGGCACCGCGTTGGGTAGTCCCCCTGGATGAGCCCTAGCTTTTATTGCCATGGCTATAGAAACCTTGGATCTTGTACTTCTCGTCAGCTCAGGTCAAAAACAACGCAGTGAGCTCATTACCAGGGGAGTTGCCTTTTTTATCAAGTATTAGCTAAGGAGAAATGGCAAAGCCTTCACCTTGTGTGGGCTTTGGCCTCTGCAGGGAGGAAGAATGTGCCAAATGCCAGGACCACCAAGGAAATCTCCCCTCTGTAGCTCTTCTGGATAGCTGGGATGCTCAGTGCTGCCTACCAGAGCTGCGAGCAGAGCCATCAAGAAACTGGTGGTGATTGCCCCACAAAAAGTAGATTTATCAAGGTAGAGGCATTTCTATGGCCCCCATCTAGCCAGTTTAAAACAGGCTTTGTGACTCAGCCAAGGCAGTCACCGACAGTCCTGACGCTCGGTGACTTGGTTGGAACTTCATTCTGTTTCCTGTTTTTCTGTCTCAGAAACGCCAAGCACTTTGTATTATCTTTGCACTGAAGCGCACCAGTCATGAACCAAAACCACATTAAAGAAAGGCATTGTTCAAGCACGTCAAAAAAAAAAAAAGGACCCTTATCCCAAAGAGCTGCTGACACCCCTTCGCATAAGGGTACTGAACTTTTCACTCAGATTAGGGAAGCTGATGATAGCATTGAAGTGACTTGGCCAGGACAACAGCACTCTGACCACTCGATAGCGCTATCTTCCACTCAAGTTCCCCCAAACGCGGTACGGTGTATGTGATCTACACAGCAAAGGGGTATCACCGAGCTCAGCTTCATGGAGACTGAGCAAACCTTGTGGGGTGTGATTTCATCACAGCCCAAGGCGTGTCAGGAGAGAGGAGTTCATGGAGGCTACAGCGCTGCTGCCCAGCTTGAACATCTCCTGGCATAACTAGCTGGACATCTAATCTCTAATGTCAACATCTGTCCCTGCCCATGGCAGGGGGGTTGGAACTCAATGATCTTTAAGGTCCCTTCCAACTCAAACGATTCCATGATTCTATGATCTACCACCGATCTTGTGGTAGTGTTCTTAACAGAAACGGTGCAGTGTTCTGCAGTGTTCTTAATAGAAACAGTGTAAGCATTTTCAAGAGTTTTATGTGTAAACTGCCACTTGATAAATGCAAATGTATTGGAACTCTCACACCTAGTCCTTGGTCCGCAGGCACACTGTATCACACAGAAACAATGTGTTCCTGCATTTCATTTCCAATAATGCTTGGAACAGAAATGTGTCAAACGAATAAGAGAAGTCGTGGTGGATTCTGCACGAAGTAGTCAATTGACCGTTCTCTTCAACTCCCGCTGCCTTCCTGCCTGCAGATATCATCCTGACAAATGAAACCATATCTTAAACCTATACTTAGAACCCAATCTTCCCAGAAAGGTAAAAATAAACAAGATTTCATTTCCCCCTTTGGGGAACAGGCACAAGAAACAGAGATAGCCGCAAGAGACTTAGTTTGTTCCAGCTCTAAATTTGGAGGATAGAGGCCAATAGAGCACACATCCCATTTCCGACTAAAAACAGCATTAGCAATATTTTCTCACTTGCCTGGACACAGCTATCACTAGCTCATGGAGAATTCCCCTGTAACAGGCTGAAAAAGCAGTGAAATTTTTGTGGGTACTACCTGTAGGAAAGCTTATTCCCTCTTTTTGAAGGTCCAAAGGAAGAATATTGACACACTGAACCTAGAAAATTTATTGTTGTTTTCATAGCCCCACTGAAGTGATCAAAGCTATCAATTGTTCTACAGTGGAAATTGATTGCAGCAGTGGCTGGAGACACCATCGGGAACATAAGATGGTACAGAGTCAGTGGAAGATTTATAAGCACAAGTTTTCCCTAGAAGGAAACCAGGTCAGTGCAACCACCGGCAAACCAAGCTCTAACCTGTCTGGATGGACTCTTCTCCCTACTGGTGGTACGTCAGAGCATTCCAGGCTCCCTGTTGAGGGAAGGTATAGACAGGCTGCACCCAGCTGTTGGTGGTCTGGGATTACCCCCTACCCAGCCACAACACTGCATAAGAAGTGTTCCACTCCATGGCTGTGTCATCAAACGTCATCAGAAGGAACCTGCAACACCACATCCTCCCAGAGTTAAAGACCTAAGAACAAGTTTCTATTTGCAGTATTTAACCAAAACTGTGCTCATGGCAGAAAGCCCAGGCCAGAGAGCTTAACCCTCTCCTCATATCCCACCCTGCTGCGCTCAAAAATATGTCTTGATTTCCCCCTCTTCTGCCCCCCCCTCCGCCTGAATCCCAAAGGTTTTCAAGGTGTTAGATGTGTATTGATTTCAGAGCTCCCAGAATACATTATGTATGAGAGTGACACGCTAAGGGCTTGGCAATTCTGCATTGTTTGATCTTCCGAAATCTCTCGCTTGTATGAATATGGAAAAGTTCCTCTTTGTTTGCTGTCCATTGATCCAGGCATTGACCCTTCTCTGTGTGCATTTATCTCTGATGATTTAATAATGAAAAAGACCAATAAACTGAGGAAAGGAAGGAAGCCCCTTTAGGGGGACCTATTGCCATGGAAACGTGCCATATGTTGTTGTTGTAGAGAAGGGATAGATCAATAAGGGCTGCAGCTTCCAAGTCATCATGAATATGTTGTGGAATGTGAAGCCTAAAGACGGGCATAAGTTGTGACATTATGAAGTTCAGGCCTTGGCCCAGATCCAACATGCAGCATGAGTCAAATTCAAATGTTGGGCAGTCTGTTAGAAAGGTGGATCTGTGCTAGGGAGTTCTGAATTGTCTCAAAAAGCAGCGATATTGGGCCACGGGTTCGAGTTGTACCCAAGTATACGAAGGAAAAGAACCGTATCTTATTTCAGAGTGCCCACCCTCCAATTTCTCAGAGACAACCAGGTAGAGATTTCAAAACCAACTTCTCTGAACCTGATCTTTCCCCTTTACTTTCCAGAGAATTAACAGCAGCTCACACTTACAGGATTCAGTGCTTCAGGTAGAGACTTTACATCTATATAGATGACACAGATATATGTATGGATGGATATTAGTTCAGAGTAAATGCTACTGCAAGAGTGGCAGAGGACATATAACACCAACTGATGGAACAGGTTCCTTCTACCAACTGTTCTCGGTAAACTACAAGGACGACAGGCTGGATTCTTAACTATTTTGTACTGACAGGGCTCTCTTGACATAATATGAGTTTACATGAGATGAGGATGTCAGCCTCACCACCAGGAACCCAAACTAACTAAATATAAACACTAAAATAGGGCAGAGAGATGACATGAGTCACATAACTAGATAAGGAGCAGTTTAGAAAGTGGGGGAGAGTGGAGAGGACGTCGCTCTGCTTTCTGCCAGCTGGTGTTTTGCTTTGGATTGACAAACTTCTGCCCTCACGCTCTGCAGTAGGCCACAAAGAGGGGACAAATGCATGCAGCAGACAGCTAAGTCATCTGTCAGGCTGAGAGAAAAACTCCTACAACTTGGTGTTGAATAGGAATCACAACTCCAGTCTCCCCAAATGGAAAGTGAGGTGAAACAGGTGGTCTCTTACTACAACATCTCGGGTCTCATAGAAGGCCTGGAGACCCAGGTCTTGGTTACCCACCATAGCTTTTGAACCGTGCACCACCAGGACAACCACCTCCACAGCAGGTCACCAGTGGGCTTACGCAGCTTTAGAACCAACTATGTCCATAGTTTGACTGAGTAGTTGGCCATTTACCTCCGGTTTATGATAAAAGACCAAAAAATAGATGAAAAGCTTCCTGTGCCTGAGGACAGATCAAACCTGAGCCTGACCCAGCCACATGTTGTTCAGCCACGTGAAGCCATTTAGTCAATGAGAGACACCTCTGCTTGCAGGAAAAGGCACACGTGCCCTCTCGTATTCCCTCGTTAACTTTTAGAGCTACCAGGATTTATGTCTGAGGCAAGCAACAGCATCTGCCAGACTTCAGCCCCTGTGCACGCTTACTCCTACCCCTCTGCGTGAGCCCTGGATATGCCAGATGGGGGAGGGAGGAAGAGTTTAATCTCTTTCCTGCTTAATGGCAGGATGGGAATCCAAAAATCTGCCAGAAAGAGGCTACAGAAAGTAGTTTGGGGTTTTCCAAGGGTCTGCTGGAATGATCATATTGAAAGCTGTGTTACTCTAAAGGCTCAAAACCTCCTAAACCACATGCTCACTGAGGAGAGAAAAAGCTATAGTGAGAGAACACGTTCCCTGCATGTAGCTTTTATCCCTGCCAAGGACACTTCCCCCCACACCTAGTGATTCCATAGCACAGGATAAGAAGGCCTGGAAGAGAGAGTTCATTCCCAAGCCAAATGCCTTCTTTAACAGGTATTGCTGCTGGGTTAAAAACATTTTGGCCAACAGGGATGGCAACTCTAGTGCAAGAAGTATGGCTTCGAGTGTTAGAGGCTGAGGAAATGCCAAGGAACAGTATGTATGAACCATGGATTGGGATGGATGGAGTATATATTTTGTAGCATTCCCAAACTTTGGCTCCTGTCAATCAGTATTCCTCCCTGAGAACCAACAGAAGAACACTGATTTACATCATTACTTTCAGCCCTGGTGGAAATGTTAACGCTGGCATCGCTGTTTCACCCAAGCTTCAGCACGAGGTGCCAGCCATAAAAGCCTCTTTCTGTGGGGAAGAGAAGATGAGGGTGGAATGGAGTAAGACACCTGAAATGCTAAGGAAGTAGTAGCTATGTGTGTTTCAGTTTCAAAAGCAGAAAATATTTTTCCTCCCCAACTCTCCTGCTGCTAACATCAGACTCTTGTTTGCAATGACTTATGCAGGCTGGATTGGAGCACAATGAATCCTCAAAAAGCCTAATGCTGCTGGGATCTTGGGGCTATTCAGGTATCCGAGGCCCTGGACAAGAGGTGAATCACCTTCTAAAAATGCAGCAGTTAGGTTAAAAAAAAAAAAAAAAAAAGAAGTCCAATTGCCTCTGATTATTTTAGGTCTCTGAAGAAACATACTGTGCTAAGGCTATGCTGATCTAAGGCATCCACGTGAATTCACTATCCCCTCCAAACATCGGCTGCTGAATTAATTACTGCATGTACTGAAAGGCTATGTAGCTCACAAGGGATTTTTTTTCCTTTTGACCTCAAAGCACTTTATGGCAGGTGGCTGAGTCTCAGCATCTGCCAGCCGGGGAAACTGAGGCACGGAGAGGCAGTTATTTCTTGCAGGTCCACAGGAGAAAGGAGAAGAGAGAGCAAGAATCTTGCGGGTGTCTAAGGGCGCTTAACACGGCTCCCACCTTAGCACTTCAGCTCCACACAAAGGCAGTTCCTTACGCAAGGAGCCATTGTGCTCCAAAGCCCTTTCCAGTTCTTGAGAAACTATTCTTTGGTGTCCCAGCAAACATTTCTCCATTGAAATGAGGGAACCCAACAGAAGCTTAAAGGCAGCAGGAGACTTGGGGAAAAACGAGGAGGACTCGGTGCATACTCTGAGATAGGAAAAACTCAGAAAGTGGACATTTAAAATATATTCTCCCCTAGAAAGGATACTGTCAGACACACTCGCCCAAAGACGATGCTTTGAATCACCAATTATACAGAATATAAAAAATTCATTGGCCACATTCAGGGCATATAAGGCCTTTTCCCTGGTGTAACTCTGGTAGGAGCTATTTTGGCTTTTCCCCCTCCTGTGTGGCATGGAGCACGCTGCACAGCACCCCTGCAAAGGAAGCCAGTCCTAGGGGATCTGGGCATTTTCACTTCACACATATCTGGCTTTTGCCAAGACTCGGGACGTTGCTGGATCTGTCCCGCTCTTCCCAGGACACACTGCAATTTTCTGACTTTTGATCTTCCGTAAAGAGGGCTCGTCTTTGTGGTGTGGTGGAGATTCTCAGGGGATTCTCCTTTGTCAAAGCTCTAATCCATGTTGCAGGGTCTCAGTCACCCATCCAGTCCGCTCCACCAGTTTGTTCCCGTCAAGAAACCTTGTGGAGCAAGTTGTAACTGCAGCCCCTCCTTTCCTCACTATTCCAAATCCCCAGTACCATCAACAGGACTTCGCATAATACATCTCCTTAAAAAGTATACAAAACAAGAAAGCACTGGTTGCAAAACACAGCAGCTTGCTGTAACTTTACTATAACGTTTGGTGCTGCTCCTCCAATATAGATAGTCTTTTTCTGCCACAGACATCCAGACAAATAGTGATGGGCACCATTAAAAAATGCTTAGATAAATCTTTTCCAGTATGGGCTGCGCTTGGTCTGCTTTATTTAAGTCAATGGAACACAGCCATTGAGCCTTGGGGGAGCAAGTGCCAGCCCTAAATCATTTCTTTGATTAATTGTTCTTGGGAAGGAAGAATTCATTAAGCATTCTGCTCAGCGATTAGAAATAAATATATTTTTAGAATGAACAACCTGCCAGAAACAAGTTGTTTCAGAAATATATTCAGATTGATGCAGCCCATTTTCCATCAATACATGACCAGGAGGCTCCAGCCTGCCAGCTTCCATCCCACCTGGAGGGACACTGCAGGAAAAGGGAGGACAATCCTCTCACTTGTGCTGTCTGCACAACTGAAGTTCCGATTCTGTGAGCAACTCTCTACAAAATAATGTAGTTTCTCTGTATATTAGTTTTCCAGGCATAAAATGGGAATATACATCCTTGCTATTTCAGAGGAATATTGCAAAGCTATTTCTACAAACAGCTGGGACAGTGTAGATACGATAGTCATGAAAACCCAATAAATAATGAAAAAAACCCCACCTGTATTTGCACTTCAGCATCAGGGCTCAGACATGCTACAAAATGAATGTGAAATAACAATCTCTTTAAAGATTTTTGGACATATGACCAATATAATACCACGGACTTCAGGTATAACTGGAGAATGCAAGTAGTTTTATTGCTACAGTAAACAATTCCCAAAAGGACAGCGGGATGGGTACCTATTCCAAGGCAGTGATATTCAAGCACTTTCCTGCCTATTTAAGGTGCGGATTCCACTGACAAATGAGGTGTAAGTGTATATTTTAAATCTACCTGATCCTGTTTGAAATTTTAAATCCCCCTGCTTGAAGGCAGGGACTCATCACGGAGCTCTTTCTATATTCTTTTCCCCTTTTTGCTGAGCACAGGGGCTATTCACGCCTGAAGCCCAGAGAAGCACGTGCAGCTGCAAGATGAGCAGCGGCGCTATGCGGATCCCAGCGCCCTCCTCCCCAGTCCAGAAAGACGTACTTCCCATCCCAAGTCTGGAAGAAGAAACCCCAAAAGAACCTAAGCATGCTCTGGGTACTGAAAGTTACAGCCACTAAAGACTATTCCAGACTTTTAAATTTTGTATCTTAAAAGAAAAGACACGTCTTATCCTTTGCTTGTGGAGCCTAGAGGCAAGACTGTTCCCTGCTCTGTTTTGGGTACCTGGGATGGCAGCAATGTCTCAATGAATTCCAGCTTTTCGAAGCAGCAACACAAGAACGCACTCTCCAAGGCCCTCTTCTCTAAAACATGAAATATACTTGTAGTTTTTCACTTCTACACATACAGGACCCAATTTCAAGGCCACTGTAGCAGGCACTGATGTAACCTTTGATTTCAGCAGAAGCAGGGATGTGCTGGTATATTATATAAATTAGCTGGAATCTTGGGCACTTCAATAATGCCTGATTACATGATTTCTATGCTTTTCTTCTTTTTAGTTAATCTAGTCTTTCTGTTTAAGTAAGCTTAGTAGGAAGGCAAAAACTAGGGTTTTCCTCTGTGTTCTTTCAAACTCATCCCACCAGAAATATATGTGATATGACTCAGCCCGACTGGCTGGCACTCAAGAGATCACAGGGAGGCTGAGAAAGAGAAGTAGAAAGATGGGTCAGTGACGAGGGGACCTGGAAGAAAGCTCTGCACCTCAGTCCAGCCAACATCCTCAGCTCTCCCTGGTTGCAGTGGGGAACAGCGGAAGGTCTCTCACTGGAGTCCAGGACAAGCAGACAGCAAATGAGCTCTGCTCTCACGTATATCCAAAACCACTTTAGTTCATTAGATATTCAGATTGTAAATTAGGGATCACCTTTATGAACGACATAATCGAATCAGAAATAGCTATTTTGTGGGCGAAGAGCAGGAAATTCAGTGCTCTAAAATACTTCCAGTGTAGCAAGAGAGCTAGCTCCCTACGTCCTGCTTTGAAGACCCATTCCACAAACATGAAAATGTGAATGTGATCTGGTATCTCTCAATGCAGTGCAATATTATCAGGTCCCAGACAGTGCTAGACACAGCGCCCGTATGTGCCTCGGAGGTACGTGTACAAGAGAGACAGGCCACAAGTAGCTCTGAGGAGTAGAACTGATTCCCAGTGCTACCAGGAGCAGTGGATTCTCACCAAGGAATTTGCCTCCGTACGTCTCCTGATAAAAACTAATTTCAAAGAAAGGATGATCTATCCTTCTGCATCCACAAGAACCCCAGAGTTTGGAGAAATCCTTTTACCTGGCACTGTAGCAAGGCTAACACTGAAGTGAAATGCAGCAGTTGCGCAGCACACAGCAGAACATACAGCTCCCGCTTCAGGGCAGGGTAGGAATAAAGCTGAAGCACAGCATTTAAACTGTCCTAAAACCGCTCGCAGCGTTAGCTGGCTGCCTGTAAGGGCTAGAAGTCTGTTCTGTCAACAGCCACGGATTTGGAACGGTCAGGGTAGTTTATATTTGTACAAAACTATGAATTCGGATTATCCTCCCTCCTGCTTTCTGGACTAGGCATTTTCCTTTGAAAAACAAAGGAATACATTTTCCTTTGAAAAACAAGTTTTCAAAGAGCTTGTGAAGAATTCTTTCCCCTCCTCTTGTGCCCAGCTGGAGGAAAGCTATGCTCCACCTTGGACCATTACAACCAGAGCTATAGCCAACCATCTGTCCTTTTCCCTAACTGGGAAAGTGCAGATCTCAGTATCCAAGCCTGGAGTAGGCACAAGTTTTCACTTACCTGTCCTTATTTGAAAGAGCTGCTTTTTACCATCAAAAACCTCAGCCACAAGGATGTGTAGAGAAAGCAAAGCCTAAAGCTTATTCGTGGGCCAAGCTGAGGAAATGTGAATGACTAACGTCAAGGCATCTTGTTCAGCTCTTTCACAGCTTGTCTCTGTACATCTTATCTAAGAAGCTTGGAAAGAAAGGCTGATGGCCTGCCATTACTGAGAAAATGTGTGTGTGATGATTACACTAGAGGAAGTGTTTAAGAACAGCTCAGCCCCGTGAAAATAATACCCTCTAACAGCTGCCAAGTCCCAGAGGGGTTGCATCTCCCGACTCCCCAAGTCAGGCATGACTTCTGTACATCAGTGTCTCCAACAGCTACGCTCACGGACAGGCATCGCCTTCCATCTCTCCGGACAAGCCAACACCTCTGTCATTTCCTATTCACCAGGGGGGGCTCTGCCCTGCCAAGGGGGTTGTGCCCATTGAGGGGACTGAGCTTGTGAGAAATTTCATCACTTTTTTTTTTTTTTTCCCCCCTGCTTTTAAATTTCAGCTATGGGAAAGAAAGTACTGGGAAGATACCCGAGATGTTTTACGGTGGGAGGTAGTGGTGGTCTGGACGTGGGAATCACCATCCTGTGGTATCAGGGAGAGCGCTCTTTGCACAGATGTTTGATGTGCTCGGCTCTGTTTTACGCTTCTCACATCCCCATCATTCACGAGGTACTGTATTATTAGATGCACCCCCGATGTTATGTATTAATTCCCCAAGCAGACTCATTCACACACACATAACACATCCACCCACACGCAGTAATGGTTAGACAGACACAAAGCCATCCAGCAGCCAATTATTTGGGGTGGGAACAGCTTGCATTAGCTCATGATGAAGCTTAGCCTTAATTCTACTGAGCTAGAGAGGCTGGGAGCTGTGCGTTGCTCTCCTGACTGACTGCGGATCTCAGAGCAGGGCAGATGATGTCAAGGCAAATCTTTTTTTGTCTGCAGTGCAGATTTTGCTGTGTGAATTTACTTGCAGATGAGGCTTCCAGATCCCCTGTTCAAAAGCAGGAGCCCTAGGCCATACCCACATCTGCCACCATTAGCCTAAATTCTTGTTTGTGCCACAAAAGGAACACACAAACGGCAGAACTGCCCTTGTTTGGAAGACTTCCCTTTGGCCCAGCTTTCAACCTATGTATGTAGACACCAAGAAGCCAGAGGAATTCAGCCCATTGGGGTGATGGATGAGGAGTGGGTGAGAGAGGAGTGTCTGTGGTGCAGAGAGACAGCAGAGGAGCCCAGTCATAACGAGAATACACCGAGAGAAGCTCCGAACAAGGCAATTTGACACGAGGTTTTGCAAAACTGAGTACCAGAAACTTTCCAACGCTGTCAGGGTTGAGCCAACAGTCACTGCCAAACCCAGAATTTGATTTAAGTTTGATTTAAGTATGTCTTTGACCCAGGCATTTGTTCCAACTCCCCACCGTGGAACAAGTCTAGTTGCTCTCTAACCACAGCATCCACAGTATATCCCCTTAACCATGACTGGCAGGATCTGAAGCACCCTTGTGTTTGCACTAAAAGCCAAGAGTCACAACAGATTATCGGAAAGATTCAAGAGTCGATGAGCTTACGGGGTGTTTTCTAAAGGTGCCACACCACAGAAAAGGACAGACATCTTGCCAGCTCCTGTGCCAGACCTCTTGTTCAGGCGTATTTACCAAAGTCAAGAAGCCGCATATTCCCAAAGCAAAGGGTAGCACACCTTGCGATACACGTGACCGGTGAGGAAAAGATGGAACAGTTTCTTTTTAGAGCATCTCCAAACCCCATGCAGGGACTGCACAATTCTTATTTATGGACACAAAAGGTAAAATTCATCTTGTCTCTCCCTTTTCTGTCTTTTTCCAGCCTAGTTCTAAATGGGCCACACAATACAGCACCATCCATGGAACTGCACAGGTGTTGGTAACCAATTTCCTTATTAAGACAAAGGATCCAATTATTCAGAAATCCCCTAACAGTACATGGATCTACTCATTTGTGGGGCCCTAAAAAAAGATGGACAAGAAATATAATCAAATCTACAGAGGTACACATAAAAGGATAACCATGAAGAAATTCTCATGAAACTGCCTTGCAGGTATTAACAAGACCCTTGCTGATACGTACTCTGGCATCTTCTGTGACATTAAAATATTTGAGACTCCTACAGCATCTTCCATGGCCCCTGGCAGTACCATCGCCCCCTTTTCAAAGCTGGAGAAATGAAGGCACAGAGTATTCTGTTCAGGATGGCTCACAGGGTTAAAATTAGGTGCCTGAC
The DNA here is from genome assembly GCA_028565335.1 of Limnodromus scolopaceus. Lineage (NCBI taxonomy): Eukaryota > Metazoa > Chordata > Aves > Charadriiformes > Scolopacidae > Limnodromus > Limnodromus scolopaceus. Next base: position 19,997,502 of record JAOXNO010000070.1, on the reverse strand, counting down.
CTGCCTTTCACTTTGTCCTTCTATCTGTTATGATTCCAAGCGTATCTGCACCTAAATCAGCACGGGAGAACGATACAAATGGTTTGTATAGGCGTCAAGGAGGAAGAGACCATGGTCTGTAGTCTAGACTGGTCCTTTGTCCTGTCCTCCCCACAATTCACAGAAAACCAGGGGAGAAAAAAATATTCCTCTTGTTATTAATAGAAGTAGAACTTGGACACACATTAGTGCTTTAAAGCAAAGGGGGAAAGATCAAGCATGAAGAACTTGTGCTTAATGAAAGCAGGTTTGCTATTGTTAAAAAAGCTGCATAGCATCAATCATCGTTATCATTTCTGTTATCACTTTGACTGTTGGGAGAGCTAGTCCAAATCCTGACACCACCAGGAAGCGTCACCTTTGCACTGCCTCACTGTGCCTCACGCAACTTCTGCCTCTCCGCAGAGAGCCACGGTGTCAGCGCACTCCCTCAGCCCGCACCCCTGGGCTTCGCACCCTCCCTCCGGCCCAGGGCTGAGAGAACAGGCAGAGCAAGAACCCAGAACCCCTGGGTAACGAGGGACCTCCGCTTCCTCCCGTCCCCCGGAGACACGCACGCACGCAGGCAGGCGCGCACGCAACTCCTTTGCGGATGAGACATGGCACCGGGTGCCGATGATGTTAGCGCTGTGATGAGTTAGCACCTTGCCCTGAAACCACGTGGGAAGCAACGGCTGGGAGGAAGGGACTTATTAATGTGGAGTCTCCGAGTCTTTGGAATGCGGCTCTTATCTCCTGCACAAGCTTCAGAGCGCTGATAACTTTACAAGACATTTCTTTCCCACACCCAAAGAAATCCAAATGCACTTCGCTGGGTTTTCCATCCCCCAAACATGCAGGGGGTGGAAATGGGCATCCGACTGTAACAGTGCTCAGCAGCTCTGACCAGGAAAACTGAATTCCATCCGAATTCCTCAGCGTACAGTCTCATTGGAGCTGTGTACAGGGATGAGGAGTTACTCAGTGTACAGCTACTGATTTCCTGGCAGTCACGAGAACCCTGAGCACAGCTGTGAAAATTGAAAAAACAAAAAAAATAGGAGTTCTAGCTCCTACACTCGAGTCAGCTGGCAACCTGCAGCACCTCGCCTGCCTCTAAGCTCTTTAACAATAGATGCATAAACACAGACAACCTCTCCATCCAAAGAGGCAGAGATTTAAATCCTTAATTAGCACATTTGGACGAGTCACCACAAATTAGATTAGCTTTTGCGTATCGCTGGGGAAGCAGTTGTGTCCCCTATAATGTCCAAGTGGTGGGCCCTCAAGCTGACCTTGGAATTCCCCTTTGGATGTTCATCTGCTTTGCTCTCACCGGCGCCGTCTTCCCCCACTGCAGGCAGCATCTCTTCAGGAGTTAACAGCCTGTTTTTACTATAGTCTGGTGCTAATACCAGACATGGGGTGACCAGTTTTGATGTCAGCCACTCTGAATATACTGCATGGAATGAATATTTTCAACTCGTAAAGGCACTTCCCAGGTAGCAAACCATTCAACGTGGAAAAGGGGCAGAAAAAAGGGTGCTGCTCTATAACAGCACCTTGTTAGCCCGGCACACATCTGCGCTCTCTGTTTCTGGAGCCCTAACTGCTTGGTCTGCTGACAAACCCCTGGGTTTAGTGCTGTCAGCACTGCAGAGCTGTGGAGCCACACAGAGCCAAGCTGCACTCTCATCTGCCTTTGCCTTCACCAAAAAAAATATGTGCCTCTTAAGCAAGGATACCTGAGCAGCGCTTATTGCTTGGCATATACGAGGCAGCTTTGATTTGGAGACCCCAGGAGGAACTTGCAGTGCCGCTTGGTCAAGAAACCTTGTCCTGACTTGTAGGCTGAAAAGCGACTGTTTTACAACCGTCTCGCTAAGAAATGCTGGGATAACGTGGGAAGGAGCACTGTACTGCTGCTAGAGGAAAAGGTTATCTAAACGTTTCAGAAGAGAACTTAAATCAACCCTATTCACCATAATAACTCTGACTCTTCCGCAACACAGAGCAAGTAAATCTCATGGAATTACAGGTCACCGGACACCCAAAAAGTAATGATGTCACCAGCCAGGTGGTGCCTGATTTGAAAGATGGTCGTGGATACTACACCTGCATCACCAGTCACAGGAACGCGTGTGGGACACCAAGAACCGAGAAAGGAGGAGAAGAGGACATCAATTTCTCCGCATGGAAATTAGCCTCTGCTGTGTTATGAACCAGGGAAGGGATAGAAGAGCATTTGGCAGAGTTGGTCATTTTCTTAATTCTTCCTCTTGGCCTTGAGTTCTGGAAATAGCCTCACCCCTCTGCATACAGGCCCTTGCTCAGCCATAGGCCACGTGGCATAAATACTCCGGAGTGAAACCTTGTGCCCTCATGAGCCACTTCTCTACGGAATGGCCTTTCCCTTACGCTCCTCCGTGAAAATGGGGGTTTTTTTGAAGTTCTCAAAGGCAGAAAAAGAGTTGGCACCTTTCTTTTTGAGTGACATTCATCTGTAGGTAAATTGATTTAATAGCTTGTTAGAGTGCCAATTAGAACCAACAATAACTCAATTGACCTATAACTGCCTTGGCACCAACACAGCTTTCAAAAATAAGAGAAAGGAAGAAACCTATGCTCTGGCAGAGATGAGAGCTCCGATAGGCAGTTTCAAGAGCAAACTGAGGGATTCATAGGCTTGCTAATGAGATGCTCATAACACATCAGAAACAAAGACAAATTTCAATGGTTTCAAGCTAAAATGACACTATGTTATCTCCAGACAAAGATCACTCTTTTATCTGTATAATAAATGGATTTCAGTGCAGCAGCAGTGACTCCACAGTAGAAAAAACTGAGTGCAACAGAAAGCAGTAGCACAGTTACCTAACCAGAGTAAGAGTGAACTGAAAATTCAAGTTTATCTGCTTATAATAGTACTGAAAAGCCCTACACTGATTCTCTGTGTGCCTGCCAACAAACACCTTTAGAAAACACATTTTTTCCCCTCAAATAAAATCCGTTTCACACTGATGCAAAGGAAATGGTGCTTGTGTCGCAAATTCATAAATTTAATTGCTTAGCTCGAAGGATTGAGATATTTCAAGTATAAAAAAATCAAAAATGGGCAGTCTTCTAAACATTGCTGGGCTGGTGGTGTCCAAGGATGGAAGGAGGGATAATGTGGAAGGGTTTTAAATTACTAGGCAAAGGGATCCATTCTTAAATCAGGAAGGAAAGCAGGGACTGAGAAAACTGAGATAGTTTGAAGAGTCAGAAGGATGATAGCAACTAAGAATATACAGAAGGAAAGGAAAGTATTTTGGGGAGACTCACCCAGAAAAAAACCTGAAGGATAAGGATGGAGACTGACAAGGGAGGGAACTGGACAGAGTTAAGTGCCAAGTACAATGTACTGCAACTAGAGCGTGGGCTCCCCCCCGAGAAGAGGCATCACTAAGAACTAAGGTGAGGTGGAAAACAGTGATCAGATGAAGAGCTAGGACTGGCTGGAGAAGAGACCTGCTACAACAAGCCCGGAAAATGGAGATGGGACTGCTGGGCTAAGAAACACAAACTTGAAGTGAGGGATGGGGAAAACAACAGGTTGGAGAGAGTGGGGCAGAAGGCGTCATGCTTTGGTACTTGAGAGAAAACAAGCTGGAGAGTTTGTAATAAGCAGAGCACATTTCTCTTCTAAGCCTGGAGAGTAACCCAAGAATCTGGTGAATTGTTGTTCTTTTGCTGTAACTACCTGCTACGGTCATTGCTTAATTCAGAGCAGAGGGCAGAGCAGCATATCCTCCGAAAGATCCATACCTACTAATGAACCCAGAGATATTATTATGATGAGGATGGGGATTGATTTGTTTTTCAAAACCTTAACAACTGTACAAAACCACTGTATTACAAATTAGACTGCAGAGTCAAAAGCTCAGGTTATGAAATAGCAGGAGGGAGATTAGCTGTACATAGATTTTATGTTACAGTCATGACACGAATCAAAACAGTTCTTCCCATAGAATTCATGCTTCTGATGAGGAAGCCTCATCTTGATGAGGAAGAGCTTGAGGCAGACGTATGCTGGAAAGAGATTTTCTATAGGAGCTCCGTTCTTGCACAATCTGGAAGGTTTGCAATAAAAGAGATAAGGAACTGCAGAATGAGATGTGATGGCTAGGGCAGATGAGATTCCCTCTCTGCCAAAAAGCTCCTGCAGAGGTGTTAGGCAAATCGCTCAATCCACAACTGTAATTAGAACAATATTCTTAGGCAATGATTAAAGAGAACACTATGTCATTGTTTACAGCTATGGGGTTTTTTTATTCGCTGTAACAACAGATAAATTAACAAACACCAGAGGCCTGGGAAGAGGGTGGGTGGGATCGGCATGCCCATTTCACAGTCTGGCTGCTCACCAAGCAAGTCTAAGAAATGGGCCAAATCAGAAGGTCTCAATCCTCTTACAGCACCCATTGCTCCTCGAACAGGTAGTGATTACCTCCGTGCCCTTGTCTTCTGGGTCACAGCAATGTCTGATTCCTGACTAAGCACCCAGAGAGGCAGAGCCCTGAACACCAGGTATGCTGTGTAATGCTCCATACTCTGCAAAACAGGTCCTCAAATTGACTACACCAACTTAAGGAATGTTTTTGACCTTAATCTCTATGAGACTCTGCCACGTCGCTATAAACTGGGGATGATAGTACCAGTTTCCCAGCCAAGGTGTCAGGAAGCAAAATGAACATTTATTACTATGGTAGTTGAGTATTTTATAAGTGCCAAATTAAAAACAGGCCACAAGGAAATTAACCTGTTTCTTTCAGGATAGGATCTGAATAAGATACAATAAATAAGGTGTGCTATCTTATCAGGAGAGATGCAGAAACTGTTAAATAGCTTTTCACAAAGAAACCATCCCTATGTGCACTGAATGGGCTTCTGTGGAAGAGATAACTATCTATTGGCAGATTCCTACAAAGGGCCTGAATTAAGTTTATGCAGAAAATCTTAATCACGGCACTTCCTTAAATCTCAGTGCTTGCTTTAGTATTTACAGATACTCTTCCATCTCACTTTCTGCACGTGAACATACATGAAAATACCATAATATTGTATGATAATAGTCTTAAAACACACTATGGTGATACACTGAGGTGTTTCATTTACTGAGGCCTTCCTGTTTTCAGCTGCTGCCTTTTCTAGCACCTGAACATTTCTCGTACAGAAAACTATATCCCTGCATTGATTGTTTAGGGAGGAATTTTTTATCCTCTGCCTCACGACATGTGAACTAGGACATGATCCATGACCTGCTCACGGACAGAAGTACAGCTGCATTAGCCTGGTCCCTTCAGTTCATGGTCACAAGCCCATGTTTCTTCTCCTCCAGCCTGCTTCACAGCCCACTGAAGACAACAGAAGGGCAATCCATGCTGTTCAGCGGGATTTGGATTATCCCTTATATTACTCCTGTTTGGATCCTCTCGTTCTGCTCCAGAAAAACCGCCCTGGGAATTGGCAGGAAAGCTGTCTGCAGTAAAGACAGCAAGATCTGACTTCAGGAAAGCATCTCCCCTTCCTCAGCCAGCAGTGTCCCCACACTATTTTGAGGGAATTGCCATCTGCATGAACAAGACAAGAAGTCAGCCAAGTCTATGAGCCACCTGCCAATAACCCCATGCCTGATTGTGGTGTTGTGTTTGTTTCTAACAACAGGCACAGGTTCTGCTACTGATGCAACCGTTTCCCTGACTTTTCCCTGTCAGCAGAGGTTTCACTGAACCAGAATCTCAATTTGCTGTACATAAGGCTCCCACAATGGGTAGTTTTCATTTGACTTAAATTGGTTTTAAATTGGAAGAGGGGAGATTTAGATTAGATATTAGGAAGACATTCATTCCTGTGAGGGTGGTGAGGCACTGGAACAGGTTGCCCAGGGAAGTCGTGGATGCCCCATCCCTGGAGGGGTTCAAGGCCAGGCTGGAGGGCTCTTTGAGCAACCTGCTCTAGCGGGAGGTGTCCCTACCCAGGGCAGGGGGGTTGGAACTCGATGATCTTTAAGGTCTCTTCCAACCCAAACCATTCTATGATTCTATGACTTTGGTATGAGCAGTGGGCAAGTCACGAGATGGGAGTTTGCCGGTGTGGGCAGGTTCTGAATGCGGACAGGCAGGAAGCAAGGTGGCACAAGCAGCAGCATTCTGGGCAGCAGGTAAAGAAAAGGGCCTTATTGTCTGAGAGCGGGGAGAGCAGCACCTAAGCGAGTTGCCGAAGCCAGAGAGCAGTGCTGCTTCACAAACTGCTTACCCTTCTGAAAAACAGGGAAAAGCTTACGCATGAACTGTCTCCACTCTGGAAATCAGTTCTTCTCAGGAGAGTGGAAAAGGTAAACTCGCATCCTTCTTATTTTTGCTCAATCTTACCAGTGCTATTGGGTCCAGTATTTAGTACTGGAATTAGTAAATCCCACTGATTCCCCCCATGAGAAGGCAGTCGGAATGACACTGCTCAGGGGTCTGGAGCAGCACAAAGAGGAGCAAATGATTTTGTTCTTCTTCAGGAATTTCCCTACCTTATACATCGCACCTGAGCAGCTATTTCTTTGGGTGCCACAGAAATCTCCCCAGGTTCCCAAGCAGAGAGGGGGCTCTGGCAGAGGAAGCAAATTAAAAAGAAAGGATCTGTTTGCAGACAAATATTACAAGTACGGGAGAAGAGTGAAAAGAAAAATTCTAAAATCTGAAGATGGGACTGTTATTGAGTGGAATATTTTCCATTGTTTTCAAGGAGGCAGCAGCTTCTTTTTTTCTGTGAAGAAGTTAATACACTACTGGGCAGTGGATAATGTGCAGTTCTATTTACATCCACTGTTTAGACTATTTTGGTCCTTCAGATAGTGTATCTGTTCTCTGGCCTTTCTAAAAGCAGCATGCTACACTTTTGTGCAAGCAATTCTGGACAGCAGCTACAACCAATATGCTTCAGTCAGCTACAAACTAGATAGATCATTGTTTGTCTGGAATTTTTTTATTAAACCAATTGTACTGGATCAATGCTTCCTCTAAGCAATAAATTACAATTCTATCTACCCAGTGAAAAAGCTTTCAAAGTCACAGATAAATCTTGATCTTGGAAATGCAGTTTGGCTCTGCACCAATGTGCGATCAACCACAGATGCAAATAAACTCAAGCCTCCAGCACATACATCTGCACCTCAGAAGAGGAACCTGTATTCTTATTTTCATTAGAAATTGCTAAGATGCCTTTTAAGTGCTTCTAGAACTAGTCCACTGCATTAGTCATGAGTACTCAGGAGCACTGAGTTTGGTTTTTATAAAGGTCATTCGGTGTCTTTTCCCCTCACAATGGACTAAAAGCAGAAATCAACAGAGCCTTAATCTATATTAATTTGTTTTACTCTTGGAGGGTCATAGATTTGCCACTGGAATTAGCCATATTAGATGCTAAAATGATAATTTAATGAGACGATGATGAAAGCCTCTGTTCTATTCTAAAACAGGAACTCCTCTCGCATAGTGTGAAGGAGAAGCAAGTCCATGAAGTCACAGGAATTACACCAATGTCATTTCGCAGCAGAATCAAGCTCCGGTAAATAGGGCTGGAGCGTTCCCCTCAAAACTTCCCATCTCAAGCTGCACCGAGACAGGAGTCACGAGGTCTGGAGCTCTACCAAAACCCCTGGCGATGCACCTCACCCAGAGGTGAAACTGGTTTCTCCAAAAAGACAGAAAACAAGTCTGGGTCTAAATAGCTGCACAGCTTTGGGGAGAGCAAAGTGTGGGATAACGCCTCTTGCAAGATCCTAACGCTCCAGAATCTGCACCCATCTATACCACGGAGCAATCACGCATTGCACTGCGTAATTTGCAAAGCAGAAAATAAAGACTCCTTTGGGTCAAGGATATAGCTCTTGCAAATATTTTGATAATATCTGCTCTTTGGTGCAATATGCTGCATTTCAGAGGTCAAAAAATGTTATTCGTATTCATGTGAGTTGTTTCCAAGACAGATGCTTTAGTGACATTCAGAGAGCGAGGGAATACAAAACCCGAACAAGAATCCAGGAGATCTCCCACTCTTCTCCTTCAAGGCAGCCATTGTTCATTGGCCATTTTTCATGGAAGCCCACGCATTTTCTCTAAAAGGCAGTGATATTCTAACAGATACGCTACAAGTGACCTAGAAACAGGGGTGAACAAAGTTCCCCAGAAAATGTCCATACTGACCATACAGTAGTGCATCCAGCTCCTCTGGCCTCTTCAAATATCTCTGTACTACAAATATCTCACTACTCCCGCCCCGTCTGATGTTGATATGTATAATATTAAGGAGAAAGAGCATATTTGTGTTCTAGGCTTCTAGCAGCAATATAGAAGAAACACAAAGTGGTAAGATATCAGCCTACCCGGCATCTGACCCTGAGCAGCGAGTCTCTTGCACCAGGGTACAGGGACCCAACTCCCTGTGCTTTCTCTGTACCATTGCAAAGCTATGCCAGGGGAGGATTTTATTATTAATAGTAATGAGTCATACATGCATTCATATATATCTGCATCCACACGAACGTCTGAGCGTTAGCAGACTCAGTGTGATCAGCTGGCTTGGGAGAGTCTCGCTTGCCTGCATATTCCTTCCCTTTGTGGAAGGCTAGGAGCAGCCCTATAGCCAAGAACCTCAGAAATAAAATATTACCTCATCATTTACTGGGCTGTTTTAAGAAATAAGCAGTGGTTTGCTAGGAACCTTAAAAAAATACACTCTTAGGACTATCTCACCTTGGGCAAGGTGGTTACCTCAGCTACTGCTACAATGCTCTTACTGAAGTTTGCCAGTGTGGTTCTATGCTGGGAACATAAAGATGGAAGGGAATAAATCCTCTACCCAGATACGTAAAAGATAAGCAAACTGAACGCTGCTTTTCCATAAATCCAAACACAATTCAGAGACTAAATCCAAAATTCCTTGAGGGTGTGACACACAGAGAACCCCTTGCTAGAGGAAGCACAGTAGATAGGGTTTTAACTCCAGACTTGAGGTAAATAATACAAGATCTATAGCCAAGAGAATGAAATTGATTGTGTTCTTTTCAAAGGTAATCACTCGCACATTTCACTGTGTTTGTGAGGTGTGACTTGATCAGTCACAACTGGGGGGGGCAATTTTATACTCTTTCCAACCTGGGTTTGAATAAGATTGTACTTGCAAGGACTACGTATCATGATGTAGCTACTGGAAACCCTCATCTGCTCGGTCAGCTGTGCGCTTGGGATACTTGAATGCCCTGAATTTAAGTGACAATGCAGTCTTCCAATTCACATAGCCTTCTAATAACATTTGTTAATCCAAGCAAATATCAAGGAATCCGTTCAGTGCCAGTGCTGAATCTTCTCAGCGTGTGGACTGCTTGCTACATCCCTAAAAGGCAGTGGCAAGAGGTTTCTGTCGTTTCTGTCTTTGGGCACCCACATCCACCCTGGCGCTCCTTCCTGCAATTATCTTGCTAACTGTATTCTAGGCAATAATGCAAGGTTTCCTGAAGAGTCCAAGAATTCAATAAAATCATACAGTTTGATAGATCTGTGTTTGAATAATGTTCTTCTCCTGCATGCTTTAAATTTGAGACATAAGCCAGTTGTAATTAAAGTTGAAGCAATAAACCTTAGCCATTGATTGCACTAAGTAATTAATTATTGATTGCAGTACTTTGCATACATATTGCAGAGGACAATTCACCTGTGCAGTAGACAATATTTTACTCAGAAATACCCAAACACAACCCCTCTGCCACACAGAACTACACAAAAATTGTCTCTAGGCTTTACAAGTTCATTTCCTTATTAACCTTCATGGAAACGTTGCTGTCTGAGTGAAAGCAAGCAGCTATTTTCATCAAGACATTGTTAACTATTCCCTATCCAAATTCCTTTTGCAAATAAGAATCTATAGATGCAAAAGAGGAAATCTTCCCCTGTAAGAGTCGGAAGGTGTTAAGTTCCTTCTTAACGAATGCTGCTGTCCCCTGCACATACCAATTCCTGAGGAGCGATGCTGCAGTAAGAAGCCCTACAGAACAGCACCAGTGGCAACATCCTTCCCCAACTCTCCGGGAAGGAGAAGGGAGAGGGCTTTGAGGCACGAAAATGGGAACTGAAACATTAATCAGGCAGCCCATCTGCTCTGAACTGGAGATGTAGGACTAGTTAAGCAGCAGACACCACGCTTTTAGTCTAGAGCTGTGCATCAGGTGGGATCATTTTTCCCCATTTACACTGAACTTACGGAGAGGCTTTCCCTTATAAAAAGCCAAAATGAAAGACGTTTGTTGGTTTAAAAACACAATTTAAAATTAATAATGTGTGGAGACACTAAAATTAAGCTTAAATATAAATGAAACCTGCAGATGGCTTGACTTTAGACCTCGGATGTGTCCTCCAGCTCCTCTGACTAGTAAATTAGCAAGGAAAGTTATGCCTGGGTGTGTGCTCTGTGTGGAAAGGTCTGAGCTGGGCACGGTCAGGAAGGGGCAGGGGGCAGGCCAGCTAGTTTTGAGTGGGCCAGGAGGGGGGGATTGTACCTGAAGTCGCTGTAGGGATGGATGATCCAGAACCCGGCAGATTTAACCCTTTCCTGCTCCCTCTCCACGGCCTTCTGGCTGCCAAACATCCTCAAGGAGAATTTGTTGACCCCCGGCTGGAGCATGGCCCCGAACTGCCTCTGCATGAAACCGGCTTGGCCCAGCCTCTGCTCCTCATCTGGGGTGATCTGGTCGCACCCTCCACCTCCTTCCACTTTGATGGAGGTAGAGGAGCAAGCCCGGGCGGGCTGCTGCTGGGGCTCCGGGGGGGACGCCGGTGGTGGGGGCGCAGGCAGTCCCTGGTCCAGCTCCCCACTGCCGGGGGGGCTCTTGTCCTCACAGGGGGAGGCTGGCTCCCCTTCCCCACCGATCAGCCTCTTCTCCTCGGCTGCATCGTGGAGGTGCCTGCTGGTCAGCGAGGACAGGCTCCCTTTGAAGCGGCGGCAGTCCCCGTTGGTGCTGGTCTTGGTGCCCTTGCTGCCTGCCTCCGTCTCCAGGAGGCCGGGGTCCCCCCCTCTGCCGGGGTCTCCCCCGAGTGCCCGGGTGCTCCCAGCAGAGGGCGAAGGCAGTGGCTTCAGCCTGATGCTTTTCCTCCGGGTGTCCTTGTCGCTGTCATCCTCCTCGTCCATGATCGACGCCTTGGGTCCTATCTGCTGGGGCAGGCTGTAGAGCCTCTTGCGCATAGAGGGGGGCAGCTTGTCCATGGCCGATGCTGCTGCTGCTGCTGCTCAGTTGGAGGGAGAGACACCCCCCCGGCTCTGCGCAAGGAGGGGAACCGTCACTGCCCCCAGGCCCCGGCCCCTGCTCAAGGGGCTGAAAGGACCAGAGACTGGCGTGTCATCTCCTTACCAGACTGTGGCATCCACAGGCTCTGCATCAAAACACAGGCTCTGCATCCAGAAGGGATGGGAAGGGAAGGGAAGGGAAGGAGAAAAAAAAAAAAAAAAAAAAAAAAGAGGGAAGGCAAAAAAGCCCCCTCCTCCCCAGACTCCTCCGATGTCCCGATTTGGCTACTTGCTGCTTGTCTCCCCTTGGTGAGTGTTACTGCAATCCCTGTCTGCTCAGATCCAGAGCACTGGGCAAGAAGTCTAGAGGAGAGCCACACACTTCTGGCTGGAAGGCGAGGGAGGGCGGCAGCAGCAGCAGCAGCAGCCGCCTTGCCATGTTGGCTTCGAGATGCAAATGTGCCGTGTCTCCCGGCGGGCAGGCATCATCCGGAAAGCCAAGCTCAAGCCCGGGTGCCTCAAACTCCTCAACCTGCCGGCCAATAACACAATGAACTGCAACCTGCAGCAGCCACTGCTTGCTTACATCACTGTCATCACTTATTCCTCATGCAGCCCCTGCTCCTGGGAATATTCATGAAGCCATCCCATTCGATTGGGTTGCCATAGGAGCGACTACTGCACACAGGCTCTGCCTACCTGAGCCGGCACCCGGGCTTCTTAAAAGGGCAACGCCTGGCTGCCAAGGGGGTGTGTGCGTGTGGCCGAACGGGCGCCGCATCGCCGCCGCCGGGCTGCAAGGACCGCGCCGCCCCGGCGCTGCGGAGCTGCCGCCGGGCAGCCAAAGTCACCCGCCGCCGGGCTACGGCCGCCGCCAGCCCAGCCGCCATCCTCCCCGGAACGGCACCCCACTGCGCGGGGTTAAAAGCGGCGGCATCATCAACAGTACACACACACACACACACACAAAAGATAAAACCAGGAGCAGGAAGATTCCTTTTTTCCTCTTAGATGCTGAGGATCCTTTCTCCTTCGGGGAGCTGGGGCGGGTTTGTGGGGTTTGTGGGAAGGGGCAAAGCCAAATCTAAAGGCAAAACAGCGGTTCACCTTGAAAATCTCCCTCGCATGCAAAGCAGGGGCTTGGGGAGTGCCCGTCTTTTCCAGCAGAAGTTTGCCTGCTGGGAAACACGTTGTGTTGTGTACCTGTCTGCAAACCACCCAAGGTTTGGGAAGGTTGCTTTTGCCTTTGCTGCCTAATTTCCTTCCCTGTTAGACACGCCGAACGGTACTATTTCTCCCCTGCGGGGTTGGATCTGTAGAAGTCATTCAAAAAAAAAAAAAAAAAATAAAGAAAAAGCAAGCTGCATCTCAAAGAGCTCCCCTACCGGATTGAGGGAGGCTGGACTGGGATGGCAAAGGAGTGTGTGGGATGCGTGGGCTTCTCCTACGATGCGGGGAAACCCACTTCCCAGTGGGCACCTGAGTCAGCGCTTTCTGCGGCTCGCCCTCCGCTCGCCCGTCTCCCAGGGGGCTGCTCCTGGGAAAACAACAGCTCCCGGTGGGAATCCTGCCTTTCCCTGCAGGCTACAATGCACCTCGTATAATAGAGGCCAAAGCAGTGGGAAGAGGCTAAAATCAGGCTTTTCCTTACTTTTTGTTCTTTTTTTGGAGAAAAGAGAGAAAAGGAGTAGCAATCAATCCAGCCCTGTGCTTCTTTGGGAATGGCTGTTTATTCCGTTATGTTTAAGAAGCTCTTAGATTGATAAACTAGTTCCAATTATTTACTAACGCAAAGCCTTTGGAACCAGTGGAGTTAAATTAAGAATCTGTTTAGCCGTGTATCTGTTTTTAAAAAATCTGCATGGATTTTTGCGTGGATTCACTATCTGAGGCTTTCTAGAACGTTTTGTTGTTTCAGACATTTAAAATCCTACCTCCTAGGAGAAGGAGACCACGTGAACGGTGCAGCCAGGCAGGGAGGCTGAGCGCAGGCAGCCGATGCCCCCTGCAAGCAGCGAGGAAATCCTCACCCCATTCCCCCGCGCTTCTGCTTTCAGAGGCAAACAGTCACCTTTTCCCTTCCAGGAGTCACCTGTCACCACCCTGAGGTAACTCTGCCATTTAAAGCAGCAGGATGTTACTTAGGCTCTTACTTGAAGGAAACGCAGCCATCAGCAGTGATTTCACCCTACACACAGACAGCACATGCTTCCTCATCCTTGCCTGCTTGCTCTCCCTCTTGAATCCTTTCTCTGAAGCATTCACCTGCTCCTCTTCTCCTCCCACCTCCTGGCACAACCTAGACTGGCTGTGACTCATTTGAAATACTCCACAGCGAAGCTACCCGGTGCAAATATTATTTAATATTATTATTTTCATCACAATTTCTGGTAGAACAGGCTTTTTTTTTGGGGGGGGGATAAATCTCAATTTTCAAACGCTCCTGTAGATTGGATAATGTGAACTAAGCCAGTGATATCATTAAAGGTCTTTTTCCTCTTCTTCTTCCCTCCTCCAGGCACCAGGGAGGCTGAGGTGAAGCACTCCTGTGCCTGAGCTGCAATCAACTGCCTTCCAAAAGGATGTGTTTTGATTAATGAGGTGCATAACATCTGAAACTGATGCAGCTTCTTAAACACAGTCCCTAATGTTCCCAGAGAATGACAGAGCAATAAAGGACGTGCTCAAGGAATCAAGCCATTTGTCCTCTCTCAGCTATAGGTGTTGTAGCTGCCTCTCGGAAAATACCCACACTCTTTATTTCCCAGCCTTTCTGCGGTTATTCTCCGAGTGCCGCCTTATTTGATGGTACAAATAAGATTCTCTTACAGCCCTGAAGCGGGGAATAGAACACACCAGAGCATCCAAGCAGCAGAATGTTCCTTTATCACTTCTGTAGCTAGGAAAGAAAATTCTCAGGTGCAAAGCCTGAGGCAGGCTGGCTGGCACACAGGCTGCACAATTCCAGCAGCGTGCGGGTCTCCCCGCGCCCGGAATTCTGCCTAGCACTTCCCAGCGTCCAGCCTATATAGGATGCATACCATTCCTCAGCTAGAGAAAAGTTTTTTAAGGTTTTTTTTTGGGGGGGGGACCTCATTTGTTACCTTTATACCTAACTCTAAAGCAGTGAGCTTCATTTCAGTATCAGACCTGCTTTGAAGCAATTTTTCAAGCACACAATTGTAACAAATGCTGTAGTCCTATTTTGAAAAGAAAAAAATGCTTAACTGGATATAAGAACCCAAAGTGCTGTATCAAATCTAGACCTCCTCTAGCAGTTGGCCAAAGCAGGTAGCCCAAAGCGCTAAAAACTAGAACATTCATTCTTGTGTTGCTCTGTCTCTAAACGTGGGTTCCTTAACACTTCTAAAAACCTGGCTCCAGGAGTTATAGGTACCAAACTCAGAGGAAGTTTTAAAGTCCTTAAAATGTAATGACAATTTTGTGTCCAGAGAACTTCAAAGTAACAATATTTTATTTGAGAGCCTTCCAAGAACTAAGTGCAGGAGGCTGGGAATTATCCTTGTCTAATGGTATGAAACTACTATCATGGCCGTGATTTATTGTCAGCGTTATGGCAGCGCTTCCCATGTCAGCAAATGGACCTCGAGCAGCACGTTTTTGGAACATTTCAGAAAAGCTAGGACTGTTGTAGGACTAAGTCTTGCCTATCACTGGCTGCACACTACGTTCAAAGGGGGTACAGAGAACCTACCCGCCAGGAAAAGGGAGAACTGGTTTTGAGGGAAATGACCTCTTTTTTAACAATATTTGTCAGATACTGCTCCAAGACTTGGCATAGATACAAAGGGAATGGATTTAGTAGGGAGAACGCAGACGAAGCTGCCAAAGATTCATTTGTTTCTTAGGGGATTTTGCCAGCTCATATATACATATATATGTACATATATATGTGGTGCTATTTTAATAAGAATCCAGTGCGGCAATGCAAATGTGAGAAATCACATTCCTGATGAGCTCAGGACTACAGAAGAATAGACCGAGCGCCATAAAAACTGCTGTTCTCTAGCTCAGGGCACAGAAAGCAGCCATGCAAGCTCTCTGCACGCCGGCTCGGGAGGACCACCTTTGCTTCGGTGAGTTTCAGTCATAACCCTTGAACCCTTGGATTCTCAGATTAAAAAAAGAGTCAACAAAGATGTGGGATAGATCGGAAGAACGGGAGCAAGTCCTTTCCAAGCCGCCTATTGTTCCTAGCAGGCAGCAAGTAACTCATAATTGGCATTTGAAATTCATGAAATATTCAACGCTACAAACCAGGGAAATTCTACCTCAGAGTTTTAGTGGTAAAGTCTGCACTCGCTGCCTCCGCAGCTTATATCATACCTAGAAGATAATAAAGAAATAATCACCATAAATACACAAATCCTATCTCCCCCTCGCCACTATTAATTACCCAGGTGTGCTGTCACACTTGTACTCATTGAAATTCAGCCGGTGCTTTCTCATTGCTCGATCATGTTCCTTATAGAGACCGTAAAGTGGGAGGGGATTGATCTGCTGGAACATATGTTGAAACCTATTTAAGGCACAGAGAAGAGGGCACCTGAGCATTTGGCCAGGATAAGAACGGCTGAACTATGGGAAGTGAGATCCATGCCAGGATGCAGGACTCTGGGGAGTCAGCCCAGAGGGCAGGGGGGAAGGAGGGAGGAGTCCCACAGAGTGGGACGTCGGGATGGAAGGAAGAAGTCCACTTCTTTTGGGTGGGAGAAAGAACGGTTCAAAGTCCATCGGTGGGACCAGGGAGACACTGAACAGATCCCTGACAACAACGGGCTGCGGAGCCTGGCGAGAGAGGCAGCAACAGGAGATGAGATACACAACAGGCCAGGAAAGCTTGTCTCAGGAAGTGCTTGGAAAGCGATCTTCATTCCAGCTTCCAGTGGTAAACAAATCTGGGGCAATCCTACTCTCTGCATCCTCACAACCAAGATGAAAATAGGAGCCCTTGTCTAGGATATAGGGGAATTGCTGGCAATGTGCTTATAACTAACAAATAGCTTTGCTGCTGGACTGCAAAAAAGGAAATGTTATCCAAAGAATCAGCCATGTTGGTATCCATGGAAAGAAGTTACAGGCTATGAAGAAAATAAACATCTGAGATTTTCAGGATGTTTAGATGTCTTGCAAAAGCTGGCAAACCTCACCGGAGCAAGGAGCTAAAAATCATAGCTAGAAACAGACTGATTAGCATGAGCATCTCACCACTGGACCTTTAATATTCCCCTTGGAGAATAGAAAACTTAATAGAAAAATAGAGACCAGTAACCAGGTATGAAGCTGTGAGGAAGAGAAATTATACAGAATCTGAGAAGCTGCTGAGATTAGAACAACTATATGATTTAGTCACTATTACTTTTAGTTTACGAAGTACCTACATTTTTACATTATGGTCTAAACTCTACCAATGAATTTTCCAATATTCACATTGAAATGCTCATATTGAGCTTGTATCTCAGACTTTAATAAAATTTGCTTTCCAAATGCCTTCCATCAAATTTCTATTTAAAAACTGAGCACTATCTTATTTTTCTACCCTCATCTGGAATTATGAGCCAGCGTGGGGAGGTTTGTTCAAACTGGATCAGTTCAGCGACTATCAAATGACTCTTTCTCAAAATAGCGCCTTTCACCAGCATTTAATGAGCTGTAGCTTCACAAAGAATAATGGATCCCTCTTCACAAGTCTGTCCCCGCCGATGTGTCTTCTGTCTACATGAACTGCGCTATTTTATATTATCACGCAGCGCTGGATTTGATGGGAAATGTGCTATTGTCTCCAACAACAGTAATGGCAGCCCCCAACTTTTCCAAGTCCGGGCTCTGCTCTCAGTGATCTGAATTCTGTCAGGGCTGACTTTAACCCTTTCTCTTCCTCAGCAAGTGAATCACCTGAGCTCAACACCATGTTGTTTCAAAGCAAAGTTTCACAGCCGTACCACCTGTCAGACATTTATGCAGCTCTGATTTAAGAACTCATAATCCTAATGGCTGTATCTTAACAATACCTCCCTGCAGCAAATTGCTGAAGACAGGCAGAAGATTTAAAAATTTGAAACAAGAGACTAATTGGAAACAAGGTGCTCTGTGAGCAAAATGGCTATGAGAGAAACGTCCCACAGATTTATGCCTTGTGACTGGAGTCTCCCATGTCTAATGTGCAGGATTCAATACAAACTTTTCCTCTATAATTCATAATTGTACTGTCATATATGGATTCCTTGATGTGTAGCCATTTATTGATGCCAGTGCCGTAGGCTGCAGGAGCTTTGAGGAAAAGACCCTCAGAGGTCCCTTCCAACCTAAATTACCCTTTAATTCTACGACTCTCTGACTCAACAGGAATTCTCTCTTTACTCCAGCTACCTACTTTCACAAACATGTAGGAAGATACTATCTTCGAGACAAAATCCCTCTGTCAGTTTTTTTTAAAAACCATCAAACAGATTGAAATATTAGTAGGAGGGACCTGACAGACTGATGGATACAAAGCATGACTGTATAAGCTTCATTTCCTCAGGTAAGCAGCTAAGAGTAACTTCATGATTTTGGAGAACATACTCAGCCATTTTCATGCTTATTCATGATTTCTCAACTCCTGAAGCTAGCAAAATTGCAAAAACAAGCTTAGTCAGTATCTCTAAAGAATATGGCAGTAGAAGAACTTCCAGCAGAGGATCCCAGTTTATCATCACCCCTTACGGATACCCCTGGTTGTGCTGCTGCCCACAGAGGGATGTTTCAGGTAGTTATCCCTCCCACTCAGCAACTTCAATGCAGTAGAATTTCACTGCCAATAAAAACAAGGCCAAAGGCAAGGGAGAGAGAGTATTTCTGTCTGCGTTTCATTCCTCTACAAACAAGCATCCAGGTTAGGCCAGTCTGAGTCCTCAAGACATTCCCATTATCTTGCAAGAGAGTGATTTGTGCCGCTGCCACCTCTGTTGCTCAGCAGCAGTGTCTGCAAGTGCCAGCAATGCCGGGTGCCTCAGTGAGCCAGCAGGGGAAAGGGAAGAGGCATCAGTTGATAAGGCTACAAATAATTCCGTGAGATTCAAATAAAGGCCTCCTCTCTCTGGGCTTTGCTTTTAGAAACCAGCCCTTCAGTGATGCTGCATGTAACCCACTCAACGCCAGAAGGATCCTGTGGTTATCCTAAAGCTGGCGATTATTTCCCGAGTTTGCGCATGCCTATGTCTACGCATGTACATTGGTGTTTCTGCTCATCAAGCTCTTACCTCAATTCTAGATCAAACAAGCACTTTAGGTCCAATTTGGGCTTCCCTCATTTCTTTCTTTTGTTTCGTTATAAGTGCTACTGAGGCATCTAGAAAATTCTGTTGCTACCAAAGCACCGAGGAAGGTAGTCCAGTCCCAGTCTAAAAAGAAGAGGAACAGAATATAGCAAGAGAGTAAACAATCTCATGGTCTTCAAATGCCATTTCAGTGCTGGGAGTTTCCTTTTTGTGTGTTTAGCTTTAGAGAAGGCTTTGTTGAGAGGAGCTAGAGCAGGGAGAAAAGACAAAGAAGGGTGGCTCCAAAACAGAAGAAAAGAAACTAAGGACATGGAAAGAGGGCAGGGAGAGAACTCCATTGCATTCGCCTTTCTCTATGATAAAGTCGTGCTGCAATGCCACCGTTAAGGAGGGTATGAGCTTCCATTATAAGCTTCATTACGGTCGTTCTTGTTCTCATCCAATTAAGCTGACATTCTGAAAACCTGATCTTTACCAAAAAGCAAATTTCCTTATTTTGAAAGTTAAAACCTGCTGGTTTTGGGAACAAGAAAGTTGTACATGTAGAAGAGAAAAAAGAGAAAATGCACTTCTCCTGTATTTTAGGAACCAATGTATTACCCGAGTGGCTAATAATAACATGATATTTGGACTTCCTAGTAAAAGGATACGCAAGTGCTGTACACTTGACAAAGACTAAACACCCAGTAAACCCAGAAGGGTGGAGGCAGAAGGTTCATTCGGTATTTTCTTACCTTTGCCTCTCCTTCCCCGGATGGCCCTTGCCAGCCACAACTATTCAGACCGCGTGCCCTTCTACTAATTAGTATCTGTCAGGCAGGCATCTCCCTAATTCTCAGGTGCGCAGACGACAGACTAACGAACTTTTTATCTTCCACAGCGCCACACAAGCGATTAAGCAATGTCAGATGCTGCTGGAGCTGAACTGCAAGATGGTGTTTGGCTGGGCAGAGGGTGGGAGTGCCCAGTCTGCCTCACGCTGCGGCAGTTCTAGAAGTCCACCCAGGGACTCCCCATTGATTAATTTTCACAGCCTGTCCTTTCATTTGTTTTCAACACTCCGCTGACCTTTGTGTAAGAGTTTAAACAAAGCTCTACAGACACTTGAGGCCATCGCCTTGATAGTATCAGTTCATCATTGTATAAATTTGTCTCAGTGGATGGTAGTCTTGTGTTTGCGCGTGTGTGTTTGTGCGAGGGGGAGGGATCCTGCTCACCTGGCTCTTCAGTGAACGCTGAAGTGTTTTTCAGTGAAATCAATGAGAAAACCTCACACTGCATCTAATGTTACTGCTCTCTGCTATATAATGCAAAGGGATGACAATACACAGCAGTTTGAGATGCTGCTTCCTGGACTCTGTCTTCTTTTCAGACAATGTCCTTTCCCGTGTGATTTGTAGAAAGCTTCCCGGGAGCAGGAGCAGAAGTCAGCCTTTCCTGGTTTCCTTCTAAACCATTAGCTGGCAGAATCATATTCCCTCCTGTGCTCTCCGACCAACTGATGGAATCTTAAATCTTCTGTTCAATGGAGCAACTTCACGAAGATGCTTCCTGTGGGACACACAGGAAATAGGAAAGTGGCATTTGCTTCACCAGATGCAATTTAGGACAAAAGAGTATGAACTGTTCTGTTGTGGTTTTTTTTTTTAAAAAAAAGATTAAATCTTCATGAGAGGGTTCTAGATGATGCGAAGGTAAATGCAGCCCTGCACATGGTTGAAGTGTGGTGAGATGATGGGGAGAAGCAACTTGTGGCTGGTTGATTTTGTCAGCGTTTCCTTCATGGCTAGGTTGCTTCCTGCTCAGCAGCCTGTAGCCCCCGGAGAGCCACCGGGACAGAAAGGTTCAGTGTCCCACTCTGGGCTTGCTGGGGTCCCCAGGAGTTACAGGCTGCAATACACAACACCTTTGAGCACCTGTATCCTTTGCTGGGTCTGGCATAAAAGGCTTGCCTGAGGTGAGACAGGACATCTGTCCGTTTAGCTTCCCAGGTTATACATGTTCCTACAGTTCTAACAGAAAGTTACTAGAAAAACGTATTTATTTCTGCTTGCTGCTTCTGTTTGCTACTGCTGGAAAAAAACTGTATAGATATACATACATATATATAAAGTAGCTTAGCAAAGCAGACCTAGACACTGCAATCGTTCTCTCCGCCTACTCTCAGGGAGGGATGTCAGACTAAACAGCACTCTGAAGCTGGCGAGATCTCAGTGCATACTGTACCCCAGAGGAAGCACTTAAGGTTAAGGAACAACAACAACAAATACCACTTTCCCCCTTCTGAGCAACCTCATGTCACGGTGAATGCTTGACAGGCTGCTGGTCAAAGTCTGCTTGAAGAAAAATTGTATACGTTATTAGCCACTTCCGTGTTTGTTAATTCTGTTTTTGTTTTTCACTGTTCTGCAAAACCCTTCACAAATCCCCGTTGCACTGGAGCAACAGACTCCTACTTCCTTAGATTTGCAGGTTTCACTTAACAGGATTAGGTGACAGGATTTATTTAGAAACGTGTGGTGATAAAAATACCCAGTTCATGAGTAATGGGGGGAAAAGCTCACAATTTTGTTGTTGCTTTTTTAAATTTAAACTTCTCAGCAGGGGAAAAGGTTCAGATCAGGTGTTTGCCACCCACACTCTTCAGTACTGGAGAATGCTTAAATTTTTCTAGCAGGGGGAAGACTGAAGTAGAATAAATAGAGAATACTGAGTCTTGCTGTGAGACCTACAGGATGTGAGATTCGAAATGACTTGATCTTCCCACTGACACGGAATTTGTTAAAACATCTTCCTGAGACTTTAAGTAGTCTGAAGATTTCACTACCTTGCTTTTCACAAGAGGCAGATCTCTATTAATCCAAGCTGGCTATAACATGTACTCCTCAGCCATGCACATACTCCCTGCTCTACAAGAAGGTGGTATCAGAGCTGCTTTGGTGATTCTGCCCTTCCCCTTTTCCTGGAAGGCCTCCCCAGTGCAGAAGACGCTCAAGAGGTGGTTAAACTCTACTCAGGACTGGCTTTGCTGCTTGTGGTAGATATTTGCACCAAATCTAAGCTGAACATCCTGCTCAGTGGAAAAGAACTGGAAGACATACTTTAACAGAAAAGATCCTGGGAGCTTAATCTTGTTTAGTTAAGCAAAAGGAAGTATAAGTAATTATTTGATAATAATCTGGCAGTACTGACACGGAGAGGTGGAGACCTGAACACAGAGGAATCCTCACACCAGCAGACACAGTTGCAAAAGCGATGCTGCCTGGAAGCTACATACATTCAGGCCAGAATTAAGTTAATAATTTTTAATGTTGAGGGCAACTAACCTCTAGATTAACACGATGAAGTTTTTTGTAGATTCTCTGTCACGGGAAATTTTAAAAACAAGATTAGATATTTTTAATAAAAGATTTGCTCAAGTTCAATCTCAGACATTAGATTGGAATCTGCAATTAATTTGGGTTAGTCCTGGTTCATGTCACACAGGAGGCTAGAGTAAATGTTAATAATGTTCCTTTCTACATTAAAATCTGGAAAACTGGAAAAGCAAATGACCAGTAACAGTGGCTAGGAATGCTCACACCCTTTTCTGCTTATTTATGAATATGCCGAACTGCCTGCATCCCAGCACAAATCGCCAAAGAACCCCATTGGCACTGTTCTGCTGTGAAGCGTGATCATTTACTTTTACCATCTGTTTCTGCTGTCTACCCAACTACACACACATCCTAGGATCTTCCTTTGTCCTCTTTGGCTGCTTAGTTTCTGCAAAAACTTATTTGGCAAAGCCTTCTGAAAATTCAAATGGACAGCATAAATCAGCTCACCCCTTATTCCATTTATTGATGACTCCTCAAAGATGTCCAAGAGATCTGTAAACTATTAGGACTCCCCTTTACAGAAGCCACTTTGACACTTTCCAAGTAAACGGAACTAGATCATATTTATCCAAGTTCATGTCCTGTAGAAGGTTTCTGGTCCTCAGAAGATCAGGATTCTGGTTTTGGTTATAGTGATCTATTTGCCTATTAAAGCTTTCTGTCTAAGCTGGGAAAAACAGCTGGCCATTCGCAGATTTTGTTGTGCTGCACTTTTAATAGGATCGTAGCCAAGTGCTGCACGTGTCCTTTATAAAACCAGTATTATAAACCAGAAACAGACTGATTTTTCTTCCTTTCTAAGAACTGCCATTACTATTGCCACAACACCCACGTGGCAATGCAATACTGACTTCACCTGACTTGCAATACCCCCATTCTGTCCCTGCCAACATCTTCTGCAAACATCAGCCAGCCCTCACACACATGCTGCTCCGTTACTTGGAGTGGGAAATTTCTCTCCAGAGCACAACTGCAGGAAGAATAGGGGTCTGAACGTTCAGTTGTGTAAATCCTAGTCTGCACAGAAGGTGTATAGCGTGTAGCTACTGTACTCAAAGGATGAGAATACTGAATTGTGTATTGCTTATTTGATCCGGCGTACAGCTGAATGCTTGCTTAGTATGGAATCTTATCCCACTACACAGCTTTGCAAGTCAGCCAGGATCTCTCCGCACTCTTCTGGTTGAAAACATACCATCCTCCTTATTCAGCTCTGTGTTTTCTTACACTTCTGATACTTTTCAGTGCCAGCTCTGGCACTCTGATTAAAATCAGCCTGGAGGGGAACTGTTAGTCACATGTGCCTGAAGCTGAGGTAATACTTTTCCTTCCTATTCCTTGGCTTCTCTCATACTCTTGATGGAACTCCTAACACGCCTACATGGAAAATGACAGCGTCGTATGGCCTTTGGGTCATTATCCCCTGAGGGTTCACACACACTTGTCAGATGCTTGAGCCCACATGAAATGGGAGTACATACAGGCTTTGGGGTTTTGCGGGCTGAGTATTGAGAGTTTCTCCCAGGCTGGACCATCACAAACCCAGTCTCAATATGGTCTTGCTTCAAAGAAAGACACAATGGATTCTCTGGGGTTGTTTCTTTGCTTCTTGCAGATATCGTGCTGGGAGCACGGCAGTGTGGCATAACAGTGAATCCAAATTAAAGCCCACAAATGGTAAACTTTGCAGGTGCATAACATTCATTCTCCTGTAGAAAATGAAGGCAACATAACAAGATTTCCCAGTCTGTGTAACTATACTGCATGGATTTCCAAATGCAATGAAGTCAGCTTTCGCCTTTCATGTTTTATTAATGCCTCGTAGCTAAGTAAAATGACTAATAAACTGGCATTTTAAAGAACTGGATGGAGCCATTCTGAAGACTGAATAATAACTAACCATTCACTTACTAAGTTCCCTCTAGCAGTTTTTCAGTACACACAGAATGAAAATCATGGCGCTACTGAAATGAGTTCACTCTCCTTTGCACCAAATATGCTACTTACTGCAGGTGCACAAATTCACTTCAGCACCTTCTGTCTAGTTTCTGTGTAGGGAAAGGAAGGAAAAATTGTTACCTTGCCCAGATTACCACAACAAGGTCAATGCTGGACGCAGAATTTAAAACCTGTAACAGCCTTGCTGGCTCTTCCTAATCGTTAGTCACCATCCTGCAGCATATTACAATGGAAGAAAGTTAAAAAGCTAAAGATTCCCCAAAATCCAAATTAGTTGAAGGTGTTCTTTACTTATAAATCCTCTCTTTCATTCTAGTTCCTCTTTACAAAGGGACCAAAGAGAGAGGGTTTCCTGAAGCAGGGAAAACTAGACAGAGGTGCTTTTAGAGCTGTGTTTTCCCTGAGTGAGAACAGGATATTCACATATATTATGACTCCAGGGTGCGCTGCTGGGACAACGCCCATCACCACTATTTTCCTCTCTACTAAAAATTAAAAGAGGAAAACCATATGCACGGCTTTATTTTCTAAGCAAGGCACATTTGTACCTTATCAAGCTGCTAGCCTTTGTGACTGTTGACTGAAGCATGAGATGAAGTAAGATGCTCACTATAAAGAACGTAAAAGATGTCACCAAGGCCTCTCAGCAAAGCAGTAGCAGGCCAGGCACTAAAATACAGGATTTCCTAATTCCTCATTCCATTATCAGCCCTTTAGAACAAGCTATTTCTCTCCACTTGTGCTTGTTCAACAGTGCCTCTTAAAACCAAAATCCAGCTGTTGTCACTGAACTCAAAGCAGCTTTTGTTAAGCATTTCCCTAAATGCATTCCAAAATATGTTTGTTTCCACTAAACCTGATCTACCAGCTGCCGCGACCATTGAAACAGGAATGGCCTGCTTCAATCTCCATCAACATATGAATGTTCTAAGTAGACATCTCTGACCAAAAAAAGAAATCCCAGGCTGGAACTTTATGGCTAGATAGAAAAAAAAAAAAGTGAGACTACGTATAAGAAAAGAGATAATAATGCAGTAGACAAGAGATTGTACTGCATTATTCAAAAGGCTTTATTCACCTTTGATTCCTGTGCTGCAAATATCATATTCTGGCAAATATCTGATTAGGAACTAGAAGTTTTCATAAGACAAATAGAGCGAGTGGAATTAAAAACAAAAAAAAAAAGGCATAAGGCTTTTAGTAAGAAAAGGTAGAATGCATTGCTGTTTCAAGGTTGTTTTGCATTTTAATACCAATGAACAATCTCCCAGGCAAAGTCAGCTCAGGTCTGTGAGCCTCTACCAACAGTCCCCCGGTATCTCTGCTCCCATCCAGCTCTGTGCACCCTGGGCCACTCCTGCAGATGAACATCACGGACAATTGATGTGAAAGCTGATGTGAAGACACACAATCTGAGAGCCTTTGGAAGGTAAGAAAATGGGGATCCTCACACCCTGCGTAGCCTCTGTTGAAGTGAAACATTCTGCAGTCAACGGGAATCATTAGGTTAGGAGACAGTTGTTATCTTTTTGCCCTTGACAAAGGTCAGTCTGGAAATGCTAGAGGTGAGCATGTGGTTCCCAGAAGAAATGGCAGCACATGCATGACATGGATTTATGCTTGCAATTCCAATAATTCTGCCTTCTTGAATTCAACCCTAATTGTAGTGTGCCTCGCTGATGATTTAGAGCATTTGATTTACTGATCTTATTTTACTCTTCCTGCAATTTCACCTCTTTGATCAGATCTTGCCAGCAGGTTTTCATTACCAAATAGGTGGGTTTTTTAAATAGCACAATTGCAAGTCATCATCATAAACATCAATCTTCATAACTCATCTGAGCACTCTATGTTCTTGTAATGTCGTGTGTCAGGATTCTGCTGCAGAGATAAACCCCCATCTGTGTGGCTGCCAGCTTCTCGTTCCTTTATTGATTCTCCCCTATTTGCTGTAATTGAGTTTTTATACTTACCTTGTTCTTCAGTACATAAATGCCTATCAGAGACAGGCAAAGAGAGACAGACCAGGGATTTCCACTTCTCATCACCTCTCGGCAGAAGAGGGTGCTGCACAACACTGATTACAATAGATACTCCAGCAACTGAGGCAGTTACACTAAGGATTGCCTATCCATGTACTACTCACATGTCAGCAGGTGACTGTAGGAAAAAGCCTATATTCCTTATTTTCCACTGGATGGGGAAGGAGAAGGCAATAATCTGCAATTTTCCAGCACTGACTCATCCGTTCTGAGTTGCCCCTGTTAAAGCGAGCCTTAAAGGGAACTTTTTGTTTATTATACAGGACTGTGGACAGGCTCCAGCACACGTCACTGGTCTGAAATGCTTGCATGTTTAAAATCCAGATTCCCCTTTAATTTAATATGAACTCGGCTATATTTATAGGTAAGTGTTTGCAGGTATGTGTTTTAGGATTCATCCTTAGCTGACAGGCAGCCAATGTAACCTCCCTACTATTACTACTTGTACTCTATGACCCCAGTCTCTGGTGGAGTGATAGTTACACAGATCACACTGTTGTCCCAAAGCAAGACGCCAATGTACACACAGAGCAGAGGTATTTATTTAAATCATTTCTGGAGACATGGGTGCTAGTTGGCAATTCTGGCTATGCCCTCATAAAGGGTCACAGGCGATGTGTAATACTGCTGATGTCCTCAGTGGACACTTGCAAGCCACAATTAAACAATGAGTTAGCCACCCCTCAGATAAGAGGCAGGGAGGTGGGTGAGGACTTTATTTCTAGTTTTGCTTCCAGTTTTACTGCCTGATCTCAGTTTTCCAGCCTCTGAAAAGAAAACATGCACCTGCTTAGAGACCTTACAAGAAATCAGTTCGCTCTGACTAGATACAGGACCTCTGCTCTCCCAAAGAGGGAGCTGCAGCTCCCTGACTATCCAAGAATTTCCAGTAGAGGCCTTTGAGATGCCCCTGGCAGACAATGCTGAAGACCATCTTCTCAAACTTTCTTTTAGCACGTAGGACTGCCTCACACGCCACTTTTATTCCCTAAAGAACCACGTCACAAGGCTGTTAGCTCTGGCATAAAACAGACTTGCTCACCAGATGCTTCTGCCTATCCCAGCACAAACTGGCAGCAAACTGGTGTGCGGTTCTGCTGCCTGCTGGTATCTACTGGCTGTAACCAAATGGAGCAACTGCATGTCCTGGGCCGCCTGCTGCTAATGGCAGGGAGAAATTTTCATTCTGCAAAATCATTCCTGCATATACATATATACCAGATTAAACTATATCTTGTTCCTTTTTCAGTACTGTAGATACTTCCATTTTCCAAGTTACCCAGTTTGAATTTGGCAGCCATTTTCAGGCCTGTGCAGCAAGAACAATGCATGCACGTCTGAGTTTGTTCTCAAGAAGCAGAACATTTTTGGCTTTTTTTGCGCTTCTACCACTAGAGAGCAGGAGAATGGTTTTCCCGGCTGCCTCTGGCAGGGATAGCTGCTGTGAATCACCGAGAAGCTCCTTCTATAAGGGAGTTTCTGGGGCTGACACTCGCAGGGAAGTTGGACAACCTTTCAGTCCATTTATCAAACCCTTGCTGTTGCCATTTCCAGACAGATGAAACCAGGCTAAGGATGAAGCAGAAAGAAGAGGCTGCATTCAGAATAATGTGATGAAGTCCTAACACCAACACAGACATACAGGCAGTCAACACTCTGTGTTTCACCGAGACAAGCTAGTTATTTTTTTTGGTTTTAACATATGAGTCTAGCCTAGATTCCACCCAAGGAGAAGAATATTCACTATCAAGGGTTGAACTCTGCCAAAATATACCTAGAACTGGAATTACAAGGGAAACCACATTCATGTGCTTTGTGGTCTGTGATCATTACCCTCTAGATATTTTTGCATAATTAGGAGAAACATCTCCCCGAGCCATGAAATTTGGTTCTAGGTTTTCAGGTTTTTCTAATGTTTAAGCAAATAATTGGATGAAACAACAGCTGTGGTTTCACACACTGGTCTACCAGCTGGCAGATGCTGAAAGAGGAGAGGTCTTTTTCACCTTCCAGCTCCGCTCTCCCTTCCCCTTTCCTTGCACTCTTGGGACCTTCACAAACAAACCTTTCTATTTGCTAATACAGAAAAAGTGGAGGTTTTTTGTTTTGCTTCTTTAGTAGAGCACATCTGTTTGTTAAAGCACCTGATGAGAGCCAAAGGCAGCAAAAGCGGCAGAGTGTAGGAGGTAGCTGGGGAAATAAAGCTTCCCTCTTTCAATAGCAATAACCTTTTGATCAGGTTCACTCTGACAGACAAAATAGCAAGGTAAAGTAAAGACATCAGGAAGGGATTCCTTGCCAGGAAAGCTGCTGAGATGTTTTCAGAAAAGAAATGCTGGAAGCCCTGAAGAACATTCTGTACTGGGCTCTGACTGGGCAGTATCAGATAGTACCTTTACAGGAGTCTCAGGACTCTAATTTCAGCAGCAAATGTAACTCCCTGTGAAAAAGGACAGAGCAACGGTGATTTGCCTTGCAGGACAAGCCATCATGTGAGAAAGGACAACGCAGTGAATCCCAGACTGAAGGAAGACCTCAAACAGAAACAACTGATCCAGACTGTATTTCCCACTCCACATACCGTGTTAATTCTTCAAGCACAAGGTCTATGTAAGATTGTCCTGACAGCCAGTCAGCATTACCCTGCAAAACCTTCTGGAAAAAGATGCTGTAAAGCCATCTTGTAATAAAAAAAAAAGTGTTGCCTGAGCCTTGTGGTTATGTTTGGCTCTGACTGGACTTCGCAGCCAGCAGTCCTCTCGGAGACATGCTACTGGCCCAAGAGTGACACTGCTCTGCTCAGGTAGAAGTCCTGCGATTTTACAGTCCAAGAAGTATTTGGCTTCTGCTTCTGCTATATACTTTAGAGCAAATGCATTGTTAGGTAGGACAAAGGCGGGCAGATACCAAGCGGAGTTTCTCAGCTACTCCTAAGTAGATTCAAATTCCTGTCTGCTTTGTTCCTTCACAAAAGTAGCTTTTTACACTGCAGTCATTTTCCCACCAGGTTGTATCAGCAGATTGTGCTGAAACCCAAGGCACCGATTTTCTCACCTGCGATAACTAGCTAAGGTTCCACTTTACATATTGACTGACCTATTTAAGAAACAGGCAAGTCCTAGGGAGCGGGCTGCATAAATCAAACGTGGCAGGCAGGGGAGTAGAGGCTCGATTCCTACTCATCATGAAGAATGTGCATTTGCTTGTACACTTAAGTTGCAAACTTCCTTATGTGGACTGATGCAATCAAGGGACAAATCATCTCCATTATGGCAATGTGCTCCAGACAAAAGTCCCGTTAAAAGTCCCGACTGTGAAGCCACGGTTTCTCAGGTTTAGAATAGAAAGGTCAAACTCCCTGATCTGAGCTTAGTCTATTTCACAAATTTGTTTTACATTCTTGTTCAAGCTAACTGAATGAAATTCATCGAAGAAATTAAAGCTAGAAAAAAACAGAGGAGGAATGAAGATCTGATATAGCTCTGAGAAGGGAAGATGTGGACTAGGAATCTGTTCCTAAACTTCACGACTTGCCCATGTTTAAATAAAGTATCAAGCAAGCCCTATATCCTGTTGCTAATGAACTTTAAAGAGGGCATTTGTAGTTAGTACAAAAAGTTAGGTCTTTTGTCTCCAACTTCCTTAGTGGGAAACTCTTCCAGAACATCCCTGGCTTGATGCTAGGAAAGCTCTTTTCCTACTTTTCAGTCTAAATTTTACTTGTGGCCACCTTATGGCCATCTATTTTTGTCCCAGTGTATCTTAGCTCATCCGTGGTTTAGATTCCTTGCATTCCCTTTGCTGCCAGTCTTGTTCTCAGCAGATTCTGTGGGATTTAGCCCCCTTGTAGTTCGAATAACTTAGTGAGGGCGTTATCACTCTGCTCTATTTCGGTAGTTTCTTCTGTTGTGATGGGCTTCATTATGGTGATTTATAGGAGAATCCTAGCTCAGACCAGGCTCTCCTGTGTTAGGCACTGCATAAAACATACTTTCTGAGGCAGCTGCTGTTTCAGAGGGTTAATGTCCTAGATAAAGGGTCAGAGAGATGTACTGGTTTTGCCTGGGATAGAGTTAATTTTCTTCACAGTAGCTGGCATGGGGCTGTGTTTTGGATTTGTGCTGGGAACGGCGTCGACAACACAGGGATGTTTTCCTTATTGCTGAGCAGGGCTTGCAAAGAGTAAAGGCCTTTTCTGCTCCTCACACCCCCCACCAGAGAGTAGGCTGGGGGTGCACAAGGAGTTGGGATGGGACACAGCTGACCCCAACTGCCCGAAGAGATACCCCATACCATATCACCTTGTGCTCAGCATATAAAGCTGGGGGAAGAAGAAGAAATGGGGGGATGTTGGGAGTTACGGTGTTTTCTCAAGTAACCATTACGCATGATGGAGCCCTCCTTTCCTGGAGGTGGCTGAACATGCCTGTTGATGGGAAGTAGAATCATAGAATGGTTAGAGTTGGAAGGGACCTTAAAGATCATTGAGTTCCAACCCCCCTGCCCTGGGCAGGGAC
>JAOXNO010000070.1:19956610-19966896 GCA_028565335.1 Limnodromus scolopaceus | reverse complement strand
TCCATGTCCTTCCTGTGTTGAGGACTCCAAAGCTGGACACAGTACTCCAGGTGGGGTCTCACAAGAGCAGAGTAGAGAGGTAGAAGTAGTGAATTAATTCCTTACTTTGCTTTGCTCATGCACACATTTTTTGCTTTACATATTAATCTCAACTCACAAGTTTTCCTTCATTTTCCCGGTTCTTCTCCCTGTGCCACTGGGGGGAAGAGAAGTGAATGAGTGGCTGTGTGGTCCTAGCTGCCATTTGGGGTTAAACCACGACAAGAGCAAAGAGAGGATGAGGGTGGGAGGGTGATTTAATCATGCTCACCTAGTCATTCAGTGGTGAAAGCAGGTGTAGGGCCGAGGTCTCCTGACTACCAACCCAGTTCAATACACCAATGCTGTTTCTCTGTTACAACACTTTGATACGTCAGCTAATTTTCCATTTGCAAAGTTTCCCCTTGTCACTATCTATGTAATAGATAACACCTAAACCAGCTCCAATCTAAAGAGATCAGTTCACACAGTGCAGTCTCCAATGTGTATAGATGCTTTTGCAAATAAACTTTGCTTTCCCTCCAGGGGCTTGCAGACAACCGGCGCTGGTGTGGCTTGAACACTAGATAAATCTAAATTTGTAACTGATTCTGTTTAGCTCGCCATGGGCAGTTAAAAGCAAGCAATTTGAGATAGGGGCCATTCCTCAGTTGGGAAGGTGCCCGTGTGCCTGAGGCGTGAGGTCAAAGGTTGATGCAGAAAATTAGTAACCAGAGTTCCTGTCTCCTGTTCTCAGCTCTTGCCATGACTGATTACTGAATTTAGTCCTATTTAAACTGGTATGGCTTCACGGACTCCTGCCACAAGCTCTATCCACCCTAATAAATAAGACCACCATCCTTCCCGCACACACAAACAATCAAAAGAAGTTGGATTGTTCTTAAAAACAATTTAAGGCCAATGGCCTCCCCAAGTCCTGTGTGCGACCATGGGCAACACCCGAGGCCTCAGTATAAAAAGAAAATTGGAGGTAAGTTTTCACTAGAATATATCAGCAAAAAGGAAGAGAAAACAAAGCAATGTTGAGGGAGAATCTGCAACAGCATTGTATTATGAAACAAGGAAACAGTAAAATGTCATCTTTCCCTCTGTGGTGAAATTGTATCTATAACATGGTGTTCTGTGATAGGCTCCTTATTATCATAAAGACATCAACAGATTTTGTAGTTCATTCAGAAAAGTGCAACACAAGTGATTAAGGAGCTGAAAGGTGAAGAAAGATGAAATTAACAAAATTAAAGATGTATAGCTTGACTCAGCAATGCCTGGGGGCCATGATAGCCACCTACCAATAGCTGAAGGGTTTGAATACAAGAGGGGAGGGAAATTAAGTTTGTTATGCAACGCTGTAACAAGAAGGAAGGGAAAGAGAATGGAGAAAAGGAGCATAGGCTAAAACCCAAGAGACCTTCCCAACAGGGAGATGTTGCTGCTACATCAACAGTGCAACTGATGAGATAGAAACATTCAATACTTGTGGAAATGAAGGTCTTGAGCACAAATGCCTGACCAGCACTGCTATAGAGAACGGGAGCACAGAAAGAGAAAGCACAGCTGCCCTGGAAAACACCCTGAAGTCACTGCCCAAGTCCACTTCACTTGCTTCAAGTTCCTGGACAACTCTTTGGAGTCCTTAGTTGCAAACAGGCAACAACAGGCTAATCAAGCAAAAGAAAGCACCAGTCTCTGTGAACTGGGGCAGCGTAACATAACAAACGTGTTAGCCTGAGCGAGAGGCCTGTTCATGCCCTGAATGACAGCATCTGCTACGTCCCAGAGACTCACGGTGACAGTGATGATACAGTATCTATATGAAAAGACAGCTGAATGAGTCCCACTATTCTGAGTTCCCACGTGCCTGTCCTTGAATGCGGCCGAGGAGCAGAGTTAAAAATGAGGGAGGCAACTTCTACACAAGTGTAGCCTTCAGCCTCGCCCCTCAGTTTTCTTTCACCCACATAAGTTAGCGCAAATTGAGACTGGTCCAACACTTGCTAATTGCCAGGTATCCCGCGGAGCTCTCACAAAACCAGAGACTAATCAAAGAACCTAGCAAGGGAGCATGTGTGTCTGTGCGTACGTGTGTGAAGCACGGCTACACTTGTTAAGTTCCGGCAGGCAGTTGTCACAACTCTGCTATAAAGCATAATGTTGCCCTAATTCAGGAAAGAAATTCACCTTGTGTCTGTAAAATGGGGAGAATTGCATTCCCCTACTTCATCACAATATTACGAACCTGATAAACTAATTGTAAAAAAAACTCAAGAGGTCTCTGGATGAAAGCACAAAGAGTTCCTGTTTGCAGAGTTCAGACAGAGAAGGTTCTCTTTACGTTAACAGCTCAGCAGGGAGTTAGTTATGTTAAGGATAAAGGCTAAAAATTCTCACCTTTCTACAAATTATTCCACTGCCTTTAACTGTTATCTCCCAAACCAAGAACAATCAACCTAGTTATCCAACATCCAGCTAGCTGTTTATTCTTGAGTAATAAAGGTAGACATCCAGTCCTACTGTACGAGAGGCCTGTAGACACTCCCAAGAGGTACAACGGCCCAAGTGTCAGGGACAACAGGTTTTTCCAAAATCTCCCTAGACTGTCCTTTTCAGCAGACACTGATTTGCAAGGCTGCTGCCCTGGACCTGAGGAGATCAGCTCAGGGTATCTTTAGAAATGACAAAGTACTGATTGCACACCTTAGAGAAAAAGCAACGCAGATAAAATCGGGATATCAGTTTCTGCTAAAACGTTGGGATTGTGCTTGAGAGAAATAAAATGCCTTCAAATGACCAAGCTTATCTCTTGGCCTTGTGTTTTTCCTGTGCCTTGAAGATGTCTGTGCTCAAAGCTTTTCCCTTTCTTTGGACAATAGGGGCTGCAAAGGAGCCTTTTCAGTGTGTCAGGTCAATAGTCCAAAGACTGAGAAGGATTTATGCTATAGATAGTAACAGCATCAAAGAGGCCATTACAACTTCAGCACCAGTAATCCCCATTTTAAAAACTCCATTATCTGACTGGTTCTTCATTTGCTTGTCACGTAATCCTTGTTGTTGTGGTAACTCAGAAACGAATGTTGTGAGTTTAATAGAGACAGTGACAGAATTGCCTGTCCCTGGATCCAGTCAGGATGGTTATGGGCAAGACAGAAAGAAATCAGAGACTACTAAAGAATTCAAAGCTATTAACTGAACGACAGGAAAAAAGTCTGTGAGGATGCTGCTGCAATTGTGAAATGCTTACAGACCTTCTTGGGGATCGACTATTTTCTGATTTTCATTAATAATTCAAGCTCAAATCCCTGACACTCTAGTTTTTTAGAAAACATTTCAGCATAGGTCATGAATAACCAACAGATCTGTTCTCTGGGTCCGAGATTGCTGGTTTCTACAGAAATCAATGTGCTTCTGAGATGATGGAAAATGGGTTCCTTTATTAACCAGAACACCAATTATTTGCTAGTATTTATATCCTCTTCCATGACATTAGATGTCTTGGTAAAAAAAAAAATGCAGCACCTCTCTCCTCTTGGGTGACCAGTTGCAGTCTAGTTCAAACTGGTACAAGACTCCATGTATTGACCTACACAGGAATGTTTGGTTTATTTTGGAGGACATGAGCTGTAACTCAGGCAGCCGCCTTTGCTGTGATCAATAAACTGAAGGTAGAAGCGGGACTCATTTCTCATCAAAAAGGAAACGGAAGGCAACAGGCTTGTAAGCCAATCATGGCTTATCTGTGGAAGAATCTCTTGCTTTCAGAGACTCTTCTGAGTGGCCAAAAATAAGAGGCTGAGTAACAGAGTGATCGTTCCTGGGAAGACCCTGTCAGGTGTAAGAAAGACCATGCTCCTGACTGCATGTATATCCCAAAGCCAGCCTCTAGATCCCAGCCCTTGGCAGCCTCATAAAAACCAGGTTTCTGCAGGATTAGGGAGAGATTATCACAAAGCTCTCTTCCTAAGAATGTGCTAAAATAGGGAATACAAAGACGACCAGTTATGGCACAGAATGTTGTCAGATCAACTTTAACTCTCGAGAATCTGATGCAAAGTATGTTTTAAACCAGCCTTTTAAGATGCAACGCCTCAGGCAGGCCCAAGGCACAGGGCCCATGACTAAATAGCACTTTGTAACAATGACACCAACTAAGAAAATGTAGCTTCTCCCTTAATAAGGAACTTTTGGAGTGCTTCTCCTGTATGGGACTGAGAGGGCTCATCACTCAGCTACAGCACCTGACTGAAATACAGAGTTTCTCTTTTGGAGAATAGTGTAATATTTTAGTCTTGCATTGGAACAAAGTATCCTGTGGAGCAGAAGCCAAGATGCAACGTCTAAAAAGACAGCTCAGCAAAAGCCCATGGAAGAGCCTGTAAAATATGAAGACACTGGAGCAGTTAGGAAATAAGTCAGCTATTTGTTTGCCTCAAAAATAAATAGCTAGGAGTTAAGGAATAAAAGATAGCCCTGCCTCAAGCTGTTGCATATATGAAGGAAGGTAGAAACAAGTTGTTTCCTTCAGAATAGGTTCCAAATCATTGGTTAGTAAATCAGATGTAGGGATGGATGCAAATTCTCTACTGCTGCTTAATGAGTGGCAGCTGGCATACATCACGGACTAAAGAGATATGATAGCTGAATTTTCATGACTAGAGAGTTGAGGGTCAGGAAAGGATCATCCATCACTGATTTCACTGTCACCATAACAATGATGTGACGTCCCTTTCTGTCTGCAGTTTTGGACACCCAGCAGCCTCAACAGGAGTAATTTATTACAATGTGCTCTTCATTTATTCTATCCTATGAATTTGCAGGAAACAGCAGTTAAAGAAAAGGGAAGATAAACCTGCATTTCAAATTGGCTTGTGATGACACTTTGGAAAACAAAAGAATGGCTTTACCATAAATTGCTTGCAATGGTCAGGCTGTGACTGGCTTTAGCAGATTCATTTCAGTCTAATGAAGAGCACAGCAACTCTGCATTCACAATGCCAGCCAGCACTGTGCGAGGAGGCAGGAAAGCGAGCGCTCATCTTCTAAAGACAGATCACTATTCAACTTGTAGTGTCAGGATCCTCGGTGCATCAACAGGCCTTAATTGCCCCACCAGCCCTCCCAAACAACCTCTACTCTGCTCCAGGAGCTCCATTCCAGCCCAGCCCCGGGTAACCAGGCCCAGCCTGAGCTACACTGAAAGTGTATCTGGTTCCATGCTTGTTCCTGAGCTGTTACTTGGCTTTCCTGGACTGACCTTGGACCTGACTTGTTCTTTGCCTGAGG
The DNA here is from genome assembly GCA_028565335.1 of Limnodromus scolopaceus. Taxonomy (NCBI): domain Eukaryota; kingdom Metazoa; phylum Chordata; class Aves; order Charadriiformes; family Scolopacidae; genus Limnodromus; species Limnodromus scolopaceus. The sequence goes on along the minus strand of JAOXNO010000070.1, from coordinate 19,961,580 downwards.
ATGGCTGGACTGCTGATGGAACCTGTAAACGTCACCATCCCTGTCCTGCTTACCCAGCTGAGGTACTGTGGGGCTGTGCCCTGTTAGTGAGGATGCTGCCCCTGCCTGGGCTGTGGTCTCCCTCAGCTGCTGGTTGCCATTCCTCATGGAACAGCCCTGCTCTTGCAAAACTTAGTAATTTCACCTACAACCTCTTGGTGAGGGCAATGTGTGTGTGAATGAGAGGGACAGGGGTGCGTCGGAGTGGGGAACTAAAGAAGCAATTCTTCCATGATTACTTCCTCACTCACAGTTCTCTTCCATACACTTCTGTTCTGCAGCTGCAATTCATTGTCAGTAACAAAATAAAATTATGGTATCAGGATTAACTAGGATGGGGGACAAGATAAAGGGTGTCTTATGAATTTGAGATAGGGTTAGAAAGAAGACAGAGTGATTAGAGAATGGCACTGATAACCAGAGCCTCAAGAACAAACCTAGCTCACGTGCTCACATCAGCAGAGAGCCAGAATCAATGCCTTCTCTTGATTACTGGATAGAGAGCATTAAATGATTTCAGTTCTGTTCCCAGACAGAAACTGGTTCGCCTATTAAGAACTGGATGAGCCACGGAAAGCAAACTTTCTCCCTTTTTAGAGCAGCACATGTAAGGGTAGGAAAAGTTTTTCTGCTTGAATCATTTGATAGATGTTTAAAAGTCTGGAGTTCTTCAGGGCTGTTAAATATCGATCATTATGAAAATCATACATACTCAGTGGCAGAGGTGTAATTCAAAAAACAGAATAAACTTTTGAATAATCTGAAGGATGTGTGTGCCTCATTTTCCCATATTAAGCTGTTCACAACATAGGCACAAACTATTTCCAATAGGATGTATGCCTGTCTAAAGATATTAAAAAGGATGAGTATATGCACTGAAGTACACTTCCATAGGTTGATTTGCCTTCAAGTACATTGATTGAAAAGTAACAGAATATAAAATCTCAGTACAACAGAATGAAGAAAATATTACTAATGCTACAGAGCTCACAGCAAATTGTAGTCATGTCTCACTCAAGCATGTGAATTGCAATGATGCTCACTTTCACAGCAGTCTTCCTTCTAGGAAACTTAATATACTTTTTCTTGCTCTTCTTCAAGAAGAGGATGAATATCTCAAACTTGCAAATAGGGTCATACACAATTCCATGACTTCTGCAAGGTTACACTGTCTTGGTTCCTAGTCTAAATCCTAGACGGTTACTAAGCAAAGTAATTTTCAAGTGTAACTATCACATCGGGGAGGATCTCCAGAAACAAAACTGCCTTCAAGTCAGAGCAGATCTAACTCAGTAAGGATTATCTGTCACACACACTCATAAGCCATTTGCTGGTTTTTTTGCTCTTGAGTTTACCTAGATAAAGGGAAGGTCAGGATTTGTGCGCTGAACTCCAGTGATTTCCAGCTTCCAGAACTATTTGATAGACAGTGTAAACCAGATCATGCTGTTCAAACTCCCTCAACACCCTGCCCCTGAAACACGGGGCCTTAAAATTAGTCAAAAGCCTTAGCACAGATTGACGATTTGGGCCCTTACAGTACTTAAATTCCTCTCTGCAGTTAGAAATAAATGTCACTTTTCCCTGCAGTTAAAAAAGGCACTATGTGCATCTATGCTTTTCAACAGAGTTCATCTTCCTTCCTGCTGTTAGTGACAGCAATATACAGCAGAGGGACCCCAAGTCTTCTGCAGCTGTGCTTGAGCATTGTGTTACGCGCAGCAGGACGGTAGTGAGGACAGCCTCTCACAGCAGTGCAGGAACTGGGACAGAGACCGACAAGGAAAAAGGCTTTTGAGCTCAGTCACCCAACACACCAATTAAACAGGAGCAAGACACGCATATATTTCTAAAGGCTTTTTTTCCTGCCATTGTTACAGGGTTTTGAAAGGTAGATGGATGGATCAGACCAGTGAATAAGTGGGACAGTGGTAACGCTTCTAAAATAGCATCCCCTACCACTAATAGATCATTTGCGCTCTACCTGAAGGGTAAAATGTCGGTTTTCCTTGCCTTTCTTCTTCTTGTTGTTGCTACTACATATAGCTCTGAAAATAGATTTTTACAGTAAACAGCTCTGGGGGGAAAAGGTATAATTGATGATGGCTTGGACAAAGAGGCACCCTGTTGATAATCAGACTGGAATAAAAAGCCATTTTCTACACCATATATTTTCATTTTTTTCTCCTCCCTGAAGTGAAACTTTTGGGGTACTTTTGAGTTTGTTTGGAGTCCATATTATCCTTGAAGTATGTGCAATAATACTGTCCAGCTTTGACAATAATTTGTACACCCCAGTGGTCTGAGTATGATATACATTTCTTCTTATGGTCCTTTACTAGCAAGTTATTTATTTCCCTTACTTGGTCTTTTAGCTCAAGATGAACTTAAGAGCAGTGGTCCAGTGCTTTATCTCAAGTCAAAACCAAGATGGTGCTATGGAAGCAGCATTTGAGCAACCTGTTCTAGTGGGAGGTGTCCCTGCCCATGGCAGGGGGGTTGGAACTAGATGATCTCTAAGGTCCCTTCCAACCCAAACCATTCTATGATTCTCAAAGGAGTCCAAAATATGATGTTCATTAGACAGCAAATGTATGAATGACATGAAACCTTCCCTTGCAGTTCAGGCACCTACTCATTGGGGATAGGGTAAAGCAAGTCCTCTAACAACGAGGAAACTCAAGCTGCTGAACAACACATCTCACCCTAACTGCACTCTTAGACTGTGAGTGAGACATAATCCAAGAAGAAATAGTGAACTACACAAATTGCAACATTTGGGAAACAGAATGACCCGCCTCTGGCACTAGCCTGAAGTCTCAGCCATACTATCTTCTAATCGTATCAGCAGACTGGCAACCAAGACACAAGCTCAAAACCAAGGGTTCATTTCCAGAGTCTACACAGGTATGCATGTATACGTGTCCACTTAGAAAAATGCAGGTGTATGTATATAGGCAATCTTTATTGGGTTTTTTACCCAACATATTCCCAAACTAATTAGCGCACTTTTTAAAACAACCTTCACTTAGATATTCATACATCACAACCATTGTGAGTCAGACAGACATTGTATAACAAGGCTGCATACAGCCTCCATCTACCCACTCCTTAGATCTAGAATACCAGGAATTTGCTTATTTTTGGAATTTGTGATAAGGATTTAACACAGCAGAAATCTACCTGCTCCTTTCCCCAACCCATCTAGATATCACTTGTGGCATAAAACAAGTGATGCTGAGTAACATGGACTAGAAATATGCTGGCAGTACAAAATGAATAGTTTTGTTCCTTGACTGTCAATGGCACCTCAAAACCTTAACTGTCCAAACTCATTGTTCCAAAAGAAAGCAAGTTAATCGTTTAAGGAATAGTTTTCCTTTCACCTGATCATCTTATTCTCTCTTTTCCTTCCATCACACTTCTCTACCACCTACTACATGTGCACAAGGATGCCCTCACAGCATCACTCAGATTAAGGCGGTCCTTTGCACAGTACTGAAACTACAGCTTCAGTATCTTTTCAAAAAATTTTTCACTTCAGCATTACCATTTGAAGTGTTTTAAACCAGGCCTTCAAACCAAGAGATCTATTTTAAAATGATAACTGCCTAACAATTCACTCAATGTTTTTCTACATGTAGAAATGTTATCTTCCACACTTCCCCCAAAATAAAAAACAACATGAATCTGTGAAGTTTGCCTTGTACACTCAATTTGGAAGCTCTTGCATTTAAGAAGTACCAAATATTTTGAGACTCAAAAGAAAAGAAAAGCCCAAGATCTAACCATATTGTTGAAGAAACTGTATTGAAACTGCCACAGCTGACAAGCTCAGTCAGAGAGGTAAACTTAAAATATATTGTATTTCTACCAGTGGGCTGTTCACTTACCTGGGAAAAAGGATCCAACCAGATAGCAAAGGCAATTTGACTACTTTATGCCACCACAGAAGGTGGAACAATGACTTTTTAAAAATCTGATTTAATATAAGAAACTCTAGAGCAATGCCACTGATGACATTGGGATGAATTTCTGTGTATTTACTCGGTGAGACTGAGAGCAGAGTTGAAGCCCATATATTCAGACCATGCTTTGGAAAAGATTTACTGCAAATAAGCAGCCATTCAGTCACCAACACCTTTCTCTTGAAGGCAGGTTAAATGCTTAAGTGAGGACTTACCTCGCAGACATCAAAAAGCAAATATTTGAGACTTAAATTCTTGTATTTTGAAGAAGTTGTACCAGTGAGAAATGATTATTTGGATATCCAAGTTGATGGAAAAATACCAGACTAGCATTTATGCTTGGCATTACAAATGTGCTTAACTATCATTGAAGCCAATGCTTAAAGCTATACATTCTAAAATCATTTTATCAGTCACTATGCTTCTTACACACTCACAGAGCAAAACACAAATGGGTCCAAACATTGCTAAGAGCAGGAAAAGAACCCTAACCAATTCCAAATCCCACAATGACAATAAAAATAGCACAAGTGCTGATTAATTAAGCTGTAAAGTTTCCACCTCCAGACCTCAGGAGCAGAAGGAATGATATAACCAATTACTATACAACAGCAGAACTAAATAGTCTCCTTCTCTGGAGATACTCCAAACCCGCCTGGACGCGTTCCTGTCCAGCCTGATCTGGGTGACCCTGCTTTGGCAGAGGGTTGGACAAGATGATCTCTGAAGGTCCCTTCCAACCCTGACCATTCTGTAATGCTTTGATTCTGTAAATAGATCAGTCAACTACCTGGAATCCCATGAAATTCTAAAATAAGTACAATGCTGAAAACAGAATCATAGAATCATAGAATGGTTTGGGTTGGCAGGGACCTTAAAGATCATCGAGTTTCAACCCCCTGCCATGGGCAGGGACACCTCCCACCAGACCAGGTTGCTCAAAGCCCCATCCAGCCTGGCCTT
>JAOXNO010000070.1:19918392-19956510 GCA_028565335.1 Limnodromus scolopaceus | reverse complement strand
CCATGGGCAGGGACACCTCCCACCAGACCAGGTTGCTCAAAGCCCCATCCAGCCTGGTCTTGAACACTTCCAGGGAAATAGCATTTAATTTTATTAACTTTTTAAAATACTTAAAGCCTAAACCCACTGCTTTTAAAGCTCTGCTTACACCCCCAATTATACTGTTTTGTGTTCCTGTTATGACTTATAACTGGGCAGTGCTGTGTGACCAATTTATTTATTTTTGTTTGCTCATTTATTTATTCTTTGCAACAAAGACTGAAATTTACTTGGAATTTATATTTTACTTGGAAAAAATATTACTTGATCAGTAAGATCTGTCCAAGCACAAGGATGATTCTAAGATTTCACACTAACACCACCACAAATAATAACATCATTTAGTTGATTTATGTATTTACAGGGTCTGAAATAGTAATTGCTACTGAAGAATTTGTGACATGTAGGTTATATCCAGCAGTTATGTACATGAAATATTAGTTAGTACTTGAAGTTTAAAAACCCTAGCCTAATTCTTGACTTCTGGAGGACAGAAAACATTCTGAATTGGCTCCTTTCCCATAGCTTTATGCTCTGAGATTTTGAACTTGTATTAGCAGTGAGATTCCTAATATCATTCTTCCACTAACCATGAGACACCTAATAGCATCCAATATCTTAACGGACAATCTCCTAAGGGGCTTGATGCTCCTAGAAAGCTGCGGCAGGGACTCGGAGAGTTAATCAATCAATTCCAAAACCTACCATACGCCTAACACATCTTCTGGCAGGAAAATGTACAAAATGTCTTGATTCTTCACCAGTGTTCTCTTTAGATTCTAGATAGGTGTCCAATACATGAAAGAGATGGCAGAAATAATCAAGATTTTTTTCTTGTTTGTTTTGAGAGTTTGTGCTCTGTCAAGCACTCTTGTATTATGACTACCATAAGCAGTAAACTCTTCCAAGGGAATCTCCACAACCAGACAGTAAGGAGGGCCCCTAGAGTCACACCAATCCTTTTCACTGCTGTAATACCTGGTGCTGATGGATCTAGTCCTCTTGTGGCACCAGAAAAATATCAAATGGTATTCACACCTAGCTATACCTTCCAGAAGGACACACTGCTCTTTCCACCAAAATATACCTGCCAGAAATGGTCATAAAAAAAAAAGAGAGAAGCCTTTATGAGTCAGGCGCAGAGCTTTTCAACAGCTGCTAAGGAGGATTTTAGAACTTCATAGAGAGGTAAGTTACCTCTCTGTGACTTTTAATAGCTGCAAGTCTTTCCACTGACTTTAGTGAGCTTAATGGAGCAACAGAAAAGTGACTGCTGTCTAAAGGGAGCTTATCTTAGTCAGTGCAGCACTCGAGGAGCTTTAATGCACACTTAAATCTTACTGAATTCAATGGGAATTCCACTCACCTATACTACATCCGTTACCTTGCATCAAAGTATCTTTCATTTGTGCTTAGAGCACCATGAATAATATTTATTACTTTTTTTTACATCCTCTTACTAGGGGAAAAGGGATATGCAGGTCGATTATTACCCGCCTACACGTGCACAGATTTATTGTCAAATGTCAAGATGATGCGCACCTCGCAGTTGAAGCAACAAGTGATCAGATTTGTCAAGGTCCTTAGTTTCTTTCTAGAGGAGACTAGTGATGAACACATCACTCGGATGTACGATTTGTTTGACCAAACACAGATGTCTGCAGTGTAGATCTAAGTCATTTACTCATCTCTCTTCATAATCAATGGAGGCAAGATTCCTTATTCTAAATGTGTATATCTGTATCTATAATGAACTGGACACTCTGGTAATATCTTCTTCTCTCCACTGGTTATAAAGCAAGCTCTGTTGTGACCAGCCTTGATGTGAACATCTGACACGCAAAATTTTACACTATGGGAAATAAATACTACTCTTGCTGCCAGGAAAGGTTCCCCCAGTCTCCTGATTCACTAACTTGACTAAGTTGTCAAGTGTAGGCATGTGTCTTCAAGCACCAGAAGCTACAAGCATGGAGGAAGATATCTCTCTACCTCAGCACCTACCATGATGGCTGCCTCATTCAGCTTTAACTGCTGCCACCTATTCTGACCTCATTCCAGATGGTCCTGAAGTTGGGTCTGAAGAAGGATGAACTAAGCCAGTGACCTGTTAAGCCACTTAAAATGTAGAACATGATTATATATCACCTTGAGTGGGAACCAGGGTCTTTGGACACACAGGAGCATGAACCATAATCCCAGAGTTTTAGAGATTAATGGATGGTTGCTATTGAAAACACAGAGACCAAGGGGACACAGAGGGGCTGCAGAGCTAATCCTTTTCTTCAATAAAATGAGTCTTCTCCATATTGTTTTGCAACTATATAATGCTACAAAATGCACAAGTTCATAGATGTTTCTCTGTAACTTTTAATTGTGCACACCCTGACCCGTTTTTATGCGACCTTGATGTGGGTTTTCAGAATACAATGGGAGTATGTTTGACACCTCCATAATGGTTTTCTGCTTGGAATGGATTTGCCCATTCAAAAGGAAATCCTATTCAATAACCTTCTTGTGTCAACACAGTCAGAATTAATCACGTCCTCCGTTACACAGGGAAGAAGTTTCCATATCCCACAGGAATATGCTGCAGCCTTGGTTGATATCCTCTCCCTGAGTTACTGATTGTTTTGACAAGTCGGGTCAAAGTGTGTACCACAATTACCCTGGATTTCTGAAGAGCTACAGTGTTTGGTGAGTTGAGGTATAGTAGCAGCATCTGACTGACTGGAACCATTTACTATATTATCTGGAAACAGACATTCTAACAATATGTAGTTGGTAGATTCTTGACTTCTCCTACAATCACAACAAACAATGCCATTGGAGCTGGATTGCTTTGTAATTAATAAGGATCTAATACAATAGTTGAGCGTACTCAGCAAGCCACTTTAGTCTATAGAGTCACTCTCCCCTCCATCCCCTTGTTTTAGGAATGCGTCACAACTGTGAATTCGTTTTAGTGTTACTTCTCTCTCTTCACAACCATATAGCAGAGTGGTATCACTCCCATTTTCCAACTAGAGGAGAGAGGTACAGCACAGAGGTATATACATAATCTTTTCAGTGCAAATAATGACTGGGGACAAATCAGAAAATGACTCCCAGTTTTGTACAGCTCTGTGTTCTAGGATCTTCACTCATTCATTGTTAGTCTTTTCACAGCTACACAAAGATGATCAGGCCATAGAGATCCAAACAGGAAAGGCAAAGACTATCACTTTGCTCTGCCTAGCAACCAGTATCAACAAGCAGATTTTATCATCTTCTTTCTTGCCCTCATATCAATAGTGCCAGAGAAATTACTACCCTCAAATTTTCCTCCATATGATAAGAACAGATCCGTACTTCAGCAGAAATAAAGTGTCTCACGCTACCTATTTTCTAGATACGATTGCGCACCTGGGGCATATACATTAGTTCAACAAAAAGTCTGAGACCAAACAGACCAGTATTCTGTTGACTTACCTTGGTACTGCTGGAGACATATATTACAGCAGAAAAGTACTACAGTCAGTTCAAATTGCCAGACAATACACAGGTCTGCCAGTCTTCTAAACACAAAACTAAGTGGAAATCATTTTAAACTCAATGAATGCATGTTTTTAGAGGCATGATATGGATTACTGAGATTTTGACAGTATTTCAGAGCAAGGAAAGACTGCTGCAAATTGACTGAGTGGAATCAAAGTACTCCCTTGTTCACAATTTAACAAAAACTAGCACCTAAACTGCATCCATTTTTACAAGTCATGTACAAACCCAGCAAATGTAGGTGTTACTGCTTTCCTGGGAATGCACAGGCTTTCCATTTGGCAAAGCTTCACCACATGGTTTATTGCAGAGATAGAATTAGACTTCCCTATCCTTAAAACACAACATGAAGAAACAGGAAATCAGATTTCTGAGCAAATCTGTCTTGGTAGAGTTGTCAAAGTTGATCTGGGAAAAAGGGACCAGAAAGAATAGCTCTGGATTCAACATTTAACAGTGATAACAAAGCAAACAGAAACGCACATCTGCACACACACACAAATACACACAGAAACACATGCAAACTACCTTCCTGAAGATCCACATCCACGCAAAAAAAAAAATAAGTCTTTGCCAATTTCTTTTGTGAATGGAACAAAGATTGGCACAGTGATAAATAACGATTTGTCTGTCAGCAAAACACAGAGAGCACTTTGGTAAGCTGAGATTATTTAACAAAGTGTTTTAATACAGCAATATGCAAGGTCATACATGCGGGGAAAAAAATATGGACGTATCTACAGATGAGGGGGTTGTACCCTGACAAAGCAGTGGCCCTGAAAAAGACTGCGGGCATGAGCTCGCAGGGCTTTTGTGACCATGGACTATAAGCAGCTGTGTAGTTAGGAAGATGTGTGAAGAACTGGGGAAAAAAAAAATGCCTTGAAGAGAAGAGTTCAACATGTTGATAATCAAGAGCTTCTGCGAATAAGATGTGCTTATTTATAAAAAGGCATTACACTAACAACTACAGAACTTTGTAAGCGAGCACAGAAACACATAAAGGCAACAAATGTCTCAACTAAATAGAAGATAAATACAGAGTGCACGTTAGAAGAAAGCTGGCTAACTAGCAGAACAAACTACCAAAGGAGATTGACAATTTTTAGCTATTTAATAGCTTTGTATCAGGACTGGATGATCTCCTGGAAGGTTTGCCTTGGCCAGATATGACTTCTCACCCCTCAGTGAAGAACAGAAAGATGAAATGATCCCTCTGCTTTTCCCTTTGGTCAATCTAGGACAGCTGTAGGCTTCGTATTATCTTTATGGGAGAAACACTACTGGCCAACACCCACTTTTTTCTGAACTCAGACACGTACATACAGACAGAAGCCTATCACTATGTATAAAATAGCAACTGCCAAAGCAAGAAGTCATCCATAGGACCTGATCAGTCAAGTATGTGCAGGGAGCAGACGCACGTACAAAATGTGCAGTTTAAGATACATTAATTCCTGATCAAGCTCATGAAAACTGTGAACATGCTGAACAAATCATTTCATAATTAAAGTAATTCATAATGTCTATTGGTACTATTTTTTGCTGCATTCTTTAAAAAATAATAATGTAACAATGTTAGCCAAAACTGCATACCTGCTGTGTACAGATTAGGCTGAACTTAAAGAGTGTACTTCAGGCTATAGTCACTCGTGTCTGCCTCACATATTAACTGGTAACTGACAGTCTGAACTCTTCCCAGACAGATAAAATATGTGACTGTCATCCTTTTCCCCTCTTTAAATAACTGCCTTGTTGAGACCGCTCAGTCCTGGCTGTTGAAAGGAAGACCTAGACTAGCTGAACTTCTGTGCTTGTTTTCCTGCTTGCAAAAAGCAAGCTAGGGCCCCTGTTTCTACTGCTGTTAACAATCAGCGACTTGCATGGTTCCAGAGGTATTACTGCCCAGTGTGCCATGCATTTAGCTAACAATATGTCAATTCAAATTACAACTGCTCCAAGGAAAGAGCCTAAAAATAGAGGCCTTCCAGGTGGCTCAACAGATGGATCCATTTGCCATACACGGTAGAACAAGTTAGCCTTTTCAGACTATGTTTTTAGAGTAAAAATATCCCATTAAATTCTGACAGGAGTCAGCGCTGGGCTTAGACCAGAAGAGGAACAAAGCAAGTACCTAACTGCATTTTATGGGATTGGCGGCGAGCAGACACTGAAGCTTCAGTGTTGTACGCCCACAACTGGATATAGGTAATAGGCAGAAAAGCAAACCAATTACTCCACAAAATGCAGGAATCCAGAGGAGTGTAGTTGGCAGCTCTTTAAGACACCCCACGTCCCCCAGTCACTATTTCAGATCCAGTCAGGACATGGCACTGGTTGCTGGTTTCTGTGTTTGAATGACTGCGCAGTGGCTGTGCTCCTGTGGCATCTCATGCCGAGGCCCTGAGGAGGAATGAACACCTTCTCCTCCCACCTGCCCTTCTGCAGACGCTTCTGCTGCAGTCCGTGGCTGCCAGACTGAACAGAGAGGTGAATTCACAACCACGCTACAGTCCCAGACAACCAGAGTCTTTTGGTCATACCAGTGTATTAATTCCCTCCAGAGTGGGGTTGAGCACCTGCATAGCGGAGAGAGATTTATGTTGCTATACCCTAACCTGCTCTGCAGGATAAGTACAGCCCATCAGTTTACTCTGCTGTTAGGTCTGTTATATTCTCTACCATCTGTTTTGTTTTGTTTTTTAAATATGGCAGGTAAGCATATACATACACATACCTAGACAGCCCTCAACAACACGGAGAAAGATTCCACCACCTTTCTCCATCAGCCAACACAGCAACAAACCACACCAGGGAAGAAAACAACCAGCAGGAAGAGTAATTCCTATCCAAAACTAATTCAAAAGGATTTCAAGATGCTGCAGTTTCTCCTTTGAATTTCTCGTTAGACTCACGTCTTCATTTTTTAACCGCAGCACCTGCCACTCGCATGAAAGCCAGCAGGAATATTTTTCACAGGCCACACTAACGACTCACAAGGAAACTGGTCCATCTATCCCACTCTGTATGTCAGAAGCCAGGGCTTCCCTCGACTCACAGCAAAAAGCATATTTGACTTTATTCAGAACTCCAGCACCATCTTCAAACGCTTCCACGTTCAACCTCTGGTAACAGAATGAAACGACTCTAACTGCTGGGATGGGTCTGGGAATATTAAGCCCAAAGAAGGAAATACAGGGTGCAACATCAAAGGAGGTACATGCCATTGCCTGAGTATGAAGAATAAGACACTTTTTAACTTGTACCTGGGAAAGGGGTCCCAGTGCTAATTCCACCTGCTGAGGGCAAGGCGCAGTACTGAGAGGGACAGCACAAAATGTACAACTTGACAGAAAATGAGTAGCCTGTGACAGTTACAGGCCAATTCATGACTGCCCTCTTTCTGCTGAATGTTTCAAGAGTTTGGATACAAAGTGTTATCTGTGGTCATCATCTATGCCTGGCCTACTCCTCACAGAATGGTGAGGAGGACAAGGCACCACTGCTTTTACAAGGTGAATTTTTAAAGATTTCTCTTCCTAATTGAGTTGATTAAATTGAAATGGTAAAGCATCATTTAGTGGCTTCAAACCAAGATCGAATCACTGTTTCTGAGAGAAATGCTTTAGTTCATCTACAAGCTGCAGTAAGAAATATTGGGTTAAATTCTACATCTTAACGGTATATAAGTCAGGCTATGTGTTCCCAATGGAGTCTCTGATTTTCAAGGAACTGTATCCTGAACTGTACTGTAGCTTTCCCTAGCGCAATGCACAGGTGTGTTATACAGATTCCTCTATATAACCCTGTCATCCAGCTATATACTAAGCAATGTGACCACATGAAGTTTGTTCTTTCCCCTCCTTTTTTCTTGAGGTCTGAATTCTGTGGTGTATGAACAAAAGGACTGACCAAGAACAGCTTCTTGGTATAGAGAAAAGTTTCCAACTAAACTGCTCATCTGATAGCATCCACAAAATATCTCAATACCATTGTAAAAATAAATTGTGTCCTTTCACTGTGCAAAAGGAAGAAGAAAAATGAATATTGAACAGCCACAGACATAGCTCCTGTCCTTCTCCGAGCCAAATTTATAATTACTTTTTCTATTTTATCAAGTTTCAAGCAATGCACTTCAATGGAGAAAGTCAGCAAGAAGAATTCCGAAATTAACATGAGCGTAATGGAATTTCTAAACTCTCATATAAGAAAAGTCATCAGCTGGAACCTGAACTCCCTGACTTGTTCTCTTCAATCAGCAATGACTTGCAGTGTCTTCTGGATCTTCAAACCATTTCAGAGAACATTCTAAAGCGCCTACAGAGAGTAGTATTTTGCCTTCTCTCTATTTGACTTTAACTCCTTTTTGGACGTTTCTTCCTTGAATGTTCTTCTATATCCTTGCAATAATATATCCATACACTTCAATAATAATAATTATCATGATCCCTCTGGCACATGACCCAGATGAAGTTTTAGAAGCTATAACATATGCTGAAGTCCTCAGTTCTTAGCGTCACATCACTAACAGATACTCCCATCTTGTAAAAAAAAAACAGACCTTGGAAAATATTATGTGCACACTATGAGCGTCTAAGCCTACTGTCATCCTAGAACAAAAGAGGTGATGAACTGGCTCATGAACTAATGCTGATGTTAAAAATTGTCTACCAGCATCTATAAAACACAAGCAAGAGGGCCTGAATGGAGTAAGGGGGTAGCTCCCTGCTGGTTCTAATTTCCTATCAACCTGTGGCAAGGCTGGGTGTTTCCATCTCATTGCTACTTCCTAACTCAAGTATCCCGAGCGAACACATCATTCTGCTCAGGCATTACAAATTGCATAGTTTGTTGCAATAGATGAACTCCCTTAACTCTCACCTACCAACTCTTGAGTATAATTTTTTTTCAAATAGATTGCTCAGGAGAAAATATTATTTACATATTTATAAGCAGAAAATAGAACTTTTAAAAACTGATCGGAGAAATTGTGTCATGACAAGATTATTTTATACGTGCTTTAATGGGAGAAAATTCCAGATGGTTTAAGCCCATGAGCTTGCATATGAGGCTGATCAGTTAGCACTATAGATGTTAGTGGCCATTATTCTTGTATTTCCTATTACAGCAATACAGAGTTACATTTGTATTTCGTATTACAGGCAAAGACACACCCTGCATTCTGAATCAGGTACAGGCTGTGGAGGATTGTTACCCAAAACACTGCTGGTGCCTGATGTGCAACCATCAGATTAGCTGATGCCTACGGTGTGATAAGCAGTAAAAACCAGTTAGAACTGTGAAAGAATCTCTTCTGATCTATAGAAAACTGCCATCTGTTGTGTACTTTTTCTCCATCCTACTGTTCATGCTGAGCACCGCAAGCCACATCTCTGCATGCCTGGCACCACTAGTTGGCCCTCTGATTCTGAAGGTTATTCTCACAATCAACTGTTTTAAAGCAAGACAAAAATCTGAGCTTAAAGCATATGACTGATTCTAATCGTTGTCTCCTGGCATATTTCATGTAGCTGAGGATTTACCCAGTTTTGTCTGTTTGCATTCTGACAACAGGCAGTAATTTGGAAATCCTTCTTCGTGGAAATAGCAACTCTATGAAAAAAGTTGTGTGAGATGAGCTGAAGTTCAGAGCCAAGTATCTGAAGTGAGTGGCACTTCATGGTATATATTAAATACTGATGAGTGGTGCCTGGGCTGAAGTGATTTGGCAAATCTAGAAAAGGTCACTTAGCAACTAAGTAACCAACAGAAGTTGTTTCAGGACATGTGTTCTTGCTTCTTGAAGGCTTATTATTAAAGCAAGTAAGAGACAGAGGATGAACGTATGCACGCTGGTGGAATGAATAATGTGTGTGCATGTGTGCAAAATTCACAAAATTCTAGTTCCCCAGCTGCTGTATGTGATACACTGAGAGTTTCTTTTAGTTTGGGTTGTCTGAATATTTTTAAAGAATGAATAAAGGGATTTTAAAAGAATGAATAAAATCGCCTTTTTTCAAAACTATAATATTGATAAGGATTGGCGCCTGGATTTTATGCCTGAAATTATTTCCTGAATGTTATGTATGGCTAGTACAGCACATGTTTCTGGATAGTTTCTATTATTCAAAGAAGCAAGTAGAAAAGCATGATTCTGAACTAAGAAAAGGACCAAAGAACAGCCATAGAGGTGCAGACTAAAGATGCGTTTAGCTACAGCCCAGTCTCCAACAGCAGCCAGGAGGCATGTTCACGATGCAGGTCACAGAGTCTCCTGACTCACATTTCCCCTGAGAAAGACAGAGCCCACATGTGTACACTCAGTGTGCCAGGCTGCATTCTTTCAGCTGTGTTATATCCTCACATTTTTATTTATATTTACTCCATTCAAAGTTGCACTGAGTTGCAAGGTTGCCTTGTCAGCCTCTTGATCTTAGCTAAGCTTGCCTTCCGTAACACCAGGAGTGACTATGAAACCTCTCTCAGCACCCACCATCTCACCGGATACATTAAGGGAGCAGTGGACACCGTTGGGAGCATTTTGCTCAGTGTCCCATCTGTTTTCTTGTCCCTGCATTTTCCACTCCTTAACCCTCACCACTTTCTCTTCTGATCATTTGTTGTCCCTTGAACTCACTTGTTTTTGTACATCTTTCTGGTCTCCATTTCCTGTACCTCTTTCCTTGCTTTTTGGAGAGAAGGAGGGGGAAAGGCCACTGCCTGTTCTTAAGGGAAGGCATCATGAGAAGATTAAATAGTGGTGTATCTCCAGGAAAAAGTATAAGAACAGGAAAACCCTATAAAAGCACTTCCCTGCTATACTCTCAAAGCTTCCACGTAAGGACTCAAAGCACAAGGACTTTCTGGTTATAAGGGCTGTCTCTACATTTAACCACATATCACAGGTTCTTTTCACTTGTATTTGTCTAATTACTTTTCAGATCCATGTAAACTTTTGGCATCCACAACATCCTATGGCAAAGAGGCTCACAGATGAATTGTGTACTGCTGTACAGCCAGGTATGTGTTCTGGATTTTTATACGTTTCTTTTAAAAAGAATAAAACTGTTAAAAATATGAAAGAATATATTTTTCTTTGTTTTACAAGAAACTCCCAGATTAATGCAGCCTACACCTTAAGAAATAATAGTCTTACAAAACTTGTACTTGCTGGAGAAGAAAAGCTACAGATTGCATCACTTTCCTATGCTGCTTTGAATGTAAATGAAAAGCCCAGACAGATTTAAAGGATCTTTTATTTGAAATATGGAGAGTGCTTAGCTTTACTTGAAAGCCTATGAGTCTGCACTTACACTGAAAAGCAAAGTTAGGTATTCTCTGTTGTGCACTGTCCAATAATACCTTTAAAATTGCCAAATAGTTTCAATTTGTTATTGTTTTAAGTATTAAGCCTCTTTGGTACGATGGCTTTTACTCCACTAGTGAGATACCTACAAGTGGAAAAGACAGCACTTATGAGGATATAAGCTGGGTCATCTTCCCTAGTATCTTCTATATGGCATTAAACTATCCTTCGTGGGCAGAACCATAAATCCTAAGAACAGCTTTCAGGCTGTTACTACCAAGACAAATAGGCAAATTTCACCAGCCAGCAAGCTCTGTTCTCTTTCGAAGGTAATTTAATGCAGTAGCCTTTATGATACCTTGCTTCTAACGGGCTTGCCTGGCCACCCAGGAAACATGAAGAAATCCATGGTGAATACATGGAAATCACACCAAAATCATATTACATTTTTTGGAAGAAATCCCAGAGTGGTAGAAAGTTTAGGTGATTTGTAGATTCTCTACAGCAGTGGCTTTAAGTCACAGAGGCACACTATGCAGAACATGCAACAGACTCTGAGGCACTGGAAATATTAGCACAATCTAAAAACATTCCCTTCCAGTCCTTTACCCTTCAAGTTAAAATATTCTCTGTCAGCCTCTTACAACACAGACACAAACCAATTATTTGACATTAGCACTGCTGTAATTAAGACATTTTTACAATTACCTTTACAATGAATGTGGAACCATTAAATTGTTTGACTTTGGAAAGGGGCTGTTTTTGAAAAACACTGCTTTGGAGCATGTGAGGAGAAAAAGTAGCTTGAGAATGATGTCCAACCTTCCACCGTGACCCTAAGCCTCACTTCTGTTCAGGTAGCAGAAATATCTCTTAAAAATTACATTTTTCTTGATTAATGTGAGAGCTTATGTGAAATGACATCCCAGTTTTCCACTGACATCAGGCCGTTGTTAAATGCTAGCAAATAACCTATCTGTGGAATGCTAAGATAGGAAAACAAAACATCTTCTATCACAAATGGCACCCCATCTATCACACTTGATTTTTTTTGCTGAGAATAACAACTAAGATTGTGTTTATTTGCATCCCTGTCTATTCAGGTCTTGTGTAACAACAACAAATAAGACCCAGAGTCTCTCATTCTTACCTTCTGTCAAACAATATCAAGAAGAAATCAGCTGAAGCTGGCAAAACCGTTCTGCTGTGAATTTGCTGGATGATCAGAATCATATGCAGGTTCTATAAAGAATGACAACAGATATCTTAGTTTTCATGCAGCAACAAAATTAGACTGAACTAAGCAGCTGCATTAAAATTAACAAAAACTTAACTTAGAGCACACAGAAGACATTCTTTATGAAATGGTGATACTATGCTTGGCTCTATGAAAACACAGGAAAACAAAACCAGTTCCTGTCCAAGAGGTATTAAGGCAGGCTCAGAGATGGAAATGGGATGTTTAAAACTGTCTCTTGAAGAAACATCCAAAGCTTAATCATGCTTGCTAATTTGGCAAGTGGCCCAAATGAAATCAGGGACAATGGAGGAGAGTTATGTTTGGCCACCTGTACCATACAGGAGCATGAAAGATTGGTATTTGCACGTATCACAACAGATTAATTTCTGATGATATACAGAAAGATAGCACTCAAGACTAGGGAGATATCATATGCCTGATACTGATTGGGAAAATATTGGAAAAAATACATAGAATATTCCCTTATGTTGAATGTCTTTGAGTCAGTCAAATGCTGAGAGACTGTAACGCTGTTTCACTGAATTTCACTGAATTTTTAGAGTTGGAAGGGACCATAGAGATCATCTAGTCCAACTCCCCTGCCAAAGCAGGATACTCCCCTGCCAAAGCAGGAGTTTCAGTCTACTGTTACCAGTGAGACTTCATCAATGTGGTCTAAAGGGAACCCGACACAAACCACTGACAGGAAAAAATGATGAATTTCACGTATTTTAATTAACAAGAAAACAATAGTGTACATTACAGGATAGTATAACTTCTACACTGCACACCATGCAATCCAGTATCAAAAGAGAAGTCTTTGAGGGCTGGAGAAGGCACAGGTCTTGAATTTTTGTTTTAGGCTACCAGAGCAAACAAAGATTTCCTGTAACACTGCTTGCTTCTAATTGACATGCTACTTCTACATATACTGATTCTGTCATCTTTGGTGAGATGGAAATGTCTCCAGTATCTAATATTACATGATTTGGGGAAAATACAAATACTTGATATCTTATTCCCGGGCTCAGATGCTCCTGGCACAGAATGTAACTAACTCTCCTGAAAGTTACTTGTATCCAGCTGCAGGACATTAAGACCTCCATTTTATGTGTGGTAAGTAGGAGTAACTACATTAACCTTAAGCTGAAGGAGAACATTTTGTTATATAAGCACATCCCTGCTCCTATAATGCTATTCATATTAATACAAAACACAGGGGAGATTAAGCAAGTAAATTAAATTTATTAGCATTCTGCTGCTTGCTTCCTAAACAGTGTGGGATTTAGGGGGCTAGAGGCTCCTTCTCCTGTGGTACATACTCCAGGTTATATGTCAGCTGAACGTGGCAAGGTGGGTTTAAGCGTACCACACAGTATACCTCTTATTGGAAGGCAAAGCAACTGTTCAGAATGTCAAAATCTTATGTCATTAACAGCTAAAAAAGATTTTTCTCTCCTTTAAATTTGGAAGTGGATGCTTTGACTTTTGGACCTATCTATCATTAAAGTTTAAGTGGTTCTAACGTGGGTTGTTCCAACTGAAATATTCTATTGTATTTATTCTATTCTCTGCAGGCATGGAGAACCAGGCACAGATATACTACACTAGCTAGACATAGTTAGAGTCCTCTATTCACCTGCTCCAGTAGGTCCTAGGTTGAACACGTGATAATCCAGTAGACTAGAAAGAGAATTCAGAATTAAGGTGGGTGTAAGGGAGAGAATATCTTTCTTTGAAAACACACAAAAGTTCAAGACCTATTTTCTTCCTTCTCTATGCACATGTAACTCTCACTGACATCAGCTTTGGGGTTGCGACTTAAAGAGAGAATAAAGGAGGTATTTTCCCCTACAAACTCACTGCAAGAGCTCCTAAAACCAGTTAAAGGCAGCCTGAGGGAAAAGATCTAGTTTTTTCTTTACAAAAATCTCTCAATGCTATGGGATATGTTTGGGCAGAAATAAACTTTGACAGAGTTGTGGAGAAGTCAGAAGTCCCTTCCATTATTGTTGCATTTATAGCAGTATATACAGGCTTACGTTAGGAAACATCCAAAGTTAATCAACGCAAGAGTTAAAAAAGCAGAGATAATTACATCTCCTGTCCGTATCCAAGATGGTCAGGAATTCAGTTTACAATAATTACTCTAAGTTCCAACTCTTCCTGCCAGGGTCACTATTTAACCAGGGGCTAAATGAAAACCACAGTTGATTGGGATGGGAAATCTTGGCAATGGGGAGGACTATTTCTCCTCCTACAATCCTCATCAAATAAGGGGCATACAACAAATTGCTTGTCTCCAATCTGCAATTCTCCCCTCCACCCATCTGTAAATTTGAATTAATTAATAAACGCCCTTATGTTTTCAAGGTCATGGAAAATGAAAAGCACTCAGGAAAATGGATGCACTGAAAGCGAAGGGTGTTTGTGGGTGAGGTTTTTTATGTAAATGGAAAATCTGTGAGGCAGAAGCTCCTTCATCTGTGCCATGAGCGCTTAAGTTAGAAAACTTAAAAGGAAATACAGGGAATGCAAATAAATTATGCTTTGAATAAATGCAACCTTCCCTATAAAAAGTCTAAGGCTTTATGGAACACAGTCTCAAAACACACAACAAGGCCGAAGGCATCAGTAAGTCAGGTTTCTTCAGGCAAATTCACTCACACTGTCCACTGTTTGTCACTGCTGACTGTGGGCCAGCTCTGCTTTCTATCGGCACTGGCTGGTCATAAAAGACCTGGCACAGGGCTCTTCCACAGTGACAACTGTGATACACAAACCACAGAACTACGTGGCTACTTTTTTTGGGTCACATAACATACACTGCTACGTGAGCTTCCACAGCCTCCTTGTAAATCTCAAGCATCCTCAAGAATAATACAATTTAGGGAGTGAGATGAAGGTGTCATTTAGGTGTACAACATTTGAGGAGTTAGAAATGTCACCATTAGATTAACAGAAACAATACATTATGGAATCCATTACTGGACACACAGTGAAACTGAATGACTTCTGAAAAAAAGGGATAATTGAAGGCTTCATTGGAGAAAACATTTTGAGTTTGGAAAATGAAAAGGATCAGCTGCTTAAAATTCTGGAAGACTCTGAGTCAGAAGGACCCTTTAATTCTTATGGTGCATAAAGGCTGGACTCTCAATCCAATCTTAATCTTGCTATGGCCACTGAAAAGAAAAGAGAGACTATGAGGTATAACTACAAATTACAATTCCACCCTGATGCCTAACACCAGTCATCAGACTTCACTCCTACCTTACAACAATACTTGAAACATATTCAGTCAGAAACACACTGATTTGGTTTCTGTTTTTCACTTGAAAATTTAAAGCTCATTGCAAGGGGTTGATTTTAGCAAGGAAAAAAGTGAAACAGGATAAAACAGATGAGTAAAATTCAGTGACTGCAGTTCACAACTGCTGGGGAATGAGGTCTCTCAACAAGGCTGTGAATGTCTGATGCTCCTCAGGATAGCAGAGACCACGGTACCAGAGCCCAGAACACCACACGGTCCTCGGCTTCAAACTTCTGCTTAAGAAAACTCTCAGTTCATCTCTCTCAATGCAGACATATGCTGACAGAACTGGATGAAGACATTTTTGTGACGGGTACAGAATTGCTACACAATAATCAAATACCGAGATGCTATAATTTCATTAGCACTGAGAGCTTTGGGCAGTGAGGCTGCCGACTGTCAGATCACATTCAGATGAAAACAGGTACAACTAACTATATGAAACGTTGATTAATGGAACGAACCTGTCAGTTACTGAGGTAGTCTCACAACCACTAACAAAGCAACTAAAGCATAAGGCAATACTGCTTATTATAAAAATCAAAGCAATAAATCAAGTATTCCGAATAGAACATTTTCACTAGCCTGTTATTTATGCCACTGTGAGTAATCCTATTTATCCCTTTAACACAGCTGGGTAGAAGCAGATGGTAAGTTGTCAGTACCACAGGGAAACCTCCAGAATTTCTAAAATGCACCTTTTGTTGCTTATTTTATCCGTTTCATGCATCCGGTAGCCTCTATATTGTTAATATATTATTTGTCCAATTTGCATAAATAAGTCCAGTTCATCCTTTGCACTTGTGGCAAATCTACGCTCATGTCTGACAGTAGTTATGGCAATGTGATTTTATTATTGCTATTATCACCACCGTTATTATTGCAAATCAATAATGCAGATGGCTCAGTGAACTACCTAGTACCAAACCCAACTGCCATACATACAGCCTATATAACCCAGACTAGTAAATTACTGCATCATTTTGTTTTACTCCCAAATAATAACAAATGCCTTCTCACCTTCTCTTTGCAGAAAACAATTATTAGCATATTATTGAATCCTTATTGTGCACAAACAGAACAGATCTCTCTTCCTGCACAGATCTCTCTGCTTCTGGCAGAGTTTCTCTAACTTATTAACAGGGCTATGTACTTTCGCAGTGAGAGAATTAACTTTTACCACTGCAGTCTGTGAAGTCTCAGGCAAATCTGAAGTACACCACAATGATAAATCCTCAGCACGTACATGGGATTTGCTATCTCATCTCTGATGAAAGACATTTTAATCTGTCAGGCTCACCTACCAGTCTCCTTCTTCTACATTCTATTCTGTAATTTTAAAAAATTGGCAACCTCTGTAGCCTTTTACAAAAAAACCATTTTAACCATCTTCCTGCATGTCTACTCTCTGAATACAGAACTAATCATGCAATTCCCTGAAGAAATCAGAATCAGCAAGAGCTTGTGTATCAGGTTTTAACGCAATGCTCATTTCTCCTGGCTCAAGACTTTGTACAGATGTAAAAATGTAATGCTTTCATATCCAAAAACTGAAAGCAAATTAGTAGACCCTAGTCAAGCAAAAACCTACTATTAGAAAATCAAAGGGTGCTAGAATCACGCTTAAGGTTCAGCATGCAAAGTAAACACGGCTGTGACTGGTACCTCTAGATGAGAGTAGCAGGAGTTACTGCTCAATCATGGTCGAGTTGCCCTGGCTGAGCTTTGGGTCTAGCTAAACTACAGGTACTGTATTCGCTATGGAGCTGCCCTAACAAAGCTGCGAAGGAAAGAATTTGCATAGCCTTTTGCACACTGCAATTGGCTTTGTATCCCCCTAATAACTCCTTCTTTTCACTTGCCATTTCAATAAGACATTCTCTTTAAGGGATTTCACAGGAGTATCTGATGCTTTTGGTTTACTACTGCCTCTTTTGAAACCGCATTTTGAAATTTTTGTCTTGGTAAAAGATTGAGCTTTTGTTTTCCTCCTACAGAAGCCTTTAGCACATCTGCCAGAAATGACTCTTGGAAACTAGACGCTAGAAGATGCTGCAAACAAACCATATTCCACAGAACTTCAGCTGAATTAGGGGAAAATAGATTCAATATATGTACTAATACTTTCTCTGACGATAATGTTTAGCTGCTTCTGTAGTTTCCAAGAAAGTCCCAAGTCTACAGGCCAATTCTGAATGTTTGACAAGCGCAATTTGAGAAATCCTCCTGGGGAAGCAGTGATTAGAGAAGGCAACTGGCAGCTTGGAGGCCCACACTGTATTCCCTGTTTCATTACTGATTTTTCTGGGTGACCTTGTCAAGTCATTTAATGCCTTTCTGCCTGTGTTTCCCTATCCGCAAAACATTCAGATAAACACCTTCCTTTTGAAAACACTGTAAAATTGTTTACTACGGAAACAGTTCCTCAGATGTTAATCTGGCTCTCGGGATGTAACATCAGATGAAAAACACAACGGCTACATGACACAAACGTCAATCTAATATTTTCTAACAGATGAAACCATTGCAGTCTAAGCAATAGGTTAACCTTGTACCTGAAGGTTTTACTTCAGATGAAGTAAAAAGTAGGTAGTTACTCATTCCATTTTAACCTTAATCCTATCACCCAAGCCAGCATCAGAAGCACAAACCATAAAGGTAACAAAAGGCAGAAAAAGTTCGCATAAACATCATTGTTCTGCTTAGTTTAAGGGTTCTGACTATTTAGCCAAGCTTTGCCTTGATCAAGAACATGCTGCTGGCAGTAAGTAACGCTTAGAACTGGCATTAAAGGTACCGGCAGAAGACCCTCAAGAACGCAGGTGGTTTAACAGCAGCTAGTGGTGACCAGCATCCTCCCGAGCCCATCCAGGTCAGGAGACTCACTCACATCTTCCTGAATGGTAACTGCCTCTTCCATGCCCCCTCAATGACCTTGGCTGGCTAATGCACAGGTTTTTACCGTTAATGGGCCAAGATACATGCTATAAATGGAATACCTAAGTGCAGTCTTATTATGAGTCATTTCACCATCACTCTATTTCTAGAGAAAGTGTAGCATTACATAATTCCAGGAGCAAGCTCTTAACAGACAGGAAGCAAAATGAGAAGGCAGAAGAGCGCAATTTAAATTTATTTAGTCAGCTGTACACACCCAGGCTGGCTAACAACATGCAATGCACACTGAAAAGAGAGCAGCTTTTTGACATTTAACACAAATCCCACTTCAGGTACCACAAAAGCACTGTTGGAAGTTCTGTCAAGTGAGCATAGCACCTTGCACCAAGAAACAAAAAGGCAACTTCGAGTTTAGGACAGCTTTTTACAGGGACTGGGACGTATTTCACCTGAGGAAGGATGCATGCTGATACCGTGGCCGGCTCCCACAGGTATTTCACTGAGTGCAGTAACGGACTGTGGGCGGCTACGCCACCGCCGCCTTCGCGCCGCGCATCCCTGACACCCTCCGTCCACTCCCGACAAAATGGCGGCCGCGCGTGCCCCGGCCTCCGTACTTATCTTCCCGCCTCACCCGGAGGCTGCCCTCTGATTGGCGAACAAGTCCCTCACGCGCTCTCTCTTCCCTCCTATTGGCTCCTGCTTCCCGCTCACCTTCTGCGGGCCCGCCGCCGGCGCCGCGCTTCCTCACCTCAGGGCAGGGATGGCGATGGCGGGCAGCGCTCCGAGCTCCGGGCCGGGACAGGCCTTGGCGCCGGGCGGCGCCGGCGACACCTCCCTCCTCGGCAGCGCCACGACGTGGCCCTTGCAGCGCTACGGCCGCTTCCTACCCCCGACGGACGGAGACGGTGAAGGGCAAAACACCTCCTCCTGGAAGGTGGGGGGCGGTGCGGGGTAGACTGGCTGGTTGGTTTTGCTTTAACTGGGGTTTAGGAGGCCGCTGTGTAGCAAGCAGTAATAAGCGAGGCCTTTACACGTATCTTTTTGCAAGTCCACAGCTAATGCAGGAATCGGGAGAGGTTTTGCTTCACGAATTAATGTGAATACATCCATGATCTGATAGTTAGTGACCCGGGTTTTTTTTATTCCTTCCATCGGCAGTGACCCATGGTATTAAAAACTATAGATTGAGTTGGAAGAGTCCGTAGGGTTGTTTAAAGTAGTTAAATCTGTACATGGAGTTATAATTAGTAAAAAATTCTTAAATATGCCTCTTGTCTTATGGGAGTGGAGGGCAAGTTGCGTTGCTGAGAGGTAAATTGCACACCTGACTTTTAGCACTGACCTTTTGAAACCTCTTATTTTGCACTGGAAATAGAAAATGTAGATTCTGTGCTTACAGGGCTAGATTTTTATTTTGTCTGTCTCTTTAAAGGTTTTTGAATCAAATGAAGAATCAGGCCATCTTATCCTTACCGTTGTTGTATCTGGCCATTTCTTTATTTCCCAAGGTCGAACAGTACTGGTAAGTTTCTCCTGTATAAAGAACGTTTTGTTTTTCATGTTAGCACCAATATTAACTTCGTTTTCCTTCTCAGCCCACAGAAAGGAAACCGACAATTTTATTTTGCTTGTGGAAATTCTATTGTCCTGCTTTCTCTACGTTTATCAGAGTAATACTAAATGCATTATTTCATTCGGAGGAACAGTGTTTCTTCTGTGGCTCTAAAAATCTAGGTTAAGACGTATTACTAAGTGCTGCTGATATTGAAAGATATGTGGGTTTTTTCAAGATTCTTCTCCCTGAGAAAACAGAAAATACACTGTTAAGAAATAGATAAAAATGTAACTATAATTTCCCATAAGACTTGCTATATGACCCAGCTGCTTTCTTGCCGATGACCTGTTAGTATTTTGGTTTTGATAATTTGTTTTATCAAAGGATATGGGGTTTTTTTGATGTTGGGTAATGTGATCTAACATACAACTTACATTCATGGAGACAAAATAACAACTTCAGAGTTGTGTCGGCTGCGTTTCCTGTGGCCTGTACTTAAGCGTGACCAGTGACTAAACTCTAAAGACTTGACAGTGACACAGCAGAGGTCACACCAGAAACGCTCCATCTAGGAGTTGGTTTGATGCTAGTGACAGAGAAGGCCTGTGCTGGAGATTAGAATCAGGTGTGTTCAGTACATATCGCTGATACTCAGTGATCATAACCAGTGGAAATAAATATAATGGATATAATAATATCTAAATATAAAAAAGGCTGATAAATATATTAGAAAGCTATTACAAGCCACTGAAAGATGCTGCAGTGTTAAAATAACAGAGCCTTTTTTTAAATACAGAATATATGAGAGTATGTTGTAGCTTTAAATATATATAAGCTTATAAATTAGTTTTTGCTGTGCTTCTTAAAAGGTCTGAAACTTAAAGAAATATCTTGTAACTATAGGAGGAGAACCACGGATACACTTGAATTTTTTTGGCGTGTGAGTGTGTTGAGAATATTAAATAGATAATGAGTGAGCTGGTAGAGAACTGTCAGTCTGGCTATCCCTTGTACGGGGCATGGTGTTTGGCTCACAGATTTTGTGAGGACGAGTTGAGTATTCTCGGACAAGGTAAAAATGGAACATTTCAGGACAAGGTAAAAATGGAAGTATTTCAGCTGTTGTGCTGAATAAGAAAAAGGAACGGAGTAATTGAAAGTCGAGATAGGCAAAAGAAACACAACTGAAATGAGACTTGCTGCCATCTCTAGCCAAATTCAGCTTGGAATGAATCACTGCAGGATGCACCTCTCCTGGGGCTGGTCATGTTTTCAGTGTCCCCATGAGACGGTTGTGTTTAGTAACTAGCAGATTCCTACTACTTTATAGAATGTCCTTGAAATAACCATGTAAAGGCTAAGTGAAAGTAAGCTTTAATAACAAACTAAAGAGCAAAGAAGACACTGACAAAAACCGTAGCCCTTCAAAGACTGTGCCTGGCAAAGGCTGAATCTGGCAAGTAACAATGGGCAGATAAAGTGTGCTGTCGTAAGGGATGAGTGCGGGAAGTATAAGAAAAGCTTTATAAAGACTTGGCTGAGAAAAGCACTTCCTTGCAGCTCTTGGGTTTAGTGGCTAGTGAAGCTTTCAGGCAGCTGCCTTGCTTGAAATGCCAGATGCGGAATTTCTGAGGTCTATCAGGTCTGATTCAGCTTGTGAGAGACACTAAGATATTGCACTAATGATTGCAGCCTAAGAATAGTACAGAATAGAGGTGAAAGAGACACGCTTGGCAATTGTGACCGATACCTGATACTGAGAGTTTAAAATTAAAAAAAAAAAAAAACCTGGCTGTTTTATTAAAAAACAAAACATACTTATTTTGGCAATGCTTCTATACTACCCTTAAGGCCAATACCACCACCGTCTTATTAAGCTTTAGAGAAAGGGTGTACCAAACTGGTGTCGTGCATTTTAAAACCTGATGGTCAATTCTTTTGGGTGGACTTCTTCAAGTTCATGTCATTGGGGTCGCACTGCAGGTGTGTTCTGTGCAGACAGAACTAACCTAGTGTGAAATGCATCGGTACGACATACCTTATGCCGGTTTATATTTCTCAGAGGTTGGAGCATTTGCCATCCTCCCTCCGTTCCTCTTAAGCCTCGCTGAAAAACCTAGCAAATGCCAATCCGCTAGTCCTGACCCTGGGTGGGCATCTGCAGAATGATATTGGGTTTCCTGTTTACAAGGGATTTGGTCCAGCACATCTGGCTTGGCTTTACTGCTCAGGCTTGTTCCTTAAGCACATGCCCTCCCAGAAACGCGTCCCTTTTCCCAACACTACACAGTGATAAAATTCTTCTTCCTGGGACGGGCCCAATCTACAGGTATCTTTTTAGTATTTGAAGAACGGTCTGGGGGATCTCTTTAGGAAAGCAGCCGGTGCCATCAAACAGAAAGGTGATGCATGAGAAGGACAGCGCAGCCAGTGATGCTGTTGGCCAGTAGGTGATAGCAGCAGTGATATCGAAGTAAGTATGACCATTACTGGATCTCTGAATGGTTTTCAAGGAGCAGGCAGGACACTAGAGACTCAATGTCGTTGTCCAAGGACAGTTTATACCACAGTCTTTGGACAGAAGTCTTCTAAGGCTTGTTGACAGCTGGATCTGGACAGCAGGAGCAGCTTACAATGCAGTAGACTCCTATCTAGGCAGGACTGACCAGGCCACTGGTGAAATTCTGCAAACTCCTTATCAAGGTGCTATATAACACAAAAGTTATAATATTGTGCAGTCTGTGTTATTGCTGTAGAAATAATCAGACTGTGGAAATGGTTAATCTCACTGGTTCCATCTCCCTCTAGTCTCCAGCTCTCAGGAGTTGTCAGAAACCTGTCACAATATTTAAACAGGCTTTGCATGACTAAGTACATATAGTTCTTTTGAATCTGTCACGGACCAAATCCTCTCAGTGGGGCTCCATGATAACGGACATTTTGTCTCGGAGGATAATGCACAAGTTTCTGCTCCAGAGGGAATGTATTAAGTTTGATAGAACGCACTTGTTGGAATAATTCAGCTCATGTTTTCACTTTGTACAATGATTCCTACTTGTTGGCCTGGACTATTGAATATTTCCTTTTTATTGCCAAGGTGTTCTCCAACACGTACGTGCTGCCTTACCCACTTGCATTGAAATTCCCTCTGCTCTACTTACAGAAGTGTTTCTTGCTATGTAGTAACTGCATCCTTTAAGTTGTTGATGTCTAGTCTTTTGATCTATCTTCTAATCCCTACTTTTCAGACCTTTTGATGTAGTATGGGCTCCTCGTTTTGAGGGAACTGGATAACAATTACCGCGGCTTTATACCTTGTACCTCTGTGTAGGAGCACAGTGAGACACGAGATCTGCATCACAGGGACACCGTTTCCTTCTCAACTTGAATAATGATATTGTATTTTTGTAAAATTTCTGTGGATGAATAATAGAGGTGGTTTTTTCCTCCTCTAACAGTAATACAAGAAAGAATTGAACTGCTAACTTAATTCAAGCATTCATGTTTCTAACATTTTTTTGACTTGCAGTAATGATAAAACAGGAATCCTTACCCCACTCCAAGAATTTTAACATGATCATCTTAAAGAATACTTTTTTATTAAAAAAAAGTTTTCATCCAGCATATGTAACAAAGAAAACTTACTAATCAGATGCTTTTAAAATGGGTCTTACTATAGAGTGATAAATTTTTATCTCTTCTGGTTTAAAATTGGCAAGGGATGTAGTAAAGTCAGTGCAAATAGATGCAAAGTATCTTGGTTTGTACCTTCTATTTTCTTGAGGAAGATAAAAGTCAGAGTGCATCTGTTCTTCAGTGGTGTGTGTGTTTTACAAAAGCCAAAATGAACCTTTTTAGCTGCCAGCAAGCTCTGTCTTATGCTGATAATAATCTGGGTGGATGCTTTTTAAAAAGTCCAGCAAAAAAAAGTAATCAGTGTCGCATACTGAAAAGTGTGAACTTCCAGACTTTGCCTGCTTTCCGTTGCACGTAGAACTTTTCTTTGTTCATCCTTCTGCAGCGAACAGTGATGTTAAATGAACTAACGCTTGTCTGAACTCTGTGCTCGTCAGCTTCGTAGTTAGTTTCTGCTAAGCTTAGTTTGGTTGGTTTGAAAAAAAGAGGAGAGAGCTTTTGTGCAAGTTATTTACTCAGTGAGTCATCTTTGGTGTCTTCCTTTCGCCTACGTACAATATTCACAACTCCATTTGCACAAAACTGAGGTGAAAGAGTTGTGTAGAAATGGAAATCTGTTTCATTGATGGTTGGATTAACGTGATCCATTCTAGGAAGAATATTCAAGTGGTCCTGACTTGATATAAAAATATTTTCTCTGTAATGGATGTATTTATGTATTCTCTTACTCTTTTTTTTATTTTCTTAAAGCAGGAGTGTTAAGAAAATCTTTTCTTTTCCGTAGAGAACGTTAGCTATTTAGAACCAAGTGAGACTATGACTCGTTCTGTGATCCATTTCTAAGAACAAAATATTCACATATCCTAACAACTAATTTTTTTAATTCATGGAAAAGACTACAGAATTATTTTAATGAGCAATAATACAGTAGACTATTTAATAAATTCCCTCCTAGCAGTCTTTTCACTAATGGCAGTTGAAATACTGTTTTCTTGCCCAAAAGAATGCTCCAACATACACACTGAGTCCCAGCGCTTCTAAAGCAGGCAGGTCAGTACATACCTCATGCTGTGGACACTGCTACCTGGTGAGGTGCTCTAGGTTTGAAACAATTCCTTACAGTATCTGAGAAGGCTCCAGAACCCGGTCATTGACGGTCATACTTCCATGCCACTATCACAAATCATTGTGGACCTGTTCAGCGTTTCCATCAGTTGCTCAAATTAAAGAAATTATTTATTTTAATGGGTAAACTTTTGGGGAATGGGTAGGCATTCGAGATCACTTTAAACATTCCTTAATGATGCTGCCAGAGACATAACTTGAAACTGTCTTAACAAGGAAACAACTGCCTTCCTTTTAAAATACAATCTGCTGCTTGTGATCAGCCAAATGGAATGAAGAGGAGGGTAAATGGAACTTCAAAGCGTGGAACATAAAAATCCCTAATGTGTGATGCAAATCAAATGATGTCTTGGTTTGGTTGGGTTTTTTTTTTTTGTTGTTGCTGTTTTAAACAAAGTTCTTCATTTGGAATTAAATTACATAACATATTTTTAGGGCCTGTTTTTGCTCAGTGTTGCCTAACAGACTGCATATTTTACGGCAGAAAAACCTCATTCTTGCATCCTGTAGAAAATGGAATTTTAACGGGAGTATCTCATCAGCATCTCTGTTGACTTCTGGCCATGCTCTCAAGATACATCATGTTCTGTTTACCACAACTCTTATTTCCTCTGCCTCCTTCAAATCAACACATCATGACAATTATATTTTGGTGTTTTATTCAGTGAAATTAATTCCTGTGCTAGAATTCTTAATATCCTACAAATTAAACAAATTGAAATTGTGAAGAGGACTTATTTAATAGGATAAAATTAATCCAGAGTAATTGATTTGTGACCCGATCTTCAAAAAGTGTAGACTAAATGTCCTTAGTGCCCTCCTGGTCCCCTCATGACTTCTAATAAGCTAACAGTGCTTAGGATACAGTAGATTCTAACTCATTAATTAGGCAAGCATTCAGCAGACGTTCTGGATGCTCTCTTTGCAGTGCCTGAAACTTAGGCACCAAATTTTGGAGATGATATTCACAGCAGTGCCTTGGGTAGACCAAGGTCCCTGTGCAATAAATGAGGCCATTTGACGGAAGCGGAGGGAAGCGAGCGGTTTGCTAATGCTGCTTAGAGGTGGCACATTGCAAAGCTAGAGGAAGGCTGGGTTTTGTTGTGTTTTTTTTTTTAATCAACAGTTCTATGATTGTTATTTGAAAGAGTAGAAGGAATTTTAGTTTTATTGACTTAGCACCACGATCATAACTCAAAAATGTCAATTTTAATTTGTTCATTTAAGTATGTGTGCTGTTGATATGATTGTTTTGGACAAGCTGAATATCCTTCTGCGTTAGCTTCCCCATTTATATTTGGTATAATGAGACATTCCTGTTGTATAATGACTCTGTATCCATGATTGGCAGCAGTAGAAAGTTCTAAAGAGTTCTGATCACAGGGGTTCTGATCTTTTCTCTTGCCTCAATTCTTCTAAACCCGACAATTAGAATAGCTTTTAAAGAATAGTGGTTAATGAAATGTACTTACCCTAAAGTTAAACGTATGGTATTGATCTAGGGAAGTATGTATTTTCTATCAGGAATTAAAGAAGAAATTGCTTGACTTGGCTTCCTAATGGGATGTCCTGAAGAGCTTTACCCAGGTAAACCCATGAGCATCCAGCTCACCTCTCTGGGTCTCTGGTCAAGTGTCACTGTTCTAAAGTGTATTTTAGGGAGAATTTCAGGCTCTCAGTATGAAATATCAAGGTTTGTCCCGAGTTAGGGGCTTATCTTTGCTGTTCACTCCTTCAAGGGGTGGTACTTTGTACCTGTCTATGGGGAAATCTTTCTAGAGAGCTGCCACCTGGCAGCACGGTCTCCCGCACCCAACGCTTTGCGCGTTGGCAAAAGACATTCCTCAGTTGCCAAGTCCTTTGTGGCTGCGTGTCTCCTGGAGTTGCTACTTCATTTAGCTTTCCTGCCTCTGTAGAGACAGAGCACTCTCTTTAACGAGTTTGACCCTGATGTGTTCTTTTTCCGCAAACAAACAAGCTTAATAGCAAGATTTAAGATCTGGCTTCTAAGAGATTGGGGGTGAAAAAAAAAAATTGCATGCAGAAAGATAACATAGAGCTTAATATCCTTTTATTCTTTATTCCAGTTAGCTTGCTGGCTGCCTGCCTTGGATGGTGGGGGGTTTTTTTTGGCCTTTCACCTCTTTCTACTTCCAATTCTATATTCTGCAGATCTGTTTGTGATGGCTAATGCTTACACTAAGATCTTAGTTAGAGAATGTGATTTCTGCTGTGCTCTTACCTTCCCAACGATGCTATACGTGACACATTTGGGTACTGACACATGGCTTGGAAATGTTCTGCTTTCCCCACTCTACAAGTTGTCATGTTTGGGGCTTATTTTTTTGTCACTCTGACACTCCTACTCTCGACTCGGTTTTCAAGACAGCTCATGCTGTGGGAATAAAACTAATGTATTTGGCCTTATTTAGATCTTGAGGAAAGATACAAGTAAGGAAGATTTCTACTTCTAGGTGTGCTACAAGGTAATGAAGATTTGATTGGGATTATGTTTAAAGTTTAATTTTCACAACTTTAAGCTGGAATTACAATTTTATTTTACAGTCATTAACGACAGGAAGACTTTTAAATTTTTTAAGTAGTTTTCTAATTTTAAAAGTGTAGAATGGCAACTCATTCTCTTTTGGGAAGGCAAGAAATTAAAAATTAGTATTTTCCAGATACATGCAAGCATTTGATTTATAATCTATATATCAAGTTTCAAGCAAACACTTGTGAACACGTTTTCAAATTTTACTTAGTTTTCTGAGAGCATCTCGGTTTTGCCTCTACTTTAAGTGTTCAGTGTAATACTTGAACATGTTACAAGCTTTTTCGGACTGTCTGCTCTCACATCCTTATTTTTACTGTCTCTTGAGATAATGGTTAATAACAGTCTTCTCAACTATAATATTTCTATTGTTGCAGGCTTTTATCAGATGTAGTAACCTGGAAATAATACTACCATTCCTTTGTTGCCGAATTAGTCACTTCTGTGAATAAGCAAGGCGTTATTCAGTATAAATGTTAAATAATAATAGTACCCAATGTATTAGAGGTGAAAAACTTAACAAATCATGCTTAAAATGAAGATAGTGACTGTTATTTCTGAGGAGATTTCTGCCTGTACCGTACATCCTCAGCATGGCAAGCAGACCCAGGAGTTGTGGATGGGATGACGCAGGAACAGGGCAGTGCCTCTCTCCATCTGTAGAAAACAGCAGGTTGTTGAAGCCATCCCTACTGGTTTTTTTCACCCTTCCCCAGAAAAATGCTTTCCCAAATCCCTTCTTCTGCCCTGCAAAGGCACCAGGAGGCGTGCTGTGCTAGTTTTGCTGCCTGGTTGTGTCTTGGTAGCTTCCCTTGGGAAATGATTGGCTTGAGGAACTGTCACAGGCGTAGGAGATAGCGATGGTTTCTGGGGAGCTGTGTACCACGGTGCTGCGCAGCCTGAATCGGAATGGGGCGAGTGGGACGTTGTCTGAGTCCTTCAGCTTTTCTCTTCTGCCATCTTGTTTCATTATCAGATGGGACCGCTCTGGCAGCTATGCACTGGGATATTAATTAATACAATGACATTCTTTTGATCTCCTGCTGAACTCATCATTTCTTGCAAATGCACGTTCCCGGTCTGTGGGATACCCAGCTGACTCCTTAATCCATTACATTATACAATGCATACGTTCATCCTCAACTGTGAGCTCTGAGAAGACTCTTCTATTTGCATTTCATGAGCCTGTTGTAAGTGGCAGCCAAAACTGGAGTGTGTGTGTCTTTGTGTGTGGCATTCTGGGGTTTTGTCTTTTTAAATACTGGTTGTAATTTAAGGGCAGAGTATGTAATGTTTGTGGCAAAAAGAAAGTTTTTTTTCCTAAGGTATTGTTTACACATAGTTCAGTTTCATTTCAAAACATTTGTCTCATTCATGAGTGAATCCAAACTGATTGATGCAAGCCAGCATAGCTGAACTGTTACACAAAAAACATTTCTTTAATATATATATTAATTTTAGTTAGGATAGGGTTACCTAAAGGCCTTGCAATCTAACATAAAAGGGATAATCTGTTCCTGTGTTCATATGTTGCTTAGCAGCACAGGGTTTCTAGATGATATCATCATAAAAATTCTCATAAATAACATGCAATACCTTCCAGCATAGATCACAGGCCTCGTTATCCAGCAGCTTTTTGAATGCTGAGATGTAAAATCAGAACAAAAGTATTTCCCAGTTAATGACAGACTAGATGACTGTAAGGCTGGACCAGCGTTGGCTTCTCGGCCTCGTAGAAGGTGTGGTCACATTTTGCCTGCTTCCAAAATATTTGGGAAATGTCTTGCTTTGTTTTCTCCTTCAGCTTAATTCCTCTCAGGGTCGTCCCTCTGAGAAACTTAGATATTTGTCAGAGATGTATGAAACTGTATTCCTTTAATAGTTTTGTTACAAATATGATCCTGGAGAATGACACAAGGAGAATATGCATGATGCAGTGCTTTTCTAAGTATGATCATTAGCATTCAATCATGCATATTCTCCTTGTGGCATTCTCCATCATGAAGAGCATCAGTTGTAAACATTTGAGGTCTTATGTTCCTGCCCAGTTCTAGGTTGCCTTTTTGTCTATATTCCTGATCAATCTTATACTGCCATCTGTCTCTGCTCATGCCCAGCGCTGCTCAGCAATGCCCAGCTCTGAATGTAAAGCACCTATGGATGGTGCCTGCTTAAGGGCAACAGCGACCACGGCTGCTTTGTTCTCTATTTCTGTCAGCGTGGTGGCAGCAGCAGCAATCGGGAGGGACTACTACTTCTTTCTTTGTCAGTGCATCTGTCCAGAGCAGATTTAGAGCCAATTCATTATCTCGAGAAAGGCACATATGGATTGCAATCTCAATATATTGCCATATATTCCAGGATATATGCCATATGTGCATTCCAGGATATATTGCCATGCAGGTTCCAGGGTCCGCCCCACGCCTAGCTCCTGGATGAGATCCTCTCGACTTCGAGTGATGGAACAAGGGACAGATTTATTGTGGCCATCTTCCTTGTTGCTCCGAATTCATTTACCTGACTTCTTACGCAGATTCATAACTATTTAATTATTGATTGTCACTGCTAAGAAGAATTGTATTTTGTCTTAATTCAGGCAGCCTCAAATACAGCCTATGCTGACTGAGGCAACGTGGAAAAGCCATGAGGAACAGAATACACCTTAACGTGGTACAAAATCAGGCTTATTTGCTGGTTAGAACTGAGGAAAATCTAGAGGATCCTGACTGTAATGACAATTACTAATGTAAACAATCTAACGATGGAGTTCTGCAGACCCAAGTTGGTCTAAAACATTCCCTCTCCATTTTCAGGTAGCTTGTTTGTAGCAAATCAGGGCTCTTTTGTATTGCTCAGGTCCTGCACTGAGTTTTTTCTATTTGGTTTAGCTATTCTTAGTTATTTGTTTCTGCTTGGTAATATACAATCAACCAAAGGTGCAAGAAGAAAGGAAATACTTTCTGCATGGTTCTTCAGTTAATTACACTTGAAGTAAATTAAATTTCATTTAATCAAATTTTGGGGTTGGAGTTGAATAATTAGGAGTACATAAATAAAAATTCC
The DNA here is from genome assembly GCA_028565335.1 of Limnodromus scolopaceus. Classification (NCBI taxonomy): domain Eukaryota; kingdom Metazoa; phylum Chordata; class Aves; order Charadriiformes; family Scolopacidae; genus Limnodromus; species Limnodromus scolopaceus. Next base: position 19,926,244 of record JAOXNO010000070.1, on the reverse strand, counting down.
AAATGCTGTTTTTTTCCAGCTTGCTTTACCTCAGAAACAGGACATAGAAAACGATGACAACCTTGGAAATGGGAATAAAATAGTTGGTAGGAAAGTTAAACATTGGCTGCCTTTTATGATTTCTTTGAAAACAGTTATTATTTTAAGGAGACAACGTTTGTTCAACCCACATCTTACAGTGAAAGGAAAAACACTATAAAAATAGACTTAATATGGGAACAGCTATATTTAAATAAACACAGTTGGTGTGTATCAAAACCAGTAACTGTTTGAAACGAACAGAGTAAGTACAAGCGGCCACAAATTAAAGCGGCCCCGGTAAAAGAATGAGATGTTGGGGTCGCTTCACTAACAGCATTTTGGGGCTTGGTAGTGGCATCAGAGGAAGACCAAGCAGCAGTGGAGAAATTCCCTGTGGCAGGAAGCACTAAGCTATATTAAAAGATGAGAGAAATAAGTCCTTGTGCCGAGATGAAATTCACCTTCTGTTAGTTTGTGTGTATTTTCATTCAAAACAGTAAGAACATTTACTTTCAGATTATTTGTATAAACACCAAGAATACACCCTTTCTGGAAGGGACAGTATAAAATACTTTTCCTGCTTAATATATTCCAGTTCTACGTAGCCCATCTTTCTGTTCTGACTTGAGAGCGTGTCCCCTGCCCTGTTCAAACTCCTCTAACTTCCATCCTGGTTTCCTTGCTCGCTTCCTCAGCAGGTCCCTTCCAGCAACCGTGGCAGCAGCAGAGATGGATCTCACTCCACGTCTCCAGCTCTAAAGTACTTCTAGTGTACACAAACCTGCATTTTTGTGTTTTGTACAGCCGTGTTCCAGACCTCTTTGCAATGCACACACAAAACTAATGCTGATTTTTTTTGCTGGCACAGACGCTGCTCGCTATTTCCAGGCTGTTGGTATGACCAAAATTTCTTGACTTTTGACATAACTTCCTGGTGCGCGCAATCGCCAGCTTGACTTGCTGATGCTTTTCTATTTTCAGCACTAAACAATAGTGTGGGGCCAAACTCTGCACAGCTATGGATGTCTGGAGCCAAATTTCAGGGGTATAGTCTGCCGTGAAATTGGAAATATGATGTGTGAGGCGCTACTGATTATTCTAGAAATGTTCTAACAGTGCTGCCTGCTTTTCTTAAAATACCAGTCTCATCTCCTCTCATTCCTCAGGCATTCTGCTTAGTAGCTTCTCTTCCCCCCCACCCTTTTCTTGCTCCGAAACTTTAATGTCCACATTCCAAACTTTTACCCTCTCTGTATAAAGGCTAAAACCTTTTTAGCCTCTCTATATAATTGCATCGTGTAGTGACTGGAGAGCACTGACTTGCCAAGAAAGATGCCGTTTCTGTTGCAAGGTCCATCATTTGCAGTTTGTTCCTCATAGGATCCAGATTCCTTTACTAATTCCTGTAAGAGCAGAGGATAACTTGGTGCTTCCCATGTCACAGAGTGAGGCCTTTCACAGCTTGGCAAGTCCTACCTGGAGACGCTTTGGGAGTGCTCAGAGCAGACAGAGGCCGCGAGTGACTGGCCTGTCCTACCTGCTGTTAGCTCTGTTTCTACGGCACAGAGGGAAATCCTTCTCTCCCTCTGACCCCAGACCTTTTGGGAATGATGTCTGTCTTACACTCTGTGGTCTGTCCTGGCAGGTGTCTCATCAGCTGTGTGTCTGTTGCCCGCTTTGCCTTTGCTTCAACTCCTTGATGCTTTCTAGACATTCCTCTCCTAAAAGTTCAGTTAAAAATCTGCACACAGTTGCTGCATGAGACCGTAAAGGCAGTGAGTGCCTGCATGCTGAGAGAGCAGTGTCTTACTGAGGTGACCTGTACCGAAATAGGATGGCAGATGGCTTCCCAGCCTGGACCTGCGTAAGATGGGTAGTAACTCTGGAAAAACCACACTGCTGGTGGCCCAGGATGGACTTGACTTGTGGTTCTTGACCCTTAGGACACCTATGAAAAGCAGCCTATGCAAAAAGCCCCGGTCATTGAAAGCATTAGGAGTTCAGATAAAACAGGTTGGTGATTTCTTACCTGCCCTTCAATTTGTTTGGGTTCCTACCCCCCCTGACTTTGCTGCTAATGACTCTGTGGCAGCCTGGGGGAAGTACCTTGGGAGACACAGTCCGTTGCCTTGCAATTTTTGTGTGATGTCTTCAGTTTCCTGGGGTGTTTTCACAGAATGCTGAGCAGTCTGCCTTGTTTGAAGAGCCTGACAGTTAACACAACTGGAGTATAACAACATCTTTATCAAGTTATCAAAGCTGCTTCTTGTTTACCCAAGTTCCATCTGGAGAAGATGCCTCTCTGGTCCCATTCTTCAGGTTTGCCTGCCCTCTGCTGCCCTCTTGGGCAACTTCATGGGATGTGAAGAATTTAAAGCTCTCTGTTGCAGCTGATTCCTTAAGCATTTCATGGAGACTTTCATAACACACACAAAGATAAATGTAAAATATATGCAGAAATTCGGATGTACATTGCCATAGTGTTGTCACCAGAGCTACAGATTCAGATTTAATTCCTGTTCTGCTTTATTTCAGGAAGGCTTTTCATTAATTGATTCCCACAAGTGGTTAAAGATAGTAAGAAGAGCAGACTGCCTGCTGCTTCGTGCGCAGTCAAAGGTAAACCGAGTTGCTTTTAATGTTTGTAGTAGCTAACACAGTTCTGTATAAGATTTCTTAGTATTGGATAAATTAAACTAGAAGTTCTGAAATACTATAAATTGTCTATATAAATTAAAAGGATTCTTTTTCCCTCTAGATATAAAACAAGAATGGATTGACTCACCTGATGTCTTTTCTAACTGCCAATATTCAGCTCTTTCAGGCTGCTTTTGGAGAGGTAGCTACTAAAACAGCTGGACCGCTATTTATTTTAGAATCTGTCTGCCATGGCTAACAATTAAATAGATGAAGCAATTGTCCTGCATGTAGGGAAGCTAGAAATGAGTCATACTTCACTTGGGCAAACAAATATCTAAGTAAACAATTATTTAGCCATTTTGTGGCCCCCGACACCTGGCACAGCAGTGACAGGCTGGCGCTTCAGGCATTTGGTACTCGAGGCAATGAAAGGGTCCCAGGTTTCTGGCCTGCCGCTCAGCTCTCAGGAAAAGTGGTTGGTTGGCCTTTAAAGAATTAAACGACGCTTGTTTGTTCCTAACTTCAGTATAAATCTCAGGTTTTTTGGCTCTTAGATCAACTTTGAGAAGTTTCTTACTCATCTACACTGAACATTCACCAGGTTTTTCAGAAACACACCCTGTTTCAAAGTAAGACCTCTCCCTTCTCCCCTGACACTTTCTAGGCTTTGTTGTTTCAGCAGAAACAGCTGTCTCTACTTTAACTGTCTCTGCTTAACAAGAGGATTCCTCTCTATGTTAAAAAGAGGAATTCTTGGAAAAGAGGATGAACCTCATGTTCAGTAGCTGCTAATTCAGAGACTGGTGTAACTCTTGGCACCATTCGCAGAACTAATAAGTCATGAAAACATCTCTCGAGTATTCTGAGCTGCTCAGGCATCCTCCTCTGACAGGAACTCTGCGACAGGTGGGGTTATTGTAATTGCAGATAATAGTGATATCCAGAATAGCTGAAAACTGTAAAAATTCCTGCTTAGTCGTATTTTCATCTTTTAGCTGATTCCCTTTCTGAAAGAGGCATAGGTATTTCTTTATAGGATGTTGCAAACCAAACAATCTGGTTTGCAGAGGAGAGAATGCTGTGCTAATTGCAAGATAAAAGCAGATGTGAGGCATAATCAATAGTTTAAATATAAAGACTCATCTTGTTTCAGAATAAGTCGAGTCTAATGGTGGCACTAGGAGCTGCATAAGTGACTTGAGCTGCTTTAAATTCATGGGTCACGCTTGCCTGAAACCAAAACATCTTTGCTCTCTGATTTTTGTCAGATTCTTACAAAACATGGGTTATCACTGAAGAAGACTGTCGAGCTGTTGCAGTAACTAGTTCTGACGAATCGGTAGATCACCCACCAGTTTCCTTTGCAGTGAACAGAAGCCGTGGCCCAGCACGGCGCTAAGGGATTCTGCTGCGTCTCACGAGTAACAGAAAATCAACATCACGATCGCTTTGAGGCTTGAGCAAAGCTCGGAAAAGGAGGAATATTAACATTAAATTAATTTAGTGCATCTAAATATTTACTTACCGTAAATTCACCTGACTTAAAGTGGATTTAGTGGCACTGCAGTGGTCCTGTCGTACAATTTCTTTGCTTTGCATCCTAGCTGAAGCCCAAAGTCGAGGAGAAGCCATCTAAGCAGAAGCAGGCCAGGTTTTCAAAACCCAGTTCCTGTATCTGAGTGCACAGGGCAGCTAAGGGGCATGCACAACTAAATATTTCTGATTTACCTTGTGCTCCTTGTGTTTGTTTCATTCTCCTTTCAGTTATTTTCTTTCCTGCACTTGCTTTTTTTGCTGCGTTACCTGCTTTGCAATTACAGAATAATCCATGCCAAAGAAAACATGAGGTGAATCGCTGGGATCCCGTACTTCAGAAGAAACTGAGTGATGCCTTTTTGTAAGGCATTAATTTATAGCAAAGCTTACTAATTTCTTAAGAAATATTACTTTAATAGGGCATTGTGGACTTTCAGCTAGTAGAATGAGTTTCTAAAGTATATTTTGAGAAGTTTAGTGTTAATGTACTTAAAGGAAGAAGACGTGCAGAGCAGATCCCTGTCGCAGACCTCTAGTGAAGCTCAGCTCTCCTACTGGCAGTTTTATTCTGTGAAGTGCACAGATGTCTAATTCTGCAGCCGTACCCGTCAGACACACACGTGTGTCTCACACTCAGCTGAAAGCAGCGCTGCCTGGCTGTGCCTGCCCCTTTGCACAGCTCCATCTGTAGTAATCACCTGTCTCACGGCAATCTTTGATGTGCTTCTATGCAGAAAACCTTTTTTATATGAAACAATCTGTCAGCAGTAGCAAGGCAAATGTTCTTAATGCTCTTGTAGTACGTGATTTCCCGTCTTATTGTTTTCATTGAGCTCGCCCCCCCTGGCATGGGAAGAGGCGCAGATTTGATGATCCAAGCGACCTCGAGGTTCTATAATACTTGGCTCTTAGAATCATGGAATGGTTAGAGTTGGAAGGGACCTTAAAAATCATCGAGTTCCAACCCCCCTGTCATGGGCAGGGACACCTCCCACCAGACCAGGTTGCTCAAAGCCCCATCCAGCCTTGGCCTCTTGTGTTCTTCAGCTGTTGTTGCCCAGTTCTCAGTTTATGCTAAAACTTGACATCAGTTTAGCTGAATTTAAGTACTCTCACTCTTTCCATAAAGGAAAAATGTTTAATTTACAAAGTCTATCGTTGTTTATAAACCGCAGCCTTAAGTATTTAACATTCCTTACGAAAAAGCAATCCAAATGGACATAGGGATTGTAGGGGTAACTGAAACAAGTGGTCTTTGAAAGTCTCTAAAAGGAATTCAAATAAAGATGCAAGTTACCTTTCTGTCATTTTAATGAGAACTCACCTGTCTGGCGTAACCACAAATCACTTCTCGGTTAAATGAAGCTGACCCAGTTAAGTTGACATCTTAGTTAATTAGAGGAACTGTAACCGGGCACTGGTAAAATGAGTGCTACGGTTTGAATTATTTTGACATTTTTTCCCTTTAAAAGGCACTGAGACAAGCTTTTATGCTTACGGTGTCCTAAAAATCATTTTCTGCAATCCAAGCATCTTAAAATAACATGCATGTAAACATACAGGCTGTCAGGAAGAGCTGGCTTATCTTTGAAACAAAAATTGTTAAAGTGAAGGGTGTCCTTGCATTGGTATAATCAGCAGTCTTGCGACGTGTCTAGTCATTAAAAAAAAACAGTTTTGACATTGAAATCTTGGGAAGATGAAGACTCAAATAAGCGAGGTTGGGCCAAGGAAAACTTGCTTCTTTTCTAGTACTTTAACTGTGCTTTAAATTCAAAATTTTGAGATCAAAGTGAAAGTCCCTTTAATTCACTTCCCGAACAAGAGCATTCTGTCAGTATCTGCCTTCCATCAGCTGAACGTGCTCAGGAGGAACTTATCAGGCAAGACAGGCTCTCCAGCCCTTCCTTTTCAGGGCACTTTGCTGCACCTCATGTACTTAAAAAAATATCTAATATGGTACAGCCCGACAACCTGTACTGGGGGTCAGTTCTACCTGGATTTTATTATTTTATTTTTAGTATTATTTCCCTATTTGGAGTAATGCATTTGAGTTTCTTGCACTCCTAGTCAAGGTGTATCAGCATCTCTCCAAGGCACAGCTGCGTTCAGCGTGAGTGCCAAGCTGAATCTGTAGGTGTAGCTACCACAGCTGGGTCGGTAAGGCTGGGTTTGATGCAGACAGTAACATAAATCCTAAATGGAACATAGAGTTCCCAGAAGTTTTTAGTTTAGATTCCAGAGCTGACTTACGCTTAAGTTAGTGCCATTTCATTTTTTTGTCACAAGTAAGTACTCAGAGTTGGCATATCCTTATAGATCAGAACAGAATTTCTCTGCTATCCTTGTAAAAACCCTGTTGCCTGCATAAGGTTTGTTCACTTGGCTGCCCCTTTAGTTCATTCACAGGTGGCCCCGTTTCACTTACCATTTCCTTGGGCTTTTTAAACAGATTTTCAAACTGGGAATCATGCTCTTGTGGTTTAGCTCCTGGGATAAATGAAGATACAGCAGGGAAAACTTGTTTCTTTATATTTAAGTTGGTGCAGTGATCCAAAAATTAACCGCCTTCTTGCTAACTATAACAAACGGGAATTTAATTAAATCAAAATAGTTTGAGGGGATTCGCAGTTAATTAAATTTCTCTTTGGTTTCTGAGCAGAATGAATGCCGCATGTTCCGTGTTCAGTTTGGTGGAGACTCCAAAGCCCAGATGCTGGATCACTGCTGCAGCTGCGTTCAGAAACTTGCTGAGTACGTCCCGGTTGAAGTAACGGATGAACAAAGCCAGAAGCTCTACTCCAGTCTCCCTCGGCCGGCTAACGGCGAAAATCAGGTGAGGGACAGCGACCAAAACGCATCGCTACTACATACAGTAAGTAAGTAAGAACGTATATAGAGAAAAATAGAAAAATAATCAACTGTGAATGACAAATTTTACTTCCGAAGAAAGTTGCTTGTAACTATGAAACCCAGAGTTCACTTTACATGCAGGGAAACCCGGTTAATAAACAGGGGCAGAGTTACTCAGCTGCTGAAGCCGGCTACTGTCTTCCCCTTTTCTTAGCCTACCTCAAAAAAAGTTAACAGAACAGTGCTCAGAAATGGAAGACTGTGATGCTTTCCGCTGAGGTTAATAAACAAGAATAGGGGCAGAGGCTGAGAGCTCAATAGTTATCCAAAACCCATGTCTGCAGTTCCATCAGGGTGGATCTCAGCTAAGGCTGCTGGGAACCACCTGGCAGACTTTCAAATCAATTACACAAGGAAAGAAAAATGATAAAAGCGCCTTTTAAGTAACCACGAGTTGTGTTCTCCTTCTTGTGTTTACTATCTGCTCCTATTTTGCAGCGTTAATAATTGTCAATATGCAGTTGTATCCATTTGAGCTTAACCTGACACATTTAAAAGTGATTTCAGGGTAGGAACAGAATGTTTCCCCTCTCCAAGGCAAAGACCTAAGGTAAATGGAAAAGGCAGAGACAGACTGTTTCTGAGGGTGATTAATTCCTAAATATGCGCTGTCTTGGTTATCCAGAGGATCACATTTACCAGCTCTGAAAACACCCCTACAGCTAATTCTGGGCTCCCCAGTTCCAGAAGGACAGGGAACTGCTGGAGAGGGGACAGCAGAGGGCTACAAAGATGATGAGGG
>JAOXNO010000070.1:19901254-19914772 GCA_028565335.1 Limnodromus scolopaceus | reverse complement strand
AGCTGGACACAGTGCTCCAGGTGGGGTATTATTATTCAAATAATCACAAAGGGAATTCCAAGGTTGCACAGAAGCCGTGTTGGAACTGAAGCTCCCTCTTGGGACAAATGACATACCGAAATCGTGTGTGGTGATGGAAGGTATTCGAGCAGCATCCATAAAGCACCTGCCTCTTTATTAAATACTGAACGCTGACGTTAGGCCACGTAACGTGACGTTGACAATCAGCACAACGCCTTTGTTTTCCTTTTCTTTTCCCAGTCTGTGCTGAGGAATAAGCCCGAGTTCCCCCTGGTGTCCCGGCATCCGGCCTGGCCAGCGCAGGAGCTGGGGCCCTTCATTCGCCTCTGCCTCATGGACCAGGATTTCCCAGCTTTTGTGGAAGATGTGGAGAAGGAATTGAAAAAACTCACCGAAGGTTGAGAAATACCAGCTTATTGGCAGTGGGATTCAGGCTCCAGGCCACCCAGCGCTTGGGATCCGCGAGCTTAAGTGTGATTAAATATATTTGATTTCAATAATACTGAAATAGTCTCACACGTTGGGGTTGGTTTGGTTTTTTTTTTTTTTTTTTGGTCAGTGTTTTATTTTTAAAAACAGGTGAATCCACTTTTTATACATCATTGCACTTCAACAAATACACAGAACACGAGTTCATGCATCTACAGTTACGCACATCATGAGAACCCTGTTAGGTCTATTTCTACAATCTTTAAATCATGAGAAATTACAGTGTCAAACTAAAGAGTATAACTAGTTGCATAGAATATCACCATGCTGTAACATTTCATCATTTAAACAAAAACAAACAAAACCAAAACTAAACAAAAAAAAAGAAACTTATAAAAGTTTGCCTGAATTGAATGTACAAGAAATATGTTGAACACATCAGTGCAAAAGGATCGGAGAATTTACATGAGTTAACAAAAAAAAAAAAATCACTTAAAAAGCAATCATATATATATATTTATAAACTGAAGGTTTGTTTTTGTTTTCGACTGCATTCCACCACCACCACCACCTCGAACCATTCCAGCTTTTGAAGTCTGATTATAGGACACCCCAGTCTCTCTCTCTCTCTCTATAGGTTAAGCCCTTAAGATAATTTCAATTTATATTACTCCTCTAAGTACCAGCACAGTATAATTCTCTCATCTTTCAGACATACAGTAAAGGAATGAATATCAGCAGCTTAAAAATGAAACACAATTACTGTAGTTTGGTTTTCCCCCTCCCCCAAAATATAAATATATAACTGTATATATATTTTTAAGTTTTGCTGTACTTTACAAAAAGTCTCACTAGATGGCAGCGGTGCGCTTTAGAGCTTTGCCAAATTATTATTATTTTTCCTTTTTTAACAGCTACAGGAAGTAAAAAATGGCGCATGCGTGAAACCGACTTCACTACTTCTAATGTTTAAATAGAGCCAGGAAAAAAAAAATAAAAATAATAGAAAATAATAAAAAGCAACATTCACAGCACATCAAGCCCAAAATAGTTTACACCTTCTACACTGAAGCGTTATTGAAATGTATCTGGCTAGGTCATCCTTACAGGAGAGGCTAAATAAGGCATGCGTTAGACAGTCATATTGTTGCTCACTTGAAAAGGAAAAAAAAACCAAAATAAAATAAAATCATAAAATAATAAATCAGACAGAACTGGAGTTCTAGAACCAAGAGTTCCAACCCTTAAATTTAGCAGGTCATATTGCCATCAGTCTCTCAGAAACTTAAAGCTCTAAAAAAGAAACGAGAAAAGGTGCTAGTCAATGCCCGGCAGCGCCCGCGCCCCGACAGCCTGCACTCCAAGCGCTCCTCCCTCCTAACTGAAGGTACAGGCTCCCCACCAAAGGCCAGCTTTAATTACAACTCGAGGAGGAAGGGTTGGGTGCGTTTCTTAATTAGCAACAGCAGCGATTGGGTAGAACTCAACAGATCTTTAAACTACCTGCTTAATTTATGAAAGAGATCTGTTGGTAACCCCGGGTGCTGCCCGAAGCCTGGCAGGAACGGCTCGTGCCATCCTCCCAGCAGCTGGGAACTTCCCAATTCATGGAAAAGCTTTATTTTCCACACCCCAACCGCTACAGAAAAAAAAAAGGAGGGTTCAGGCTGACCCTTTCCGAGTCATACTTACATGATGAGCATTTTTAATTTGTGTTTCTCTGGCGTAAGTTTTTATCTTTATGATTGTTTGTAGAATTGGTTTTCCTGGAAAAAAAAAGAATAAAAAAAAAACCACACCAAAAAAAAAAATCAATCCCAAGCACAAAAATCAATCCCACTTTGGATCTCGACGCCTTCTTTCCCCCTCCTACGTCTGTCCTTCTCCGGCCAGGACCCCGCAGCCATCACCCTCCTTCGCTCCAACGCCAACACCACCCCAAAGGGTTCCTTCCCGTTCCTGATGTCGCACGTAACGTCCATCCCACGCCACAAAAACCCCAATAATCCCCCCAGATTAACCCAAATTCTATTTTATTTTTTTTTTCCCCTCTTAAAAGGCACTTACATTGGCCCAGCTGGTTCATCATCTGCGGACAGAATTCCAAGGCGATCCCGGGAAAGGGAAAGGAAGGAAAGGGAGGAAAAAAAAAAAGAGAAGAGAGGGTCAGTCTTTGCTCCGCGCCCCCCGCCCCCGGCTGAGCCGCGACCCCCAATATCTACAGCGCTAAAGGCCATTCCACCGGGAAGTGCAAAGGTTCATGGAAGTTACTGGTCGGGATTCGGGTTTTAATGGCAGGTATGTTGCTTCGATGGTTTTAGTTAACACTTGGAATGCTGGTCATGAAGAACTGCAACTGTAGCGGACAGATTGTTGCAATATGGTCAGACTCATCTTGTCCCCAAGTTCCAGTGGTTCAATCTCATAAAAAATAGATGAGAAGACAAACCAACGTCTCGGTTGTAAAATCCTGCTGGTTGTTTACTTGCATTGATTTTTTTTTTTTTAAAAATATATATATATATATAATTTTAAGCCATTCTTCAGCTGCTGATGGGGAATTACTGGTATATACACGAGGGTATATACGCACCATATGCTCATTTTACCCCCCCCTGGATGATACAACCTCTACATATGCCATTTTTCTCCCCGTTTGATGAGAAGGGACCAGGTTAGGAGGAGGCTGAAGGTGCAGCTCTTGATTCGAGTGCCCAGCCGTGGTCCCGGGAGAGCAGGAGGCGCTGTGCGTGCGTCCCAGAGCGTCCCGGGGGAAACGAGGGGTGTTGTGACACCTCCAGGCACCGCAGGCTGCAGCTCCAGGGGACTGACAGCGTTGTTCTGCCCGTGTCTCGGGGCAAAAAGATTCTCTTAAGAATTGGAAAAAAAGATCTGCCAATGAGTAATGTTTCGCTTTTAGCTCTTTCATGACCAATTGAACATTATTTTTGGAGTTATAAAGCACCTTATTTCGCTCCCAAACTGCACTACAGAAGAGCATTTAAACAGCAGTACAAAAACCAATGCAGAAAGTTAACGCTCCTCTAGAAGTATTTTTTTGGGGGGGGGGGTGGGGTGGGGGGAGGAGGGGAAACGACCAATTCAGGACCTGCCGTTTTTGGCACTCAACAGTTGCCGTTCCCACCTCCTGCTCGAGGGGGTTTTTTCAGGGGAGTCTTGTCTTTAGGAAACTCTCAGCAGGATTCCACAAGGGTGCTCAGTGCACATGAAGCAGTTATGGAAATTACAGTCTTAACGGTGTAGGCATCCGCATGAGCACACGCCGGGAGTAATGTCGGGCAACGGGGACATTACTCCACCTGGACCTTCCAGGCAAACGGAGAGGCAAAGCCACCGCTAGCACAGACAGTGACCGGAACAACAGAAAAAATAATAGTTCAAAAAAATAAAGAACTAACCACAAACCAAGAGCTTTACAGCCAAAAATAACACACTAGCGACACACCAGTGTCCACAGAAGTCCATTCCCAGCAACAGTACACTATCGGACAAGGTACAGAGAGAACTAGGACTAGTAAAGGACAACCAGACATCAATGTGCTGTTGTATATACAGTGGAGATATACAGAGACACATCAGGTGCTGAAACACAAAGCACAGGAGGTCTAGAACTCCCCTCCGCAAACATCTTTTGGTTCAACAAAAGATGGTTGGAGCAGGCTGCGCTGCGCCCGCCCTGCCTGGGGCTGGGGGGGGGGGGAACCAGCCCCGAGCCCCCCACCCCGGGCCGTGCTGAGACCGGGCCGTCCCGGCTTTCTGACGAGCACCATCGACATCTTTGAGAGTTTGTTTGGCTGGACTTCAGAAACAGCAAACTGCACCCTTAGGATACAAGCTCTCGCTATAAAAAAATCTCCATTTTTCTTTCTCGGTTAAAATATTTAGGTGCCTATTTCGGATAAGTAGTTTTGTGTGTTTAAAAAAAATAAAAATAAGAGCTTCACATTTATAAAGGCTGCCTTGGAATGTTTTCCTAACAGATCCAACAAAAATGCCTATTGGAATATTTGAGATTATAGAGCGGATCACCACCGCTCGTCCCTTTCCCATCGATAACCTAAACAGAGATAAAATGAAGACAGAGGAAAACGTCTCTGGGCGTCGCTACCCTGGTCAGTCGTTAACGGCTGGAAAAGCAGCCCCAGTACAAGTACAGACACAGACCGAAACCTCAGCGAAATCAGGGGGCAACAGAACGACAGAAAAAAAAAAGAGTACAAACTTAAAAGATTTAAAAACAGCAAACTGAAATCCAAATTAGTCGTGAACGTGAATGAAGAAGTTTTAAGAAAAAAAGTGTTAACATTATGACTTGTGCGTTGTATAGACTGAAGCGGAGATTAAACAAACTCCAAAGCATGCAGATCTCTCACTTACCACCATTTTTTTAAGGGTATGATGCAATTGAAGGGGGGGGAAAAAAACAAAAACAAAAAAAAGAAGTCATAGTAACCGACAAATATCAATATAACCCCAAAGCTTTCTGCCAGAAGACCTGCGCTAGTACCGGGGTGTCTCTAACAGCACGGAAAAGCCATGGCCGCGGAGAACATCCTCCCAACGCGCTCCCCACGCGAGCTGGAGTTTAATCATCCACCGCGCTAATTCCCTCCTTTCGCAGGGATTTCCTTTGGAAGGGATCTGCAGCTCTCCCCCAAACCCTGTTGTTTAAACACCCCCCCACCCCCCCTCCAACCAGCCAAGCCTTTCCTGTGGATACAGTCATTTATCTGCTTAGTCTCGCCCCGAAATAGCACGTTTCTGAGCGCCGGAATGGCTGCCGTCTCGAACGCATCGTCTACCGCGGGTAATCAATCCCTCCAGGCAAAAATATCTGGGCGTTGAAAGGGTAAGATGATGACAAATAGATTTGCTTTAGCTCCTCCGCTTGGATTCACCGTCTGGGAACGCGACTCCTGCTTCGGCAGCCGGAGATGGGGGCTGTGTTTTGTCCCGTCTCCTCCCCCCCCCCCCCGCCCCTTTCAGCCATAATTCTGAAGGCATTTTACATGTTACTCAGCTTTTTACCTCCTTTGGCAAGCCGCAGTATTTATTTTTAATATCGAATTCATCTGGTGTAGCCTCTTATAACTGGGGGAAGTTAAAAATGAAGCACTAAAGGGTACTTCCAGCACTAAAATTCACATTTTTTTGCATCCAAAGGGACTCTGCATTCCTATTCCTGCTTTAAAACTTGCAAAGAAACCTACTTCAGCAACGGTTCTTACGCTGGCACGTGAGAAAATGGTGAACTGGAGCATTATTAAACTGAAACTTGTCTTCAGTTTCTGTTTAAACTTAAAAAGGAAGAGCCAGGGTCTGGGGCAGCCTCGTGGGACTTGTGTCGTGACACAACTCCACGTTAGAACCGCTCCAGAGAGCGCCGGGGAGTTTCTGTCGTTAAAAACTCGCTGGGGAGTTTGCTTTCTGGGAAGAGAAAATTTGTCAGTGGCTCGAAATCTTCGGAAAAGGACATTTATAAGAACTTAATGCGTTTGTGAGTTGGGGTTCAGGGCAACGCTCTTCTCTCTGGCTCCGTCAACAGGAATAGTTTGGAGGGAGCGGGAGAAAAAAAAAAAAAAAAGACAAAAAAAAGAGGTGAATGGAGACTTGCTCCATCAAAGCAAACCAAGAAAAACCAAGCAGTTGCTCTGCAAAGGAACGAAGGCACAAGCAAATCGGCAACGGAGACGCTCTGGCCAAGGTTATTGCCATTAGACTGGAGGAAATCTAGAACAACATCTAGTAAACGAGTATCTAAAGGCCCAGAGGAGCGCGGCGACTCGACTGCCGCCGAGATACGACGACGCTGGCTGTTGGGTGTAGTGGATGCTACAGTCTCACTGTGCCTGGCTGGCATTTTTCTCCCTTCGACGAATTTTAAGCGAGGGAGAGAAAGGTGTGGGTAATAGGAAAAGAAAAAAAAAACAAACCCACAAACCCCCAGAAATTAACTTGTAACAAGGGAAACCGTTTCAGCTGAAAACATTTTGTTCTTTAAATTACTTACAGTAATAGCAGGAACAGGGAAAGTCAAGAAAAAAAAAAAAAGTAGAATGTGAGTATTAGAAAGAATGTGGGGATATGGATGGAGCTTCTGCAGAGCCGGAGCAGAAAATCGTTTATGGAAACTCTTTGTATTAAGCTGAGAAGTGAAAAAGGAAGAATGAAAAAGGACACGTTATAACCCGGGCACCTCATGGCTTTGAACTAAAGATCCTGTAGAATATGGAGTTTAAAGTAAAAACTGTTTACGTTCCTACGGGGGAATGTAGCCAAGAAGTTTTTACTTTCTACTTACCCCAGAACACACCCTTTAAACCAGCGTCTTGGCTAATTTTAGGCTATTTGATCCAACAACCACAGGGGAAAAAAAAAAAAAAACACTTTCTTTAGGGCTCTTTGATGTACTACATTCAGGTCACAATGGCTGATCGCTCCGTCTATCAAAAATAAGCAGCTTAAGCTATACCACAGAGGAAGAAAAAGCTATTTTGCTTCCTTTCACCGTCGCGGGAAGCCCAAGCAGCTTGCATGGAGCAAAATGCGCCCGCAGTCCCCTGCGGAACCCCCTTCCCACGGTACATGCAGCGCCGGGCCAGCGCCTCCGCCCTCCGCATGCCACGTTCATGCAGCCTTCGTCACCAAAAGCCACTGGAAGCTGCACCTCGTTCACCCGCTCGGGATCTTCCAAGGTTTTCCAAACACCCGGCCGCTCTCTCTGGGGGAGGAATGCCATCCGCACGTTGCTTTACGGCGGGTAAAGCAAGTCAAAACTCTCATTTTGAAAGGATGCGGCACTTCAAGCGCAATGTGCCCCCCCTCCCCGCCCTTCCTCCTTCCAGCACATAATCGGGATGGCGGGGGACAGGTTACCGGAGGTTCTCGCTGCAGTCACCTCCCCTCCAGGGAGGATGAAAATGCCCCTAATCCACAGGCACGGCAGCAAGAACCTGCACCGGGCCCCCGCTAACGCCACCCTTGCACCGTTTCTGGTGGAAATGCAGATTTCCCGAGTGGAAAGTTCCTTTTTTTTCCTGCTATAGAGCAGAAAAAACCCCAAGAATAATCAAACAAATCTGAATTATGTGAAGGAGGAAATATTGGCAAAGGAGCTACCGAGCAGCCCTGTTCCGTGGCATAAAAAGCAAAGAAACTAAAGACAAGAAGCGAGGTCCATGCAAAAAAAAATACACCCACCCGACCCTACGGTCAGGAAATGCCAAAGTTAAAGGAGTGTCCTGGCCCTTCCCGCACGGCAGCGCTTCCAGGTGGAGGTAACACCTCTGGTGAGGCCAGCGAGTCCGGTGGGAAGTGTCCTGCCACACGCAGCCCCGTGTCCCCCCCCTCCCGAAACGCCGAAACCTGAAGGGGCTCACTCTGCAGCCGAAGGGTAAATTGAGGAGAACCGCGCCAAGTTTAAGCGGGTTCCTGTCACCCCACCCAGCCGCCAGGAGCCCAGGCAGCTGGCACGCTGGGACGGGTCATTTTTGGCCCGTGGAACACGGAGATGAGAAAGGGAATGAATTCAGCTGGCTTCATTTTGGCTGGCCAGGTAGAGTTCCCCGGAAAGCATCCCAGCCACCTTCCAGGAGAGAGAGAGAGAGAGGTGGTTTCTCTCCAAACACTCCCATCCCCCACCGGCGACTGGGTGCTGCTGTTCAGCATCAGTTATCAAAAGTCCTCTCTTTTTGGCCCTTCTTTGTTTAGACACCCCCCCAAAGGGTACAGCCCTGGAGCCTCCCTTAGTTTTGTTTCGGCTGCCGCAGCTCTAAGACCACTCGCTTTTCTGGGAAGTTCTTACAGGTACCCTCTTGTGCGTATGCAAACACTGCCATCGCTGCTCTGGTGTGTCAAAGGGTTATACGCTTCTGAGGTTTGCCTGAAAAAAACTTCATGTTCCTCTAAAAAACGGTTCTTTGTCAGTCGGGGTGGAGGGGGGGGACCCTCAGGATTTGCTGCCTCGCTCCCTTACGCTACATTAAATCGGAGGATTCTCTGGAAGTGTGGAAATGCTGAATAGCTCAATACAGTTCCGGAAAAAAACCCGCAAGAGGAGCAGTTTCTGGAAGGTGGGACCTCATCGAAGCACAGCTGAAGAGAGGGGAAAGGACTCCAATTAAGCATGGCTGTAATTAGTGGATTTTGGAGCGATCCTGCTCCAGCTCTCGGCTCGGGCTGGGTTTGTTGGAGGGGATGACCGGAGGAGAGCCCAGGGGCTGCCCGTAACCGCTGTATAACCCAACCAGCACTAGGGACGGTGTCCCCTGGGCGCTGCAGGAGGGGAGAGCCCAGCGTGGGCACCAGCATCTCCCACCAAGACCTGAGACAAAGGCAGCTCAACTGCATTTCACCTACGCTGGTATCAGCCCGGCCGTGCCCGCCCTAAAGGTGGCCATTTAACAGAAAGGCTTTGGTTTCTCTGGATACAGGGGACGTTACCACCTTTAGCATCACTGTTTTTCTCCAAAACTTTGTAAGAAATCCTTAAAGTGTCCTGAATAAGTCACACGAGGCCCACGCAGAGATCCTTGCTCCTGAGATCCTAAGCGTTCAAGAGCAGGTTGGACGGGGCTTTGAGCAACCTCTAGTGGGAGGTGGAACCTCATGAGCTTTTAAGTCCCTTCCAGCCCAAACCATTCCATGGTTCTATGATAAATTGGGTGACTAAGGAAGGTCCAGAGTTATCCCGGATAGCAGGGAATGGGAAAGAATCCCAGTGTCTGAGGAAAAATTTGGAGCTGCCCAAGGACCAAAATTCCCCCCCCAGCAAGAAGGGCCGGCAGCGAGGTTTCTCTGCTGAGGTGTCCTGGTTTGAGGCCACCGGTTTCTTCCCCAGTGAGCAAGGAAGCACCAAGATCTCCATCATTAGTGCTGCAGCAGCTTCACACCAGGCTCCGGCACAACCACAACCCTTGTCCTTAAAGCTTAACACAGCGAAACCAATATTAAAAATAAATATTTGGAAACCCCACTGACAGTTGCGAGAGATCACAGCTGTTGCCAAATAATATTTCTATTGTGTAAGGTGGCGTTTAGATGGATATCCACAGGAGTCGCTGGCCCAGCCATAGGCTCACTGATGTCACCCTCCTGCAGCACGCGGAGCCGGATTTGTAGGATTTTTGGCAGCAGAGAGTTTAAATTCCAAATGATAAGCAGGCCATTGCGCTAAAACATTAACTTTGGCATTTCCTAACACGGTATTTAAAAGAATAAAATGAAGGGTAACCCCAGTAAAACATCTAAGCATGGAGATCAGCAGGCTATCGAGGATTTCTCACAGATGCATTTGTAAAATGCCCCCCCGCTCACGGGGTGTTTCCCACCAGGATATCACAGAAAGCTCCAAATGCCATGACAGAAAATGCAAGAGAAATCTAAGGGAATGTAGGACTCGAGTCGGCTGTTGGTTGAGAAGCCGTTATGCTGATTGTGTCTCTCCATCCAGGCAAACCTAATCCACAGGTACTGACTGTGATACGGATTTTTGGCCTCCAAGAAGGTGGACAGAGAAGATGTTTGTCCACCACAGAGGTGCGACACTCTCCGGGACTCAAGCTCTTTAAAATAATAGCAGACCGAGCAAGCAAATTTATTAACCTCGGTTACTTGGCTCATCATCTTGGACACCTCCGTCAGAGATGATGAGCCTGGATCCCTCAGGCATCTGACGAGCGGCCAAGACCAGCCAGGAAAACTTCAGCCTCTGAGACCAACAGCTCCTGATCTCCTCACCTCCAGCGTGGGCTCGATCGCACGGACACGGCGGTTCCGCTGCGATCTGGTCAAGTCTAAAGCCAATCTCTGTAGGATTAAGTCCATTTGAGGCTGCTTGCAATGAGTATTTACATTTCAAATTACAATCTGATGAGCTTGTTTTGGGGGCCTTGCGAAATGTCAAAGTCTGAAACGCAGGGAGCTACGAACAGCCGTCAACACAGAGGTGAGATCCCCTCCAGCCATCCCAACATCAAAAGTTAGGCCAACGCGTCAGGGGGAGATGGGAGAAACACAAAAAGAACGTTCAAATTGTCTTTTTCAAAGTTTTCTGAGCTGGTTGGGAGCCGCTTTGAGGACAAACTGCTGGCAGTATCAACCCCTGGGCACCCTGTGAAGCTGTTAGTTATGCAGAGGAACATGCACTACCCGGGTTCAGTTTCGGTGGATACACACCTAGACCAGTCCCAACGCATGCTCTGTAAGCGGTTAGTAAGTGCTAATTAAGGGGTTAACATCAAAAGCTAGTTTCCTCTAGGTATGCACTAATTAAGACAGTTTTCATCTGCTCTGGAAGTGAGCCAAGCCTCAGCCATTCCCAAAGTAGGAACATTTATTATCTGTTTATGAAGATTTTTTTTTTTTCTGAAATGGAAAACGAGGAAGGAACCCTGAAGTTGGTTTTTCCCAAACTTCCCAGGCAGGTCAGCACCTCTGTTTTCATCCCGACAGGCAAATGGCCATGCTGCGTCATTCCCGACCCCTCGTGCAGCTCAACAACAACCAGCCCTCGCTGCACGGGCAACGCAGCCGCCTCGGGACGGTCTCTCCCGGGCTCGAGGGCTCGTCCAGCCCGGGAAGACAACGAGGATTCGGTGCTTCCCATCCCGATCCTGCCTTTTTCCCTCTCCAGCACCTGCTCCATCACTGGGAGGCGTCAGGTTCCTGCAGCACCACGGCTGCTTCTCACAGGGATTTTCCTGGCTGGGTTTTCTTGATGAATAAACACGGGAGCGAGCAGCTCGGTGGCACGTTAAAGCCTGTTTCTCCGTGTGGTTCTTTCAAACACTCCTTTTAGCCTCAAACTGCCCCTTTCCCCATGATTCAGAGAGGAAGCTATGCAGGAGAAGCTCAAAGATGAAACAGTTACTACTTTTTTTGTGTACCAAGCACAGTCTAACTAGTTAGCATTCCCAAACCTGATAATAAATACCTAATCTAAATTACGTAACTCAGTGGCTATTACAATTAGATATAGTTTCCAGAGCATTCCTGAAACACAAATTCAGTTACAGACCAAAGTAAGAGCCCTTTTAAACACTGAAAACGCGTATTTCTGAAGCATCTCTGTGGTCCCAGTCCCTTTAAGTGTAACGTGTCCTTACGGAACCTGCCCGGTGTCCATTCCAGGTGCCACACGGTAGCGGGAGGGCCATCGGGGGTCAGAATGTCCTCAGTTCCCCACCCTGTGGCTCCTTGGGGCTGGCTGCGGGGCTACTACAGCAGGAGAGAGACAGGAACACTCCTCCCACCTCGTGTCACAAAAGCTTGAAAGATAGAGCAGTAACTGCCCTCCCACCCCACGGTCTGAGAGGGGGCAATCCAGCCTCGGGTGTTTTTGGCCGGCACCTTGGACCCTTCCGCTGGGTTTAACGTTGGGAGAGCGAGCAGATGAGAAAGCAGATCCTTCCTGACACACAGCCCCGCTCTGTTCCGCTGCCACGAGTCCCCTTTGCCTGGTTGTTTTCCCCCCCTCTCTCTTTCTCTCTCTCTCTCTCCTCACAGGCGGCTTTGAGCACACTTACCGTCTGGGACTTCATCCGGCCGCTTCCTTTTCTCGTAAACAACTATGATGACAACGAGGATAACGATTTCTGCCAGGATCCCCAAAAAGGGCCAGAGGGGAGCCAAGTGGCTGCGGACACGCAGGATGGTGGTGACCGAGACGGAGCCGACCTGGTTGGTTGCGTTGCACATGTACTCGCCAGGATCCTCGTTGATCTGGAGGTTCGTGATGCTGAGCTCGGTGTAGTTGTCTTTATTTGAAATAAAGAACCTCCCGGAGGAGTTGTTGATGTCCTGAGAAAAGGAGAAAGGCAGAAGAGCAAGAGGCTTTAGTGAGTTCCGGTGCCTTTTCCGTGTCATGGAAACTGGAAGAGATTGGAGGGATTCCTGCAGAGAGGCCGGTTCGTTAACACGAGGGAAGAGCCCCCCCGAGTCTTTATTCTGCGCTAAAGTGCTTCAAAACACCACCAAAAAAACGCCGGTTTAGCTGACAACCTGTATTTTCACCCTGCTTGAACAGCAACAGCCACGAAACGCCAGCGCTGGTGATCGCGCGAGCGACGTGTCCTCAGCCTTTTCCTGCAGGAGAAACCCTTACACCCCCCTCGCCCTTCGCAGCGAGGAGCTGGAAGAGACGAGAGAAGCACCGGGAGAGAGGATACGTTCCCTACCAGGGGACAAAATTTCAATAGAGAAGGGAAAAATAGAAAGCAGCACTAGATTATTCCATTATTATGGAATTATTATTCCATTATTATGAGAAAGTAGCACCAGTAGATTATTCCGCACCGCATTTAGAGAGCGCTTCCTAACTATTTCAGGTATAACCACCCTGACAACATTTTGCCTTCGTTATGTTTTTAAAAGAACCACAGGCTGCTCACAGCTTTGTGGTGGGGGCACCCACCGACTTCAGGGATATTTCAAGCTGGAATTCAAGGCACCATGTTCTTTCTACGTCTGAAAACCAGACTTCCAGAGTGGCTTCTGTTTAAAGAATTAAAAAAAAGGACAAAACTTTCACAAAGTAGGGATGTTTCATCTGCCTGAGAGTTAATCTTGGGCGAGTTTATCAAATAACTTGTCACCAGAAAGACAGGGCGAAGGGAAATCTGCTCAGTGCCACCCAGGGCTCTGGTGACTCCCAGAACCCTCTAAGTCACCATCCCACAGAAATTTAAGTTCACACTTAACGGTGAACAACAAACCCACACTGTTGTTTGCTTAACAATTTTTCTCCCATCTATCAAGCAAATTGCTACCTCTCCGGCAGCTCGTACAATGTAAAAATAGGTGGGGGCAGAGGATTCAGCAACCTCCAGCTTCTCTTCTGCCATTCCAGTTGCTGGTCAAATGGGTTTGTTCACTAGGTCAGCTGCCACGTGGAAAAAATAGAATCATTTAAACGCTAATAGGTGTCCCTGCCACGGCCTCTTATTAAGCCTTGCGGGTGCATCAAGAAGAATGTGGCCAGCAGGTGGAGGGAGGTCATCCTGCCCCTCTGCTCTGCCCTGGGGAGGCCCCATCTGGAGCACTGGGTCC
>JAOXNO010000070.1:19869338-19888319 GCA_028565335.1 Limnodromus scolopaceus | reverse complement strand
GGCTTGGAGCAACCTGGTCTGGTGGGAGGTGTCCCTGCCCAGGGCAGGGGGTGAGACTGGATGGTCTTTAAGGTCCCCTTCCAACCCAATTCCATGACTCTATGATTCTATGACACGCTCTCATCAACTCTGTGGCAGGAAAGCCCCATTTCAGGAACCCTCAGAGGGTTTCCGCGCGATGCCAGCTGCGGTGAAAGGGAAGAGGTGGCTGGCCAGGTTCTGTTCTCCCTCACAGCCTGGGGCAGGAGGCAGAAACGCAGCCACAGCACGCGCACACGGGACAGACCGATGCTGCAAATGGGGACATGCTGACAAACAAGAAGCAGGAGTGATACAGCTGTAGTGGCTTCATCAAGATTTGGTATCATTTCATAGTAGTGCTCTGATGACTCATCAGTAACAGCTCAGACAACGCCATCTTCCATCTCCCAAGGCCAGAAAATGACTAAACCAGCTGATTTCAGCAGTGATTTGTGTGCTGCGTTTCCCTGCACGGTAAAAATGCACAGCTGCAGATCTGTCTTTACGTGGAGATAAGCGAGACAGAGATTGCACGATATACTCAGAGGAAAAGAAAACTAGACTCTGTGTGTGTGTGTGTCTGCGTCCACACGTCATGTGCGCTCCAGAGAAGAATTAAACGAGTTCAGATTGAAAAGAGAGGTTTACGGTGTGTTTTTGTTAACATTATGCTTACACGAGGTGGCTGGGGCAGCTGTAGACAGCAATCTTTCCCGAACCGTTCTCCTAATGCTCTTCACAGACGTACTTTTTGTGGAGCCTCTAATGCAGATCAAACCAATTTGTCTGCCCCACCGTGAAGGTGAACCAGGGACCTCAGAGTCCCAACAACCCCAGATCCCTATGCCTACCAGGTTTGTTGTTCTCCAGTATAACATAGATGTCCTTCCAAAGAGACCTACTTGTATTCTGTAGTGTTTGAAGATTTTCTGGTGCCAGGGATCTCCTCTCCGTTCTTCACCCAGTAACTGGCGGACAGGGGGCTGGGACTGGTGGTGAGGTTACACTGCAGGGTGACAGCCGGCCCGTACGCTTGGATGGTCACATCCTCGCTGGCGTTGATGCGGGGCTCTGAAAGAAAGGACACAGGAAATAGCAACACATCTCCGCCGGCCGTCGGGGCCACGCTAGTCTAAAAACCCACAGGGGAATCGGGAAGGGAAAAAGACTACACAAGGAATGTCACTGCACTAATTTGGGAGACATCAAGAAAACCACAATAAAACAGCTGGCCGCTAGCGAAGGCGACACCTTACAGGAGCCCTATATGCAAAAAAAAAAGAATTCTTTATTTATATTGTTTATTTTAACATTGAACATCACTACAGATTTCTGTGGAACACTTCTTTTTTCTTTTTTTTTTTAAGCACACTCCTGACCTCTACTTTGAGGTTTGAAACAAACCCATTTTCTATACAGAATAGCCCTCAAAGCTAGACAGTCTTCTGAATGGTACTTCTGGACTTCCCCCTGCAAAAAGGTTAACGACTACCTAAGGAATATATACATCTTGCGCACACAAGGTGTTTCAAAGAGCACAACTTTGGTGGCGCCTGAAATTCAAGCAACCAACCAGAAGGAATAAGGCACGAACCTGCTGAGAAAAGTCTGCAAGCAGCCCTGAAAGCTTAACAATAAAGAGTAAGAATATACACCGTGTTAAAATTAGAGCGGGGAACTATTTGGTTTCTAAAGTAACCTTAAGCATAAACATTTATGAAGGAAAATAAACGTGAGCCTCATTGCATAAACAGTGAGAGTTCCACGCTGTGCTGGCTGCGTCAGGAACTGAACCCAGGCTGTTGCACGCCACAGTCTTACCTGGTAACATCCAATTCACATATATTTTTTTTTTAGGGAAAAGCCCTTCAGAAGTGCAAAGATTAGTATGAAGGCGCTGTCCTGACATTTGATAACCCCATTTTCTTAAGATCATGCAGATGGTTATTGCAAATAAGGCTGATGGATTTTTAGAATAATCAGAGGCAAGTTTCTTCCCAAACGTGGGGAAAAAAACCCCCACCTTTCTATTGAAGGCTCACAGCTGGTTTCAAGCATTCTGTAACAAAGCTTGAACACAGGATGACAGAGCTTAAAGGAAATTTAAGAATTCTTGCTATTACTCTTCTAAAAATATCTAGATTTAGTGTTAGCTTGAACTAAAGGCCACTGCTGTAGCAGTCCCTGCCACGGAAATGCCACCGTGTCCTCTGCCTTTGATGTATTTCTTACTTTAAAGGGTGACGTGAAGCCCAAAGAGGTAGCTGTTGGCAGCAGCCCCAGCCTCTCCCAGCACCGCCGGCAGCAGAGCGCAGGAGGGCGAGGAAGGCGGTCAGCCATCAGCATCCTCCCGAGTTCTGCAAGTCAGCAAAAGGGTTTTTAATCCCGTAAATTCTGTTACGCCTTGTGGTGACACATTTGGAATACAAATAAGAGTCATACCCACGCCGCCTTTTGGTTATTCATCTGCAAAGTGCTCGGAAAGCAAATTATTAAATAGAGCTGAGGGGAAGTGGAAAATACCAGCATCGTCAAGAAACGTTGCATTTTTCATCACATAAAACATTCATCTCGCCGATAGTACAGCACTTCAGATTATTGCCCAGAGAAGCAGGGAGAAGAAAAAAAAATAAATCTTTACCTACTAATAACCTGCCAAAGTCATTTGAGTCCTGTGTATCCTTTTCCCCTTTCTGGGGGGAGGGTGCATACAGCCTCTTTTCACAGCTACTTAAAATTAGGACTGTCCTTTAACTCGGCAAAACTGGCAGTAATGGAGGGGTTTTGACCCATCTCGTAGCCACTTTGCCATTATCATGCATTTTCAACTGTGTTTCTGCCTCGTCGTACCCGTGCCAGGAGTCTGACCCATGCAAGGATCTGTTGGGGTGCTGGGGGGTCTAAAATGGTTTTGTTATAGCCATACTGGGCGTTGCTGGGCTGCCCTGTAAGCTCCTCCATCCCCCCCCAAAGAGCTTGTGCGCATTCTCCGAAAAATCCTAATGGAGACGTGGAACTATTTTTAGTAACGTGTTTGAAATAGTAATTGAGCATCCCAGTGCTTATCTAAAGAAACAACTTTTGCTAGAATTCACTGAGGTTTTGCTGGAAATGTTTTTCTTTGATGCCGAAAGCAGCGTCTTCAAGGCTTGTAGCTTGCAAAATAAATGCGGAGTGTTGCTTTTCGGAGGAGGACACTGGGAGGAGAGAGGCTGGAAGGCAGCTGCAAGGGAGCCCAGGACCCTGTTAGAGCAGATGAGACACATCTGATGACACACGCTGGCTGAGACACAAACCCAGAGTGGTGTCACCAGCCCATGGCCATCCTGGGAACGGAAAGCATACCCAAACACCAGCAACAGGCAAAAGTCACCAAAAAAAAATAATAATATCTGAATGTAATCCCTACAGAAACCAGAAAGTTAAAAGACTTCATGCAGTTCGACAGTGGTGATCTTCTGGCTTTCCTCTTCTGGTGATCATGGACCCTTCAGCCTCTAAAGCTGAGGAAGCAGAACGTACAGCTGAAACCCGCCCAGGGCACCGATGACTTCTCCTAATCCCCACCTATTCTTACCTACAACCCTGCTAAGCTGCCACAACCAGAAAATACTTATTTTTCTTTACAAGCTTGCTTTATTTACAAAATATTTACAAGCTTGCTTTGCTGGAGCTTGCTGGGGCCTTTTGTGTCCGAGTTGCAACTTTTTAAGTTAAAAAAAAATAAAGACAACTGCAGTCTCATTTACATCTTTTACCCGTGTTTATGTTATTGCTTTAATTTGTTTATTTAAAAATAAAAAGCAATGGGTAGTACTAGCCTGATTTAATTCTGGAAAATAAACTGTGAGTTGAATATGACTGGGGCAGCGACATCCAGAGAAGGATGTCCACTTTAAAGAGCAAGATGCTGAAGAGTCTCTTTCTACACATCACTTAAACTGCCCCTTTTATGTAGGATAAGTTTTTTAAATAAAAAAAAAAAATACAGCCATAATCAAAGTTCTTTATCCAAATGAGGAAGGAGATAGAAGCCAAACGCTAGTTCTTGGGTGCTAACGTAAAAATCAAGTCGCACTTGGCCTCTTTGCAGTCAAGTTTTGGTATTTGAGACAAGCTGTGACTTCAAGGACAGCAAACAGAGGTTGTGCTCTTCTGATCCATTAGATGTTCCGTTTCAGTGACGTTCGTGTCCCAAAAGGCCAGCAGCAAAATGGCCACCATCAGCTGGAAACTCCAACACTGTTTAGGCAGAAAATTCCCCTTCCAAAGACAAATTGTGTTCATGGTGAGGCGTTTTGGGCAGCTTAAGATGGTCTCCACCTTCCTGGGAAGCTCAGAAACTCACTCCCCCTCCCAACCCCCCCCCCCATCTCCGTTTCCAGCATGGCCAGGCAGGAGTTTGATGTCCAAAGCGCTCTGTTTCCCAAGCAGCAGCTGGTGGCATCTCTTAGCACACACAATATTACAGTGAAAAAGCATTCAAGTATTCTGTTTAACATTTCCCCCCCCTCCCATAAATAAAACACAAAACCAGAAGAATTACCCCGGGGCACAAGGCACTTAGTATTAAGTCATGATACACACTCCAGAATTAGTAGCACCAGATGCAACAAGACCACGTTAACTGAGGAGGAAGACAGAAGGTTAAACTTTAATGCCCGGAGCAGGTTAGTGTTAGTATCAATGGCCTGAGAGAGGAAAAACCCACTTTCCATATGGAGACATCTTTAGAGCGACTCATTCCCATAGCTTTTCATATGAAAACAGGATTTTCTCCCTCAGTAGGTTACTCTGAGACACAGAGAGAGGAGACAGGACCACCACGGGCTCGCCACACTCAAGAAAAAACTGAAGGTCTTAACGGGGGTTTCCAGGAGACTTTCCCTCCTACAAGACAATTTTTTTAGCTTTGCCTTAAGGCAGTGTTATTTCCTAAAATTACAGGGCTCTTGCTGTTGTAGGTCATGCAAAGCAATCCACTGGCCCGAGTCCTTTGGGACCTCAAAGGACAACAGAGGGGTCAGGCACCAGGACTGAAAAAACGAGCAGGTCTGAGCTGAACAACCCAATGCCGCTGAAATTTTCAAGTCAATCCACATCATTGGGGTTCGCTGTCTGGTTTTCCACCTCTATCAGTGCTGTTTCCATTTTCCAGAGGGAAGGTCTCTGATCCAGCAGTGCCAACTGCAGCACCACTTTTGGTTTGGGCAGTTTCTTTGGGTTTTTTGTTTGTTTGTTTTTGAAGGTATCCAAAACCACAACTGAGACATAATTACAGAGTTTGGTATTTTTGTACCCAGACAAAACTCAAAGCTGTGCATAAAAGGTTGTACAAAGCACAATAGCAAGACCTATGTTCTACTCCTTCCCACCTTAGGATATTGAGAACTCACCGAGAAAGCAAGTTCTCCCGGACCTCCACGCAGCCAGGCTCACATTGCTGATTTAATTCACTCTGCCTAGAGCTCATTAGACACTTGATATTCACCTCATTAACAAATCCAAGAGTTTTGCATCTCACACAAAACAAAAGGGGGTTCTTCTCTACCAGCTCTGATGATATAAAGTTCCGAACTCGCCTGGGACTGCTTTAAAAGTGAGCTGAAGGCAGGAAAAGTCTTGTAACAATAGAGAACAAAAAGCAATTCTGGGTCAGCCATATTCTCTTGCTTTTGAAAGTCTTTTTTTTCGGCTGCCAAAAGTCACCTTCTCAGATGAGAGTCATTTAGCTAATGTTCTTAGTTCAACACTGGGGGAGGATATCCCCCCCCCTTCCCTCCTTTCAGAGGCTGGATTGAGTAGCTGCATCCATTCGGGTGCTGCTGCATCAGAGAACTCACCGGGAACACGCCGCTGTCCGGAAAGGAAAAGAAACACCACGACTTCATGGAAAAATCCAAACATTAATGGTCACATGTAAGTGAAAGGGAAAGACTCGTACAGATGCATATACGCAACCAAAAGCACGTGAGAAGGCATTCAGAGAAATTCCAAGAGAACAGAAGAAATTAAAATAACACAGTTAAACCTGGGAAGAAGACAGAAATCAAATATAAAGGCACTGATGGAGAAGCCAGCATTAGGGTGGCTGGAAGCCTACGACAAAACTAAAGGGGGTGGGGAAGAAACACAGATTCAACACGGGGCTTGCTGTCACACAGAAGCTATCAAAGGGATCCACGGATTTCCCCAATTCCCTGGCTCCTAAGGAGAGACAGAGATGGCAGACAAGGTCAGCACTACAGGCGGGGTTCAGAACACCGGGGGGAGGTGGCGGAGGGGTTTTACGGGGGTGACAGAGGGGGGGTGTGTGAGGGTGACTAGACTGCCTCTAGATACTACAGTACCACTACTGCAGGGTGCCGGACTCACTCTGAAGGACGCTTATAGTAGCCTGGGCTCGAATCCACGTTATGGAGGGATTTTGCCTCAAGTCATTCCTCCTGGGATCGTTGCTGGCCCTGCACTCGTACGTCCCAGAGTCTTCCAAGGTAAGGCGGGTTATTCTCAGCACACTCACCCCATTGGCCCCGTAGGCAGTGTTAATGGTGACACGGCGCTTCCGAGCCCCATCCCACAGCTGTTTGAAAGACTCAGCCCGGTTGACTTCAGCATACCACCACTGGATCTCTGGAGTGGGGTTCCCAACCACATCACAGTACAGTTCAAAGGCGTCCCCCGTGAGCTTAGTTTCTGACATGGGCGACTTGACAAACCCAGCTAGAGGGAGGGGCGGCAGAAACGCAGTGACAGAGCGGCAGGAAACAAAAAAAAAAAAAAACAAAACAAAAGATCTCATAAAGAACAAAGCAATGAGGTACAGAAAACAAAGAGTTAGATAAGACATTAGCATCTACAACAAGACAACTTGCATAGAAAAAGCACAACACGGAGCACTTGCAGACAGAAGTTGATAGTTTGAGAGCAGGGTGCTCCCACCAGGAATATTCACAGGAGGCACGGCTCCAGGCGCTTGTCCTGGCCACTCCAGGGATCCATCCGCGGCCACTGTGCTTGGGAAGCCACGGGCCACAACACACAGCAGCCAGGAGGTACCTCCAAGAACAGACTGATGGGTTTTCCAGTCTTTTTCAGTTGCATGGAGCTTGTAAATTGGCAAGTGTTAAGTGTTCGTGGCCACACGGCTTCTCTCTGAAGAGTGTCTTCTTGCTTTTTATGACCTATCTATAGGGGGGAAAAAAGGGGTAAAACCCTAACCTTCTGCCCTACTTCTTCCATCTATTTTGAATTTCCAAGGCAGGGAATTCCCCAAGATACACGTGACCTACTTGCCTGAAGTAGCTGGACCACCGCAGCTCCAGGAACCTCACAACCTTCTAAGGTAAAGGGAATTTCGCTGGTATATACACATAGGCCAAAAGACTGGTGTTCGTTAGGAAACAGAAAGCATCAAAGGTGCTTTGACAGACGCCATGATTTTCACCTTCTGGAACGAGGTGCCACGCTGACATTTGTCACCAGGCCAAAATATCCTTATTATAGCATGAAATCCTTTGATACTTACCACCTTCAGAGCCATGTTAAGAGCACAGACGTATTAAGTTGTCCTTCAAATCCTATTTTCACAGGTATCTACTGAAAACAGTGTTGCCTTAGAGCTAGTCTCTTCCCCCACCAGCCTTCCCACCCTCCACCCCCTTCCAAAAAAAAAAAAACCCTAGAAGATTAAAATCCAGCTGGCCAGACAGATTATGCAGCAAAACCCGTGGTATCGCTGTGTTCCCTGGGCAGCAGGGCTTCTCATCAGCAGCATGGCCAGTAAAACTCAGGCTGTTTCCTCCCTTTCTCCTCCATCTCCCAGCTTATTTTCAGCCAGAGGATAGGAGGGACAATTCAACAGATTTTTAAAGAACGGAAAAGTGGACTTAAAGCCCTGGTAGAATTTCTGATGCACGCTCCTTAAATAGCATTTCCTCCCACATTGTTTGACCACACTCATTAAACAGTGAAACAAACAGTCGTACATTGACAGACAATTCCATGGGAAGTTTGCACCCTACAGGCATCTCCGAAGCATCCATTGGGCAACAAAACCCAAAACTGAGACCAAGAGACTATGAAGCACAAGCAGAAACTGTCCTTTGCTGGCACAGCCCTTGGGCAGGAGCTGCAAGTAACAGCTACAAGAACAAACACTCAAAGCCAAAAAAAAAATTAAAATATTGACCCCAGTTCAATCACCAACTAATTTGACAAAACCTCGTACTGCGGCACAGGAGGAGGTGAGCTCTGTGCTCAGTGAAATTCCACAGCAAATAATCCATTGCTGCAGGGAGGGAGAGGAGAAGCTATTGCGCTAGAAGCAGCCTAACCAGGAGCAGTTACAAGCCGTGCTAAGAGCACCCTTGTTTTTTCTTGAGGTTAAGGTGGATCCCACCGCTGCCACGCTGCCGGTCGGGGCAATGCAAGAGACCAGGTTATGAACCTGCTCTGCTGGGGTCTCCGCATATCAAAAGATGCTGGATGAGGAATGCTCTATATTCCCAGAGAGGCATAAATCAAACAGCCAGAGCGGCACCTGCCTCAACAGGGTTTACTAGACACAAAAGGCTAAAGCAGCTCACTTCTTTCCAAACCTTAGTGGTTTTCTCTCCTATACTATAGCCTTTTTGCCTACCTTCCACCATAATATTGAAATGAAGAGATGATGGCAGCTCAAGAAAGGCTTCTCAGAAAGCCAGCCCCCTTCCACATGTTCCTAGTTCCCACTCAACACCGATGCACAAAAGTGATGAACTCCCCTGAAAGGAAAAGCATCCCCCAAGTCCAAGCGACCCAAAACCCTACGCAAAAATCATACTTCTCCAGTTATCCTGGCTACTAAGCAACCATTTCTTCAAGAAAGGCCTCCTTACCTACCCTTTGTGGCAGGGATGAAGGGCTGTAATTGTGTATTTTAAAACAACCATCAGCTGCACTGCTGCTGGAGCTGCACCACAGACACCCGTGGCACGAAAGAGTACTGTAAATCCTCTGAAAAGGAGCATCAATAATTGGAATAAAACAAGCTGCCAAAAGCTTTCAGTTTGGAACCCGACTCTGCGTTCACTAAGCTGTTGAAAGTATTACAAAACTTTTGCGCAAAGCCTAAAAATATTTTTAAAAGATTAAACCGGACAACCGCATCAAAAGGTCTCTTTAGTAAATATTCTCTGGGTTTAAGCTTTAAACCCTACGTTTCCATCCGTTTCAAATCCCTCTTGGAAAGCAATGTCTCAGATTATGATAAATTTCAATGCGATGTTCTGTCTTCATCTGGGTAACTCCATAAGGGTGACAAAGAAAAAAAAACACACCCTGGATTTGGTAGCCCTCCCTACTCCACCAAAAAACAGAAAAAAAACAACCCACTCTTTAAAAAGTTATTCCAGATTAGAAAAAAAATCCTGGAAGGCCAAATACAACCGCAAGTGGCAGAAAAGATGCAAATTAATAAAAGCTTAGCATTACAAAGGACTGGCAGTGCTATTAAAAACTCTTCACGAGAGTCTGGGGTTAATGCTTTGCATTTTCAGTCCTTCAGAAACAGCAAAGGCAAGACATCAAACAGCATCAGTAAGTTGAGGCGATGCTTCCAGCTACGGTACATCTGCCAGAGGGCTATTTCTGATTAAGATATCTAGCCAGAAGCTGCAAAAAAGAGCTGAAATCTGCCAGTACCAAGCTGACATTTTTTTTAAAAAAAAAAAAAGAAAAGAAAAAAAAAGCCTAAATAT
Source organism: Limnodromus scolopaceus (assembly GCA_028565335.1). Taxonomy (NCBI): domain Eukaryota; kingdom Metazoa; phylum Chordata; class Aves; order Charadriiformes; family Scolopacidae; genus Limnodromus; species Limnodromus scolopaceus. Next base: position 19,878,558 of record JAOXNO010000070.1, on the reverse strand, counting down.
TACAGAAAATGCTCCCTGTAACGCAACAGGAGTCTGGAAACTGAAATAGTCCCGCATTTTGGCAATTGGCAGCCATTTCCATAATTGTTCAAAACCCAACAGAAAATGACACTACACAGATTTCATTGCTTACATAAGAGGCTTCGGGAGCCCAACACTTCCCTTACTTGGTCTGCTCCGAGCACGGCACTCCCTGCTGCGCTATTCCCATCTTCTGCCCGGTTCTAGGGACAGGAGCATCAAAAGAACAGAGACATATTAAAGGTCAAGGCTTCGGGGAGGGTAAATAATCCATAGATCACACCTTCAGATCCCGTAGAGCCAGGGGAAGGAGCAGAACAGCCCAAATCTTAAGCGAATCCTTAATGGCAAATACAGTAGGAATAAGCACTTTCAAAAATGCTTACGAGAAAATATTCTTATGGAGTTTTGCTACTGTAAATTTTCATTATATTGACAGCTGTGTTTCATTACAGGCATAAATGAGTTATTCTGTTACAAAGCCAGTTTTTCACATTAAAAGAAAAAAGGTGTTTGAGGGGGAGGGCTGTTCAGGTTTGGGATATTTTTAAAGCTAATTGCTATCATGCATAAAAGAACAAGGGAAAAATCTATTGCTAAATACCCCTCACAAGGTCTTTCCTAATCTTCATGATATACCAGAATGCAAGGAAAATAACACCCGATGGCCCAGCAGGTGTAGCTATTCAAGTACACTATTATGTTCCCAACCAATTTTATTTTGTGTCATTAATTGATGGTTATTTGCTTGAAGAACAGAATGAAGGACAAGTGGCAATAATATTAAACCACTTCTGAAGGGATGCTTGTTTATTGACAATTTGATCTCACGCACCAATCGTGAAGATAAAGGTGAAAACAAGTGATGAACTAATGCTCTAAAACTACAGAAACAAATTAGTTTCCACACACAGTTCTGCCAAAGACGAGTGAAATCCAGCGTGCAGCAGAGCTCTTTGCATTCACAAATTCTGTATGTTCAAATCTGTATCGTAGTGAAGAATCGCTAAATCCAAATTAGGATAAAAAAAAAAATTGCATTTTGAGAGACAGGTGCACTTGAACTGGGAGTGGGGAAGAAGCTAAGAGCTACTCCAAAGGGCAGCCAAAAACGTCCATATGCAGTAAGAGAAACACGTACAGCAGAATCCCCGGGCCAGAAAGCTGGAAAAGCTCCATCTTACACAAATGTAAAGTTCAGAAGAGCCGAGTGGACAAGAAGCCTAAAGATGCTGAGTGTAAGTGACTGTAAAAGCTTAGCTTTACCGCTCGGGAGCAAACCGGTTTTATTAATGAGGCTTTATCAATGACAGACACCTTTTTCAGATTAATTTTCCTTCTGCCAATATTCATGAGCTACCTGTTGGCCAAAAGCAAGCGAGGCCAAGCCAAGCCACATTCCAGCGTTGGCATATAAACGAATCCCAGCTTTACATCCTAGCAGTAACCCTTCCAACTTCACCCCGGCCAACGGCTATTTCCCTCGTTGAGGGAAGCCAGAGAAGAGCCAGTAACCCAGTTCCTCTGGGAGAGGCACAGTGGGAGAAGGAACAGGGCTCATCCTCTTGCTGACGCCATCGTGGAACTGTAGGATTAAATATAGAGGACAGCTAGAAATTTATACATACAAGAAACTCGCAGAAATATTTAACTAATTTCTGACCAGCTTCCAAAGCCTGTAGGGCAGGAAATGGAAAAAACAAAACAAAAGACAATTCTTGAATAGCTTAAGACCAGTATCACCATGACCAAAGAGCTTCCCAACTTCCACGTCTGCTAGAACAGACACACACAAAAAAGGATATTGGTACAGATATCAACAATTAGCATAAAATATCCGAGCAGCAACCTACCAGTCTAAGAATATACAGATTATACCCAATGAAAATCATCCTTGAGCTGCAGAAATGACTGCACTATTGATTTAAACTTCCTTTTGTTACTGAAGTTTAGCACAAGAGGCACGAGGTTGCAAAAGACTCAATGCCAACGGCACTGGAGAAGCCAAGCCAGGGGGAATACTGATCTTCCCCAAGTTAAAGACTGGTCTAAAGGAAGAAGAAGAAAAATAAAGCTAGTTTTTGCCTTAAGAACATGTAGGGAAGTGCCAGCTGAGGAAAAGAAATGTTAAACCAGTCCCAGCAGAAAGACAGAAGAAGTCCTAACAACATCAAAAAAAAAAAAAGAAAAAAAGGAAGTACTTTCTCTAGGTTTCGTGTCTCTCAAGCATGAAGATTGGAGCTGAAAACAAGCACAAGCCCATCAACATCAAATAGCAAGAGGAGACCATTTGGAAAATAGTCTGCAAAGCTCGGGAACGAGAAGCTGTGAAGCCCAGAAGCACAAGGAGCTGCTTGGAGCGGTTCAAAGCAGGACACAGGCACCGGAACACACAAAGGTGACCCAAATGACGGAAACGCCATGTCTTTCCAAGGACGTTCTCAACCACAAGGACTACAGCTATAACAAAGCAATTTTACAGCCGGGGGCAAAGGAGGGCACAGCTCTGTTAAGCAAGATAACACTCCTGTCCTACCCTCATCTTATATTTATCTTGCAGTGAATTCCACTTAAAGGAAGAAAAATACAGTTCAAAGCTCAAAAAAGAGAGTTTGCAAAGCTAGTGCAAAAATAAATCTGATTTTCAGCATGAACCCACAATCCACAGATAAAACATAGACTGCCCGGGGACCGAACACTTTACAGATTGTCTGTATTTACAATGAAAACCATCACATTAACAGCAAGAGGCCGACTTCTCTTATTTGTCCCACTAGACCACCACAGGCCTGTATTTCACTGCTGCTCCACTGCTCTCAGAGCTGTGCTAAAGGCCCGAAGATGTTATTTCTGTGCATTGGTTGAGAGCTTTGCCTGCAATGCCACTTATTTATAGACTGAATAAAGTAGAGCAAAGCTAGCCTTTTCTTTTTTTTTTTTTTTGTTTCCCCTTGGCCTCTGAAAACCCATTAAAAACTTCCTTATTAATACCGTGTAATTCATTTTTGCAAATACCTGCCTTCAGGAATGCCCTTCCTAAATGAAATAGCAAAAAGTCAAATATCTTTGCCAAGGGAAGTTTTAGATGTTTTCTAGACCTGTGTTACCCAGAACGCTGCAGGTGAGACATTGCCAGTGGTACTCCAGCAAACATCATCACCCTTGGTATCAAACTTCTGCCGCCAAAGAGAGGCATGAGGGTTGAAGCTTCATTAAATTGTTTTTGTAGCTTTAAATTGGTTTTGTAGCTTTTTTGTAGGTTTTATGGATTATGCTCTCTGGGTTTTATATATTTTATATATATTTATATATTTTTAATTCTTCCAGAAAGCTCTGCACAGGTGAAATGAAGCAAAGCTTTACCACCATTGGCACATGCTTCAGAGCGACTATATAAATCACTTGATCTTCAGCCATGGAATGAAGACAAAAACCCTACAGTTATGAGGATTCAAAAGGGAAGAATATAACACCAAAAGATGCAAACACTTCACGTGTTCCCGATATGCTGGATTTGTACTGTCTCAGAGACACCCACCTCCTTCCAAAGGAAATCTGGTGGTGACAGCAGGACTCGGGGTGGCTGCAGCTCCAGGGAGTGACCAGACAGATTGCAGTTTCGGGAAAAGGGATGAAACTAAGTGCCAGCTGTAAAAACTTCATTAAAATATAAAAGCACAGATGATCTTGAACAGTCCACAAAGCACTTCTCAGCGGGCTCTGCCCTCACTTTAGCTTATCTTCACCTTTATTGCGCGGCAACAGTCTCACTTATAACTTGCATCAGAACATCAAAGAAAACTACAGTAAGAAGCTGCCTTCCTCCTCTCCCCTCTCTATTTCCCCACTGCACCCACCTTCCAGGCTTTGAAAACCTGAGCGCCAAGTGGCAGCTACTTAAACTGGTACTCTGTCTAATTAACACCTTTTTCTTCTTCGCTGAAGGGTGTTAATTAAGTGATAAATTTTTTGAGGGCAGAAAAAAAAAAACCACAAACCCACCATCGCTTTGTCAAAGTATTGCATTTTTACTTCATTTAATGTGGGGAAAAAAAGGCAGCCTAATTAATGTTTAGTTTCTTTCCAGTGCTCACCTTCACTAAACCCAAGTATTTGTAGATTTGACTCATTTCAAAAAGGTGCCAGCCAGCTCGGAGGCTGGAGGAGAAGGGTGAAGACACCTCAATTCTATGGAAAGCACTAAAGCCTGTTTTCACCTATCATCTAGTGGGTTTGATGGTTTCCCATTCTCTTATGACTAGAGAGCATGATTTTTAATCATATCACTGATAAGAAATAGGTTTGGTCTTAATCACTTCGCTGATAAGAGATGGGTTTAAGTTTTACAGTGCACTCCGTGTCCTCTTTGACCATGACTCATGGGCCACCCTAGCACCGGAACCATCATGCGTCACATCAGGCAACCCTTGGCTACAGCCTAACCGCACCATAAAAATAATAATAATAAAAAAAATAGAGTATACATTTTCTTGCTCTGCCCTATTCTTTAGCCGCCTTTATTCTTCTGAAATAAGCTTTGAAAACAGCCCCTTGACATTCACAGGAGATATCCAGATGAGCCCACACGGCCTAGAAGCACACAGAGCACTGCAGCAAGACATGAAATTAATTCCTGCAATCTCATCCTGCAGCTTTATATAGCTGAAGGTAGGCTGTGACTTGCTACAGAGGAAAACATTACCCAGAGAGCATCATAGAAAATGCATGAGCCCATGATGTAGCCATAGATTCCTTTCACAGAGAGGGGAAACCTGAGGATTATTTTCTCCAGGTCCACAGACGCGAGGATTAACATTTTCTGGATTCAGACCAACATTCCTCTGTGCATTAGAAAACCTCATTTAGTTTAACACACAGAAAAGATTTATGGACAAACTAATTCCACTTGTTTGCTGAAGTCACATTCCTTAAGTAAATGTTTTCAGAGCCTTCATTGTTGCAAGACCATCCTGGGAATGTGCCCCATGTAGCCGAGAGACACTTCTCTGCAGAGATGGATGGAGAAAGGCCACAGTGATCAGCTTCTGGGTTATAAATCTGAGAATTCAGACTGGAAAGGATTTCTGAAGGTCCTTTGATCCAACTGCCTTCCCCAAACATAAAATCCTTACATTAGGTTGAGGCCCTCAACCTGCCCATTCATCTTTTCCCACATTTCACACCGTGGATGCTTTTATTCAAGAATTCTCTTGGAATAAAAAAAGCAATGCTTAAGCTCACACCGCAACAACTTTCAAGTGCAACTACTATTTTTTATCGTGCAAAAGCTGATCTCAGTAACCATTAACTCACTGGAAAAAAATACGCATCAGAGCAGGGTTCATGGAAACACTATGGGCAGAAAAGACACTGGTGTGTCAATGCAATCACAGCTACGCAGTCCTCATTTCAGGAGATTATTTATTTCCAGCCCAAATCCATTCCCATTATATAAACTGCTTGGGATCAGAAAACTTCTCCAGACACCTTTCTCCTATTCACGATTTCCTGAGTTGTGGACAGTCTTTACAATTCTTCTACTTTTGTAACAACCCCGTACCTGTACATGTGCTACCATAAGGTAGAAGATGCGCAGACAGATTCAAGTCTGGAATATCCCCCAAAAGAAGAAGAGTCAGAACAAGAAATTAATCTCTACTCCCTCATTTTGGCTCCATATTGATGTCAGCCTGCTGGCTGCAGTCACATTTTCAAGTGTAGGAGTTTGCAGATCTTTTTTTCTTCTTAGCTGGAAAGAACAAAGTTCTTTTAGTTCTCTGGTACTATAAAAGAGAATAGTCTGAACTGGAACGTGGACTTAGGTCTTTTACAAAGATCTGGGAAGCTTGGTATTTCACTTAGTTACCAGAAAAATGATGGAACAAAACTGAAAAACATTCCACTTCAAAACAGTAAGCAAAGCTTGATATCAACATTCAATTGCTATCTTCCTTAAGGATTTCTAATTCCTCTATTTTTCTGCAAAGGACTTAAAAATGCTGATAAGTAAAGCAGTGGTTTCCACGTATAAACTAACTCTTCAGATGACACACGAGGAGCAGGCATGGGGTAAAAAGATGCTATTTTTGCACCAGCTTGTCCCTGAAGTGTGTTGTGCAGTCCCTATCATAGCTCATTTTGTGAGCGCAAGCTCTATTTTCAGTTTATACCTTCTTCCTTATCAAAGTCTGCTTTTTTTTCGTGCCCACCTGGCTTAGAGTCATCGAAGGAGTATAAACCAGAAAGCTCCAAGCCCCTTCTGTCCTGTGAGTTGATGTAGTAAAGCGATTCTCTCTACTTCAGATACCTTGGTCGGACATTTTTAAATATTGCTGCAGACATGATATTGAAGCATTCACTTCTATAGGAGGTATAGAAAAACCTCTGATTTGCTTTTAGCACTCGTAGAAACGGTCTCCAAATGAACAATACATTGACAGAGACATTTTGAAGCCGGCCCCGATCAATCTGAAGCACGCATTAACTTGCCTGTTAATGGGATCCCGATCAACAGCAACTCCATGCATTTGTTCGGTGCCCTTAAAAAGCAGATTTCTTCATATTTAAAAGGAAATATTTCAGGACATCAGTCCAGGCCTACTTCTGGCCATCTCTGAAGTAGCTCACGTACACTGTGAGCGGCAGAGAAGATGACATCTTAAAGAGAATTATATTTAGCTGTGTGGCATTTCAATCACGTGCTTTAAAAAAGGCAAATCTGGGTAACTTCACTGGGCAGTTCACGTAGACCAATAATTTACTTAACCCTAATTAAACACAGGGGATGACAGAGCCATTTGAGCCATTCCAGGGAAATGGCAAGTTGCTCCTCAGAGGACACGGATCTCAACTCCAAGAACACAGGCTGGTCTTCATATTAAAATACCTTAAAATCCCAAAGAGGCTTGTGATCATCACGTTCCTGAGTGCTACACATATGACTAGAAAACGTTCCCCCAGGCTGACAACAGCCTGAAGGGCTCGGTGTTGGAGGACGGATGCAAGAGTCAAGTGACTTGAGACAGTTTTCATTCTTTACTCAACTGATTAGGGACTCAAAGCAGTCAAGGGGTAACCAGGTTCTCTAAGTATCCACGCTCTCCCTCCAGTAAGACCTTGAGCTATAAACTATTCTAATCTGAAGGCCAAAAACCATCCCTTTATCTACAGAACACGCTCTCGCATGCCTGGCTGTTCAAAGGAGCACATGCCGTCAGGAGGCTGGTTTGAACGCATCGAGAAGCATTTATCACAAGAGATTTTCTTCCATAAAGAATCTGTAGGCTGGTTTCTCCAAGGTTTTTTCCCAAAGATTAAGCTCAGAAAAGACAGGCACTATTTTCCTGTTCTTTCCATTTATGCTTCTCCCTGGCACAACTGAGGGACAAAAAGACTTACAATCATCCATGCAGGGAGAGAAAAAAATTAAATAAGCCACTATTTATTAATTTTAATTCCTTTTTTAATGTCACTACAGAAATATTATTGTTGCAGCTAAGGAATATACAAGAATCTCTGTAAAACAGGAAGACGTAAGAGCAGAAAAGCTCCTCTCTGTTGCCAAAAAAATAATTGTTAACAAGTAGGAACCCACTTTTTGGAAATAAGCAGGAAGGGATTCAGCTTCACAGCACAGACAAGTTGAGTTACAGCAGACAGCAATATAATTTGTCCAGTGTTCACCACAAGTAGCACAGCAACCGAAGCCTGCATGCTAAAGATCTCAACAATTTTTTTTCAAGACAACCAGATTTGGACCTTAATATGGAAAACATTATAAAAATCTCAGTGAAGATAACAAAAAAACCCCAACCCTATGTTCAGATTAGTTTTTTTTAAATCCTTAGACTATGCCATTAGAGGGCTAAAGGTTTTTGCTTTGACCTTTCTGGATCCAACAAACCTGTGTTTGAAAGGAGACTTGATTACATTTCTCTTGAGCATAAAAGGAAGCACACGCTGAACGGGAAATCTCTCTTTTTTTTTTCCCCCTCCTCTTTATGCATTCTGCAGAAGCACGAGCTGCTCCGTGTCATCCGTGATGAAGAAGCCGGACGTTGTAATACACCGACCTTTTAAAAGAAATGCCCTTTTCCAGAACTGGTGGATTATGCAAGAGGTCACACAATCCCAGGGCAGGGCTGAGAACAAGTCACACAGCATAAATAAATATATAAATGCCTCTGTGTGGACAAGAAATGCTATTAGCACAAAGTGCAATACACTTTAGGTACAACACATTTTTAACTGTAAATCAGATCCCTTAACAGAGCAAGATCTGCCTAATAACATGTAAAATACCAGCCCCGCTGCAGGAGATGGAGTTAGAGGAAGGATGATTTACCTACTTTAACAGTTTATGCTGTCTTATGGAGAGAATTACTACCTACTGACTAATTTCAGGGTAAATTAGTAATTAGCAGTAATTACTGCTAATTTCAGAGTAAACACATCTCTAGCAGGTGAGGTCTCATCTCCGTGGTCAGACATGCCTACAACCAGCAGCAGACAGTCCACAGACAGGATATTCTCTGGGAGAACCATATGATATTCCAGTTACAGGGAAGAGGAAGGCAGGAAGGAGAGCTATTAAAAAGTAGCAGAGATGCCACAATTTTTTTTAACAGATTTATGCTTCTTTGCAAATTGAGAGATGCTCGTTCCAAGTTGCATTTGAGTAATATTTTTTCGTGTATTTCCCCACCCCCCCCCGAAGCCATATTTCTACAACGCTGTTCAGCTTCTCCCCAACGTGTCTATTACTCCAAAACCATGCCTTTGACCATGGAAAGGCTTTGCTAACCCAGACATCCACATCGAGCTGTCTCCCAACACCTAAGGCTTGTATATGGGACATGCCAATAGAAACAGCTGCATAAGGGTTACGGCATCAATTGGACCCTTCCTTAGACCCAGGGTTTGCTCTCACATGGCCCTACGGGCACCGCTCAGATTATTTGTACAAAAATAAACTCCTCTGCAGCAAACGTCGTTATTTATGAGATGAAATCCAACTTTGGTATCAGCCAAGCCTAATATAAGCCTATCTGGTGATTCCCCCCACTGTGCATCCCAATCCACAGGCGGGAACCACCTTCTGGCAGCCAAAGGCTCCTCATCACAGGGAGCTGAGTCACTGCCATCTCCTGACATGGTCCCCACACAAATGACGTGTTGAAAGGCACCAACCTCCTCCCCC
>JAOXNO010000070.1:19767174-19784088 GCA_028565335.1 Limnodromus scolopaceus | reverse complement strand
GGAAAGTGCTCCCAACGCCACGCGTGCTTGGCTCCGTTCTTCTCGGCGCGCTTAGAGAGGATCTGTTCCTCCTCGTGAGCTGGAATGCACTTGATGAAAATGCAAAGGATTTAAGTTTTTCACAACTCGGGAAGGATTAGGCAAAATTTTCCTGAAGCCTGCTTTGCTTCAGAGCTGATGGCGAGATGTGAGTGCCGGTGCCTGAAACTTCAGAAGGCATCATCACTTCGCTTCCACGGGTTCAAACTTCTCCAACTCGAAGACGTTTGCTGCAAGGCTTGGATTACCCATCACTATCTGCCTTCGGTAAGAGCCAAGTGCTTAAGTATAGAAGCAACTGCAATATATATATATACACACACACATATATATATATATTGCTTCCTTTAAAGCTCATAGGCAAAATAGGATGGTTTATTTAACCAGCTTTGCGGGCGCGTGGGCAGGAGCGAGGGAGGGTGCTGTGTGTTTGGGTGAGGTGGGGACATGTCGCTGGAGCATCTGAGCTCTCGTGGGGGGGTTGTGGTGTGTGTAAAATGGCACACGCGTGTGTGTGTGTGTGCTCGGATCGCCTGGAGGTTGGGCTGTGGTTGAGTTCCAGCTCCAGGGGTGATGAGCTGCTGGTGCTCCATAGGGTTTCCTTGCTGCTGCTTCATCTGGGGGATGCTCTCCCCACCCCGACAGCAGCAACTCTGTTCCACTTTGGCACAGCAAAAGGAAAGCACTGGTTCTCCCCGTGCTGAAAGTTGGACAAAATTAAGCCTTGGGTGTGGAGCAACCAGCTGGTGCCCTGTGAGCTCCACGCTGGGCCATCAGCTGGTACTGGGAGGCTTTGAAGTTGTGTTTGGGAGGTGCTCTGTTGTGTGTGGGGTGCACAGCCCCCTGTAAGCCCCCAGGGGCTCTGTGTGGGTCCTGCCTTCTGGTGTGATATCCCCTCCTCAAAGCAAAGGTCCCCATTCCCATTGCACCCCCTGGAAGGGGGACACAAAAGGGGACATCCATCCTGCCTCAGGGTTTGGGTCCTGTCTGGAGGTGGGGGGCTTGAGGGTGCTCAGGGTTGGCTTTGGCTGCTGATTGCTATCTCATGGGGGTTTTCTTCCCTTGCTCTCCCACCCGAACGTCTTCCAGTATGGCTGCATGAAGGGAGAGGAGGTGCTGGGAGCGGGCAGGAGTGCTGGTTTTGTTTTGGAGGTACATCCCATCTACCTGGTGGGAAACCCCAGGGATGCTGAGGATGTAGGAGCAGGAGCACCACAGCCTCTTGTCGGACCCTGATGTTGGGACCGGGGCTGATCCAGCAACTTTTGTGTGCTCCCTGGTGCACCCAGAACATGACTGTGTGGTTACTTTGCAAATCCAACAGCTTGCAGGTGTCCCACGAAACCTCCCCAAACCCTTACTGTGTGGTTTTGAGGCTGAGACCCCCCCCCAACTCATTTCATGAAAAGAAGTGGGAGAAGGATGGGGAGAGATGGGAGCACCGAGGCAGTGGATGAGCTCAGAGGATGTGCTGCCCTTCCTGCTGGTGCTGTAATCCTGAAGGCCAAAGCCTGTGAGATCTCCTGAACCTTGACCTTGTCCTTGTCCATCTCTTCCCCCTGCAAGAGATCTGGACACGGGATGTTCTTCCCTGCTCAAAGAAGAAGTGTCCTGGGAAGAGGCCCTCCCAAGAAAGAGCCAGTCCTGGTCTTCCCCACTGTCAAAAAAATGGTCAAATCATTCTGTTCTGGTGATGTATCCCAAAATGAGAATGTTGGGAAGGAGAAGTTGGGCTGGTTGTCCCCAGCAGCACCCGCTGGCAAGCTCAGGGCTGAGGAAATGCATCAGGAGAACCAAACTGGGATGGTTTGTGGTTTTGTTTTTTTTTTTTTTTTTCCTCTCTCTCCTCTCCAGCTCCCTTCTTTCTGTTACAAAAAATCTGGGTATTTTTAGAACCTGTTTCAGCACGTCTAGAAGGTGACCAGCCGAGGCTGTGCCATCTCTCCTGGAATAGCGCTACTGGGTGGGAATTACCCCCCGCGCCCAGGATCAGCACCTGTCCTGAGATGAAACAAATCACGAGGGCTTAAAAATAGCTCTGAGAAGATTATGTCACTAGAAAAGGAAGGAGAAGTAGGGGGGCAGGGAAAAAGCCCCAAACTCCACAACCTCCATAACTTAGTGCCTCCAGCCCGGACTCCTCCGACGGTAATTCCCTGTATCCCTGTCTCTGTGCGTCCCTTATGGGATCCCATTTTGGGAAGGCAGGGTGGGACGTTGAGAAATAAGTGTCCTGGGCTGGTAAAGGGAGGGGTTGGAATAAAATAAGCCTGTGAATATATTTCCTGATGTCCCACGCTCAGTCTGCTTGTTTTAATATTTCCCAGCTTCTGCTGCTGGGTACATAAAACCATAAACTTTTACAGGTTTTTTTTTTTCCCCCCTGTCCAGAGACATTAAATCTGGGTTTTTTTTAATGCTTCCTGATGGCGTTCAGAGCTGGATGAATTTTTCCAGCCTGCTGCACGCCCTCATTTGCCTGAGACAGATGCTGAACAGGCATGGGGACAGCTATGCTGGGCTTTGGGAGGGCATGTTTCCTCACTGGTAAAGAGTTGAGATTAACTCTGAGTTATTTTTAAGCTATATTAGCGTGGCTTTTAAGTAGTAGAAGACGTTTACAGCTAGCAGCTTGAGTTTAGGCAGGAGGGGAGCAGCCGGAGCTTGGTGTGGGCTGGGATCTGAACTACGGTGTAGCATCTTAAGGGATGCAAGAAGAGACAACCAGACAGAAAAAGAAACCCCACAACACCCTGTTGCCCTCATCCTGCGCTCGCAGAAAGGGCTGAGTGCAGGTTCTGGCTGTGTTTGCGGTCGCTAGGCACGGATCTTTGCATCGCTGGAGGATGAAGCTTGGCCCAGCACTGGTGGGAGCAGGACCAGACTGTCCTGGGACTCGGTGTCCCCACTGAGTGTCCCCTCTGCTTTGCTGCTCCATGTTTTTTCCACGCTTTGGGCTTTTTTTTTTTTTTTGGCACTTATGAGTTCCCCAGCCCCCAGCATGAGGACTGCGTCTCCCTTAACTCTCTTAATTTGCTTCTCTTCTGTGCTGTGTACAAGGACCAACCCTGCTGACCCCCTTTCCAAGTCACAGAACCTCCCAGAGCTGGGCAGGGGGGTCCCCGGGAGACACCCCCAAGGTAGAGGATCTCCCCATTCCCACCCTCTTCTGTTATCAGCACAAGACAAATAAAATCCTTGCTCCTAAGCCATGGTTTCCAGTTGCTGGCCTGCCCGAGTTGGGGGCTGTGATTTGTGCCTGCAACAGCAGCTCGAGGCAAGGGGAAGGTTGTGAAAACATCTTGAAAATGAGATTTTTTTTTTAAATTTTTTTTTTTGGTAGCTTCTCTGACCAAAGAAGCCTCAGGCTTTTTTCAGCTCTTTACCCTGAAGCACGCATCCTCCTGCTTGCTGCAAGGATGAAAAGGAGGAGGAAAAAAAAAAAAAAATTAATATAAAAATCCATGTTTTGGGGGGTAGAGGCTTGTTCCCAAAATGCCTGAGGGCTGGAAGGGCTCGGCATTGTGGGGTGTTCGGCTGCTGGGTTTCCTTGTCCTTCGCAGGTGGAATAAAAGCTGATGTTTTCAGCGAGGGGAAAGCTGAGCCGTGATAACGGGGGGGGGGTGGTTGGGGTTGTCCGAGCGGATCGGAGCGTTGTGTTCTCCTTTCGCCTTTGAAGGAATGTGTATCATCGTGCCTGCTGCAGCACAAAATAAAAAAAAAACAAAAAAAAAATAGAGCCCAATCAAATGCCTCTTCAAAGGAAAGAATCTTCTCACAGGGTTCCTACCTTGGGAAAGAGCTTGTTCCCTTTCCTTCCCACTAATAAATACCAGTGAAAACAGCCCGTTCTCCCAGAACAGTGTTTCCCAGCAGGGATACATATGGACAGGAGGATTTTTTTAGCTGGCTTTTTATCAGGGCGAGTTAAATTCTTTGGAAAAATGTCACCTTATGCGACATTGCGCGGTCTGGCCAGGCTGGCGGTGCCAGGGAGCAAAGCCAACCCCTTGGATGCTCCTGCTGGGTAATGTCACCTGGGCGTAATGACCTTGGCTGCGGTGTCGGCGGGTCCCTGCGTGGGAGATGAGCGGGTGAGCAAAGCTCTGGCGAGCCCTAAAAGCAACCCTTCATGTAAAAAATATCTCTGGTTTCCTTTTGTCTTTGCGTTGCAGGGGAAGCAGGAGGGGAGAAGGATGCTGTGAGCGGGCAACGTGCTTTTATCAAAATTCAGATGTCTCGGGGTCAGGCGAGGGTGGGGGGAAAGGTGTATCTGGCCAGGGCTGAACATGCTTTGGGTGGTGGTTTTGTTTTCTTTTCCTCTCAGCAAAGCTGAAAACTGCTTGCTGAGGGATGAAAATGTAAGATCAGCATCTCTTTCCCCAGCTTGCCTGGAGAGACAGTGTTTCACCCCACTCAGGGAGGAGCAGGGGCTCTGGAGAGCCTTGGTGCGCAGTGAAGGCACCACCAAGGGGTTGGATCAACACCTTCCTCCTGGTGTGCTGGGCTGCAGCTCTGCCTTGTCTTGGGTGGGTGGTTTTTTTTGGTCAGTGAGAGGCAGGTGGCCAACAGAAGAGACACATGGTGCTTTGTGGCCCTTGCAAGTATCATCTGATGGTCCACAGGGGGTCAGTGCTGGGATGGAGGGACCAAGGTGGGCTTAGTACTCTTAATTGTCTCAGAAGCCACCTTCTGTCCTGTCCTGTTCCCTCTAATCTCAGCAATTGTGGCTGCTCTCCGCAGCCCCATGAGCTGGTTGAGACCTGATGGGATATCTGCTGGAGGTTTGTGGCAGAGGAGGTTAAGCCAGGGAGTGTCTTTCATGTAGGTCTTGGGTTATCTGATTATGGGCCGACTGGGCAAGCAGAAAGGCTGTTGATTAAGTTATAAGGGTTTTGGGAGGAGATCCAGGGTTTCTCAAAGCCTGGGCTGGAGTTTGGTGTTGAGTGACAAGAATTGGGGTAGGTCAGAGGACTGGATGTGGAAAAACAATGAGGGTTATGTAGGACATGGTCCTCCTAGCTCAGGAGTGAGGTGAGAGCACCTGGGTGCTGGGGGAAAATATCCATGTGCTTGCCCTGGTCCTGGTGCTGTTGATGGGTTAGGTGGGTGTTTGACCCCAAGCAGCCACCACATATGTCCTGTGTCCCCTGGAGAACCTGTGCTTGGATGGTTGGGTGCTGGGAAGATATGGGACACGGTGTGCTCTGACTCTGCCAATCGTCCTGGCAGTGAGACCCTGGGGATGGGGCAGAGGGAGGGGAAACGGCTGCAGTTTTGAGGCTCCAAATGAGGTTTCATTCCTTCCCTCTGCCTGAGCCCTCCTTTAATGGGAACATGTGGTGAAACAAGAGTTGTTAAAGCTTTCCTTGTGCTGGGGCTTTTGATCAGGGAAGTATTAATTACGTTAGAAAGCAAAGGAGAAAGACTAATGAAGGGGAGATCAAAGGGAGCAGCGAGCACACCGAGTTCAAAACCACAGCTCACCGTGGGGGCTGCTCTGCAGGGACTTACCCAGGATCTACCGAAAGGTCCTTGCCCTCATCTGGGCTGTCGAAGGTAATGGGCATCCATCAGAGGCTGATCTCCACCAGGAAGCACTCTGTGGTGTGACCTTGGCTGCTGGCCATGCTAATCGCAGGATCAGAGGAGGGATTATTAATTATTTAGCTGGGGAAGGGCACGGGGCTCTCCAGCTCTTGGGTTGCGCTGGCGCAGAAACACAACGGTGGCTCCAAGGAGGCTGTGCAGCATTGGGCAATGCCCTGGTGGGGGGTGGAGGAGGGGAAGAGGAACCAGGGATTGGGAGAGGTTAAGCTAAATATCAATATTGGCACAAGATAAATGGGGGAAACCCAACGGAGAATAGGTTTAGGTTGGAAATGGGGAGAAAATGTGCAGGGGATGGATGGATTGGCAAACACGTAAAGCCACCACAATGGAGCGCTCTCGGGGACAATTCCTCGCTGCTGAGGACCGGGAGTGGGCATTGCCTGATAATTCATTTGCTAGTTGATGGGATAAAAATGCAGATATTTGCCCTGATGAATTGTATCTGGCCGTGGGGGCTGGCTGAGTAATGAACTGCTTACGCACAGATATTTTGCCCGTTAGCCGGCAGGAGCCGTTAGCAGCGTAACCGATTTGGGAAGACGATTCGACCAGCGATGGGAATTCCTGCAGATGGATGACACCATGGGATGACACCTGGGTTCATCTCCAGGCACTGGGCTTCATCGCTGTTAGATGTCCACTTCCCCAGCTCTGCCTCTCCCATCCCAAGTATCTCATGGTTGAAACAACCTCTTCCACCGCCTCCCTCATTCTCTGTTTTCCCCTGGTTGCCTTCACCCCTCCTGAGCTCCCCATCACAGAGCATGGACCTGTTTTGCCTTTAATCAGAAAGAAGCTCCTCCTTGGTGCGTCTTAAACAGTTTGTTGTTTTGGGCAGACAGGATTCCCCCAGGAGCCGTATATTTTTAGTGCCCGATATTGTTTTAATCATAGCGAGGAGTGCTGCTCGGCAAATATTATTTTGGGATGTGCAAAATTAGCGATCCTGCTGTCAGGCAAGAATCGGACGGCAGCTAATGAGTTTGGAAGCATGAGCCGGGTGGAGGATCCACCACAAAATTAAAGCAGCTTTGAATTTTCCATCTTCATGAAAACTGTGTCTTTTTTTTTTTTGTGCCCTGGGCTTTTACCAGAGGCAGACAAGCCACTTCCCAGATACTTCTGTGGTAAAAGTGGGCCTTACTTTTTGTAGGACCTGGTTGCCCCTGGTGCCAGGTGGCTCTCTTCACCAGGGATTTCCCCATGCGTAAAGTCCTGCAGCATTTATCTCGGTTGTCCTACTCGCCCTGCCTTAACCCATGGGGCAAAGGGCTGGTCCTGCACCCTGTGGGGCTGAGCAGAGGATGGGTTTGCCTTGGGAGGGGTCTTTGGTTGTTCTTGCAGCTGGGCAGCTCTGCTCTGCCAAGCTCTGGCTGAACTGGTCTCCTCTACTTCTTGAGTCTCGGGAGACATTGGGTTGGTTGTGTCCTGCATCCTGAGAGTCCATCTGTGTCGTGTTTTCCAGGCTTTTTTGGATCCAGGGGTGAGGATCCCATGCTGCAAGGATGGGTTGGAGGGATCCCACGTGTTGGGGGGCAGCAGAAGAGGTTGGGGCTCCTTTTCTGGGTTACTGGGAAGGTGCTGGGAGCAGGAGAGCCGCTGCTGCTGTCTTCTGCATCCTCCCAACAGCCCTCTGACTCTCAGCTGTGGTTGCGGAGCAATCCCCAAACCAGAGGGGTTGCACAGCAACGGGAGCAGAGAGGAGCAGGGGCTTTCTGGTTAACACAGACGATGATGCCATTTGATCTTCCCGTTAATCACCGCCTTGCTGGAAGCAGCAGCCATCAGGGCAGGGAGCTGCTTTTGGCCTCTCGCAGCCGTGGCTCCTGCCTGTGGAGCAGAGCATGGTGTGTGGGCATTAAAAGAAAAACAACAAAAAAAAGCAAATATGGGGCTTTTGGGGCTGGTTTTGGGGCTCCTGTATCTTCTCCCCAACCCTGGGTGGGTGATTGAGGCTGGCTGCAGCCAGCTCCAGACCTGCTCTTCTTCCAGGGGTTGCTCACTCATGTCTACCTGGCTACTGATTGTCTTGACTCTTCCTACGCTGGTGCATCCAATTCTGGGCTGAAAATGCCAAATATGAGCCCCAAATTGTGGGTCACGTGCTGCTGCTTCAGCCTTGCTTGGGGAGAGCTGCAGCGTGAGCCCCTTCTGAGCACTGGTAGCTTTTCAGAAGTTGGGGTTGTGGGGTCTTTTTGGCCAATGATGTCAAATTGTAGCGTGTAACCCGTTGGCAAGGAGAGGGGTGTTATCAGCATGGGTGACAGGTCCTTGAAGCCCCTCGATTGCCCCTCATCTACAAAGTGACCTTGTAGGTGCCAGCCTGGGGTGCACGTTGGCATCAAGGGTTCCCCAGCTTGTTTTCCTCTCCCAGTGCTTCCCAGGGCTGGCTCTGCTGGGGTGATGATGCTCCAGACTGGGATGTGTATGTAGAAGGGCCATGGTACTTTGCATCTTCTGTGGCTTGGTCACCGTGAGGCATCATGGCCAAGCAAGGGCAAGAGGTTGAGGTGTCTCACCCTGCACCTCCTCGTCTTGGGATCCTGGTTGCAGCAGCTGGTTTTGCAGCTTGTTTTGAAGAGTGGATGCTGAGTGGAAATTACTCTTGGAAATCACTCTTCTAATAATTTGCATGAATAATCCTTTTCCTATTGCCCATTTACAAATGACTTATTGGGACAACCCTGCTTTGGAGAGACTGGGTTCAGCATGAAGGGCCCAGCGGCAGATTTCTCCTCTTAGATTCTGCAGGTCTGGGCTTGGTGTTGATTTGCCACCAATTGTGGGTGCTTCATCTGTGAGTATAAGAGCCTTAAGGATGACCTGCATCATCAGATGCTTCCCCTCAGATTTAGAAAGCTCGCAACAGAAAGATACTGAAGAGGAAACTGTGATCCCTGTGCTGTGGGGATGCTGCCCCAGAGGATTTTGGTGAAGGAACAGGACCTGCACTCATGTGGTCTGTTTTAATAGCGTGGGTTCCTCACCCTTGGCTCCTTCCCATCCAGAGTTCTGCATCTTCATGTCTCAGCCATGGTGCTGGGGAAGCCCTGTGCCTGGCCGGCTGCCTGAGGGACCATCGCCTTGGACTCGGAGGCGAGGGATGCAGCCTAATCCCATCCCAAAGGGCTGCCCTGCCGCTGGCCTCGCGGCGAGGCCCCTGCTCCCCCCTGCCCCTCTCACGTCTGGAGAGGATGGCTTTTTATTACAGCAATTTCCCTGTATTGCGTCGCCGGCGCTGGGGAGAAGTGCTTTTGAAATATAATTTGTGCATTAGCTGCAGAGCCCACTTGTGGCTTCGCTGTGGCTTGCGCTTAAGTGGTGTTCTTGCTGGGGAAATGAAGGGGTTTAACAGCCCAGAGGATGGACGCGGGGACATCTGCGTGCGCATTCCTGGCCTGGAGCTGCCTACGAGGCAACGGTGCCTCTTGCAGCCGAGGTGAGCTCATGCTGGTGCTTGACTGACCCCCATCAGCCGCAACCAACCCCTCGTCCCAGGCCGCCAGCCCCTGGAAATCCTTCATGTCCCTACATCAAGTCTTTGGGGTCCTGGGAACCTCCCTCAGGGTCATGCTTCTTTGCCGTGATGTTTTGGAAGGTGACGCTGGCTGTGCTACTGGTAGATGTAACGCCAGATTTCCTGATTTCAGATATTTTTAGAGCATCCAGGCAGCCTGTCTGCACTTCTGGGCAATGGGCAGGTGTTTTCCATGCAGCTCTTCAACCCTTTCTCGTCTGCCGCCCTCCCTGGTGGCATCAAGGAAGCCAGCTTGTTCAAACAGATTGGAGTGGAGCATGAATTATTTATTTGTGAAGGTCCTCAGCTGCAGCAAGGGAGAGTGGGGAGTGATACCGGGGACTGGAACAGCGTGGAGCCACATGGCATGGGATGGCCCAGGAAAAAATGATGTGTTTTTGCAGGGCTTGGGTCTTCCTGAATGAAACAGGTGGTCCTGGTGGCCCTTCTGAGCTAGGAGGCTGGGTTAGATGTACGGTGGTGCCCTGCTGCCCTTAGAGTCCGTGGTGGAGCCAGGGCATTGAGGTCTGCTCTTGGCTTGACCATCGGCCCGTGTCTACCCTTGTGGTGTGGTTGCTCTGTGTGGTGTCGCTAGGTGAACCTGCCTCCCAGGAGGATTTGGGGAGGACTTGGGAATGAGTGCTCCCACAGTGTTGCATGACTACGAGGGAGGGAGCTCCTGGACTGTGCTCCACTTTCCCATCTCAAGTCAAGCCACCTGAGAATTCAAGGTACTCACTATGTCCAAACAATTGGAGCCTTCAAGCAGTTTTAAGTAACCCTTAAGACTCCCAACACCCTTCCTCTTGCCTAAAGAGCTCAGTGAGATATCACTTGCTGGGTTTAGTCTGCTCCGCAGAGCATCAGTGTCTCCAGAGACCAGCTGGATTCAGTTCAAAGAACCCTACGAATGTGGTGACCAAGTCATCATCAATGGAGAAAGAACCTACCTGGAGCCAGGGGAGTGGTGTTTGCAGCACGGCTGTGAGTGAATTATTGTCTGGAGTCCTCACGTTGAGGACAACTCCTGCAGGTGGTAAAGTTACGCTGGGACTGTCTGGGTAGGTCTAGACCTTGCCCTTGTCTGGGCTTTTAAACTTAAAGCTGGGTGGGGAGGACCGGATTTATGGAGTTGGCCACACTTAAATGCCCCTCAAATTCCTAACGTACGAAATGCCTCTTCGCATGCAGCTCAGATCTTCACCAAGTTTAATCCGAGCTGTTTCTTCAGCCTTTGTTGGCGTGATTTCGGGTGCTACAGCTTGCTGTCAAAACCGGTGGCTGTCGGTACAGTCAGGCTAATGGATGTTTCCCTGCTGGAGAGCATCTTCTGCCGCTTTCGAGGCCGTGCTCTGAGGTTGGTGAGCACAGATGCTCTCTCTCTGTGCCCAGAGACCCAAACCTGCGCGCTCGGAGCGAGCCACCCCTGCGCTTCCCCGTTTCAATACCGGGATGGAGCTCACCTCTCGCCCTTCGCTAACGACAACTCGCAAGGTGGTATTACAACGAGCTCATTAAACAGAGGGTGTTTGAGTTGAAAAATGAAGACAAGTCCCAGAAGGCATCTGCTGCTCTCCGTGTGGGGGAAGACCATTTTGTTGTGCCAAGAGACCATGAAAATAGACTGAAGGGACCCGTGTGCCGCCCCCTTGGAGCTGCTGTCCCTCGCTCCCCCCATGGGAAGTCCTCTGCAGCCTGAGTCCACTCAAGCATCGCCCCCCAGGCCTCGGAGGGGAAGGTTTGTAACCAAAGCCATGACTGGAGATGAGACTCATTTTCCCTGGGGCTGGCAGAAGATCGGGGCAGATGCTCTGCCCCCTCTGCAGGATGGGGACGTGACATTGGCCACCAGAGAACCCTGCTGCAGGTGGCGTTGGGCCAGTTTGTTGTGTAGGTGGACCTACAGACACTTCGAGCTTGTCCAAAATTCACCGGTTAAACAAAAGTTGCAGTGGCAGAGTTATCCTCTGCCACTGCCTGCTCTGCTTCCAGGGGCAAGCTGGGGCAAATGGCACTTCTCCAATTTCCAATTGGACCAAAACGCTCAGAGCTGAGAAAATTGTGCACAAAACAACTTCTCTGAGAAGAAAAACAATGATTTTCCCACCCGAAATACATATCTCTGGATAATGCTAATTGCATGTCTCTGAATAATGCTAATTGCACGCAACCTCTGTGAAGACATATGTAGATAATAATACCTCGGTCTTCAAAGATCCTCTTCAGAAATCTCATGAATATGACTAAAATGCCTCAATTTTGTCCCTTTAAACACTCCCTGCTTTATCACGGGGCTAACGAGCCCGGTGGGGGGCGGAGGAGCCGGTTTCCAGCAGGCGATGTAGGTCATGCTCCAGTTTTAATTTCTCCAATGAGCAGCTGTGGGACCTTCCCTCCTTCCAAACCTATTCATGCCCAGACCCATGACTGCCACGTTGTGTCTGCGGGTGGCCAGAAGAGGTGTCATGAATTGGAGAGACGCTGGAGCTCGCTGCCAACCTTCTTCTTCAGCCCATGGCTGTAGATATTGGTGCTGTCCAGATATCAGGCTTGCTTTTGGGCCACCAAGGCTTGCTTTTGGGCCACGAGGGCTTGCTTTTGGAGAGATATGGAAAGATGGGCTGGGGGATAAGTATCTCTTTTGACAGCTGCTGCCCTGGGAGCTAGGTGGAAGAGTAAGACCAGGAGCGTGCTGGCCATCTGGATGGCCTCTGTGATGTTTATCTCACGTGCGCATCTCTAAATCGAGCTCTTCGCTTTTCTAGATGGTCTCAAGGACCTTCCAGAAATTAATTTCCCCACTCCTGTGTTCCACCATCCCGTTTCTCTCTGCGCCCCCAAGCTCCCAGTGATCCCTCACCACCACTGTGGTCCCTTCCTGGCCGTGTGAACCCTGCGTGCTGGCCCTGGGGGGGATGCACGGCTCGTATATGGGAATCTGGCTGTCTCCGAGACTGGTAAATATAGCTTCAGCGAGAGCATGTCTGCATGCGTGTGACAGTCTGTGCAGCCAAGCTCTATTTTTAGGAGCGCTGGCAAAGGACACGCACACACACACACACGGATCTAATCACAGCTTCTCCCAGGCAAATGTTCCTTTTCTCTGGGTTTCAAGCCATGCTTATCAATTTCCTCCGCATTGTTTCCTTCCCTCCTCCTCTGACACGACGACCTGCCGCGGGGAGGAGGGAGAAAACCAGCCGTGATGGGGAAGAAAGTGGGCAGGGGGTGATACCTGGGTGGCAGAAGGGTCTGTCCCCCCACCCCCAAACTGGGACATGCTCTCCCAGCCAACAGCCCCATCCTCACGGGTGGGCTGGGGTTGCTCCAGGGGCTCCTGTGGGACAGGTCGTGTTTGGAGGAGCTGGGGGGAAAGGTGGGGAGCACTGAGATGTCCCCAAGACACCTGGTTTTGCCTTGTGGGGTGATGGAGGAAGAGCGTGAGGCAGGGAGGGAGGAAGGCTGGAGGCTGAGTGATAAAAACGACCACCCTCCGGGCTGTGATTTAGTGCTCTTGGCGGGAAGAGGCTGTTAATTTATTAAGACTTGCAAGATGTCCAGCTCTTTCTTGGTGTCATTTCCTCTTGGCGTGGCTCTCCAGGGAGGGGTGACATCGGTGACAGGTCGGCAGCGTGGTCATGGGAGGTCCTGGTGTGTATCCAGGCTTACGTTGTGCTCTGTGCTGGACAACCCCGAAATTTCCCAGTGCCCGTGAGAAAGCGGCTTTCCCCAACTGTGCTCCTCGCAGCTCCAACTTGGAACAAATATTCTGATTTATTTAATTCGCCCCAATGGCCAGGGAAGCCACACGTGGTTGAATTTCATGGGGTGACAACCTCCGACAGCCCCGGCTCTGGGGGGTGATAACACCCCTGCCAGCTCCAAGCCATAAATATTTCCATAAACGATGCACCTCGGCCAAGAAAAGTATATTTTTCCCCTGGCTGATTTGCAGGCAGCAGCGAGACAAGCTTCCCAGGGTCTCTCCCTGACTCATTAAGTGGTCAGAAGCAATTAATTTAACCCCTCGCTTTCTCCATTTGGAAAGACAAGGGATTATTAATTGCCCTCGGAGGTGGCAAAGATGGATGAAGCCAGTTAATGCTCGCCCTGAGCCTTCAGTGCAGTTTCTGTTTTCTTCAGATAATGAAACTTAAACCAGTTTGATCCCCCAAACTCAGCAGAAATCCCGGTGTTTTTAGCTAAAGTGCTCCTTGTCCAGCATTAACGGAGCAAGGAAAAATTCATCATCGTCTCAACAGGACCGTGGTGCGGAGTCTGATTTCGGAGCAAAACCTGGCTTTTCTAAGAGCTGGGTAAAATATAGACATTTCTTAGTGAAGTAGAAATTTCAGGATAAAGAACGTTCTGAAGCAGAATTACTATTTATTTTTTTTTAAATTCTAGGTGAGCAAGACCGTCGGAATTGACCTGGTGGATACGTTGGTGCCGTTTGATTTGACAGGACTTCAACTTCTGATGTTAAAATTAAGTTTGAAGCTGTTTTGTCAAACAGAAAGCCATCCTAATTTAAAAAAAAAAAAAGCCTAAACAGGCATTTTTTCTTGAAATTTAGCAGAAAAAGGCAAACTGAGTGTCTGCCAGGCAGTTGGGTCAATAAATCTTTTATTTTTTTCTTTCTTTTATTTTTTTTTTATCCACCAGGAGAAAAAGATGGCAGGAGTGGCCAGCCTGGAAAAAACATTTCTAATTCTAGACTCCAACCAAAAAAAAAAGGCATCAGGGGAGGTATCAGGGAAGAAAATGGCTCTCGGTGGTGATGTGACCCCAAGGCCCTGTCCCTGCCAGCCCTTGGGTTCTTCCAGCTGATGTGCCAAAACCCCAAAGAAATATATTTTCTAAATGGGCTATTTGCTTTCCTTTACCATTCACCATAAACACAGCTTTTTGTCTCATAGCGAAGATACACTCTTGCTTTTATAAGCCCGTCTTAAGCACCACTTCTTAGATCAACGGCTTTAAATGGAAAAAAAGAAAGCTCTTTTGAATACAAATGTGGCATTTACTTCCTTAATGCCTCTCTTGCCTAAGCTACCTTCAAACCCATCAGAGACACTTTAATATATTGAACAGAACTCCCCTCATTTTGATGCTAATGCAGCATTTCATGCAGATAATGTGCTTGAATCATGTGCTGAAATACATTAAAGGTGAAATCTAGAGCTTCAAGGAACTGCTGGTGGCTCAGCTCTCTTCTTCTTCCCCATTTCCACCTGCAAACTAGGTCTTGCCAAGCATCCTGGCAGGTCCAAGGCCAAGCTTGTCCTATATAGCTTGGTTAATGTCTTTTAGTCAATTAAAAAAACCCAAATCGCCTGATTTTTTTTCATGCTGTTTCATTGCAATGGGACGTTCATTCGCGGGACTCCTTGCTGCAGGGTGCTCTGGAAGACAAAATGGCCTTCACCAGCTCAGGGAGATGTTTTGAGAGGCTTATAAGCATCGTTGTCTGGATACAGCCTCCGCCTGTGCCAGGACACGCTAAAAGCCAGAAATGAGGTTTTTAAACATAGGAAGAGCATCTCCACGCTCTTGGTTTGCTGCTTGCAAGCCTCCACCTCTCCTCTTGGCCTCCTTTGGAAGAAGGAATTGCTGATTCCGTCTGGATGTTTTATGATGTTCCTGTTCTCATGATGTTTGATAGCATCAGTTGGGTGCCCGCTGGTGATGGGCGAGCAGCTGCTTCTTCCATTCTCTGTCCAGAGTCAAAACTACTAATAAAAAAGCTCTGAATTTGGGTCAATGGGAACTGAATCTTTTTTTTTTTTTTTGGGGGGGAAAGAATATTTTTTTAAAGTTTTCATTTTGGGTCAGCAGGTGTCAGAGGACCTGACAAGAAACTCCTTGTTAAAAAAGAAATTAATTTATTTGTGGAAACCTCATTTTGTTTTGAAGAAATCAAAGGCAGGCACGTCAAGGTTTGGAAATACTTTCAACTGTGCTTTTCTGTGACTGTGTCATTTAAAAAAAAAAAAGTCTGATTTCTGCTGAAACTCCTGTGATCTGGGTCTGCAAATGTCTTTGTGTCCCAGAGGAGCTTCTTCATCCTGGGTGGGACGTGCTTATGTCCAGCATTTGCTGCTCTCGACATGGTCTAGTGGCCAAATAGTCTCCTGTGAAGCTGCTTGCCGGTGCAAAGGGGAGCAGGTGGAGGATGTTCACTCTGCTCCTGCAAATTAGTTTCGTTCCCCTTAATTAGTGCCACTCACTAATGAGCAGCCATCCCTTCAGTGAAACCCAAGGAGGGGCTGCTAGCTGTTACAGGCCCTGTGGAGCAGCTTGGTGTCTTCCCTTTGCCCTGGAGAACAAAACATCGATGTAGAGAGCTTCATACCTGGGGTTTTTATTCTGTTTTCAGCCTCAGGAGGGGGAATAATCCTTTTCCCATCCCCCCAGGAATGCCGTCGTGTGCTTGTTGAGGTATTAGTCTCAAGCTTTTGCTGTTCTTCACGTGATGACCTCCATGGAGACATGCCTGGATGAGTACACTTGCTGCTCCATCACCTTGACCATGCTAAGCTGAGACCTGACTTGCTGGAGGCACGGGCTGGATGCGACCACCCTGATGGGATAAAGGTGGGACGCCCCTGTGGGTGGGTAACTCTGGGGTCCAAACTTTAACGTCTGGAAGGGACGTGGGTCTGGAGGAGACCCAGGGGGAAGTGCTGGTGATGATGTGACCGCTGTGAATATTTCTCCTAGGGTACCTAAAGAAGCAGAGAGGGGAAATGAAACCTTTTTCTCTGCCGGTGTGCTCAATCCGCTTTTCTTCGTGGAAATCTTCTTTTTAAAGCAGCTCAGCCCTGTCTTGGAGGTTTTCCAGCAGCTCTGAGAAGAGGCATGGACCCTGGTCAACAAGACTAAGCTGGAGGTGGAGCTGTGTGGCTCTGGCTTCCTTCCTGCCTAAAGATAGGTCAGTCCAGGTGACGTGACCTTTTCCAGAGCATCCCACAGCCCTTTCCCTGCTGGCAGTACCATCTCTGCCCCTCTCCCAGCCTCCGGTCCACCTGGAAAGGGTGCAGGACCACCAGCCCTGGGGCCAGGGCTTTGCTTGGCTTGAAGCGCCCATGTCAAATGCCCATGGGCATCGGTCCTGATCTGAACCATCCCCTGCCCAACACACTTATCTCTCCCATTACAGTAACTGCTGCTGGCATTTCGCTAGCACTTTTCTTCCCCAAGGGGTTCCTGAGCACTTTGCAAGCTGTCTCGCTTCTCCTGGCACTGAAACGAGGCCACCAGCAAGGCTGGGTGCCCACCCCTCATCCTCCATTGCTGGTGATCAGGGCAGGGGAGTGGGCACTCAGTGCTTCCCCAGGCACAGCAGGAGGCCATTACGGGAATGACCCTGAGGGCTGGAGAAGAGGAAGGAAAACCATGGGAAAATATGGGTGAAATCATGGGGATGGTCCCCAGGCAGACCCTGGGGTGGAGCATGTCAAGAGGTCATCCCAGGCCACGCCGTGACTTTTTCCCACATCAGTTCCTCATTAAAGAGTCCCAGTCCTGGCAAAGGTGTGGTACCACCTCCCAGGTCTCAGCTGGAGCAGGGATGGCAGACGCAGAGCTTGGCCAGCGAGAGGTACATCCCAAAGGGAGGGGGGTCACTGGGTCTGGCTGCCCTTCAACTTCAGCAGGAGGTCTGGAGAGATGATGAGCATATATGGGGGGAGCTGGTGTTTACTCATAGAGACTTCTAGGTTGGAAAGAACCTTTAAGATCAT
>JAOXNO010000070.1:19729173-19741357 GCA_028565335.1 Limnodromus scolopaceus | reverse complement strand
CCAACACCTGCGATGCCTTTGGAGATGTGTAGGTGATGGGGCTATATGTAGACAGGGGAGGGTTGGGAATGTTTTGGGAAGATGAAATCCTATCAATGCTAAAATGCTTCCAAAAACCAGATGATTTTTTTTTTCCCCTTTTTTCCCCAATTTTCCATGAACTTTTGTTTTCTTGCAGAAGAAAACTGGGGAGGCAACAGCCCATGCGTGTGCACACCTATAGGCGCCTCATATAGGGATGTACGCATGGCTGGGGTCAAAAAGAGCTAGAACAAGCCAATACGTTCCTCCTGCGTACCCATCTGCAGCCCAGGACCTCCTCTTTTTTTTAATCTGCATGGATAATGGACGCAGCTATAGCTGCATCCCCAGGGGCGGGCAGGGTGGCAGGACCACGCGGAGCCTTTGGCGTCGTTGCAAGCGCAGTGACATCAAACCAATGTTTGCAAATCGCTGACTAACTGGGCTCTGTTGGCGGCGGATTGGCGTTGCTCACAGCCCTTGATCTCTGTTGCCACCAACAGAAGCTCTTCAAAAATTTGTAAGTCGCCCCTCGAACCACAGGAAGAGCATTATTGCCCTGCCTGATGCTCCAAGCCGCTGGTGATAGATGTGGAGATGCAGCTGGTTAAGGGGTGTCGGAGCTGCGGGGAAGGTTTCTGAGCTGCTCCAAGCGTCACGGTGGTGTCTGGTGCATCCCGGGGATTTCTCCCTTGGAAAAGGGTTCAGGCACCAGGAGGAGTGGGCTGGAAGTGGGTGTCCTCCTGTGGGTGGTTGTGAGCAGCCCCTTGGAGCTTCAGGCTGACACTCCTCAAGGATGAGTTAAGCTTGGAGGGTGGATAGAGACCCTGGAACCATCTCCACTGCTTGTTTTTTTGGGGAGTGGAAAGTCCTCCGCAGCTGCTGCTCTTTCCACAGGAATGATGCTGGATTAACCTGGTGGGAGCTCGGTGGCATGTTCATCATGGTCAGAGCTAGCGATGGAGGACTTCAGTATCGAGTTTGCTTTGCAAGAGAGCTAGAGCATGCCTCAGAAAAAACACATTTTGGATACAAATTTGATGCTGGGTTGGAGGAGCTGTGTGCTCGGTGGTGGTGGTGTGGAGATCCTCCCTGCAGAGGTTTGCTTGGTGGGTCTCCCAAAATCATTCTGTCAACATATGGTAAAGTTAAGGAGGCCATTGGTTTGGGCAAAGGAGACATTGACCTTCCTGGCTGTGCAGGATGAGGCCTGATGGAGGGGTGCTGCGTGAGCCCCAGGCAGCTGAAGCTGGGAGTGATACCCCCGTGAGATGCTGCAGCACCAACAGCACGCAGATGCGGGTGCATCTGCCGAAATCTCGCTCAGAGTGATTTTTGGCTGCATCAAAGTTGGACAAAGAAGTGGTTGTGTCCTGCCACCCTTTGGAAGGAAAGAAAACACAAACCCCTCATTTCTTTGAGGCTGTGCTGGGAACACGATGTACAGATGCAGGGGGTGGGTTGGCCCCACCCAGGCCCGAGCATCCTACAGTAGCTGTCGAGATTCATCGAAACTCAGCGAATGTATAAAAGCTGGGGATTTCCATAAAACTTATTTATTGATGCACATTCCCCTGGCTGCCTTCTGTTCTTTTTCCACTCTGGCTTTTGGCAGGCTTTGTGGCCAGATTTCGTGTTCATTAGGAGGCCGGCTCGGCTGGCGCTTGCCCATGTGCAAACCTCTGGGGTGCCCAGGTCTCTGGGGCTGCTCTGGGAAATATTTCATGTAAAATAGCAAAAATCTGCTGGAAAAACGCTAAGGTAGCTCTTCTCTCCTGGATGGCTGGGGCGATGCGCAGTAGTCTGTTTTTAGCCAGACCCTGGGGACAGATACTGAGTGCTCTTCTCCTTCGGTGGGGACATCTGGGCCCTTCTCAGATGTTTCTGCTGGATAGATGGAAGGTGACCACCAAAGGCCACCCTGGGAATCTCCATGAGCCTTTGAAGGTTGCAGGATGTTATTTTATGCTCAGGATGGGGTGGTGGGATCAGAGCCTGGCTGCTGTACCCTCACGTTGGCCCCAGGTTTTGCAGGGGCAATCTTGCATCTCTAGAGGAGATGCAATGCCAGCAGGGCAAGCCAGGACCGCTTTGGGGTGCACCACCTCACCTATGCCATGGGCTGGTGATGGGGGGGAATAAATGGGGGTCGCTGTCTGTGAAACGCATGGACCACAGGTGCTCCAGCCCCTGCCCCACGTGCTCTGGCAGAGAGGGACCGTGGTGGCCCCAGGAGCAATCCTGACTTGGAGGGGTGCCTGGTGCATCCTCCTCTCCTCGCGCCCTCTTGCCCTGGCATCATCCATCCCTGGGGACGTCCCCAGCGTCCCCCCCACCGTGGCTTGCGTACATAGTCACGGGCCATGACTCACGCACGCAGCCACCCCCACCGCACGCCCCTCTTCCTTCCCACCCCCGAGCACCTAAATATACCTCCAGCTCCGCACTGACACCCCCTCCTGCGCTCCCCAAACCCCACGCCCGCTCTCTCCTGCGCTGACACCCCCTGCGCCCATAGAGAGGGGTCCCGTGGGGACACTGGGGACAGCCCCTGTCCGCCCGTGACGCTCCAACCCATTTCTCTCCCCCCGCCAGCCTCCGCCAGCGTCCCGCCGTTTGTATTAATGCACCGCTCAAAATACAAGCTGTGATGGAGGAGATATATTTAGACTAAATCCCTCGCAGGTGATTTTGTTGCGGGGGGAGAGGGGGAGGCAGGGTTTACTTTTTGGCTGTGATGGTTTAGCCTCGGGGTCTCTTTCAGAAGCTGTGCTCCTATCCCGGCAGCGCCAGCAAAGCCCCCAAGGTAAC
Organism: Limnodromus scolopaceus; assembly: GCA_028565335.1. NCBI lineage: Eukaryota > Metazoa > Chordata > Aves > Charadriiformes > Scolopacidae > Limnodromus > Limnodromus scolopaceus. The sequence continues at coordinate 19,738,525 of JAOXNO010000070.1, read as the reverse complement.
AAGAGCTTTCGGGGACAACCCAGCCCCCCAACCATCAAACCTCCCGTCTCCCATGCAGATCAGAAACCCTGCAGCACCATCCCAGACCGTCTGTCCGTCACTCCTGACAGATTTTATTGCAGGGTTGTCTCCAATAACTCACTCTTTGTGGACCCCTTGATCTCAGTGGTGTCTCGTGGTGGTTTGCCCCATGCAAAGCAGCCTGTGCTCACTTTCTTTCCCTTGAAGGCTTGTGTTAGGAAAAAAGGGATTTTTTTTTCCCCTTGAGGTACAACCCTCTAGCAAATGCAGCATGACTCGGGGCGGTTTTGCTTGAGTTGATCCCAAAAGATGTGTGCTTTTATGCTGGAAACCCGGCTCATGGAAGGGTGATAGCTCCCACCGGGCACGTGGTCCCCAACTCCTGCTCTACATCCATCCATCTCTCCATCCCTTCCCGGCTTTTATCTCTCTCCATCTGTTTAAGAAAGGTGTTTTCTTCTTTGTGGATGTGTAGTGTTGTGTCTTACACGTGCATTGAGCAGGTCTGCGATGCAGCTACGGCTTTTCTCCTCGCTCTCCCCATCACCCAGGGCTCTGCTGGGCTGGATCCAACCCTGCCCACGGCGAGCTCTTACCCCCAGCTCCATCAAGGATTGAGCCACAACTTGAGTAGTTCCCAGGCTTCCAGTGAGATTTCTATTCCTGGCGAGCACAGCAATGGTGCCAACAAAGGTTGAAGGCACCTCACAGATCTGCTGAGCGCCATCTCTTCTTCCTGGGAGCTGCGAACATGATGGACAGAACTCACCATCAAGAAAATAAGGTAAAACATGACAGCAGATAAGATTTTCATCTTCCTGTAAAGTTTCCACCTTTTACAAGGAAATCACCTTCTTTTTTTTTTCCTTTTTCCTGTGGCCTGGAAATAAATCAGCAGTAGGTGGGAAGCCCACCACCTGTGGCGTTACGGGCGTTCAGCAGAGATGGTGTTGGGTGGGCAGATGCGCGTGGGGTTCCTCGTCCCAGTCAAAGAGGGATGAGAGGATGGAGACAGCCCTTCTCCTGCCCACCCTGGAGCACCAGCACCTCTCCTTGCAGGGGTGCCCGCTGGGGGGAGGCGGGGGGAAGCAGCAACGTTTGTCTGTGGTTTTGGGGGGCTTTGGAGGTGCAGTCGCGCTGTGGGCTCCCGGTGGGTCAGGAGACAATGCTGCCTGGGCAGCGTGATTATTGGAGGCTGGAAAACAGGTTTTTTTAATCATTTCTCTCGTCCACCTGTCAAAGGAGGTGTGTTTTATGTCTGCAAACCAACAGCTGAAATGGGAGATGAGGGTTTATTTGAAAAATAAAGCTCTCTTTTTTTTTTTTTCCCTTTGCCTTCCTACGGTCTATTTATCTAATCCATTTATATCTATTCATCTATCTGTCTCCTGTTTATCTGGAATATCTTTCAACATACGTGTGTGCCCGTTCCTTTCTGCATTATGTCTCTTGCCCTTATGTATCACCATCAATCTAACGAGAAAGTCTCTCCCTTTCTCTCCATCTTCTTTGAATAAATTTGGGCTTTTGGACTCTTTCTCGCTCTACCTGTTGCACGCTGCAGCTTTTCCTAACCGCGACCACCATTCCTCTTCAACAGAATTTTTTAAGAAAACACATTAGCGAGGGATTTGATGGATTATGTACATTACGCATCTGGGGATGTGATGTGGAGATGGGGCACATCCTTGTGACGGAGGGACATTGGTGACAAGGAGGTGCGTGAGCCCTGGGCAGATGTCACTGGGACTTCACAGCCTTGGTGAAGGAATAAACCCTTCTCTCCAAGCTCTCGCTAGGGTTGCAAACATCAGGTTGGGTTGCTTTCAAGCCATGTCCCTCCTCCACCTCTTGTTCCTGCCAGCGTGACTCAGAGCCATCTCGGCATTCCTGGCAGGTACCGCTTCCCACCAGCTCTCAGCAGCACCAACCGGGTCAAACGCTCATTTATAAATGAGCAGCTCAATGCTGTTTGTGCACCAGCAGGCTGCAGGGATTGGTGGGCAGGCAGTTAAATAATTTCTTCACGCCACGTCCCGTGGTGCCCTTGATTAATTTTGTTCTCAGCGTATCTTGATTTTGTGCTGAGGTCTTGTCCCCGCCATCCTGCTGATGTTTAACCTTCTTGATGCCATCAAGGTCAGTCCAGAGCAGGATGTTGTCTCCTCTGCTAGCCCAGCTCGGTGCTTCTTCCTCCAGGGGTGGGTGAATCAACCTGTTCTAAGCCCCAGATGCTTTCTTTGGGCACAGACACTCAATTCCCTTTACCTCTTTGCAGGTGACATTGCTTAAACACAGTTCTCAAAGAAACCTGCTTTGCTCCTCACTCCAGGGAGAGAGGGCTCAAGCGACCCCAGCAAGAGACACATCTCCAAAAGTCACAGGTATTGCCAAGAGGCACTAACAGGTTTGCTTTAATACACTGACGTCTAGTTATTGTATTAAATTAGCAAGGAGTAGCCGTCAAGAAGGGAGGACACCCCTTTCTCCCGTAATAAGTTCAGTGCTGGAGAGCCTCTTGGGTGTGTTGCCGGTAAAGTGCTGGTTGTGTGGAAGATGGCTGGCACTGAGGGCAATTATTTGAGCCTTTTGGAAGAGAGAAAGACAAAAAATGGCTTCCTTCCCCTTCACTTGATCGGTGTGAGGTGAGTGCAAATTAACCCTCCAGGAGGTACCGTGATGCCCCACCTGATTTGGATGCTCTTACACATGATGCGCTGGGATGCAAGGAGCTTGATTGCAAAGGTGACAGGCTCTGGAGGGTGTTTGTGTCTGGAGACTTCCCCTTCCTCCTGTATTTTCACAGTCTTGGTGGGTTTTTTTTTTCTGAAATCCCCAGTTGCCTGAATCATGCTCCTGTTGGAGAGAGCAGTTCAGCGTTTCCTACAGCCAACGGAATACATCCCTGGTTTACGCACATGACCCTGATGTTGTCAGGCTTGAGGAGAGAGACATGGAGCTGTTTCTAGAGAGGGAAACCCAGCCGTGTAATTACATGCATCGCCAGATGCTGCTGCCTCCAAATCCCCAGGCAGGGCAGTGCTGCCTGCTCTCCTGATCCCCATGGCTGCCCCTTCCCTTCATTGCTTTCCACCTGAGCCCACCTTCTCCAGTAGGACAATCTTCTTGGCCTGCCCCATCTCTCCCCAGGCACACTCTTATCTCCTGTGTCGCTGTCTCCATCTCCTTTCTCAAAGGCAGATACCTCCTGCCTTGCTCCCATCACATCTTGCTGCAGGGTCTTCATCTTGCACTGTTGCTCCATCCATGGTTCAAGGAAACTCTTCCCTAGTACATCCCTCATGCCTCCAGCAATCCTCCCCTTCTTTTTACAGTTGTCTCCTCTCCAACCAAGGAGCTTGGGCAGACCTTGCTTGCTGGAAGCCCTTCCCAAAAGTGGCCACCAGCTATGGAAAGCCTCGTGGGGATTACAACTTCTGAACACCTGGGTCAAATCCTGCAGGAAGCAGGTTGGGCATGCATTTCCCTTCTTAGCAACAGCTGCCTCTTCCTCATGGCCATTTCTTCTGTTGCAGAGCTCCCATGGGACACCTCTCAGGAAAACAAGGTAAACTTGTTGAAATTATTTCCCAAATGCAAGCTATTAGCATGATTTTCTCATCAAAAAACAATAACAGAGGATTTGTCTTCTTTTTTTTTTTTTTTTTTTGTTTTGATGGAAGCCAGGATGTGTAAGAGCCGGCAACACATATCCACTAGATAATTAGATTGAAAGAAAACCACCCCTCTGAAGACAATGAGATGATAAAAGAGATCAAGGTCCCTGGGAAAACTTAATCCTTCCCTTTTTTCCATTACTTCTCAGGTTATTTCACTTTGCTATTAAGAAATTTGATTTGCTGATGAGCAGGAGAGGAAGTTTCCAGACTCGGAAAGAAAAAGTTGGGTTGCATGAGGACAAGCTATTAAAGATTCAGTGATTGCACAAGCCCCGAAGGTAGAGAGTCCCCCGTGAATTAGCATGGGACCCAGGCTTTTTGGTGGAATGAGGCTGATTAAACCCTTCTTCTATCACCGGAGATGTCCTGCAGTCACCCTCAATAACAGCAGATAAAAATAGACAATTCACAAGTACCTGTCCATCTAAACCTGCCTGTATCTCTTTGACCATGGCCATTGCATGGGGTCTCAGGGAACCTGGATGTCTGTGTGAGTTCAGGTCTTTTGGGAGTCTCTTTGAGGGTGGGGTGGGTAATTGTGTCTTTCATAGAGTTAGTTGGAAGGAAAAGGAGGGTCCCCACGTCCTCATGATCAAGGCTACAACCTGGGAGGAGCTGGCCAAGCTTGTTGCTCCTGCTGTGTGCAACTGTGCGCCCACAGCCTTGCTTGCACAAGCGGGGACCCTCACAGGAGGTCATCTTCCCTTGTGACATGCCCTTCCCCAGGAGCTTCCCCCACCGCTGTACAGCTCCTCCCTGTGCGTCTCTTTGCTTGTGCATGGGACAGTCGTTTGCAGGAGGAAGCCTCCTCTCAATATCATGGAGATCCTCCCTGCATGGGACGTCTTCTTGGAGCCCCTCGGGGTGCAGAAGCCCTTTCTAATGAAAATCTCAACTGAAAAGCTTCCCACCACGGGGAAGACACCATTGCCTTTTTTTCTCTTTCAAAATGCCCCTTTTGCTTCTGGTTCCCTCCTCTGGCGGTTGGTGGTTTGGAGACGACAGGTCCCTTCACAGCTGATGGACCCATTGGCCTGACACCCACAGGCAGATGCCACCTCCTCTCCGAGAAAGCGGTGAGATCTCCTGGCCAGCCCCTCTCTGGAGTGAGCACAAGTAGCCCAGACTCGGGGAGTCTCTTGGATGACCACAAGAAGCCCTTCATTGATTCAATGGTTAAAAGTACTTCACCCACATCCATCAGAAAGGTTTGGATGGGGTTTGTCCAAAGTTCTGCAGCTGGAGGTAAATGAGAAAACCTGGCCACCTCTGGCACTGAAAAACGCCTCTCTCAGACTCTAAGGAATAACTACCAAAATGGACTGGATGCCTTGTAGTTGTCTACCTATTTTTACAAAATTTTTTTGTGCCCTTACTAAATGCTAGTTGATTTGTTTTCAGGTGACAAAGGATGGTTTGGGGTCCTGGGGTTGCAGTATCTAGAGCTGGAGGCACCAAGGATGGGGTAAAGAACTTGTGAGAGCTGAAATAATGGGATCCAGCTCCTCTGGGAGCAGGTGGAAGGAGGGCAGCACTGCTCCACCTGCCTCCCCACCACCAGTGATGAAGGGAAACTGAAGCAGCTTGTCTGGGTGGAGACCATGGCTGGGAATCAGAGCAGGAACTGGACTGCTAGTTTCAAATGGAAGAGGCAAAATAGCACATCTTCTGCCTGCCTCGTTCCTTGCAGCAGGAGCTGGGGCACCCATGGGTGCTCAGTTCTTCAACTCTGTTGCAGAAAATAAAACAAAACATGGCTTTTCTGCCTTGCCAGTGGGATGCTCTCAAGCTTAACAGAGAGATGAGGTGTCCCCATGTCCCTTGCAAAGCCGTGATGGGGTCCCCTATCCCACCACCACCTCAGAGCTGGTCTGGGATGAGCCTCATCACCACTGATGCTTGGGGTCTGCTGCACCTGGGGACACGTGGGCAAGAGGGAAAGGCAGCTCTATGGCACACAGTGGTGAGCAGAGAGCTCCTGTGATGTGGGCCTTCCCCTTCCCTTCTCTCCTCCATCCTTCTCCTCCAGTCCCTTCCCTTTCCCCTTCCCTTCTCTCCTCCATCCTTCTCCTCCAGTCCCTTCCCTTTCCCCTTCCCTTTCCCCTTCCCTTTCCCCTTCCCTTCTCTATCTTTCTCCTCCATTCCCATCCCTTTTCACTTTCCCCTTTCCCCTTCCCTTCTCCATGTTTCTCCTCCATTCCCATCCCTTTTCACTTTCCCCTTTCCTTCCCTGGGGACCACAGTGACACGGCTGCCCTCCAGCAGGAGAATTGCTCCACCGCTTTCTCGCCCCGCTGCTCAGCTTGGCCTTTCCTTGCCCCCGCAAAGGAGGGAATCCGTTCAATGCCAGGGCTCTCCTTCAGCTGTAATGAAGCTTCACAGCTGTACCCGGACCTGATGTCGGGCTGTGTCCTGGCCGCAGTCCAGCGCGGGTAATTACGCCGCGGAGCAACGTCTCCCCGCTCCTTCCCTGGAGTTTCCATCCGCATCGTTATTTTTCCCTTCCCCTCCTTGGCCGTGTGACTCTGGGAAGGGGACAAGACCCCATCGCCACCCCGCTGCCTGAAAAATGAGATTTTTTTTTTTATTTATTTTATTTTTTTTTCTTCCCACTTTCCATGGGAGGTTTTCCTTCTTTTTCCCAGCCCAGGCACCCTTTCGAGGAGGAGGCGCGGTGGCTGTGGTGGCACTCGGTTTGTCCCTCCTGCCTGGCTGGGGGAAGGAGGCTGCAAGCTCTCATCAAGGAGTTTGGCTGAGCTTTTTAGCATGAATTATTCATTCATAGGCAGCCTTTCTCGGAGCAGCTCTCTGCCTGATTCTGGAGCACCCGCTGCAGAGCAGACTTATTGCAGCCGGCGGGAGCTTGTATTTATGTTGTCACCATCACGCCCCTCCAAAATTCATTTACACGTGCCTATGGCTGGGGGAGGGGGTCATTTCGCCCCTCACTCGAAGTTGTGTCCAGTGGTGTCTCGGGGAACCGACTCCCTGCTCCTGGAGTTGATCTGGACCTCTGTTGGGACCTCTCTCCTGGCAGGGTGGTCTTCCCTCTCACTCTCCTTTCTCCTCCACCTGGAGACTTGCTCTCAGGCTGTTTTCTTTCCTGGGAGTTTGATGGATGGAAACCTCTCACGTGAGTTTGATGCAATGGGAGGTGTTTGGAGACTGCTTTTGTCTCTGGTTGTATCAATAATTAATATGTTGATCCGGAGCAATATTATAAACAGGGTAAATATTTTTTTTCTTTCCTCCCCTTTTTTTTCTTCTCTCCCCTTTTTTTTTCTTCTTTTTTTTTTTAGTAAACAGCAAAAGAAAAACAGCAGCTCACTGCTCAGTGGGGACCTTCCAGTCTTCCTGCAGGGCTTTTATCCTCCCCCCTGCTGATATGCCCTCTGGCCAGATGGGTTGGAGATGGCCATGGTGGTCTCCAGCACTGGGTCCTTGAGTAGGTGACATGGCTCAGTGGCTCCATGGAGGGTGAATGGCAATTTTAAAGTTTAGGCTTTTTAAAGCTCTTCTTTCAATGGGAAACTCACATATACTGGTGTGAGTCCTTTCAAAGCAGCTGAGAGCTCTCCAGTGACGTTCAGCTCATTTGTGTTTTGGAGGCTGATAGAAGGCCGCTCTATGGGGACACCAGCACGGGCACTGCCTCATTGCAAATGGTTTCCCCAGCATCTTCTCATTGACCGTTTTAATTTCTTACTCACTTTTTTTATCTTAGCTCCTCTAAGATACGTATTTGGGTTTAGAAATCAGATCACGGCTCAATGTGTGAATCAGGGTTGAGGAGATCTCAGGAAGAGAGGCTGAAGCACCCTTGGCGGAGAGTTTCCAGCCGCTGAGTCTCCAAACCCTACTTGGGCAGCCAATGAAGGGCACCTTTCCAGAAGCCTTCAGTGCTCAACTTGCTGACTTAAAGCATCTTGGCCTCGGTGTTGAAATAGTTTTGAAGGTCATTTCATCAGCCGGTTGGCGCTTGTTCTGGAGAACACCACGGCTAACATGATTCACCTGAGGCCAATTATACCGGTGGCATTTGAACTTCTTAAATATGCAGATAGGCCTTTCTTCCTCTTGCTTGTCCGCAGAAGGTGCCTCTGTCTTTCATGGTGTTCCTTGAGGTTCCACAGTCCAAATGAAAATATCATCTGCTATAACTTCAGCACCTCCTAATCCCTCAAATATCTGCTAAATTACTCTTTGAAATACCTTGGGAGCAGAACTAATTCCAAACGGCATTAGCTTAAATTTGCAATGTCCAACTGGTGTATTAAAAATCACTAGCTTTGAGCCCCATTCATCTAATTTTACTGGCTTTAATAGATGTCCTGCCTTCATGCTGAGAATATTTCTGCTTCTGAGAACATTGCTAACTTTTCATTAAGAGTTTCCAGTGGATAATGTCTCCATTTGAAAGGCTTTATTTAAACCATATAAATCAATCTGCATCTATGATTTATTTGGCTTTTTGATTCCTACCCTTTTCAGTTAATACATTGAGTTTAACCTAGTCTGTTGGTTGATACAGTCTGGAAGGATGAAAGACAACAGTAGGACAAGCTGTTTTGTCCTGACGTGGAAGGTAATCCCAGGACGAGCTGGGGAACCCACCAGTTCTGGGTGGTTTCCTCTCCTGTCAGCCTTCTTCAGAGCGGTAGGACACATGTCTCCCTCCTGCCACTGGGAAAGGATTTAGTTTCTCTGCCAGCTAATTAATAGTCCTGTTGGTGTTGCAATGCACCTTTTCGTCCTTCTGCCAGGAGCCTGTGTCTGCCAGGAGGTCACTCTGGTAGGAAAGCCATGGGCTGCTCATGCCGCGGTTGTTTGGGATACTCCCCTGGGACTTTGCCTGCACCCATTATTCCCCTGCCAGCACAAGCAGGAGGAGCAGCTGTGTCAGATTGTGGACTAGTGGTTTTTCACTGTTTCCATCTGATTGGGATGGGGAAAAAAAGGACCACAAACATATAAGCAAGTCTTCCTGGTGGATGAGCTGCAGGCATGAAAGCAGTTTGAGAAGCAATGAGTTATCTTCAGCCCAAGCTTCCCCTGAGGGGCATCTTGCTCCAAATTTCCTTCTGGGCTTGGGACACCCAAGTTTGTCTTTTTATTGAACCCTCTCTGCAAGGCGGATCTGAACTGGTTCTCCTGTGATGTTGCAGAAAGGGCCCTGGTGAGACCTTCCGCTTCATCTCCAGCTTCAGCCCATCTTCCTGGGGTGGGCTTGAACACACGCGATCCTAGGATAAACCACAAAGGGTCCACCATTTATGCGGTATCAGACAGTGATTCATCTTCTCCAAGCATTAGCTAGGCACAACTCCAGCACGTAGGAGCTGAAATGAGTTAACGGGCCGGGGCTGGGGTGGGGGGGGTGAGCTCCAAAAAAGAGAAAAATTGGAGAAAAATTAAAGAAAAGACCTTGAGGGCTGCTAACCTGGTGCCTGTGAAAGCCGAGCCGAGCTGCCATCCGCACGCAGCTCTCTTCCAGCTACGTGGGCGAGGGAGAGAGCAAGAGGAGCCGGGAGTACAGAGGCTGCCAGACGAGGAAACAAGCTGCAGGGGAAGGGAACCAGAGGGAGACGCTCTCAGATCACGAGCACCTTTGAAGTGTGCAAAGGAGAGGAAATTGCTCCTCTCCCCCCTCC
>JAOXNO010000070.1:19713187-19729157 GCA_028565335.1 Limnodromus scolopaceus | reverse complement strand
CTGCACAATTTTTGGCAACACTGAGAACAGCTGACTAAAAATTGGGGGGGGGGGGGAGAGGGAGAAAAGGAGGGAAGCTGTCGTGTCTCCTATCATGAAAGAGGGATCTCAAATTCTCCAGCGTAGACTCATTTTTTCCTTTGAAAGTCATCCCGGGGAGTTGGTCCGATGAAAGATGAAGATCTCCTGCTGGGAGATGGTTCGTGTGTGAGACTTGTCCTGGCAACACTGGTGCCGGAGACTTGGGGCATCCACCCCACCGCATACCGGCCAACACGTCCCCTGGCTGGGACATCGGCTCAGCCCCAGCCCGATTGGGATGAGGGGCAGGAACAGGACGCTGGAGCGCAGGGTGGGTCTACGAGGTGCCCCCTCCCGAGAGCCACGCTTGGCCAATGAAGCCGGGGAGCAGAGGGGAAATTTGGTGGCCAAGGGGCAGGGGACACAACTCCAGTTGGGTGGTGGCATCTTGCTGTGTTGCCACTGCTGCTGACGGTGGTGGTAGGTGCTGCTGGGGATGGAGCAGGATGATGACGATGATGATGCACACACCAGGTAGTGCCAAGCCGGCTGTGAGGTGGTACCCAATGCCCATGGGGAGCCTTCGTGCCACCGTGGGGATCAGGAGCTCAACCCAGGCAGGCGTACCCCAAATCCTCTGCCCGGGCAGTGATGAGACGCTAGCGACTGTAGCTTGGCCATTTACACAGAATTTTTGCAGCCCTCCAGGACATTTATCTTTGAAGGGTGTGATGCCCCAAACCTTGGGAAGTGTTTGGGCATCCCTTGGGCTCTGGCTGATGGTTTCTTCTCTGATGGGGTGTAGCAGGAGGCTGGGCTGGACAGACAGTGGGGACGGGAGAGGCAATTCTCTCCCACTTTGGCTCTCATTGCCATGCTTGTTTGCAGGAACTGTGCACCAGACGATGCTTCCTCCATATTTCCAGGCTGGTACAATTGCACTAGGCAGCCTGATTTCTCTCTTGCTCCTCCACCATGTCCTCACCCTGCCAGAGGACCCTGATGCCTTTGGGGGTGCCTGCGCCAGCCTGGGCTGGCCCTGCAGGGCTCTGCTCCCCTCTGGGGACATCCTGTGTGCATCGATTTCCCCATGCAAAATCAGGAAGGATACTCACTGGGTTTGATTTCAAGGAACAAATCTCCTCCCCTCCTTTGGTTAGAACTCTGGTACTGGGGCCAGCTTGTTTCCAGGCTGGCTTCCAGCAGGGAAGGGTTGGAGGCCACATGGCAGCTGCTCAGATGATGGGGCTGGAGCTGCCAGCAATTTTCTGCTGTGACCAAGATGATCTTTAACAAATGCATTGGGGATTTCTCGCTCTTCCCTCCCTCCTTCTCTCCGTGCCCTTGGAGTTTGGATAAATTGTGGCACGCTCGAGCGGTGGAGACCACTTGGCAGGCAGAGGAGCATCACCAGCAGGGGGGAGCATCTTGGTGAGCTGGTATCACATCTCCCCTGGCCAGATGCATTTGGATGAATGTATTTCTTTTCTCTCTGTTTGCCCCTGGGAAGGGCTTCCCACTGTCACAATGGACCTGATGAGGCTGTGAAGACAGACAGATGGACAAAAGGGAACCGTGGGCATGGGTTCCCCAGTGCCAGTGATGGGGATGAGCCAGTGAATTCCTCGTCTGTGTCAGGGATGAACCAGGTTGGTGGAGGGTTGAGCCAGGAGTCCCTGCAGGAAAGAAAATTATCCCCAACCTTCTGGGATATTCAGGGAATCTCCCAAAGGGGAACTGTGTGATGTCACTATTGCAGTTTTCTCATAGAACACGCAGTTTTATTGAACTGGAAAAATTCCTAGAAGCGTATTAAGACCAAGGAAAATCTCCCACTATGGCAATAGTGTTGTAATGGATCTTTTCAATCTCATTTCATTTTGATAGTCAAAACGTTTCATCGAGACGTTATCGCTTTAATTTCATCCAGACTTTTCTACTGTCTCGTTTCCGTATGTTACATTTGGCATTACATTGTTCAAACCCTATCCGAGTTGGAACATCCTCAGTTATCAAAATGAAATTCCTTATATTTCCTATAGGACGTAAAATTCCTTCCAGAAGCGCTAAACTGAGAGATGTGCTTGATTTTGGGATACGGTACCACTTTTCTAGAGATTCTTTTTTGGTGACAGTAACAAGTCGTTCACTCTGAACCCTACAGAAGGTAATTTAGCTCCGAGCATTGCATTTCATAAGCTTCCCATCCCTGAGCCTGTTTTGTCGCCCCGGATCCCTCCCAGCACTGCAGAAGCAAGCGTTTCAAGTTGAGCTTAATTACTTTGATAAATTAGATAATAAGGGGGTGGAGAGAGGGAGGTGCTGAGGCGTCAGGGGGTGATGCTAAAAGAGGGGAGGTGATAAGATGGAGGTGGTTATGCCTTGTGGTGGCAAGCTGCTGGGAACTTTCTTGGCCAATGGAGGTTTTGCCGTGAGCTGCTGCTTCATCTTGGGGTGATGTTGTGAGTTGTCTCTTGATAACCCCTTGGGGACGGAGCTGCTCCACCTCTCCAGCTCACCCTGGTCCTCTGATGTTCCCGAGGGACACGGTGAGAGCAGAAACCCTCCCTGTCCCCTGTAGCTGGTGGCCTGGAAGATGTTATTTGTGCTGCTTTGATGCTGTTTATCTCCCCCCACCCTGCCCTGTCCTCTTTGTGTTGCTATTTCCCTGCTCCTCTCTCTTTTCCCAGCCCGAGAGGCTCTGGTTTAACTCTGCGCCCAGGGAAGGACTGGTGTAGGCAGGAGTGGGATCCGGGCTGTAAATCCCTGTCTTTGGGCAGTTCCCTGGGCGGAGGTGCAGGCAGCTGCCTGTGGTCAGAGCTGACCCCCCCTGACCCTTCAGAGCATTGCTGTAACCCCCTGAGCCCTCCCTCTGCGAGGGGCACCCACCCTGTGAATTCACATGGGGGTTGCTTTTCAAGTCTTATATTCCAGTGCTAAATAAGTTGTTTCATAGAACCACAGAATTCTTGCTTTCCTCTTGTTTTTTTTTTTTTTTTGGGGGGGGGGTGGGTTTCTTGGGGTTTTCCTCTTGTTTTGGGGTTTACTTATAACCCCCAGCCCTAAAATAGGAGCTCCTCTTGGTGAGCGGGTCCCCAGCGAGACCCTCGCCACCTGCCACGTGGCTCCATCCCTTCCCAGCCCGATTTTGGCGAGACTCAGCTCTCTGTTCTTGCATCTCTCTGCGGAGCTACAGGTTGGAAAACAGTTTTTGAAGGAAAACAAAGAGCTTGTGATCCTCCGCTGGGGGTTGGGGTCTGCTGCTCCGCTCCCCACCTAGGGTTTTGGGGGTCCTTGGGCACCCTCGTGCCTCCCAGGTGGCTGGTGAGCTGCATCCCTGGATGGAAACACCCAGGAGCAGAGCAGTTTGTGCTCATCAAAGTCCATCATTTTGGTATTTCCTCTTCCCAAGAAAAAAAAAGGAAAAAAGCTTTCTTTTTAATTTTTTTTTTCTCTTTCTTGAATACTTTGAAAGGCAACATCAACTTCTTGCGGTAAAACCATTTGGGCATCCGAAAAATTCACGGAATTTGGAAGAACTGGAAGAAGTTTGATCTCTGGACTCTCAGAAACAACAGGCAGGGAAAAACAAAAAAAAATTGGTCTGAGCAAAAAGCAGTTTCTCTCCCTGCATCACCACCCTGATTTGTATCCCTGGCTGAGAGCAAATCTTTCCAATTAAAAATGCTACTTTTTTTTTTTTTCCCCCAAATATGCACACGAAGCAATTTTTAGCCCAATATTAATTGGGCTTGGGATGCCGCAGGGGTGAAGTGGTCCATTTAAGTGGGCTAAAGACAGGTAGATTGGTCTTCAGAGCTGCAGCAAAATGAATCCATCTCTTCCTTCGGTCTCCTAGAGGTCAATTTTTATTATAGAGCAGGAGAAGGGGAGAAAAAAAAAATAAATAACAAAAATTACAGAGACAAGAACAGGTCAGCAAGAAGAGGGAGGAAGATGTGATGTGCAGCAAAGAGACCAGATTGCCTGCCTGGAGGTTGGGTTGTGGTTTCTTTTCCCTTTCTCTATCAAGGGTGCAAGATAAACAGAGACAGAAGGTTGGAAAGTGTCCCAGAAAGGTCTCTGCAGAAGCAGGCCAAACATATTTAAAGTGGATAAACAGCAGGCGAAGAATTGCACCAAAATTTTGAGTCAAGGTGGTACAGAATTAAACCCTTCAAAGCTGCTGCAGATGCATCAGGTACGTGATCTCCACTCGAAGTGCCCCCAGCCTGCCTGCAAGAGGCTGGAGGGCTCCAGCAGATCCTCTGAGCATGGGTCTGTCCCCATCCCTCTTCCAAATGTCCCCCCCTGGGTAACTGGGCTGGCAGGTTTTCCCCATCGGCACGCTTGGTTGGTGTTGATGAGGACCGTCTGTTTTAAGGGCATCATCCTAAGAGGGCATCCTATGGCTGTGTCCATCCAACTGCAAGATCCTGATACCTCCCCTGGTGGCATCAGCATCTCCATCTCCTGCCTCTTTTCTGCTTCAGGAGGGATTCCTGTATTTACAGGCTTGCTACATGGCTCAAACAAACCAAGTGTGAGGTGAGGGCAGCCCATGAGTGACAGCAGTGTCCCAGTGTGGAGCTCAATGCCATGGTCATCTCGGTGTGGTGTCACCAGGGCATGGAGCAGCAGCTGTGCTGGTATGGAAGGAGAAGAACCATGAGTGAGCTGGTAGCCACCATTCCCACCAGCTGGGCAGCCCCAGGACTTCACTGTAATGCTTCAGTATATAACCATACCTATGGATTTATTGCGTGGGTGCCACCGTGAGGTGTCAGCAGCTGGAGACTGGTGGCTAATGCCTGCTGGGTCAGGAGGAGCAGTGGAGGTGTCACTTTCTGACCATGGCAAATACTCAGGTGTACGGGAGTGTATCTCCTCATGGGTCCCAGCTTGGCCAAGATCTGGGCTTTGCAGTGATGCCATGCGGAGGTGGGAGTGCTGGTACCTACCCTGGAGGTTGGGGGTCAGCCCTGCAGCGATGGGGGGAACGTCCTTCTGCATGGCGGGACCTGGAGATCAGGCTGTGCCAAGGGCTGGGGGCACCTTGCTTGCCATAAAGCCACCACCACTGCATCTGGAAATCCATTTTGCTGGATGGCTTGGCTGTTTTGCTTGGAGCTGCTCCTCTGAGAAGCTTTTTTTTTTCCTGGAGAGGAGAAAGAAATCCCAAAGGAGGCTCTTTTTAACCATGATGGAGTAAAAGAGGGGGACAGCATCAGTGGTGGGGGACTGTGCAGGTGGACCTCAGCAGGCTGAAGGTCTGCATGCGGGGTGCATTCCCCCTTGGACACCATCCCGCTCCTTGTAGGCTCTGTGTGATGGGGCAGGACACCCATGGGTGCTGGGGGCAGGAGACCCCCACCTTGTTAAGAGCCTCAATGCCCTTGGCTTTGCTGTACGAGTGGTTGCACAGCAGCTGTGGCCAAAGCTCCTGGGCATCGATGGGGTGCAGAGCGTGGTGGACAGCCAGAAAACGTGGCTTTTGGGATTGTATTTGAATGCGGGTGACCTGGTCACGCTGCTGGTTGATGTCAACCTCCAGAAAACGTATCTGTTCATCGCGTGTGGCTTTACCCCACCGAAGAGGAAAACCCAAATCTACTGCCCTGGGTTGGAAACATGGGTGAAATGGGGAGCTTGGGACGGGCTTCTGCAGAACAGAAGGGGATGGGGGAGGAAAAAAGTGCAGGACCTTAATTTGAACCATTCTGGAGATTTATTTTTATTTTTCCTTGATGTGTTTTGTGTTATTGAAGCGGCCAGCTTACCAAGAAGTTTATTTTTAATCCTTCCCATGAGATCCCTTTGATAAAATGTCTCTAAAATAGGAATATATATAGTTTAATATATTTATATATATTATTTATGTATCTTTCGTATGTTTTTATTTGTATATATTTATATATATATATATATTTTAAATATATATATGCTCATACTGGTTACCTTTCTAATAGTCCCAGTGATGCCCCATTTACCTCTGGAAGTCTTGCAGGGCTGGTGGAAGGGAGATCTCCCAGCACAGAAGCAAAGTCATCCTGAAAGGACTAACCCCCCAGACCCACCCTTTTTCTTAGGATCTTGTGTCTCAGCATCCCGTGCCCAGGCGCCGGTGCCTTTTTCATCTTCCCTGCCTCGCCTGCAGCAAGTCCCGCTCCTCGGGACCGCGTGTTTGCTAAATCAGATCAGAGCCGGGCAGCGAGGAGGAGGAGGGTGGACATGAAAATTTAATGCCTCTGTATCTCTAAAGGCTGGAAATCAGGCTGCTCCGGGTGTTTTTTATTTTTTACCATCTCGTACATCGGTGATTTTAGCGTTTTAAATGTTTAAAGAGCTGCTCCCCCCGCCAGGAGCTGCAGCAGGGACCCTTGATCTGATGCTTGGGGAGGATGGAGATCTAATACCTCTTTTTTTTTTTTTATTATTATTTCATGTGGGGCTTGGCTATAAGGCAGGAGTCCGTATCCACTCTTCTTGGCAATAAACCTTCCTTTCTTCTTCAGAATGAGAGAATAGCGCCGGTCCAACAGTAAATAAAGGTTATAATACCCAATATAAACATTCATTGGCGTCCTACACCCACATGTCTGCATGTTGCCTGGTTACAAGTAGAAAAGGCTAGTGGCTTATTTATCTAGGAAATATGTCCTGGGTATAACCTCATGTCTGAATTTAAACCAGTGTAATTCACTCCGAGCAAACAACAGGATAGGTGATCTCAGTGTGATTTGTCTCCTTGCCCCCTGTAATTTTCCAGCTCACCCCAAATAAACCTTATTTCCAGTGACTGAAGCCTCCAAATGAGGAGTTTGCGCCGGGCTGACAGCATCGGTGAATAACCTGCCAATGATTTAATTGCGGTGGGTGGCTATTTTTGAGCTCGTGAGCCAAGCTGAGGGCAGTCGTTCCTGTCTATTCTCAGTCCCCGACCGCTTTCCTGGAGCGGAGCATCTTCTCCCATCCCCGCCGCTGGGGGCTGAGCCAGATGGGCTGTCTGTCGGCGATGCTGCAAGGTGAGGCAATGAACTTGGAAGGCTGGCTGGGTCCCTGACTCCCCTTTTCCACTCTCTCCTGCTGGTTTTTGGTCCGTGCTTGCTATGCCTGACCCCATTTCCCATCTCTTCCTTGGGTCCTTGTGAAATCTGGCCCTCCTTACTTCTTCAGGTTACTTCTAGGTGAGATCCAGCATTGGGTCCCACCTCCCTGAAGCGACCTCCAGGCTGGGATGTCCCAGCACAACATCCAACCTGTCTATAGAGCCTGAGCCAAAGAAAACCTTTCCCCGTAGATGTGAAACTTTTCCCACTCTAAACGCTGAGATGAATTTATTTATTTCCCACTGAAATCCAAGCCTGGGCTCCGTAGAAGGTGCTCGTGTGCAGCATTAAGTGATTTATGGTACCACATTTGTGGTGGATCTATTCTTTGTGTCCCAAGGCGTTTCCATGCAGCTGAGGACCTGTGAACTTTGAGGAGTTAACAACATTATTTTGCTTTTTACTGCATTGACATAAAGCGTCAATATTACCTTGACTTCTTTCAAGAAGCCAATTGGCAGGGTTGTTCATTAGGAAATGGCTCAATAAAAGTGCTTTTTTAAAAATTTATTGAATCTATAAAAGGAAGTAATATCATGAACAAATGGAATGATACCAAAAATTACATCCTTTTTGTCCTCGCAAAAACCCGTGTGCCGCAAAGCGGCATCTGTAAATCTTGGTGGGAATTCCCAGCAGCTGCTTAATTTGGCCCCCACCAGGTAATCAATATGTGAGGCTGTTACATTAGATGGATTTGTGGGTGTTCGGGGAATGCCTTTTTCTAGCGCTGATGGCCTTTCCCACCTGGCTGCGGGGGAAGAATGAGGCTTGGCATTGCTGTCGATTTAGATAGCCTCTCCATGGGCTTAGAAATGGGCTTAAGCACCACCTTGGGCACCGTCTGCCTTCAGCAGAGCTCTCTCCTGCCTGTAGAAGCAGCTCTCTTGCTGCCAGGAGAGGTGTGGGACTCCTTCCCTTGAGATGGAGATGCTCAGCACCGGCAGTGGGGCACGGCTGAATAAGGGTAAGAGCAGAAAATCCGGGTCCCTGCTGCCTCATCACTCCAAAACATCTGCCAGCTGCTCGGAGGTGGGCATGGGGGCATTTGGACCATCTTGGGAATGGTCATGGATGCTGCAAGCGCTCAGAGCCTGTAGAAAGCGGGGGCGACAGAGGTGTCAGGATGAAACGTTCTTGATGACGCTGGTCTGTGGAGGGAGCTCAGCGTGAGGACGTGGTCTGGGATGGAGGGACCAGCAGCTCCCCACTGACCCTCTCCAGCATGGGTTGCTTTGCTTATCTCCATCAGTCTCAGCCATTCGGGCTTCGCAGTCTCGGCATTTTCCATCCCTCATCCCAAAGAAAATCTTCTCGTGCTTAATATCCCTATTTTTAAGTCTCTTGTTTCAAGGCTTTTATTGGCTTGTCCTCTTGTCAAACCAAACACGAGCTGCGCGGCCAGAGGCATTTATCAGAAGAGCAGGGCTTTTCTTCCAGGCGGAAAACCCCAAGGTTGGAAACCTCAAGTCGGGGAAAAAAGCACAAGCAATTACCTTGGATCGGCCACATTTGATATGTCATCGCCTGGCTGCAAACGCTGCACTTATTTACCCGCCCGTCGGGAAGAGGAAAGAGCGATGCCCTTATTGTCCATTCGTCTCTGCTCCGCTCCTCGCCTGGTTTGACGGGGCTTGGGGCCGTCCGCTGATAAATCTTTGATTCCCGGGATCCAAGGTGATGCTCTGCTTCTCGGTGTGCTAAGAGTAAAACATCACCCAGGGCGCGCGTACGTGAGTGCAATCGCTTACGTTTCTTAGCTGATAGGGGCTGGGAAGGACATTTTTATTTCGTTTCTTTATTCTCTCAGCTCGAATGAAGCCAGTATTGGAGAAAGTGGTTTTCCCTGGGCGGCGAGTGCTCGGGAAGGGGTGGAAGGACCCTGTTTAGGTTTGTGGAGCTGCCAGAGGGAGGGCATTTCCCTGTGGCTAGCTCAGCAGGCAGCCCTGAGGAGAGGCACGGGCCACGAGTTATTCTTCTTCCTGCCATGCAATGGCAGCAACGTGCCCGGCCTTTCCCCACGGATTTCGACCTTGGGGTGCAGAATGTCCTGCAGCAGCCCCCTGGGGCAGGGGGTAGGTAGCCTTGGACTCTACCTGCCCTCAGCCCTTTTTTACCCCAACCCCTCTTTTTCCACCCAGAGCATCCGCAGGTGGCCTCCTCTTTGTCTTCTGGGATCTTTGCAGAGAGGGCTAAAATACTCCAAGTTGTCAGCACATGTTGGTGGTGGTTTCACCTTTCTCCATCTTAAACTTGCTTCCTCCTTTGATCCCCGGGAGATCATAGAATCGTCTAGGTTGGAAGGGACCTTAAAGATCATCTAGTCCAACCATCAACCTAACTCTGACAAAAAAAATAAATAGGAAATAAAAATTACTAAACCATATTCCTGAGGGCTATGTCTACCCATCTTTTGAATGCCTCCAGGGATGGTGCCTCAACCATCAACCAGAGATGCGACTCTGCCATTGCCATGTCCGCCTCATTGCAGTGGGAGCCACTCTTCTCCCACACAGACTGAAGCGCCGTGGTCCATGCTGGAGACACAGCTCCTCGAGGAGAGCCATCCACTGCAGGCGTCTCCTAGATGATGCTCTGGGGTGGGTTGTGCATCCAGCTTCGCCTTCCTGATGAGGTGGACATCTTGACCTTCCCTACCAGATCTTTGGACCTACCTGCTCCTGCTGGAGAGGAATAAGTGAGTCACTGAAGCAGGGAGGGGATGGGATGAGGAGTGAGAACGCGCTGTTTCACCAAGCTGGGGAGCATTAAATGATAATGGAGACATGTTTGTGTAGTGGCTGCATATGGGCTTGCTCCCTTCAGCGGTTTCCCATTAATAAGTCTTTGTGAATGTTCCCAGGCATATAAACTTTAAATAGATAGCTTGTCAGCTGGGAACTGAGCCTTTCATAGATCTCTTTGATGGAACAGTTTTTAAGAACAAAACAGGGGGCAGGGAGGGAAAGTTTGCTGCCCTCCATCCATAAAAGATGAATGGGTCGCCGGAAGATGCTGTCAGAGAAGCTAAACAGCTATTTGGATGATGGTGGGTTTGATGCCCAAAGGGGGGTCCTCCATCCCAATACCTTTCCTGCCTCACAAAGTATTCCTGCCTTCAGTTTCTTTTAAGCAAGATCTTAGCTGTGTCAAAGAAGAACTCACCTCCTTTCTCTGCTCATTTCTGTGGGTCTGACTTTCACCCACTCCAGCAGGAGACAAGAGCTCCTTGGAAATCCCTTAGAAATTCTTATTTAGGGTTTTTTTTTTCCCCCTCCTTAATATTTCATGAACTCTGGGAGCCAGAGGACAGGAGAGCACAGCAGCTGAGCTGAACTCTCCAGGCAGAGAAGCCAAGAGTTGCCCAATGATTGCAGACAGCCAATTTTAGGACATTGGTCTTCCAGATCATGGGTCTGGATGCTGCCTGAAAGCAGCCTTGGGTGGATGTGAGATGGTTAAAGGTGGAAATAATGACATTTTCCCTTTTAGAGGTTCCAGCCAGATGTAGCACTCTGCCTGCACCTTTCTCAGGTGTGTCTCGTGGCTCCTAGCTGCTGTGGTGGGAACCAGAGCTCGCTGGGAGACAATCTAGAGGGACATCAGAGGGGTGGAACGGCTTGTGTGTGAAGAAAACTTAAATAACCCGCTTCTCATCAGCATAGGGAAGGGATGACGGATGGGGTTGGTGACAGAGGTCTATAAACACCTGAGCGGCGAGGAAAGGCGAGGAGGGAATGATTATTCTTCTTCACAAGCCAAGAACCATCAGTTGGAAGAAGTTTTAAAACTAAGGCAGGGCTTGTTTGCGCAGTCCATCATTCAGCTCCGTTGTGTTAGAGGTGCAGCATCCCAGGCAGGACCTGGCGGTGATGGGTCCAGCTGCTTGGAAACCGTGTGGATAGATCCCCTCTCATTTTGAAGCAGGAGTTTTAGAATTCCTCTCCATTTTTTTGGAACCAGTCACGGTGGGTTTTGCTCCCTATATCTACATTCGGTTTTTGCTTCATCTCCAGGGGCGAGTGAAGTGGCAAATGGCTCATGAGGGATTGTCTTCTCCTCTAGCTCCAGGCAGACTTTGCAATCCAGCTCCTTTCCAAGCCCTCTGAGCACTGCTGACAACCCAGCTGCAGTACACAGTTGTCCTCTGGGCGAAGGAAGGGTTCAGAGAGGGAGGTTAGACCACAAGGGTATGTTGCAGGGAGGTAGAATTCATGTTCCGTGGTGCTCATCTCCATGTTGTGCCCAGAGATGACACGGGTGCAGAGGTGAAGTCCATCCTGGGGGTTCCCCTGGATGATGGAGGTGGTGTTTGGGGGTACTGGCTGCTCTTGGTTTGTGGCAACATCTACCTTCCCCCAGTCCTGGGCAAGGCAAGGCTTCCTCATCACTTTCAGAGCCCTGGGGAATTGAGGCTCATCCTTGTGTTAAATGTAAAACTCCACCTCAGCCTCCAACTGGGGCCTCTGTAGCAAGTCTTCTCCCAGGGGATGTCATCACCGCTTGACCCCTACGAGTTCCCATCTCCCCACCTCCACTTTAAAGAGCATTTTCTCAGTTTGTGTGAGACAATTCATTTCTGATCCCACCTCTCAAGGTCAGGACATGTCTGGAAAGGGTCTAGTTCGCCTCTCCATGTAGCCTTGAGATGCCCAGACACATGAGATATTGGGGGATGGTGCAGTGATCTCCAGAGCTTTCCCTTTCTGTGTTAAATAACTGGAAAAGAGCATTATTTTTTTTCCATTAAACATTCATTTGCAAGTGGTGAGGCTTCTGAGGATGCAATTAGCTGAGTTCTCCTCCTCCATTGGCTCTCTCCAAAGCTTCTTGGGATCACTCTTTTTCTCCTAATTTTATTCTTTCTTAGCTCGTTTGCAACTTGCTTAGTTTTTCCTGGACACCGAGCGGTGCAGATCCTTGCCAGTCTCAGAAGTGAAGACAAAATAGTGAATACAGGAGATGAGATCTGGCCCAGTTACTCCTCATAAAAACCCCAAACACCTCTGAAAGAGCATTTCTTCGCATCTAGACCTTTCTTCTTCCATGTGCTGCCTCCTCTAACACCGTTTCAGCTCTCCAAGTGCAAACCCTGCTCTCTGGGTGGTTCTTCTCTAGGAGTATCAGGGCTAGTGAGGCAACTCTCCTGGTCCTAGGTGGGAGTACGCAGGAGGAAGGTGGGGACCGTGGGCAGATCTTCCACTGAGTGGTACTTACCTGAGCGTTTCCCTCGTGCCACCCAGGGTGTTGGCAGCTGGGTATCTCAGATGACCGGTGGTTGGTTTGCAGTAACGAGGACTGACTGATGGATTTACAGTGGCCTGCAGCTGAACCAGCCAAGCTCTGCAGGCCCCCACCATGTACCCAGGCTCCGCACTGGGGGAGTGAGACAGATTCTTCTTAACTACATCTATTTGCCTTTTTTGGTTGGCTTTTTTATTTTTTTTTTCCTTTTTGCCCTAGTTCCTGTTTGTTTTTGCTCTTTTTTTCCATTCAACCACCCCAGCCATCATCTGGATGTCTGACCCCCCAACTTCAGCAGGTGTGAGGCCAAGGTACAGACTTTATTTCCAGGAGCAGGCTCTCCACGTGGGGCAGCTCATATTCAGCAGGCATCTGCAAAATCCTTGGGCTGGCTTCCTCTCCTTCACGGTGTCCTTAAGTCCTGCCTTCACTCCTAGCTTCCCCTTCAGCAATCCTTTCCAGATCTCTGCCTTGGAAAACCCTTCTCTTGGAAAGCCCCTTCTCCTCATCCTCAGCTTCCCTGGGTTCCAGCAGCTTGATGGCCAGATCCTGGCAAAGCTTTAATAGCTCTGTCCCATCACCGGCGTGGCTTCTTGCTTTCCTGGCAGGAGATGGTTTGCATCCCCCCTGCCCTGGTCCCATGGGTCAGTGCATTTCTGCAACCAAAAGGGCTGTGAGTGGGTGGGCGAAAGGAAAATTTGGGGTCTCAAACTTCTGTTGCAAACTTTGGCTGAGAAAAATGAAATGTGGCATCACTCCCGTTGGTTCAAGGACAAGAGAAGGCCCATCTGCTCCTACCTTCCAGCAGTCAGAGGACAGGAGGCAGCTCTGCCCTGTTTTCCTCCTGTAAAATGCAGGGAAGAGGATGTCTGGCTCCTTGGAAATGCTCTATAGCTGGCAGGTGGGCAGCTTTGCTCTCTCAAATGATCAGCTTCTGAAGAGTTAAAATACTGTGTAAAAGAGTCCTCAGTTAGACCCCTGATGATGGGGCATGTCACCTCTGAGACCCGTTGTCAGGCTGCTTTTCCCGCATGGGGTCATGTTTCCTCTACACCCCAAAGGTTGGTTGTGTGCTGAGGGACCCTCCTGCTGTCCCGTCCCCCCGCTCCCGGGTCTGAAATTAGGGTTGAGATTGATTAAGATTTATTCTTTTTAATTAAGATTGAGAGGCTGGAACCCCAGGGTGCACCAGCCTCAGGAAGAAGGACAATTATGCAGCAATTACACAGCCTTGTAATCACATTATACATGGGATTGTAGACTGAGATCTACCAAAGCCATTGTAAATGGGTCAGCAGCAAACCCAGGAGATGCTAAATGACTTGGGCACCTTCAGCTCCTTGCCGAGGGGCTCGGATTTGGGTTGGAGAGGAGATGCTAGCTGAGAACTCGTATCTCAGTGAACTTCTATCGCCGTCACCCCACAGCATCTATCAGCACCTCCCTGCCCCGCAGGCATCTGGGTCCCTTCCCTCTTCTCCTCATTGAGTGGACTCTGCCTCAGCATCACTGCAGAGCTGGGAGACGGCGAGTGCCTCCTCCCAAACCAACATCTCTCAGCTCATCCCTCCTCCTCCTCCATGATGGTACATGGGGCTCCCCAGGTCTGGGCAGCCCCCCCGGTCCCTGCTTTTTACTCCACTTGAAGAGGAGTAAAAACTGGGCAAGCCTACGCCGTTCTTCCTCATAGCACCCCCCCGGGTGCTATTTCCAGCCTGGGGGATTTCCTTGGGAGATGAAAGCCCAACTGTATATGTACAGGGAGATCGAAACAGGCCATAAAGGTGTTTTGGAGACACGATCTGAAAGGTGTCAGGCATCTCTGACTTGTTTGCCAAGCTGGAATCGCTCAGGGTCTTGGGTACGTTCCAGTTTAGGTCTCCTGGTTTAGAAATACACCTTGACCTGGCTTGATCCAGAGCCAGCTTGGATTTTTCTCCAGCCCCATAGCCCCAGGGTGGCAGAGCTGCCACGTGGGTGCCAGTGATGGGGACACGGCCTGTTTGCTCCCAGGATGGCCAAACTTCTGCTGAAGCCCACCCTCTTGTAAGGAGGGAGCAGAAGCGCAAGAAGCATGAATTCACTCTTGTTTCTCTTCGGTTCGGTGCTGGGTTTTAAAAAAAAATATATGAATTTCCCCTCCATTCAAAGAGCTGGGCAGCAGCACGGGTGGTGTTCCCGTGCCCTGCTGCCTGTACACCCCTTCCTCCTGGACCTGCCTTTGGACCCCAGGAGTTACGTTATTCAGTGTTTCTCCTGCTGGATGCAGAAATTTCAGATTCCGATACCGTCTCCTCTCCTGGTTTTCATTCCCTTAATTCTTCCTCTCCGGTTGTTTCTAATTAGCAATGCTAACCCACGCTGCACTTGCCTTTTTATCCTCTGCTAAAAGCAGGCTTGGGCTGGAATTAAATGGAGTGATGTGGGCTCGGTGCTGCTTTTTCCCTCCGAGGGAGTTGGGGTACGGGGTCAATAGGAGCTGTGTTGAAGCCAAATAGGTTGCTGATGTGGTTTATGAGCCTTAGGATGGTGTTAACCCAGGGGAGCTTTTGCTACCCTTGCCTGGCTGACCCCACTCTCTTCTTGCTTGTAGAGAGCCAAAAAAAATGCTCATCAACAGGGTGAGCAGGCTCAGTGGCGGAGAAGGTGGCTCCGGTGGGTCCCCGACCTCAGGGGAGGTCACACCTGGGTGGCATGCGAAGGGGAAACCACCCCACAGAAAGTTTCCTTTCTCCTCCCTATTTTTCTAGGAGGACAGAGAAGTCCTTGAGGAAGCAGCATCCCTTTGCCTAGTGATGCTCTGCGCTTATCCTCATCTGGCATTTCTCGCTCGCTGGCTTCTTTTTATTCTTTTCTCGCAGTTTACAAATTAGTCAGCCTTGCCCAGTGAGGGAGAATTGATTCTTATGGCGAAACACCTTTTTTTTTTTTTTAATTTTTTTTTTCTTTATTCCCTCTTTTTAAGCCTCTAAAAACAGCTTTTCATTTCCCCTGAAAGCAGCCGGGAGAGCTCCGAGACGAACCCAGACACCTTGTCACACACTCGCGGAGAGCTGCGAAAACAGTCTGCTCCCCCCTCGCCGGGCTGGTAGTGAGAAATTTTCTTTTCTGGGCTTAAAGGCGGTGTCTGGAAAGCATCTGGGGAGGTCAGGGCTGGCTTGCTGGTGGCACGGGGGCTGGGGATGGTGGCTTTTTGGCAGGGTGGCTCCTTAGACCCTGTCTAGCTGGTGTAGGGAGCTGCATCTGCGGGACCCAGGGGACGGGGAGGGGGGAGAGAGGATGCTCCTGCCTCCTTGGAAATGGACCTGTGTCGTCCAAGAGTGAGGGGGTGCAGCCACTGTCATAGAATCATATGGGGTTGGAAGGGACCTCTGGAGATCATCTAGTCAAACCCCCTGCCAGAGCGGGTCTACCTAGAGCAGGTTGCACAGGAACTTGTCCAGGCGGGTTTAGAATGTCTCCAGAGAAGGAGACTCCACCACCTCCCTGGGCAGCCTCTTCCAGGGCTCTGCCACCCTCAAAGCGAAGAAGTTCCTCCTCATGTTTAGGTGGAACTTCTTATGTTCAAGTTTGTGCCCATTTCCTCTTGTCCTGTC
>JAOXNO010000070.1:19590093-19612864 GCA_028565335.1 Limnodromus scolopaceus | reverse complement strand
CCTGGGGTTCTTCCTCCCCAGGTGCAGGACCTTACATTTGCCCTTGTTGAACCTCATGAGGTTCTTCTCTGCCCAGCTCTCCAGCCTGTCCAGGTCACGCTGGATGGCGGCACAGCCCTCTGGAGTGTTGGCCAGCCCTCCCAGTTTGGTGTCATCAGCCAACTTGCTGAGGATACACTCTGTCCCCTTGTCCAGGCCATTGATGAATATGTTGAACAAAACTGCACCAAGTATTCAACCCTGGAGGACACCACTGGTTACAGGCCTCCAACTCGACCCTGCTCTATTAATGACAACCCTCTGAGTCCTGTCACACAACCAGCTCTCTGTCCACCTCATTGCCCCCTCATCTAGCCCACACTTCCTCAGTTTCCTAATGAGGGAGACATTGTCAAAAGTCTTGCTGAAGCCAAGGTAGGTGACATCTGCTGCTCCCCCCTCATCCAGCCATTGACGGGATGAGGTATGGGGATCTCCATCTCCCAAGGTGGGCATGAGCTGGTGAGATGGTGAAAGGGAAGGGGAAAGACAAGCAGCCGGGGAAAATACAAGCAGTTAGGTTAGCTCAGCGCTGGAAAAATCATGGAGCAAGCTGTGATAAGCAGGCAGCGCAATGGAGAGAGCCTGAGAAGATGCTCTTGGAAAGGGGGATGTTGGGGGGGCGGAAAACAAGATGAGGGGAAGGAGGAATGGAGACGTCAAGAAAACAAAGAGGATGAAAGAGGTTTGGTGACTCAAGAAAAGCCATAAAAAACCCTCCCTGGGGTTAGTGGTACCCCAAGGTAATGCCATGGAGGGAGGAGGCCACACCTACCATCCCCGCACCTCCCATCCAGGGCTTTCAGTGATGCGGGGGGGTGGGGGGGGCTGGGGACCATCTGCTTGATTCCAGCACATATCAAAGCCGACAGCCAAAGGGCAGCATCTGCAGCTCGGGGCTGCCGGCTCCCCCGGCCTTGGCACGCAGGGGCCACTTGGGGATGCCTGGCACAGCACCAGGCTCCCGTGGCCACCTTTCCTGGTAGATTTTAGCCCCCCCTGGAAGCTGCCCCATCACCAACCAGTTTCCTGGGTTAGATATCTCTCTGATGAGATCCAAAATCCTCCAAAAAAATCCCCCATGGATGCAGGAGCTGGCTGGGAACCCACCTTCCAGTGCCCACAGATAGTACTTGACGGTGTTGAGCTCCTTCTCCATGTCGCCCGGGACAGCCGGGCTCTCCGAGGGCACCAAGCCAAACTGGACCAACAGCACCACGATGTCCTTCGTCATTCCCGCCCGCACGATCTGGATGGTGGGGACGACGGCCACCAGGAGCAGCAGGGCCACCTGCAAGGGAACGGGTGCCATGTGAGCCCCCCGCCCCGGCATCCCACCACTGAGGCATCGCTTTAGCTTAAAGACTCAAGGCTGGCTGAGCCCTGGAAGCACATGGCCGGTTACTGCGGCTCAGCCGAGGGATGGTAATACCTCGAGGCACGCTAATACCATCCCCGTAGCCAACATTGTGGTGTGGCAACGACCCCTGGGCTCCTCTGCCTCCAGAGGATGGAGGCAGGGAGGAGTATTGAACCATCGACATCACCTGGTAGACAGCGATGACAGCCGTGGTTACGGACAGGACGAGCTTCAACGGGATCCGGAAACCTGGAAATGCAGAGTGGAAGGAGAGGAGTTGGGATGTGGGATGGTGGTAGGGGAAGAGAAGAGGAGGTTGCAACCTCCTCTTGTTCCCCCAACCTTGTGGGATGTTGAGGGGGAGAGAAGAGGAGGTCCCAACCCAACCCAACCCAGCAGCCAAAGCAAACGCCCCAGGGGAAGAACACTGGAAGAGGGCACTCAAGTATTAATTGGGATTTCCCCAGGGAAAGGATGCGTAGCTGGGAGAGGTTTCTCCATACTTTGGCTGGATGGATTTCCTTCCTCTTCATCCTCTTTTCCCGCAAGCCTATGGAAACCTCATGGGGCCACAGCACCGTGTCCCAGCAGCCACATCCCTTGGGGTGCCACCACCCAGGATGGCCCCTGCTTCTCCCACGGGCAGAGGGGGCGAGGAGTAGGTCCCCATTCCTGAGTTGTTGGGGATTTCTATCCCCTCATCGTAGATTTTATCCCCTTATCAAGCACCAGCCTGCAATATTAGCCCAACCCACGCCGCAACCTCGCCGCCACAGCCCACCCGCTGCCCCCACGGTGATGGGGGGGGGGGTCCCTCTCCCCACCCCAAACGGCAACAGTTTGTGGGAAGCCGAGGCGTCACACGTGCGGCAGCTGCCGCGGCGCAGATGCTGTGGGGAAGGAGCCAAGAAAGGCATTTGCTCTCCCTGGGGAGGGGGAAGGCAGCCTGTTTGGCCGAGCTGCCAAGAACCCAGCCCGCAGCCCACCTTCCTCGGGAGTGTAGATGTAGGAGCATAAATACGTCCGGACCCTTGATAGGATGCTCTCTTCTATCTTCGCGGAGCTGGAGGGGGAAGGAGAGGGTGAAAAACGTCTTCCTGGGGAGCAGGGACCATCTCTGCTCCCGTTGCAGCCGGGCAGGGCTGGCAGAGGGACTCGCTGGTCTCAGGGAGGTGCCATCCTTACCTCCCCTTCCGAGGGCGCCTGGACAGGACAGCCTTTAGGTACTTCTTGTAATACCCTCTCCCTGTAACCTTAAGGAAAAGGGCAATAAATTGCCCGATTCGGGCACAGGGACACGCTCAGGGCAGGGAGAGGTGACTCTGCCTTTTGGGGAGGCTCTCAACAGAACATCTGCATCCCACCCAGCTGACATCTCCTTGCTCGGCCACCCAGCCATCACCACCCACAGCACCCTCTCTTTGCACAGGACGGGGGTGAGGGGCTCCCAGCCCTCGTCCGGATAATGAAAGTGACGGCAGCAAATCTTCCGGCACCGCAAAGGTGGAAATAAATCTCAAGAAAGCGGCCCCAAACCAGTAACACAGCCAAAAATTCCCATTCCAACCAGCCAGCTCCCAGCAAGAGCCTGGGGGTCACTTCAGTCCATGCTTGGGCTGACGGCTTGCCTTTTTTTTTTTTATTTTATTTTATTTGAAGTTTGTTTTTCCTCCTCTCTTCCCAACAAAGCCCAGCATTTCCCAAAGGGCCGGGGATTATCCAGCCTGCCGGGAAAACAAGGCGACCCCAGTCCCGGCCTGAATGGGATGCATTGATGCCTTAAGCCTCTTGTACTAAGGAGTTTACTCCAAAGATGGATTTTTCACTCCCTCTCCAAATCCAGAGCCGTGACCCGTGCCGGGAGACGGATGGAGGGAAGGCAGCTCCCAGTGCAGGAGCAACGTGGGGAACACGTGTTCTGGGAGCACCCCAGTTCTCCCAGTCCCCAAGGCAGACAGAAGGGCTGCGGGGCAAGAGAGGTCCCGAAACCACACAGGTCCATCAAGGGGTTCTCCCATGTGCTACCACCCCGCTCCCCGAGTCGCCACGTGGATCTTCATTACCTCCTTATCCAAGGTCTCCTCCTGCTCGGTGAAGCTCCTGATGAGCAGGGCTGGGTACCAAAGGCTTAAGAGCACGAGGCAGAGGATGATGGGGACGTAAGAGAGGGTGGAGTAGTACCTGTATATCTGGGGAGAAGCAGAGCTGTCACACGTGGGACCACCCCAGCTTGGTGGTCTTGTTGCCTGAGCAGGTGGCACCTTCATGTCACTTCAAGGAGGTGGTGAGAAAACCACCTCCAACCCTGAGGCCGCACCAGCCCTTTCTCCGGGCAGTGGGACACGCACCTTCGGCGACTGGGGACAATCCACCTTCTGCCAGATGTGGACCACGCAGTGGCACCAGGAGAGCAGGCAGCCCACGAGGTAGCTGAGCCTGTGCCGGACAGTGGCACAGGCAATCAGGGGGTAGTAGAAGGCAGGGTAGTAGAGCAAAGCCAGGATCTTCCAGTACTCTAAAATGGGATGGTGGGAAGAGAGGGAGGGAGAGCAAAGCGGGGAAGAGAAGGCAGCGCCCTCAGTATGGACCAGAGTGAACAGGCTGCTCAGAGGGTGCCACCCAAAGCTGCACGGCTCCTGGGTGGGGAGGAGCTGGGTGTCCATGGGCCAGGAGGGTGCTCCCCTTACCCCGGGTGCTCTGGGAGGAGTTGGTGATGAACGGCAGAGGGTCCCTGTCCAAGACCAGCACGCACAGGGAGGAGAACAGGATGCCGAACACCGCAGCCACCAGCCCTCGGTTGCCTTCCTCCTCCAGAAAGTTGGCCGGGCTGCAAAGCCAAGGAAAGGATGAGCCTGACACCAGCTCACGGCCACCCTGTCCCCACCATTCTCCGCCCCAGAGCTGCTTTACCCCGTGCTGCACCTCAGCATCCCTCCACCCACGGGGTGACAGGGACCCTGGGGACGGGGTGAGGGTACCTGAGCAGTCCTGGGACACCGTTCCAGCAGCTCCGGTGGAGACGCTTGCGCTTCACCAGCAAGGACAAGCCCATGAGCACGGCCAACTGCCAAAAACCCAACGGAGGGAGCAATAAATGCACGAGGAAGGGGTTGGAGGTAGAGGGCGGCGGGGGGGGGGGGTCGCTTCGGACATGCTGCTCTGTCATGGGAGCCTCTGCAGAGACACCATCTCCATCCAACACCCTAAATACAGCCACGGCCAAGACAAGGCACAGGCGCTTCTCAACCTGCTCTGATGAGTTATGGGCTCTAAACGCTTCAGAGGGACCAATTCCGGGAAAAAAATGAAAATAAATCAAAGCTTTTCACTGACGACAGGCAAAGCCTGGAGCTCTGCAAGTCCCTTGTTAGAACATCCCAGCTCAGACCTCGCTCCAGCTCAAGCTGAAGAGCCCAGACCTGCCGTTTGGGAGTAGGTGGGCACAATCTGAGCTTGGGGGGCTGGGGGCTGGAGCAGGGAGGGGGGACACAGCAAATATGACGTCGGGGCAGATAATCCACCAGGTGGGACTCGGTGGGTACTTACAGAGACGGGTGCCATGCAGATGTGATAGAGTCTGGGAGAGACGGTGGGGTCACAGTCTGGGATTACGCTGGGAAACATGCTAGAAAAAGGAGGTGTGTGTGGGGGGAAATGAAAATAAAATAATGAATGGTTATATTTAGTCCTAAAAGGACAAAGCAAAGATGCCGGGGTAACACAGCGGTGACGGGGGCGGGGGGGGGTTCGGTCTGATGCTGAGAAGGAGCAAACCCCTGAAGAGCTGGGTTGCACAACGGTCAATAAGCAGGGATGAAGTCACCCTCACGAGACGATTTTATGATCAAGGTAGAGAGATAACATCTGGGAGGGGCCCCCGAACTGGTCCCCCCCCCCCGCCCCCGGGGGCTGGGCCACCTCCCTGCACGTAGAGGGATGAACGGGAGATCAGCAACGAGGGATGAAGCCCCCCTCCCCGTTACCTCTTTTACACCCCTACCTCTTCTTGCTCCATCTTTTTGAGCGATGCAGCCTGCGAAGCAGCTCTTCTTGCTGCCTAAAGGCACCGCCCTTATTAAATGCCAGCTGAAGATCCCTTGCAGGACACCTTCCCATGGGACAGGGACCACCCCCAAAGCTGGGGGGGCGGCGGAGGCGATGGCTGCCACATCCCCTCACCCAGCCAAGGCCAGCCCAGCAGGCGTGCCAGGCTTTGCTTTATTTATTCACACTCTGGCCTCCCTTACATCCCTTAATCTCCGCTTTGCCGCAGCCCTCCTCCTCTCCCCAAGGCCAGGCGCCATCCTGCCCGGCCACCTTCACCCAGTGCTGGGCAGCAGATCCCCGTGCCGGGGAACTGAACCCCCTGAGCCCCAAAAAAACTCACAGGGGAGGAACCCCAAACTCTGAGCCCCACGGGTTCAGAGTTTGGAACCCGTATCCTCCCAAACTCTGCAGCGCTGGTGGGGTGGGCAGAGATGGGAGACCAGCCGAGCCCCCGTGAGCAAGGCTGCAGGGAAGGGTCTGGTAGTGAAATTCGGATTTCTCAGGCATCATGTGTCCAAGGCTGTCACCAACCTGCCCAGAAAAGGCTTTCTAGGACCAGCTGCCATTAGCAAAGCTCTGGGATTTTTTCCCCCCCTTTTTTTTTTCCCAGCCCTCTGCCAACGGGTGGCCTTGGATAGATCAGAAAGTTCCTGCTGCCCCAGAATATCCAGGCTCTGGAAGTGCAGGGCAATCCTCCACACGGCTGAAAGCTCAGGGACACCAAAACTCTTTTTGGTGTCACCGGGGCTTCCCCACCTAAATCCAGAGCATCCAGGAGCCGTCAGACAAGCAAAACCCCCTGTGCTGCCTCCATCCCTTCACCAGCCATGGCTTGCTGCAAAGGAGGACACCCAGAAAATACCCCAAAGGTTTTGGGGTCACGCAGGGTGGGGGTTTGCCTGGAAAAAGTGGGGCTGGGCAAGGATTTCAAAGGCTGTTTTGCAAGGCAGAAGATTAAGGATGGGGAGGATCCCTTTGGGCTGGTCACCTGGGATCTCCTCCTGCTTGTCCTCAGAATTAGGTATCGGTCAACGGAGCGGTGTAAAACCCACCCGCAGAGGGTTAAGTCAACAGAGGGACGATAGATACCAATCCATGTGGGACCCCTTGGATAATTATCCCACTTCTCCGTGCCTCAGTTTCCCCGCCTGATAGCACATCTCTTGTCTGTCCCTGGGAAGGGCAGGAAATGCTGGGTCCTGGCTGTGAGGTGGGGCTCTGGAGTCCCGTTCCCAGGGCAAAACCCAGCCCATGCAGCGCTGCTTTCGGGAGCACACCCCGTTAAAGAGCGGATCTTTATGGATGGAGAGGGAATAGGCTTTACAAAGACCAGTTGACACATCAGTTGTGGGGAGAAGGAAGACATCCCTGCAAGCCCAGGGATGCTCAGCTCTATTTTGCAGGCAGGAAACCTGTCCAGAGTCACCGTGCCTTGCAGGGACCTGGCCGAGCCCACTCCCCACCAAAGCACCTTAAAGAAGTGAAGCATTTTTAGGGGGGCCAAAACTAGCCTTTTTTAAATCACCTCCCACTCACCCGGCCATAAATCCCGGCTCAGCTGCTCAGGAGATGTTGCTCTACGGAAAGGGGGTAGAGGAGCTGGGCAGGAGGCTGGTAGCTGCCCAGTGTGACCCCAGCAGGGAGGACATGTGGCACCCACCAACAAGGCTGGATACTTACTCATCCTGCGGCACGGCCGGCTCCATGGTTTCGTAGATGTACCAGTCGGAAACGAGGTCTTCGGTGGCGGCAAAGCCCATGTCCAGTGGAGCATCCTGCATCCCACCGGAGCCATTGGCCGCCATGGCCGTCCCCTTCCTCCCTCCGCCGCCCGGAGAGAGATGGCGAGAGGCAGAAAGCAACCGGCTTTTCCCAAGGTGGGTCCTCCTGGGTTCTTGGAAATGGAGGGATGGAGGCGCCGAGCCAAGAGGTTTTATCTTCTTGGGTCACTCCTGCAGTTGGAGCGGAGGGGGTGGACCGGGAGCCTTCAAAATCCAGCCGTGCCTCCCAAGGATCCGGCTTTTTATCTGGACTCAAAGGGAGGGAAGAAGGGATGAATCCCACCCCCGCGCAACACGAGGGCTGGGGGCACACCTAATCGTCCCCCGGCCGCTCCCTGCCCGCCACGGGATGCTGATAGCCTCCCAGCCTTTGTTTGGGTTGTTTAACAGTTTTTACGCCAAAGGACTTGGAAAACCAGCGCAAGGGTCAAGTTTTGGGCTCGGCGGCACGGGCAGGGACGAGATCTCACTGCAGCTGGGGAGCCCTTAGCCCCATGTCCCCAGCTGTCCCTCAGTGCCACCAGATGTCCCCCACAGCATCCAGCCTCCCCCAGCCCCGGCAGGGGGGGGAGGAAACCTCAGCCCCTCTCCCTTTGCAGCAATAAAAAGGAAGGAGGATTTTGTCCCAGTGCCAGACCCAACAAGCTCTCACTTCTCCTTCTCCCCGTTATTTTTGGATGACTTTGGCCCAGACAGCCCCACACCCTCCGCTGCTGTCCCAGAGCTACATCATGCCTTCACCTACCATCGCTATCGGCGCCCACTGATGTCCCCAGATCCCAGGCAGCGATGCTCAGTGCAGCCCCCAAGACCCAGAAAGCGGTCCAGAGCCTGGGGACACCTCATCCCACAGCTCAGGGTGGGGGGGGAGTGTCACCAAACCCCTCAGGGCTGCTCGGTGGCCCTGAGAGGGAAGGCAGGAGACGGATGACTGAGCTGGGGGGTGCTGTTTGTACAGCTGGTGCTCGCCGGGGACGGTGATGGATACAGCACGCCAGCTTCAAAGAGGCTCCCCACCTCGGGGCTGTGGTCCCGCAGGCAGCCCCGTCTCTGGATAGACAAGTGGCACTCACCACCACGGCCTCATGCTCTGCTGGATGTCACATCCCCAACCAGCTCTTGGGTCCCCTCCAGGGGCTCCCTCTAGATCAGGGCATAAGACCCGGGACCTTCACCTCCTTTCCAGAGGCCAAAACTCAGCTAGAAAGCAGGTCCCCACCACTTGGTCCACGTCAGGGTGCCACCACCACCCCACTCCCCACCAGCGCAGGCTCCAACAGAGGAAGGACGCACCCCATTCAGACATGGACCCCAGACCCCATCCTCGACCCCCCCCAGCCTCAAGGCATCGACTCTCCAGCCATCCCTTGGTTTCGCCTGCACGGGGAAGCAGTTCTGACCTCACCTCCCAGGAATGTAGCACTCCATAAACGCATAAAGGTAGAAGGAGCCTGTAAAGTTCACGGCAGTGCACACATGTCCACAAGCCCCTTTCCCCTCCCGTGGGGTCACCCAAGGGTGGCAGAGCTTGGAAGTTGGGGCTGGGGTTCATTACACCCTGTGCCAAGCAACACTTGGATGAAGGATGAAGGACCAGCTCCAAAAGCCACTGTGGGCTTGCCCATGCTCCTCTCACCTCCCCATGGGGCCACCCAGAAGAGGACAACCAGCTGAAACCAAGATCTACGTACCCACCGGCCATTGCCCCATACAACCCACCTCTGAACCAGGCAGCAGATGCCACCTTGCCCTGACTTGCAGCTGCTTGGGGACACGGTGGCCACAGAAAAGCAGGAAGGAAAGGAGAGAAAGGCTCGGTGAGAAGCACAGAGCACGCAGCCCTCAGGGAGCCCCACTGGGCAAGCCGCAGCCTGAATCTGCACCGGGCAACAACATCACGAGACCAAGCTGACAAGCTCCCTGGGTGGTGTGTCAGCTCCCATTCCAGCACGTCCTCGTTTGGAATATCACCTATTCCTGGACCCATGGGGCTTTGCCACTCACCTCTGACTGGTTATGGGACCAAGACAGGTCAATACTGTCCCAGCACCAGGTGATCTTCAAATCCTCCAACCCAACCTGCTCATCTTTGGGAGATGGATGCTGTCCCACTCCAGGGGAAGGTCCCCTCTTGCGGTCCACCAAGCAGGATGGCAACACCTTGGCCATCATCCGCAAAAACCAGGTGTCTGGAGAAATCAGGAGGCACTTCAGAGCCTCCAACCCATCTGCTGGACAACATTGAGCAAGCCATGGCAGCACAAGGCTGAACGAGGGATGGTGTGATACGGTGACATTCCAGCCTGGACCCCAAAGGATCTCCTATCGCCCTGGTGCAAAGCTGGAGGAGAGACCTCATTGGGGATGGGCATTTCAGCTGGGGAGAAGGAACTCTTTCTGGCACAGGCAGGAGTTAACCCCCCTATTCCTGCCCAGGCTGCAAATCCTGGTGTCCAGGAGGAGGAAGAGGGGCAGGTACACCAAAACCTCAGCGGGATCAGCATCCCCGGCCAGGACACGGCCACCGCTCTCCACCCTGCTCCACGGGTGCTGGCTCCTTTGGCCGGAGCCAAGCCAGGAGCTCTTTGGCTTCGCAGATCCTCCGTGCCTTGCTGTTTTTTTCCCCCCCAGAAACTTGATCTCTTTGCTCCTCTCCATAACCTCTGCCGAAACAGGCTGGGCCTTTGATCGCGGCAGCCTCGCCCGAGATTGATGGGTTCAATAAAGCTCCTTCATATTCTTCATTTCCCACCATCCATCACTCTCTGGGGAGCTTTTGCATCCCACCACTATGAATTAAACTGGAGGGGGGGGGGAGAAGAAGGGAGCCATAAGGGAATTACCCCCCCCTCCCCAGCCTTGCCCCCCTTCCCTCCTCCCATCCAGCCTAATGGTGATGACTTGTGTACAGCTTTTAATAAAAATGATAAAGATCTCATTTCACGATTGTTCAGGGAGCCCTTGGGCCAAGGCTGGGGGGGGGAGGGAGGTGGGTGGGTGGGAAGAGTTGTTTAAGCGAGATCTCCTCTAATTCAATCGCCATTCGGGAGCCACGCAGGTGGCTTCTGGGTCCATCCCTGCAAAGCCAGGAGGCACAGGGATGGCTTTGGAGGACACCAAAGGACATGACCCAGCTCATACCCAAAGGTGGATTTAGGAGCTTCAACTGATGCTGGGAAAGGCAAAGCCCAGTCTCACCTCAGCACAAGCCAAACCGGGCAACTTCAGCCCCAAAGTCCCCCAAACTCAGCCCCAAAATGAGATGAGAAAAGTTGGCTTGAAGCTGCTTGTGCTCAGCTGGGAGGGGCAAGGGGACAGTTGGTCCCGTCCCTTCCCTCCACCAGTGATTTTGGAGCCCAAAGCTGCCCTGGCCAGCCCTCACCCAAAGCTTTTTTTTGAAGACTTTGGTCATCTTTCTGGAAAAGCAGAGCCGTTTCCAGTATGAAGATCATGCTGGCCCTCAAATTCCCCAAACACAAGTGCTGAGGAGCCCACACACACCCAGGACCATCCCAGCAAGAGGTTGGGACCTCCAGGAAGCCGCTGCCCACACTTTCCCCAAGACAGGCTCAGCCCCAGGGGACTGAGGATGCTGAACTCATTGCACCGATGAGCTGACGCGGGAAGCCCGGTGACTGGTGAACTCTTGTGCCCCAGCCCATGGCTCTCCCCATCCCCTCGGGAAAGCCCCTGCTCCGGGGCAGGGAAAGGTCCGGAGGAAGTTTTTCATCCCACTCCCACGATATTTTCCTCCCTTCTCCCAGCTCAGCCACGCTGCAGCCCGTTCTCATCCCATCCAAACACCCCCCCCCAACCCCTTCTCCCCCAAATCCCTCACGCACCCCCATCATCTCCACCACCCCGGGGAGAGCCGTGGAGCCGCTCCAGCTCTTCACAAGCCCCTTCCCTCTGCAAAGCTGGAGCCTGCAGATAATAAATCCACCGGGGAGATCATAAACACGCCAGCAAGCCAGGGGAAGAAGTCGCTTTTGCATTTTAAAAGCAAAGGCAGCTTAAACATTTAAGCCAAGGAGGCTGTTTTAAGGTTATTTTTAGGCTCCTGACCCCCACCCACCCCCCAGCTCCCTGGTTTTCAAAGCAAAGGCAGCAGCACCTGCTGTTGAAGCCCCCCCCTCCACAAGCCAGCAAAGGGGAAAAGTCAGGAGTTTGCAGAATCTCACCGAAACCTGCTGACAAAGTTATATCTGGGCGCAGAAAGCAGCGCTGATGGAGGGGGGGGGCGGTTCAGGGCAGAGCACCCCCCCGTAACCTCAGCTCCTGCAGTGCTGGAGGGGGGTGAGCATCTCCCAGGAAACCCACATCCCCCCCAAGGAGGGGAGTGAAATCCCCACTTAAGGGCAAAGCTGGAATTTTTTTGGGGGGGGGCGGGGGGAGCTCCTACACCCACCACCCCCCAGCAGGATTTGCCCCACCATAAGCGAAGAGGCTGCAGATTGAAGCTTGAAAGGGTCCATTAAGCCCAGTTCCTCCCCTCCCACCGCTTTGCGACGTCAAGTTTGTGAGAAACCACAACAAAAAAAGAAAAAAAAAAAAAAGTGGGGAAAAAAATAAAAGAGGGAAGAGGACCAAAAAAAAAAAAAATAAATAAGTTACCTCCTTCCAACCAGCGACCTCCTCTCAAGGCACCCGGGGGGCTCGGGAGATGGGTGGCCTCAGCTAAGCTGGGTCTAGAGCATCTGTTTGGGGGAGCCCGGGGCGGGATGCGGCCATGCGAGCTCCCAGGCAAAGTTCAGAGCCGCGGCGAGCGAGCGGAGGCTCCCGGTGGCTCGGGGAACTTTATCCCCTCCATCGCCAGGAGGCCTTGGCTGGGGGCCACCCTGGGGTTTAGGAAATTAAAAACAACCAACCCCCGTGCTCCGCTCTCCCTTTGATTAGGCAGAGCTTTTATTTTTTTTTTTTTTTTTCCCCTTTTTTGTTTTTTTTTCCCCGGGAGAGGAGGCAGCTCGACCCAGCCCCTTTTCTCAGCTGGGTTTTAGCTGCTCCCTCCAACCCACCCCCCCGCCACCACCCCACGCTGAGATTTCAGGGACCGAGATGCTGCCGTGTCCCCTCTGTGGGACGCAAACACCTCGGCTTCCTCCCTGGGGTAAATTAAACAGCCAACTCCTTACCGGTGTAAATCAGTTGAGCCCAATCCTTTGCCCAAATCTTGCAGATTTATTTGCTTTTTCCCCCTCCCACCCAGCGTAACTTAGAAGGGGTGGGAACAGGGAAGGAAAGTCTGGGTTTGGTGCAAGCTTGGGGATGAGCGTTGCTGGTTTGGGGACGCCACCAGCAGAGCATCCTCCCCACAGCCACCGGGAGGTGGCCAGATCCTGCCCAGGGCTCACGGTGCAGGGCGACGGTCCCACAGCAGGAGGAAAGAGCCTGGAGGAGGTGGGAAAGGGATGCAAAACATCTTGGGGAGCAAACTAGGGGGGGGATGCTTTGGTCCAGTGGTGAGAGCAGGAGTAACCAGTCCCCTTGGCCAACGTGTCCTTCTTCCCACCAGCTACACTTAGCCCAGGAGACAGCAGCCTCCAGAAAAAAAAAAAGAAAAAAAAAGAATATAAGCCAGAAAAAAGCACAGGGTCCACACGTGACAGCAAGCGAAGCAAAGGAAAATTAATCAAGGTTGAAGATTTAGCTTAATTTTTAGCCCAAACCTCGTGGCAACGCTGAACAAAGTGACCCACGGGTTTGGGTTTTTTTTTCCCCCCCCCTCACCTCCCCTTCCCTGGGATCGTTTTCAAACGAGAAATGCTGTTGTCAGATCCCAAAGGTGCTTCCCGGGAAAGCTGAAGGACCAGGGAAAGGGCCGAAATTCAGTCACAGGGGTTTTGCCCCCACCCCAGACGACAAAAAATATCCATCCTGATCTTAGCAAAGTGATCATTCTGTAGGTGCACACCAGCTCTGGAAGGGCTTTGTTTCTACCAAAGCATCTTCTGGCACTTTAACACCCTGCAAAAAAGTTGGCATTCCAGCAGTTTGGCATTGTCTGCTCCGAAATGGCTGTTGGGGAACCGGCCACAAGCCTCGGATGAGTGGTTGCCACCCAGGCTGTGATGTCCCACCTTGCTGTTCTCTCCCCAGGCGGCAGGGACCAGGCTGGGAAGGGCCTCATGAAGTTTGGGTGAACCAGGAGCGCGGTGGCAGCCCCAGATGTCGCTGCTGGTGCTGGATAAGGATGGAAATGGGATGGTTTCCCTGTTCCTGCCACCACTCCCAACCCTCAGTAGCACCTGCAGGGTGCAGAGACCCTCTGACACCACCGGCACCTCTCTATGTACGTCCTTGGCCTCTGCCCCACGCTGTGAGGTCTCTCCCAAATCCTTTCTCTGCTCCCGGAGATGAAGCGTCCTCTCCTTGGATCCACCGGTGCTCTGAGCCCGTTTTATCTTAGAACATTGGACGAGAGGCCGGAGAGGAACTTTAGATGCAACCCAATCACTGCCTCTCACTGCACCCACGGGTACGTTTCATGGAATCAAGGAATTGTCGGAGTTGGAAGGGACCTTCTAGAGATCATCCAGTCCAACCCCCCTGCCAAAGCAGGGTTGCCCAGAGCACATCACTCAGGGCTCCATCCAGGTGGGGCTTGAAGATCTCCAGAGAAGGAGACTCCACACCCTCCCTGGCTTCCCTTCCTAAGGGAAAGGGCTTTTACATGGGAAAAACAGAGCTAAGGACAACAGGAACCCACCTTTGGCCCAACCACCCGTCTCTCAGCACTATTATGCAGCTTTCCAACCCAAATCCTGAGCTCATTACACAGGCGGAGCTCCAGCCATCAAAGGCCACCTTTCATTTTTCACAGAACACCAAAAAAAAAAAAAAAAAAGAAAAGCCACCGGCTGCCAAAATAAACAGACCTCACACCGTCCTTATGAATCAGGCTCCTTCCCGACCGAGCCGTGGAAATGAGGATTTAGTTTTGGGGGGGGCGCCAGGGAAGGTCTCAGCCCCGGGT
Source organism: Limnodromus scolopaceus (assembly GCA_028565335.1). Taxonomy (NCBI): domain Eukaryota; kingdom Metazoa; phylum Chordata; class Aves; order Charadriiformes; family Scolopacidae; genus Limnodromus; species Limnodromus scolopaceus. The sequence goes on along the minus strand of JAOXNO010000070.1, from coordinate 19,598,664 downwards.
TCGGCCGTGCCCGGTGCCACGTCGAGGCGGTGGAGGTGGCAGCTCCAGGGAGGAGCACCTGCGCCTCGGGGAGGGCTGGGAAAGCGCCACATGAATGAACGGCGCCTTCGATTAGATTATGCAGAAAAAAAATTAGCCTTTGATGATGCTCTCGTTAGCGATGGCTCCGTAATGTGTTTGCACAAGGGCGGGAAGGAAATTAAGCGGGCTAGTTAAGGATGAAATAGCTCCCGTTTCCCCGCGTTTAGAGCCTGGCAGGGTTTTAATTGAGGCGGGGGAAACTTCCAGGAGCCTTTGGGAGGTGAAGACCAGGGTGCGACCCTTCACGCAGACACCGATTTGGTCACCCCAATTCCTCCTGCTGCCCTGCCCCAAGAAAGCAGAGCCCAAACCGGTGGTGGGAGAGGTCCCCGCTGTGGTATTGGGGGTGCAAGAGCTAGTCCCAGCCGCACAGATCAGCGCGGTGGTGACATCTCCGAAAGGATCTAGCAGCTCGGACCGCCCCGATTTGGTAGGTGGAACAGCTCAGAGCGGCACCCCACACTCAATTCAAGCCGTCCCCGGGCTCTCGGCTGGGAGAAACCACCTCCTTCCCACCCATCACTGCTCTGGGACCACCGAGCGGTCTCCAGCCCTCAGGGGAAAGAACCACCAAACCCTCCAAGAGCATTAAAAGCATTTATGCTCTCAGCCCTCTCAAGGAAACGATCCAGCCGCCAACATCTCTGAGCACCCCGGAGACATTCCTGCTCTTCCCGACAGGCTCGGCTGGCAGGGGAATGACCCCCCCATACACAAACACACCTCCCTTTCACCAGCTCAAGCTTAGCACCGCACGGACCACCCTTTCCCTGCTTCAAACCCAGCTCAGTGCCCCCAAAACCCCTGAATTGGGGCCCTTTTCCCTCCTCTCCTCACCCTGACCTCAGCGGCATCCTCACCACGGCAGGAGGTTGAAGGCATCAGCCAAGGTTTTGTGTTCGGGGTGGGTCCTTCAAGCCAAAACTCCAACCTGCCCTTTTCTTCTTTTTAAACCTCAAAAATGGAAGGGGTAGAAAGGCCTGAGGAAGGCCCAAGAGGTACAACCAGCCTCCCTGGAAGCATCAGGGAAGCGTGGATTGATTTTTAGTGAGCCCATCCACGGCTCACCCCACCCTTCCAAAGGGGTTCTTGGAGGCAGCCATTCGGGAACAGGTCTTGGCTGGCCGCCTTGCAGATCCCTGGGCTGCCCCCAGACTAGAAAAACCACCAAAAATCTTATGCCCCGGGGTCTCAGATGCTGTTTTATCCCCCCAACCTGCTCCCCCCCTCCACGGGATAACCTTGTTGTTTCAAGCTTGCACCAGCGTGAAGAGACTGGAATGTGGCTTTTTATACGGAGCGGGGAGCTGTCTTAGAGAAGGGCCATCTGCTTGCCCGACTCGGGCTCACGTTTCACTGGAAACATCCCGAAAGCTGTGGGAACGTGCCCTTCTCAGCGGCGCTGGGGGAATGAGATATGACAGGGGGGCTCCGGGCGAGGATCAGACGGTGCCGTTCCACCTCCCTGCCCACCCCGCACCACCAAACCCCTTGAGGTCAGTCCCAAAATATCCCTGGTGGGAGTACCCCCCCTGCATCCCACCGGCTGCTCAGCTGGCTGGGTGGCAGGTTTAGCTCCAGTTGCCCCAGCCAAAACCACTCGCTCCTGTGCGGGGAAAGTTCAGCCCATGTAACGCTGAGGTGGAGAAGAGCAGACCTGGACCAAGACCCCTTTGCAGCCAGCTTTGACTCAGGACATCACCCCCGAGAGGCTCCCAACCCACACGCAGCCACCCCACCAGCCCCAATTTCCCTTCTGCAGCCCGGTCATGACCCTCGGGGCATCCACAGCGCTCACTGCAGCGGTGACATCCCAGCTTGGGGTCAACCCCTTGGTCTCCAAAGCCCAGCAAGCTCCCCAGCAGCAGATGCCTATCTCCAAGCTGTGGATGCAAAGAACCATTTCAACTGCTTGTTTGGTGGAGTCACTACCGGAACAATTTCTTGCCTTGGACCTGGGCACAACGTCATCAGGCATTAGGATTAGGTGGGTGAATGTCCCTCTGTCGCTTTTGGGAGCTGATCCAACAGCCAAGGACCGCTTCCCAGGCTCATCCCATTCCCCAATCCCATGGGGGACCATTTCCACCAGCAATCCCAGCTAAAAACCTACCTTAGAGGCACACCAAAGCATGGCCACCCGGTCCCATCAGCAGAAGATCCAGCGAACGTCCCATGGATACAGGAGGAGCAGGATTGTCCCACGGGGGCCATTAGAATAGGCCGCCCAGGGAAGTGGTTGAGGCACCATCCCTGGAGGTGTTCAAAAGACGGGTTGACATGGTCCTCAGGAATATAGTTTAGTGATTTTTATTTCTTATTTTTTTTTTTTGTCAGAGTTAGGTTGATGGTTGGACTAGATGATCTTTAAGGTCCCTTCCAACCTAGACGATTCTATGATTCTATGAACACACAGGAGCAACTGGCATAGCTTGCCCCATCCTCGACACCAGCATCTCCTGGAGGCTCTGCAACATCCCACAAACCCCTTGGTGGTGAACGCCCCAAGGAAAAGGGCTTGAGGAGCCACCAGCTCCCTGGGCTGGGGTGCCCACACCTCCAGCACGCCCTGTGCGTGCACACACACGTCCGTGCCGCATGGCTCGGCATCACCCTGGATATCCCAGTGTGTTGGCTGGAAGGCAGCCACCGCTTGGCATCGAGTTACCTGGTTTCCCAGCAAACAAACTGGAGTTCCAAGCCCCTGTCCCTGTCGCCGCATAGAGGCAGAAAAGCTCTCAGCATCTCCCTGCAGCACCGAAGGCTGGCTTTGTGTAGGTTTTTTTTCCCCAGGAACAGGGATTTCTTTTCCTTTTTTGCTGCCTTTGAAAGCTGCCTGAGGAGATGTGAAGCTGACACGCACCCAGGGGCACCCCCAGGCACTTTCCCCGCTGGAGAGGGGACGAGGAGAGTGGCAGCAGGTTTCTTGGCTCAGAAACCTGCCCCAGGCTGCCAGGAGGGCTTGCTCCAGGGCAGAGATCCGTAAGGTCCCTGCTATCAAGGAGGGTCCATCTCCAGATCCCACCTCTACCCCGATGGCGGGTAAGGCAGGGGAACCCCGCATCCCCCTGGCCCTGCAGCGCTCCCGGCTGAAGGCTGAGGAGAAGACCCTGGATTTTGAGTTCGAGGTGGTCAGCGCCCAGTTTAACCGGCGGGGTCGCTACGCCCTGCGGCTCACTGTGGAGAACCCCCTGCTGCAGGGCTCCAGCGCCGGCCTCCGGCTCCGCATCAACAACGGGGAGGTCACCCAGAGCAGCACCGGCACCACCGACACCATCGAGCAGAGCGACCTCGACCAGATCTACTCCTTCCAGAGGAGGAAATTCACCTTTACCTTGCCCAGAGGTAAGAGGCTGGATGCCACGGGGATAGGCTGATGGCAGAGGTGACCCAGCACAGCCTCTTCTCAGGCTTACAGACCCCCATACCATGCTCATACCTTTACCCCAACAGTAACTGAGCTGTAGTCTAAGCTGTCTGAGCTTAGTGGGATGGATGAGGCAGGTCTAGCTTGGAGTAGGGCCAACACCACCACCAATGCAACCACTAGTTTGGAGTAGGGCCAACACCACCACCAATGCAACCACCCCACTCAAAATCTAGATGTACAAGCCATTTGCTAGTGTTCACAGAGCACTAGCTAACTGGTTAGCACTGGCTAACCAGGGCTGCTGGTGGATTAACCCAGCAGGACGCTCCTGGGACCACCAGCCCTCTTAAGCAAGACTTGGACAAGTTGACCAAGAAGCTGCAGTGTGCCATGGTCTCCTGGGGTACTCTTAAAAAGACCATGGCCAGCAGGGCAAAGGAGGTCGTTCTCCCCCTCTGCCCTGCCCTGGTGCGGCCACATCTGGGCCACTGGGTCCAGTGCTGGGCTCCCCAGTTCAAGGACAGGGAACAGCAAAGGGCTAGCAAGATGATCAGGGAGTGGAACATCTCTCTGCTGAGGAAAGGCTGAGAAACCTGGGGCTGTCCAGCGGGAGAAAAGCAAAAAGAGGGGATCTCATTAATGCTGAGCAATATCTAAAGGGTGGGTGGCAAGAGGATGGGGCCAGACTCTTCTCAGTGGTGCCTGGGGACAGGACAAGGGGCAACGGGCACAAGCTGGAACACAGGAAGGTATATCTCAACACGAGGAAAAAGTTCTTTCCTGTGAGGGTGGCAGAGCCCTGGAAGAGGCTGCCCAGAGAGGTGGTGGAGTCTCCTTCTCTGGAGATACTCAAGCCCACCTGGACACAATCCTATGCAACCTGCTCTGGATGACCCTGCTCTGGCAGGGGGTTGGACCAGATGGTCTCCAGAAGTCCCTTCCAACCCCCACCATTCTGTCATTCATTCCCCCGTCACTCCCGGCAGGTTTCTGCAAGAACGACAAGAACCATGACGTGCGGCTCCACATCGAAGCCCTGCACTTCCCCGAGGGGACGGAGAGGATGAGGAGGAGCAGGCAGGTGGGCGAAGCCTTCTTCGCCATCTACCCCCGCACCAACCAGCCCCGGATGAAGCTCTCGGCCGGGAGGGACGAGGACTGGTACCGCTACAGCGCCGTGATGGCGTTGCTGCGGGTGGGCAGCGAGCAGCCGGCGATGCACTGTGGCCGGTTGGCCTTCACCGCATCCCTGCACGAGCACCGGCCACCCCCAACGCTGTCTTCAGCCCCACCACTCTCCCCCAGCACCCAGGAGGAGGGCCAACAAGCAGCAGGCACATCCCCAGCCCTGGACATCCCTGTCCCCAGCCATACACCCGAGTCTGCGTATCACTCGCTGCCCACCGAGGGCCATGCCCACTCCCCAGAGGTAGGAGAACCCAGATTTGGGGGTCAGAGAGCCCAGATTTGAGCCTCAGAGATCCTGTGTTCCAGTAAAACAAGAGCAGACCAGTCTGCTTAGAACGGGATTTGGCCCTCGAGTAGGTTGATGGCCCCACATAGGCACCAGCTGGAGTAAAAGCAAAGAGGGTGAGGTCTCTTTAGCTTTCAGGGGTATCCTTGGTAAACAGCACAGCCCTGCCTCAGTTTCCCCTCACTCACTCCCCAGCATTGCTGGATAGAAGGCTGATGCCTGTCTCCTGCCAGCCACCAAAGTAAGGGACCTTCTTTGTCCAGGCAATCTAGGACAAGCTCAAGATGCAGGTAGGGTCTTGGCGAGACAGCAAGCACCCAAGCAGAACCAGTAAAGATGGCCCCACAGTCCAACTGTACTCAGAGCTGCAGGAGAAGCCCCTTGATGGGGTGTCCACTTGGCTCTTCCCACCCTAGTATGATCCAACACAACGTTAACCATCCCCTAGCAAGCACAAGACCCACGCCTCACCCACAGCAGGTCCAGAAACTCCAACCCACCTACTAAACCCACACAAATGCCACTCCCCTTCCCAGCTGGCACAGGGCAGCCCCTCCAGCAGAACCCCCAGTAAGGATGAAGCCCGCCCCGCCCCAACATTACCCTGTCCTCCTCTGCCCCTCTCTTTTAAGGGCAGGGAGCAGTCGGTCCCCATCAGAGGCAGCTGGGAGCTGGGCAGGTGCTCCCTATATAGGATGGAGAGAGGGCTGGGCTGCTAAAAAGTTTATTAATAAGGTTTTTTTTTTAAATGAGAATAGGTTTCTTTCTTCGTTTCTGGGGCTGTGGGGGGAGTCTCTAAGTCTAAAATCAACATTATTGGGGTGGTTATGGTTGGTTTAGGATGGAAGTTTTACTGATGTCTTGCAAAAGTTCTGCCTTTGAGGAGTGAGGTCCCAAGCGTTATAGGATGGAGCTGGGATGCAGAGGGGGATCTCCCTGGGATGTACGGGGGACACTGGGTGGACAGAGAACAGGAAGCTGGAACCCAAAGCTGGGCTTTCAAACCCCTTCCCTGACTGCCAGAGGCTGCGGGCTGACCCTGCGCTCAGCTCCTCCCCGGAGCTCCCGGGTGACTCAGCAGAGGAGCATCCTTCCTCCTCCTCGTCCTCCTCTTCCTCGGTGCCTGCCCCAAGGCGACCGCTGAGCCGCAGCAGCTTCCACCTCTCCTCACCAGGCTACAGCCCGGATCTGGCCTCTTCGCCAAGGCAGGTGGGTGACAGACAGCTGGAGAAGACACCATCCTAAATTAATAACAAAATGCTATTAATTATAGTAGCTTCCTGTTAGAGCTTTGGGGTGCTGGAGGGGAGACAGAGGGGCCCAAAGGGGACGTGGCCACCTCCATCTTGTCTGGGGACCAGCGCTGCTCTTGCTCCCGGGCCATGGTGTCCCCAGCCTGGTGGTGGGGATGGGGGAATGAGACACCAAACTTTGTGTTTCTCCTACCAAAAGGCAGCCCTGCGAGCTGGCCGTCCCCAGGCGGCGGATGGTGTCACCTAAAAGCTCCTGCAAGGCCAACTTGTGGGCATCTGGGGCTGACCCCTCTTAACTAGCTCATCGTGCGGCTCAAATCCAGAGCTCTAAAAACTGCAGAAACCACAGGGCAGAGAGAGAAGCTGCCTTTCTCTTTCCTTAGTTACGTTAAAAGCTGTCTAAATAAAAGGGGGGGAAAAAAAAAACCCTAAAAAAAGCCAACCCTTACCCCAGGGGCTCCGTTTCCTGCATCTCGCTGTAAGAATAACACATTTGCTGATGAAGATGTTGCCTATGCTGCTTTCTGAGGTGTCTCGTCCACCTGTGAAAACATTGCTGGAGAAAGCTGGGTTACAGCACCGGAGACCGCATTGATCTCCTGAACCTTCCCCAGGCGTCCTCTGGGCTCTTCTGTCCTTCCAGGGCGTGCCCCGTGTCCTCCAGCTGGGCACGGTGGGCTTGCTGGCAAGGTCTTCTGCAGCCTGTGGGCTCGGGGATGGGGCTGGCAGCCCTTAGCCCCCCTGCTGCAGTGAGGAGGTGGCAAGGGACTCCGCAGGTGGTGGCTTGTGCCCATGGTGCCATCAGCAGGGTGCTGGCCACCCGCTTCTTCTTGGTCCTGGCGACTGTGGTGTAGGGTAAAAATTGGGTTGGCCCCTCTGCAGGACACCTTGGTGCCTCGGCTCCTTCCTTTGTGCGGGATAAACGTGTGGCTGGTGCTTCTGGGGCACTTGGTCCATGTGTTTCCCAGGAGTTACGGGGTGCTCGAGCCCTGCTGAGCCGCCCAGCCCCCTCTCCAGGCAGGATGCTGAGCATCACGGACCCTCAGGAGGACCCCGGGGCCACCCTTCGCAGCGCTTGGCCTCTCTTGATATTTTTTTTTTTTTTTTTTTTTTTTTTCCCCCAAGTGGATGTGCTGTCCCCGCCCCGGCCGGCCGAAAATTTACTGGCCAGAAAACGCTTATTAGCGAGGCCTGATTGAGTTTGCTCAGCAAACGTCTCGCCGTAAACTCTTCCCGCGCCCGTGGAGATCGATAGCAATCAGCCGGGATGGAGGGCGGGATGCGGAGCCGGGCCGGGGGCAGGGGGGGGAGGACGTGAGGCGAGGCATTAGCAGATGCAATTCTGCTCCTGGGCCCCCCGAGGGAATGCAATAAATCACCTGCTGCTGATGTCACCCGGCAAGTATTTTGCCAGGATGGTTTTTATTTAAAAATTAAAAGCTGAGAGGCTGGGGGTGTGATGTTGGCTTCCCACCCTTCTGGGAGGGCTGGAGTGATGGAAAATGCGTTGGAGGGTGGCTGAGCTTTGGGTTATGGGGAAGGAGGACGGACCAGGTGGAGCTGGGAGGAATTTTTCGTCTCCAAAAGCTCTCCTGGGATGCTGCAGCCCAGAGCGAGCCAAAGCTACGGGAGTTACTTGTCAGTCTGGAGCCGGCGTGGCTCTTGGTGGTCCCAAACCTGAGCATCTCAAAGCATCACGTGTTGATCCTGCAGCGCACGGTGAAGGTGACCCCTTAAACTGAAGTTTGAGAGCCTAAATGTCTTCCTAAATCCAGGTGGGGCTTGGGTGACCCGTAGTTTGGGCAGTCAGTAGCGCTGGGGCATGGAGAGGGGCAACTTCAGAGGGGCGAGGGCTGCTGCTTGGGCTGGTGTCCTGAGAAATCCGGATGGTGGAGTGTCACATCCATCTGCCTCGCCTTCCCGAATGGCAAAGACACACGGGCACATCCCCGTGGGGGACCAGCTCCTCGGTACACAGCCTCCGTGCCGCGCATCTCATCTGCAGGAGGGTGGGGGTGATGGATGGGTGCTGAGCTCCACCCGAAAGGCCCAGGCACGGGGATAACGATTTATTATTTTTTTTTTTTTGTCTCATCTCACCGCAACCTGCCGATAATGTATTCCCCGGCACGCAGCGGGAGGCTCTGCTGCCTGTTCAAATGCCTCACACGTGTTGCGGAGCCAGACGCTTCCCTAATTGTCCCAGGAACCCCAGGCAGGGCACCGAGCGGGTCGATAACGTGCCGTGGATGAGATCTCAGGCGCTGGGATGGATGAGGTTGAGCCTGGGAGATGTCAGTCCCGAGAATACCTCCTCCTCTGCTCTGCACTGGTGAGGCCACAACTGGAATCCTGCGTCCAGTTCTGGGCTCCCCAGTTCAAGAGGGACAGGG
>JAOXNO010000070.1:19202825-19213915 GCA_028565335.1 Limnodromus scolopaceus | reverse complement strand
TGGGGAGCCCAGAACTGGACCCAGTGCTCCAGATGGGGCCTCCCCAGGGCAGAGCAGAGGGGCAGGATGACCTCCCCAGCACAGACACACCAGCAAGGCTGAGAAATACTCACAGGACTGGAATTGTGCAGACAACAGGACACCATCTCCCTCTTGAGCAGGGGGTCCTTCTCCCGGAGAGACCACTGCTTCTCCTTGCTGTGGTTCATATCCAGCTGCTGAAGAAAAACACACCAGGTTTTAAATATCCTTGTGGCAGGGAGAAAAAGACTTCACTAAGAGGTTCAAATTAACAATTTATTTGGACTTCACCCGCAGGTCCAACAAAGGTTCTGTGGAGAACATACTATTATAATTCAGAAGCAATTCGTGAAATACACTATTACAACCTACAAGTGACCCTGAAAAGTAACAACACAAACCACAAGCGTGCTAGATATAAGTATCTTAAGAGAGTGCATTAATCATGATCTTAATAGCACGCCATATACCATAGGTATGTTTCCTAATCACTTACCCTCTCTCTCAGGAAAGGTCTCTTAATCCCTGGACAAGGTGGGGCAGGCAGAATCTCCTACAGGCCAGGTGTATCATTGGAAGATTCCCCATTTTTCTCCCCAAACCTTACGGGGATTTCTATTTCCTGATTCAATGGGGGTGCAGGATTATATCTGAGTCAATTACGCTATCTGGAATGTTTATCTCTGGCTGGTGTGATGGCTTTTTAGGTCATGGTGCTCATTTTGTGATGTCTAGAGGTCACCTTGAAGTCACCAAATAGCGGTGGGATGGGACTCAGGGCGTTTTGTTTGTTAAGGGAGTATTCAAGGCCCCATATGGCTTCTGGTTCTTTCCCAGCTCCCCCCCAAGTTCTCTCTGCATAGACAAGGATCTGTCGAGGCGGAGATAAAGCCCAGCCGGATGACAACTCCCTGCATCTCACCTATTGTGCTCTGAAACCGCTTTGGCTGGGTGCTCCCATACAATCCTTGCCCTTGAAGCAGCCCCTCAGCAAGAAAAAGACCATTTTTCCCACCCACCATTACAAGTGTGGTGGCAAACAGGGTGGCTATCAAGCTTACGCAATATTCACTGCATTTCAGGTGCATTAGAAACTTAAAATCCACTGGGAGAGAATCATCATAGAATGGTTGGAGTTGGAAGGGACCTTAAAGATCATCGAGTTCCAACCCCCTTGCCCTGGGCAGGGACACCTCCCACCAGACCAGGTTGCTCAAAGCCCTGTCCAGGCTGGCCTTGAAACCCTCCAAGGATGGGGCATCCACAACTTCTCTGGGCAACCTGTTCCAGTGTCTCACCACCCTCACAGCAAAGAATTTCTTCCTATTATCTAATCTAAATCTCCCCTCTTCCAATTTAAAACCATTACCCCTTGTCCTGTCAATCAACGAATTGAGAATCAATGAGAAACCAATGTCTGTCTGTCCCTCTGTCCCCTTCCTGCCCTTCTCCTGCTCTCTCTGTCCCTCTCCTGCTGCTCATCACTGCTTTTCCACCCGTCCTTGCTGTCCCCTCCATCTCTGGCCCTCTCCATCCCCCTGCCCGCTCCTCACCAGGATTTCTCCTCCCTCCGCTCCCTGCCTGGCTCTCCCCTGCTCTCCCCGTCCCTCTGTCCCCTCCCAACCCACCACCACCCTCTCCCACCCCTCTCTGCCGCTCTCTCCCTCTCTCCCCTCCTCCTCCCCGCCTCACCGGGGCTCCGGGCCTGGCCCTGACATGACACTCCCGGGGTCTGGCCCTGACAGCCCCGGGTCCTCGCCCTGGCCTGGTCCTGACAACCCGTGGCCTGGCCCTCACACCCCCGGGGCCTGGCCCTGCTCTGGCCCTAACAGCCGCGGCGCCTGGCCCTGACAGCCGTGGGGTCTGGTCGTGCCCCAGCCCCGACAACCGCGGGTAGGCTGCCATGGCTGCTGCAGGAGTCAGAGGGCAGGAAGGGGTGCCCCGAGTCATGCTGGGAGCTGTAGTCCTGGTACGGGTCTCCTAGTGGCCTGCAGTCTTTCCCAGGGCATGCCGGGAGCTGTAGTCCCGGGCACTGGTCTGCCTGGCGGCCATGTTTATTCCCAAGGCATGCCGGGAGCTGTAGTCCCATCACGGGACTCCCGGCGGCCATGTTCATTTCCGGCCGTGCCCGCAGCCATCATGTCCCCCCACAGGCCCGGCCGCCATGTTGGTTTGGGGAGGAGCAGCCTCTGCCTTCAGTTGGAGCTTTGCTGAGGGTAGGTGAGATCAAAACCTTGCTCAGAGAAGATTGCTCCCTTCTTCTTTCTGCAGCTTCCAAAAAGCTTTTTGGGCAACTGTCAGGTTCTCCACTTCTCCAGAGTTTAAATGCAGTACCTGGATGGGATAAGCAGAACCGAGCAGATGTTCTGTGCTGCTAACGCTCTCAGAAGCATAATAATTACTTTGCTGTGGCTGATGAAAAATTGTCCACACGTTTTTCATAACAAGAAGTCACAGGTTCTCAGGAGGCAGATCAACCATTCTGCCTTGCTCTTCCCTAAATCTGATTTACAAGCAAAGGGCCAGCCTGAAAATGCCAGAAATGGAGATTATCACAAGTCCTGGGTGGTGCTATGGCAGAGGTGCCGCTTCTCCCTGACCACACACACACACTGGGTTTCCATGCACAGCCATAACCTCCTCCACTTCTGCTTCCCATCGGGGCAGGGAAGATCCATCCATTCGTTATCATAGAATCATAGAATTGTCCAGGTTGGAAGGGACTTTTAAGATCATCGAGTTCAACCATCAACTCGACTCTGATAAAAGCCATCACTAAACCATGTCTCTAAGCACTATGTCAACCCATCTTTTGAACACCTCCAGGGATGGTGCCTCAACCCCTTCCCTGGGCAGCCCATTCTAAGGCTTAATAACCCTTTCCGTGGAAAAAATTTTTCTAATATCCAATCTGAACCTCCCCTGGTGCAACCTGAGGGCAGTTCCTCTAGTCCTGTCACCTGGGACTTGGGAGAAGAGACCGACCCCCCCTGGTTACACCCTCCTTTCAGGGAGTTGGAGAGAGAGGAGGTCTCCCCTCAGCCTCCTTTTCTCCAGGCTGAACACCCCCAGCTCCCCCAGCTGCTCCTCACAAGACTTGTTCTCCAGACCCCTCACCAGCTCAGTTGCCCTTCTCTGGACCTGCTCCAGTTCCTCAACGTCTTTTTTTGTGGTGAGTGGCCCAAAACTGGGCACAGCACTTGAGGTGGGGCCTCACCAGTGCCCAGTACAGGGGGACCATCACCTCCCGAGTCCTACTCCCCACGCTGTTCCTGACACAGGCGAGGATGCTGTTGGCTTTCTTGGCCACCTGGGCACACTGCTGGCTCATGTTCAGCCAACAGTCGACCAACACCCCCAGCTCCTTTTCTGCCAGGAGCTCCAGCCACTCTGCCCCAAGGCTGTAGTGCTGTTTGGGGTTGATGTGACCCAAGGGCAGGACCCGGCACTTGGCCTTATTGAACCTCATCCTGTTGGTCTCGGCCCATCCATCCAGCCTCTCCAGGTCCCTCTGCAAAGCCTTTCTACCCTCAAGCAGGTCAACACTCCCACCCAACTTGGTGTTGTCTGTGAACTTACCAAGGGAGCACTTGATCCCCTTGTCCAGATCATTGATAAAGATGTTAAAGAGAACTGTCCCCAATACTGAGCCCTGGAGGACACCACTCGTGACCGGCTACCAACTGAATTTAACTCCATTCACCACAACTGTTTGGGCATAGCCCTCCAGCCAGTTTTTAACCCAGTGGAGGGTACTCCCATCCAAGCCATGGGCAGCCAGTTTCTCCAGGAGGATACTGTGGGAGACTGTATCAAAGGCCTCGTCATGGCATCGTTCACTTCAGCTGCCATCAACTCTTCCTTTCCATTGATCCCGTTGCATACATAAACCCAATTACGGGATTAAAAAAAGCTGCGAGCAGGGCAGCGATTCCCTTGGTGGGAGAACACATGGAAGAGAAAACAAACAGCGTGGCTGGGTTTTGGCGGAGGTTGGTTGGGGTTTGGGGTTTTCTTAATGGGAACGGCCATCCTCGGTTGGAAGTAATAAAAGTGCAGTGAGTTGTTGGGACCATCAGAATTTACACCCTTTATTTCCTGAACTGGAGGGAGCAGACAGGCATGGCATTTCACGTGTGGCCAGGGAAAGCACTGTCCGGCAGCAAGTGGGCTCTTGGTGATACCAGCTCTGGAAGTTTCACCACTCCGGTCTCCACCTGCACCTCTTAGAGAGCCTTGTATCTGTAGCTCCAGGATTTGATGAATAAGGTTTATGTGAACTTTCCTCCTCTTTTATTTTAAATTATTCTTCCGGTACATTTAAGGGAGCATTTCTTACCTTTCCCGCTCACAACAGCTCCTCTTTTCTCTCTAGATGATGAACTGGGAGTGGTAGAAGCCACATTTCTCCCTGGCTGAGCTCCATGAGAGCCCCTACCTCGATCTGTGCCTTAGGACAGGACAGGACTCGCTCACTGTGTCACGCTGCCACTGGTGTGGGTTTGGTTCCTCGTCCTGTTCACCAGACTCCAACCTGAACTGCCTTCCGTGATTTCACAGCCCATTTACCCTTTCACGCCGTGTGCTCGCGCTGGCGTTGCTTCTCTGCTCGTGCATGAGGGCAATCGGTGCCCACCAGTTCCAGACAGGATGGCGCAGGGCAGGTGAGCAAAATCAGAAGATGGGCCATGCATAGGGATGTCAGACATTTCTGTCTGGGTGTTAGTGATGGGAACTTTGCAGTCCTCGTCCTCCACGCATCATTGCGCCTTTTGACCTTGCTCAGCAAGTATTCCGCTCCCGTTCCTGCCAGTCGGACCTGAAAAATGCCAAAAGTAGTTTAGAATATTAATGCAGATGCTTTTACACCTCGGCATCCTTTCTAGGTTGCCCCAATGCTGGACAGCTTCGCTTTCAGGCTACAGTGTTGTCTAAAGCTTAGTAGAGAACCGGAGAATTACAGGTGTAGTTTTTAGCAAGTCCAGGAAAGGGTGTGCAAGGGTAAATCCTTGGATTTCATGGCAGGGAGTCGCTGCCGCTTTGGCATGGTCTGAAAGCTGCCTGCTTTGTGAGCAGCACCAGGAGGCTGCCGTTTCTTCCAGTTCTCTCAAGAACAGCAAAGTGGCTCTGACCCAGCAGCTCCGTCCAGGCCCACGCTGTGACAGCACCCACCTTGCCCAGCAAGACCACGACGTTGCTGCCTCCTGTCCTGCAGAACAGTGAGCAGCCCGCTGCAGAACAGCCTCCAGCACAGCCTCTTCTCTCACACAGAGCTCACCCCGCTCCAGGATGTGCTCCAGCTTGTTGACGGAGAGCCCCAGAAACTCTAGTCATCTCCTCGAAGCCATGGGGGATGAACTCCTGGGCTGCTTCTCGCAGGTGGGGGCAGTAGTAACCACCTGCGAATCTCCAGATGCCGAGGCGGTTTTCCAAGCACAGCGAGGATTTTAAGAACTCACAGCACAGTCTGACAATCCCCAGGACATTGAACCGGTCGGCTGCAGTCAGCAAACTCTGAACGTTGCCAGCCATGACCAGTGCCATCCCCGTGAAGGTGTACTCCATAACGAGCCGTGTCATTTCAGGTGGAGCGTTGAAGAGTTTATAGACTCTCTTTTCTGCGTTGCTCCAGTTGCTGGAAAACAAAGCCCTGAAATAAAAAACAAAGCAGGGGTTTGGGTCTCTGGGATGATAGGGCAAGCCCCTCTGCCCAGTCACTGCTCGGGGGAGGCACTGGGGCTCTCAGTGATCCTTTTCCTGGTAGGGACAACGCACCTGGAAGCACTTTGGCTCCTTGGTGGAGGTGCTGGGGCCTCTCACTAGGGATCCCTGGTGATGTCCCGTGCCCAGGAGGGAATGGGGAAGAAGGTACTCCTTTGCTTTCGCTCCCCAGCCCTGCTCATCCTCTGCCTCCCAGCCACCTTGAGCGGGATGCCCTGGGGAGGGTCACTGAGTCCCACCTCCCCAGGGCACTTCCAGCCACAGAGGGAAGTCTGGGAATTCCCCCACTGCTGTGGAAGAGCAGGACATTGTTTCCAGCCCCGGGGACTCTCTCTCCCTCTATGTCTGAGCCCCCCACACCAAGAAGAGATGGGTCAGACAAATAGCTCAGATGTGGTGTCTGGCATTTCGGGGGTGCCTTTCCCCTTGCTGCCAACAAGCAGCTCTCCCTGCAGTTTCCCCAAACCTGTCCCTTCCAGGGAGGAAATCTCCTGCCCAGGACCAGAGGGGAAATCATCACCCTGGCCACATTTAGGGAAGGGGGACCTGAACTGCCCAGCCTGAGATTCATCAGCCACAGAACATGGCTAGTGATGTCCTGCTGCACTGAGTCCAGGGTCCCCAGCCTTCACTGCCCACCTTTGGTCCTCCTAGGCAGGGGCTGCCTTGCCCTCAGCGTGACTCCTTTCCCAGCAGTGCTCCATCCAGCCGAGATCATGTACTTGGTGTCTGAGGTGGACAACGTCAACGTCCTTCTGTAAGAAGCCAGTCACCCTGGAAGACGACGCTTTGCTCCAGATCATCTATGAAAAAATGACTGTAGGAGCTGGGTCCTGCACGTCCCCCGGCTCCCTCCATCCTCTTGCTTCTGAATCTCTCAGCTACACACACCACCAACAGCAGGAGGGTGATGTGATCACCTCCTCCGAGGCCAGTGCCGCTGGGCTCAGAGTCCCCTCAAGTTCCCTTCCTGGTCCGCACAGTTGGAGCAGAGCTGTGACAGGGTCTCTCCTGGTTCTGATTTCTCTCCAGGTTGTCCCAGACCTCCCCCCAGCTCCCCCTGGGCTCCTCTGCCATCCACTCCTGCACGTCACAGAGCAAGCAGCAGGACAAGGCAGGGGACAGTCCCCCCCAAAACTCCCCAGAGCTGCCGCAGGAGAGACCATGCTCCCCGGTCACGGCCACCCAGCACCCGAGAGCCCTGCCAGAGCCCAGAGTGGGCACGGAGACTGTCAGGGGAGACATGGAGCCACCCAGAAGGGACACAGCTGTAGGCATCTGCTCCTGCTCTTCTCCAGGCAGAGCCGAGGGTCTGCAGGGCTCTGCAGGGAAATGGGGTCCTGGCATCGAGCAGTGGGTGCTCACTGTCCCCAGCCCTGCTGAGCCTGGCAGGGATCCTCACTCACCCACCTGCAGCAGCTCCACCTCGTAGGGCTCCAGTGGAGAAAAGGGTAGGAAAACGGTATTCCTACCTGACAGGAATTGTGGAGGAAATGAAGTTAACCGAAGGACACACTAACTTTTCCAAATTACAGGTGCCTCTACGTGCAGATCCATTAGCCTTACAACAACCTTTAAAGTCCTCACCAATTTTGAAGGCACCGCCCCTCATGAGGGAGGTAGACTTCTACGGAGGCTCCTGAGCTGTGTGGGCCAGTGCCACACCATGGCTCTGTCAGTGGGAAACCCTGAACTGAGGAGAGAACAGATCTCCAGCCTGAGGAACTCAAGACTGGCAATTAGTACCGGCCGTAGCCAGAAAACCAGCATTCAGGATAGGATGGGTGAAAGCTCACACCAAGTACAAGAAACCAGCCACGAAGTGCGACCCAAAAGTGGATGAGTTGACTAAAATTCAGAAAAGTAGGGATCGCCTTAAATCCTGAATGGTGTTGGTTGTGGAGTGGCTCCATCAAAAATTAGGTCCCATGGGTACAGAAACGTCTCACTTTGCTGCACAGAGCAAGGGTTGGCCCTGAACATGAAAACTTGTGAAGCTATTTTCACAGGACTAAATTAAAAATACAAGCCAATCACCCTGCCCAAGCACCACCTCTGCACATCAACGAAGGAAGGACTTTATGGTCTATGTGGCCCAAACAAGAAAACATCTAAAGATTTGCTTCCACGCCGTCTTTGAGCTCGGCCCTGGGGAGAGGGGAAAAAAAGGTGGTTTTTAAGGATGAGGCCGCCAGGAAAGCGCGGAGCCCCAGGGTTTGTGAGGCGATAAAAGTGATTCCCAGAGGGAGTGAGAACAGGGAACAGTTCTCCCTGCTGTCACTTTGGCTGTTGGAGCAATCTCCGGATGTCTCCTACTTTTGAGCCTGGCCGTAGAAAGAGTGAAAAAAGGTGCTTTTGAGGATGAGGTCGCCAGGAAAGCCCGGAGCCCCAAGGTTTGTGGGGTGTAGTAAGTACTGCAGGGCTGGAGAAAACATGGTTGGGCAAAGGCTTGAGCTGACCCAGTGGCGAACTGGACCTAAAATAAAAGACGCTGGAGATGGGGTTGGAGTATATTTAAGGGTGGGCAGGGAGCTGAAATAAAGACCCCTGTGGCTGAAACAGCGACTGTGGGGCTGGAGAAGAAATGACCCGGGGTTGAATCGAAAATAAAGGAGCTGGGGCTGAAATCGATGCTGGGGGGGGGAAATACTGACTCTGGGGCTGGGGGTAACCCACCGGGACCAGGCGATGCCGGGCAGGAGCTGTGCCGAGGGAGGTGGGCCTGCAGGGCCAGCACCAGCCGGGGAGCACCCCCCCTTACCCCCCAGCCCCTGCTCCGTGCCCGGGTCAGGGCTACCGTTCCCGGGAACCGCTCGCCCCGGTGGAGGCACTTCCCTCCCGGGCGGGAGTGGTTCCGGGTGGCGGAGGCGGGGTCTGCGGCGGCGGCGGGGACCCAGGGACCGGCGGCGACATGGTTGGGGGGCT
The DNA here is from genome assembly GCA_028565335.1 of Limnodromus scolopaceus. Classification (NCBI taxonomy): domain Eukaryota; kingdom Metazoa; phylum Chordata; class Aves; order Charadriiformes; family Scolopacidae; genus Limnodromus; species Limnodromus scolopaceus. Next base: position 19,205,248 of record JAOXNO010000070.1, on the reverse strand, counting down.
TTGGGGAGAACGGGGATGGCGGGGTTGATGGGGGGGACACACAGGGGGTCAGAGGGTCGGCGGCGGGGTCTGACCGTTCCTTCCTTCCCCGCAGCGGTTCCGCTTCTGCGGGGACCTGGACTGTCCCGACTGGGTCCTGGCCGAGATCAGCACCCTGGCTAAAATCGTTAAGTGCTCCTGTGTCCCCGTGTCCCCCTCCCCTGTCCCCCCTCACACCTCCTTGCCTCGGGGACGGTGCTAACCTCCCTTTTCCCCCTCTTCTCACACTTCACCCCCCCTTTCCCCGCAGTCCTCGGTGAAGCTGAAGCTGATCTGTGCCCAGGTGCTGCGGGACCTGCTGGGAGAGGCCATGGAGGTGAGTGGGACCCCACCCCCAACCAGGTCAGTGCCTTAAAAACCTGCATAATTAGCAATATTACAGAATTTCATAGCCTTATCACAAGCCTTTGTACTCCCAATGCTATCAGCCAGACCTTACAGTGATAATATGGGTGTTAATTATTGGTAGCGTTAATGCTGAAGTAAGAACAATTAGCATTAGTGTTGGTAATGAGGGTATTAACGTGGCGGTGTGGTACCTGGTGTCCCCTCCTCTCCTGCAGTACGAGAAGATCCTGAAGCTGACCTCGGACGCCAAGCTGGGTGAGCGGTGCCGTCCTGTCCCCGACCGGGGGGGGATGCCAGCTCCCGGGGTGGGAGCTGACCCTGCGTCTCGCCCGCAGAGCTGGGGGACGTGAAGGCCACCATCGCCGTCCTGGGCTTCATCCTCTCCAGCGCCGCCAAGCACAACGTGGACGGCGAGTCCCTGTCGAGCGAGCTGCAGCAGCTGGGGCTGCCCAAAGGTAGGGGAAGGGACCCTTGGGGTGGTCAATGCCGGCTGGGCCTGGGATGGCTGCCACGCTGTCCCCTCTGGCTGCGTTACTGGGGTGGCAAGTGGCCTTCTTGTCTCTTCCGTGCCGGGCAGAGCATGCCGGTGGGTTGTGCCGGTCCTATGAGGAGAAGCAGAGCTCCCTCCAGGACAGGCTGAGGGCCTGCAGCCTGCGGCGTGAGTACGGCGGAGGGAGCTTGTGGGGTGGGTGGCCAAGCCCCAGCACCCTGGGGTGCTGACATGGGCTGCCTTCCTGCCCCCAGTGAGCCGGCTGGGCTCGGTGGGCTGGCGGGTGGATTATACCCTCAGCTCCAGCGAGCTGCGGGAGGTCAACGAGCCCCTCGTGCACCTGAACTTCCAGCTGCAGGACGGGGAGCGTGGCGGGCCGGTGGCCGTCCCCATGGTCCTTTCAGCCGACAAGTTCCGGGTGCTGCTGGCAGGTGAGGCCGACGGCGGGGAGTCCCAGCCCCCTGGGGAGGTGGTGGGGATGCTGGTGCTCCCTCACCACCTCCTCTGTCCCTCCTCAGAGCTGAAGCAGGCCCAGGCCATGATGAACACCCTTCTCTGACGTGCCAGCAGAAGGAGCAATGGCAGCTGGATGGTGGGGCAGGACCTGGTGGGCCTGACTGGACGCTGAGGCGACCTGGCTTGTGGGGGGGAAGCTGGGGGCAGCCCGTGGTGAGGCCGTGCCCCGGGGGAAACCCCATTAAAGATACCGGTGACCGTGCGCAGCCGTTTTCCGCCTCTTTTTCCCCTCCGCCGGCCGTCCTCCCTTGCAAGCCGGGCGGGCCGGTTGCTATAGCGACGTGGCGGAACTACAACTCCCAGCATGCACCGGCGGCAGCCCGTGCAGCCAATGGGAGGTGGACGGAGGGGGCGTGTCTCCAGGCAACGGGGCGGGGGGCGGCGGTGAGGCGGGCCTGGCCGGGCCGGGCCGGAGTGCCCGGTGCCCTCCGGTGAGCGGCCATGCCCGAGGGCCCGGAGCTGCACCTGGCCGGTCGCTACATCAACGAGGCGTGCGGCGAGGTAGTGTTCTCGGGCGGCGTGGAGCGGTCGGCGGTGAGCAAAAACCCGGAGGTGGCCTTCTCCAGCGAGGCCTACCGCATCTCGGCCACGGCCCGGGGCAAGGAGCTGCGGTTGACGCTGGCCCCGCTGGGCCCCGGAGAATCCCAGCACCTCGTCTTTCGCTTCGGCATGTCGGGCTCGTTCCGGCTGTGCCCTGCCGCCCAGCTCCCCCGCCATGCCCACCTCCGGTTCTTCACCCGGGAGAACCCCCCGCGCGCCCTCTGCTTCGTCGACGCTCGCCGCTTCGGCTCGTGGCGGCTGGGGGACACCTGGCAGCCGGACCGCGGGCCCTGCGTCCTCTCCGAGTACCAGGCCTTCAGGTGAGCCCCCTGCCAGCCACCTCCCAGCCCGAGGAAAGGCTCTCCCCTACCCCGCCACTTTGGCTGCTTTCACTGCAGGGCAGTAGAACGGCCATGCCCAGGTGGAACAGTCTGAGGAAGAGGAGACTGAGGGGTGACCTCATCACTCTCTACAATTACTTGAAAGGACA
>JAOXNO010000070.1:19167257-19178189 GCA_028565335.1 Limnodromus scolopaceus | reverse complement strand
CTTTGTAGCCCTCTGCTGTACCCTCTCCAGCAGTTCCCTGTCCTTCTTGAACTGGGCAGCCCAGAACTGGACACAGTCACGGGAGAGCAGGAGCCTGGGGCAGACTCATAGGCTTTTTAGCATGGAGAACCTCTACACCGTGCTGCCAGGGTAATGGTTTGTGTCATAGCACTGAAATACAGGTGAGACTGTGACATTCCACGGTGGCTCTACCCTCTACGGCCAGACACAGCCCACTGGGTTGGGTTCAGGGCACAGCCCGGCCACTCACCTCGGCAGGAAGACTGGTTTCTGGGCAAGGTGCTCCCGGAGCTCAGGGGAGGTAGAATCGGAGTTGACGTACCGCTCCACGTAGTCTGACCAGCGCTGGAAGCGAGCACAGAGCACAGATCAGCCACTGCCTTCCCACCAAACAACATGGGATGGGTAAAGAGGCTAAGCTGGAGGTTCTATGGACAAACACAAGGTCGCTTTTGAAGGCCCTGTGCGTCTTATCCCCAAACAGACAGATACAACCTTTCTCTATACGGTTTTATGGGTGCTCTAATACAAAATAAACCAAGAAGGATTTGCCTACCCAAATCACTGAAAGTTTTACGGCACGTCCTTGATGTTTCTTTATCTCACACTAACAGATCACAACAACAGTCCCCTGGACACTCTCGTCCAGGGCACCCTTAGGTGTCACAGTCAGCTCCCTGGACAAGCTGCCCTTACCTCTGCTTCTACAGGGTCGTCAGAGTTCTCCTCTTCTGTGTCCAGCAGTTCAATGGTTAACTGCACTTGACCTCGGCTCTGAATGAACATCAGCTATAAAGAAAAGGCAGAAGGGGGCTTCAGTAAGGGGTTTCAAATAGAAAAAAAGAACCTCCACTTCTCACTGGGAGAATGAAGCAAGTTGGCGCAGTTTTAAGGGAAAAAACTGTGCCTCCCACATCCCCGACAGCAAAGGGAAAACACCAGCCAAATTGCAGTCTTTAAGGAACAGAAAAATTGTAAAGCTTTCTGAAAATCTTTTGTTGTTTTTTGGAGTGGCGTGGGTCTTTCTTAAGCCCCCAAAATAAGTTTTGAAGGCAAGGGAAGAGAGATTATACAGGCAGGATTTTTATCCAAAGCACTTTATTCGCTCAGAAAGGGCTTGACCACTTCCTGCATCTCAGGAGAAGGAAGTATGGATTTGATTAGCACGGTACACCAGGTTTATTTAGCAACATACGCCCTCGGCAGTGATTTAATGCCCAGTCACTATTAGCAGATCTCTCCACAGGTTGAGACACGAGAGAAATGGGAGAGTTTGAGCTAACAAATTAGAACCGGTGACAGCAAAGCAGTCGATAGGATACAACCCGAAGATGTTGAAGCACTGCTGTTCCAGAAAATACATTTCTGCTTGAAACCTCATTTCCAAGAGGCCCTCACAGAAGCATTAACCTACATGCCAAAAGCTGGGGAGATGCCACCAAGACTTTCCTTTCAACTTTCAGAGCTCCAGATCGTCCTCAGGGCTCTTGGGTGCCTAAATAAGGCTCCCTTTTTAAAGGACTGGTGCCTCTCCCTTCTTAAAAGGCATCCCCCCTCACTGCTTGCTGCTTTTATACCGTGCTTCGGTCTTTACCTTGAAACAGTTCTCCTCTGACATGAGCTGCTCAGCTTTGCGCTGGTAGGCGGCCTCCAGGAGCGTACGAGAAGACTGGGAAGCGAGAAGACCTCCTGTTGCTCCGTTGTTGTTCTCCGACAGGTAGAGGTCTGTTACCTGCACGCAGATCTCGTCGCTCACGATGTGCTGGAGCTGCGAAAAAGGGAGGAATACGGGGAAGGTGTTAAATCAGGGAGACTGCTACGGGCCCATCAGCACAGAACAGAAAGAAACAAAGGTGTATCCAAGGGTTTAAGCCCAAGCGAAGAGAAAACACACCAAAAAAAGGTTGAAAAAGCATGAGTTTAAGGCTAGATTCTTCATAGCTTCTTCCAGTTGCAGATGATCTCGACTGCTATGTAAAAAACACAATGTATCTTTAAAAAACTTAGCAGGTGGCAAAGTACTCAGAGAAAACCTACGGGCAGGGAATATCCTGATCAGCAGCAGGGGAGGAAGGGCTAGAGCACCGTCACGTAGTATATCCCCTCCACGGCAAGGTGCTGCTGCTGCGTCTGAGCACAGGGGTGGGGGAATTACTATCAAATCCTGATTTTGTACAAATTTAAAAGAATCAGAAGTCGCTCGACTCTCTTCCGAAAGCAGTTAATTGAAGTACAGGACTTCTGAAAAGCAGCGCTACCCTTCTGAAAGAGGAGAGGCCTTTTCAAGCCGTTCCACTTACAGCCCCTTGTGTCTGTTTTTGTTCTTTACGCAGCAAAAAGGTGCATGAAGAATTTTTCCCTTGGTCACACGGTCTTCCTACCAGCCCAATAAAAGGACTAGAGTTGAAGAGCCAAACTGAGCTACTCGTACAGCCAGATAAAAAGAGACAAAGCTTTTTAGAAAAAGGCATGCACTGCTCCTACAAACACCAGTGAAAAGGAAAGAAATTATTTGAAAAAAAGAATTAAATGGCATTTAAAGTTCAAGCAAGATTAGCTCTGGAGATACTTTGGAATTGAATACTTATATCCTAAAACCTCTGTAAAACAAAAGGAGAGCTCCATACGCAGAAAGAGGATATTCTCAATAATTTAAATACATCAGAAATTATCTTTTATCATGTCTATTTACATCAGTATTAAGGGCTGGGTTAAAAACACCCAGCATTTACTGGTTTCCCCTGAAACTCCCCATTTAGGCCTACAACACTCCCCTCCAACGTGGGCCCGGGCTCTCACTCTAGCAAACATCCCGCTCCTTTCTCTACCCTGGACCATCCAACCCTCCACAGCCTTTGCTGGCGGTCACCTGTCGAACAATGCTCTGGATCAGCTTGTCCATGGTAAAGGCGATGTAGGCGTGAATGGTGAACATTTCCCGCAAGGAGTCCTCGTACTGCGACGAGTCCATGTTCCCGTCCAGGAGGTTGCGCACCATGTCCAGGAAGGCTGGGTAATAATCCTCAACATCGATGTCCACTGCGTCAGGAGAGAACGTGAGAGATGAACGCACCGCCCCCAGGAAGGGTCACTTTGAGTTCTGGTCCCCATACCACCCAGTCAAGTTGAAGAGTTACTGGAATAGACTTGAGTTTGTCTTTTATAGACATTTAAATTAGCCACAGGTACCTTCATAGTCTTTTGGTTTCTATCTCTAGCCTCCTCCATGAGGCCTTTACTTTGAAAAGAGTTTTTAAAAAGCTTTTAGTTAGGGAGCTCCAGGATACTTCAGATATGCAAACATAAAATGAAAGTTCTTATGAAATAACTGCTGTATATTACCATTCTGCTCTTCGAGTCCCACATACCCCATACCTCCCCATCTCCTCCCCCAGTTCAGTGACAATAAAAGAGAGACAGCCCTGTCCTAAAGGGTCACTGATGTAATGTGCCTGAAGACATCAGGCAAGCCCTTGTCAACAGGCTACAAACAGAAGTGACTTTCCTCCCCAGCCTCCCACCAGAGGGCACTCACTGGGCTCCTTCAGTCGCAGCTGGATGGCAGGACTGTCGCTCTTGTCCCGCTTTATGCCCAGCACTTCCCTCTCCCACTCCCTTTCCCGCGTCTCCTCTTCGATCTGCCGCTCGGCCTGGGTGCAGATCCTCAGCAGCCGCAAGCACAGGATCTGGTGCAGCCGCATGAAGATGTACCAGTTGCTGTTCACGTAGAAGAGGTTGTAGACCTCATCCATGCCCCGCAGCTTCTGGGCCGTCGTGTTGTTGAACATCAGCTTGGTTTTAGGAGGACTGCCCCCAACGCCGTTGTGCTTTTTCGCAGCCCCTGTAGCTTCGTCCACATCCATTTCCTCTTCTTCCTCCTCTTCCACATCTGAGAGTTCACCTCGCTGAGCAAACAGCAGGTCTGGAATGAAGTGATACATGATCTGCTTGATTTTGTACTTGTCCTCTTTCTGGATTCCCGTCTGCCGCTTCACGTGGTGGATGATGAGAGAGGCAGCATCTTCCAAGATCTGCTTGTCTTCATAGGCTAGTGATAGGTGTGGGCCTGTGGGGACTCCAGCGTTGTCTTCTGAAGCCTGCTCTTGCCTCTACAAATGAGAAATAAAGCAAAATATTAGTCCCAAACACCTCCCTTCAGCCAAGACCCTTTCAGAAAGTTCTGCCGGTGGCACAGATCTCTCTCATCAAGCGGCAAGGAACAGGAACTGAAACCGAGCTTGAAAACTGCATAAGCTTGAGGGAAGGAAACGATTGGTGACCTCCTTACCTCATCATAGATGCTTTCAATCTCATTAAGGAGACTCTTTGACCTCAGGACCTTGGTATCATTCTGCTTGAAGTTGATGCCCTGGTGGTCCAAGGATTTCAGGTAATACTTCTCATTCTGCTCTCGCCAGACTTTATTAAATCCTCTCTGGGCTTCTCGCCACTCTTCCTCTTTCATCTTTAACCTTGGAGCAAGAAAATGAGGGTGAGTTAAGAGGTCTACCCTGAGCATATAAAGAAAACCTAGGTCCACGGTTCCTGGCCAGCACTGAACAGAGCTGAACTCCTTATAAAATGGGCTTAAATGAAAGCTGTCCCACAGAATGGAGTCTGGAACCTGAGCTTCTTGGGAATGGACTCCTGAACCTCGGACCACCAGCTCCTTACACATCTCCTTGAGCTTCAAGGAGCTGGAGCACCCACCCCCTTTTTCTTGACCGAGGAAGGGGAGGTTGGCAACAGCCACCAGCCTGGGTATGTGAGGGTAACACGGCCATCGCAATCTGAGCCCATGGTCACATACAGCCATGGGATTTGGAAAGGGATCAAATGTAGCCCTGCACCAATCCACACAATACTTTCCTCATCTTACACATGATGCTGATGCTGGGAAAGAAATAAGGTTTAAGAGGAGAAAACAAAAAGCTTTACATCCCTCCAGCTGAGCTGGTTAGTTTTTTGTTTCACAAGGGGCATTCACTCTTTCTGGGTGATTATTATGAAATACAGTAGCTGACCAGAACATAAAATGCACTTCTTAAATTACAGCCTCGTGGAGGTCACACCCCTTAGGGGCAGAAATTAGCTACTTTTAGACAAATCTGGCTCTAATATGGTGTGTTATCCTTCAGCAGAGCCCCCGGGGCAGGGTGCTAAGAGAACTCAGTACCTTTTCAGTACGATGGGAACAGCCACGGAGGGGTTCTTCCGAAGTCCATCGATGATGTCAGCTGCTTTGTCAGCGTATATCCTCTGGAGAGCCTTGCGGTGGATCACCTCCGAAGTGCCACCCAGAGTGTTGTCCAGCCGGAATTTGGCCTGCTCCTCGGCGGACAAGCGCGAGAGTTTCTTTTGGATTGCCTCAAGGACGCGGATCGTTGCCAGGTTGGTCTCCAAGACAACATCCAGCTGAAGCAAACGGTGCATTAGCCATCGTTGAATAGATAAAACATGATACTTCACAGAGGCTAACATTTAAGTGACACGAAACAAGAAGCCGTGCATGTTTAACAAGATGTTCTCAAGCAGCCGTTTCCATGTTCGGCTGCTCTAAAATAATCCAATTATATTTCATCTGCCACCTGGATAATACTGCGCAAGAATTTAAAGGCTACCAGAATGATACTGTTAGGAAATTACATTTTCCACCTGGGAACAGAACACAACTGGCAGTTACTCTACAAAAGGACGTGCTGAATCTGAGCGTATTCAGGTAATTGCCAAGCTAACTTCCATTTCAAGTCAAGATGTCAATCATTTAACATCCTGAACGTATCGCTTTTCAGATTATTACAGGGGAACGCATGTTTCTCCTGCGCTACGTGGGCAGCAAGAACAGAAAAGACGCATCGATTATACGCCGGCCATTGAGCAATTTCATCTGGAGCAGCGTGAGCAAAGAGCTCTGCACAGAAAGCCAGGGGCAGGGGCTGTAGCTTGGAGCGAGAAGCGTTTCCGCAGCCGCCGCTTCTTGTATTAAGAGAACACAAGCTTTTATGCAAAAAACCAGACAGACACACAATAAAAACAGATTTGAAGAAGCAGGATTAAAGGTATAATTATATCAAGATCATTAACTGATCACAGCAGCTTTCCGAGACATGAATCAAGGAAAAACAATTTACCTCGAAACGCTCATCCTCACACCTGTAGATGTGCTCTTCGTATTGCGTCTTCTTGGAGCTCACAAATGTGGAGTCTTCGGACCAGGATGGGAAGGAGACCCAGGTGTCGTTCAAAACCTTGGAGGGAGAGATGGGGGAGGCAAGAGTCAGTCAGCCTTCCAAGGGGCTCCACTCGGCTGGCTCTGAGCCTGGTCTTCTGATGGGAGGATCTAATTGATCTAATTCCTCAGTTGGAAAAACCTGTGTGTCCCATCCAAGACCCAGACACCACCCAGCATCCACAAGAGAACCAAAAAGAGCCAGAATCGAAACGTCTGGTCAGTCTGAAAAATTTATTAGCTGGGAGGGAAAAAAAAAAAAAAACTTGCAAGGGAAGAGAAAAAGAAAGGTGAAAGGAGCTTTTCTGTTACTTTGGATTGTGCAATTGCAACCAGCTGGTTCATCACACTTGTGATTCACCATCGACAACACCAGGTGGTCATCACGTCAAACACGACCGTGGTTTCTACCTCCAAATAAGGCTCATTGGGAATATAAATCCATACCCCAGCAACACCTTTCCTGACAAAGCAGCTGAGCACCTGCAGCTTTCACCACCTCCAAAACCGGAACAGAACACTCAGAAAAAACCTCAAAGAGGCCAAAGGCAAAGAAAGAGGGATTTTGGCAGGCAGTCTTGAAAGTCAGGCCTAGTTTTCAGACACCTGAAGCCTGAACAACTGAGTCGTTAGATTGTCAGAGACAGAAAAGTTCGTAACTGCACCACACAAGACACTTTTGAGAGATATGTCAGGACTTAGAGTAAAAAAAACTTACAATTGTTGCTTGCCCAGGTTGTTTTCACTATCTTGCCACTGCTTCAGCTGGACGCCTATCACCACTGCTCATGGCATGATTGGTCACCCACACTCGTCCTCCTCATCACTCAAGGAGCTCAAGGACATAAAACCCATGCAATCTCCTCGCTGTTTGTTGTGGGTGCCACAGCTGTCACCCAGGGAAGGGATTTCTGGGGCTCCCCCCCTCCTCCAGTGAACGCTCTTAACTGACATGTTAATTAACTGGCCTTCAGCTCGCTCACCTCCAAAACATTACCTTCCACACCAGTGAAGGAACAGGATCAGCCAGTACCATCCCCACTTTGATCAAAAGGTCATTACAGCACATTAACGACAACGTACATCTGATCCTGCAGCACTTTATCAAAAGACCAGTGTTGACTCCTGACCAAGAAGGCTCCCCCGTGGGGAGCCCATTTCCTGAAGCAATGCACCGTTTCTCAAGACAACGGGTCTTCTGAGCATTGAGTAGAAAGAAAGAAGCAACAAACTATTTGGTTGGGGTTTTTTTTCCAGCTGTTCCCCCCACCAACGCTATATGCAACCCTTTCACCACCACCAGAGAAGAGCTGATGCCAAGCACCAAAGCCACGTGGCTATGGCATCTCCCAGCTGGCTTCTGGCACAACCCATTCCTAGACTGACGCCCTGCCCTGTGCAATAGCTGCTGGCCACCATCCAGATGTTTGCAGGAACACCTCAGGGTGTGCTCACCTCGGGCTCCGACACGTCTATACGATCTCAAGCCAGGACAATAATGCCCGCACACGCCTGGGTGCTGGATCAGAGCTAACCCAGCCCCGGCTCCGTGCCCAGCATCAGTTTTGGGACACAACCCAGCTGCCAGAGAGCAGACATGCCCCAACACCCCCTGGAACTTTTTCAGCATAGAGTAGGGATTAAAAAAAAAAAAAAAAAAATTCCCCATCCTGTTCTTCTGTTCCACTCGTCCTTGCTGTATCCCTCCAAGAAGGCCAGGAATAGAATCACAGAATGGTTTGGGTTGGAAGGGACCTTAAAGATCATCCAGTTCCACCCCCCTGCCATGGGCAGGGACATCTCCCACCAGACCAGGTTGCTCCAAGCCCCATCCAACCTGACCCTGAACCCCTCCAGGGATGGGGCAGCCACAATTTCTCTGGACAACCTGGGCCAGGCTCTCACCACCCATCACAGCAACTTTCTTTCTAATATGTAATTTAAATCTCCCGTCTTTCAGTTTAAAACCGTTCCCCCTCGTCCTATCACACCACTCCCTGATCAAAAGTCCTTTCCCAGCTTTCCTGGAGCCTTTTTATGTACTGAAAGGCTGCCATAAGATCTCCCCGGAGCCTCCTCCTCTCCAGGCTGAACAACCCGAACTCTCTCAGCCTGTCCTCACAGCAGAGGGGCTCCAGCCCTTGCAGCATCTCTGTGGCCTCTTCTGGACCCCTTCCAACAGGTCCATGTTCCTCCTGCACTAAGAGCCACCCTTTGTCATGCAATTCCCAGCCCAGAGCATCTTACCTCTTTACACAGCGGCGTCCGCCCCGTGCACTTGGGTTGCTGGTAGCTCTTGGGTAAGGCTCGGTAACTGGAGCCCAGTCTTTTACAGGAGGCATAGTCGATCTCCATGGCAATCCCCTCAGTAGCCCGTTCCTTCGGATACGTCTCCATGTGAACAGACTCTTTATACCCCAGGAAGTTTTTAAACCAAGTGAACAATTCTGGGAATTTCCTAAAAATGAAACGAAAAAAACCCTATTTAAAGTAGAAATCAAACAGCGCTGAGCCGCGTTGCTGAGGCTACAATCGATTGCTACAGATAGAGTGTGCCCCAGAAGATCCTCTGAATTATCAGTGCGGGGAGAGAGGACCCTCTCTGCTCAATCCCACTTCCCCAGAGCCTGCTTGAATGCGAAGCGAGTACCTGTTTGTTGACCAGGTGGTGGATTGATGGCTCTCTGGGTGCAACTACGGTGCTTTAGGATTACCCCCTCATATTGCCAGGGATACACAGCACAGTCCCCGCGGGACAAGTGACAAGCAAGGCAGAGCAGTCAAAGCTTTCACTTCGGGGGCAGCACCCATTGCACGGTCTCACCTGGGTCTCCCAAGTTCTCCCAGCAGTGAAGCCAGGCCACATCCCTACTCGGTTGCCAACGTTCTTAACCTTAAAACAGACCTTTGCTATCCAAAAAGCAGCAAGCAGAAACTGAAAAGCGATTCCGTAACTGCAGAGCAAAACGCTTCAGTGCTGAGCAATCGCTTGGACCGGCGCCGCGTCCCCCAACTACACCGACCAGCCCAAATTATGGAGAAGCCTTTGCCTGCGAGGCCCAAGTTCACCCACTTGCAGAGAAAAGTTTTTTGGAAGAATTTATTAGTCTAAAATACCGCATCTGTTCAACTCCTCTTATCTCATGCAAAGCTCCAGCAACATGAGGAATTGAATCTGCTACTGAGGCTAATTGAATCACCGCTCATTTATTGCTTTTTCATTACATGACAGGAGATAATGTCCAACTCCAGAATAAGAAAACCATATTATACCTTCTCCAATACAGATATTCACCCTTATAGCTGGGAGCACAGACAGTAGATGAAAGAAATCCAGAATTTTTTGTCAAATATTTCACCTTTCCTAGCTAAAGGTAGCATCCTGCTGGTGCCTGACTAATTCCAGTGGAGCTATGGAGAGCGTGGAAGCTCCTTGGGGCAGTTTCTTTGCACAGTAGCTAATGTAATGGGGTCCTGAACCCAATTTACGATGCTATTGCCTTCTCCCTTGGAACCAGGTACTCCATTCACAGGAAGAAGGAACATTAATCTTGCTGCCCAAAGTTGACGAGAGGATATCGGTTGGTTTTAGCTGATTAATACAGAGTTGTTCTGCACACTACTGGCAATTATGGAAGGCGTAATTCCTATTTAAACCATAGCACTCCTTATTTTTGGCTTCAGGACAGAATTCAGCTGCTTTTTACAAATTTTAGTGAGTTTATATCAGCACTCTTTTTTTTAACGTGACATTTCCTATGTAATTAAGACAGTCAATCTTTTCTCAAATTAAATAATCGGTGATTCTAGAGCAAGAGACTGCAGTAACAGGCTGCTAAATAATTCTGTTTGCAATTCTGAAAAAGCAAGCAACAGAGAAAGCACTGCTCTTGAATGCTGCCTGCCTGCCGAGATGTAGCTAGGAATTCCTCTCTCACCTCCTCTCAGATCAGGAACAGAAAAGGGCAGTGCAGAAGAGCATAAAGTTGGAAAGAAAACTGAAGCAGGGCCCTTACTGTCCTGCTCCCATAAAGGAGAAGTCTGAAAGCCTAAAGCACGTGGCACCTGTGTAGTATTAGCCACTGAAAGGCTTCCAAGAACTACCAGTGTCTTGTTCCCACCCATAGAGCAGCATATGGCACCTCACCACGTACACTCATGACGCTCGGGCCGAGCTGGAGGGAAGAGGAGATCAGAGAACTGCCACAGAAGCAACTCACACAAACATTTAGCTGACAATTAAGCAGTGGCAGCCTCTCCAGATAAAAGCCGAGCCAACCACCAGTGGAGCAGGCAGGCACTGCACCACAGGGGTAACTCCATCTCTTTGTGGCCCAAAAAACCACCACCCGGCTCCTGGAGCGGCATTCCTCCTCTGTGCCATGCAACCACACGAGATGCATTTCCCTGAATGACCACAAAGGGACCTGGGGGTCCTGGTGGACAGCAGGATGACCATGAGCCAGGAATATGCCCTTGTGGCCAAGAATGGCATCCTAGGGTGCATCAGGAAGAATGTTACCAGCAGGTGGAGAGAGGTCATCCTCCCCCTCTGCTCTGCCCTGGGGAGGCCCCATCTGGAGCACTGGGTCCAGTTCTGGGCTACCCAGTTCCAGAAGGACAGGGAACTGCTGGAGAGGGGACAGCAGAGGGCTACAAAGATGATGAGGGGCCTGGAGCAT
>JAOXNO010000070.1:19087840-19103282 GCA_028565335.1 Limnodromus scolopaceus | reverse complement strand
CACCCAGTAGGGCCCAGCACAACCCAGTTCCAGCCCAGCCCAACACATTTCCAGCCCAGCCCAACCCATTTCCAGCCCCATCCCACTCTGACCCCATCCCATCCCTAGCCCCTCCAGCAGCAGCAGCTGTGGGAACAGGGCATGGAACCCCCATGCCAACCCCACAGGGGTTAACCCCTTGTCCCCGGCCCCACTGTCTGCACTGCATGACCTCAGTTTTCTTTGCCCCACGTTGAGACCAGATGCTGTGCGGGACAGCACGTCCCCCCCGCCAGTAGCACAATGGCCCCTGGGTTTGAGCCTGCCACCGCCGTCCCCGGGCGGGCAGCCAGCCCCTGGCATGGCACGGCCAGCAGCCTCCGGAGCTGTGGTGGCACCCAGCTGCGGCATCCCAGCTCCCCTGGAGGAAGCACGGTGGGGGAATGTCCTTCCTGGGGTCCCCCTTTCTGGGTCCCTGGGCTGGTGACACCCTTGGTGAAGGGTGAACGCTGCAAAGAGCCACCTCCGCTCGCAGGGCGCACGACCGGAGCAGGGAGATGCCCCAGCACCCTGGGAGCTCATCCTCTGCTCCGGTGTCCCGGCATGGGGACAGGGATAGGAGAGGGTCCCTGCGGGCTGCCTGTACCCCCTCTGAAGTCTGTGCCTCAGTTTCCCCAAGGGTGGACCTGCGCTCTCTCCGCTGAGTGGGCACCCCCGGGGTGGTGGAGAGAGGGGCTGGGGGTGCAGCAGTGCTCCCCGTGCCCCCGTGGTTTCGGGTGCTGCCCTTACCCGGGACACGGGCTGTTCCCTGCTCCTGCTCTGGGTCACCGCAAATTAAAAAAAAAAAAACCAAACAAAAAACCCCGGGGCACGCGGGGCCGAGAGGAAACGCCGGGAACACGGGGCAGGTCCGCTTCCTCCTCCCGCTTCCCAAGGCTGCTCTCGCGTGGGAAAGCCAAGGCCAAGGCACGGCCACGAGCCCTGCCGGCACGATGGCCGGGTGGGGAGGTGGCAGCAGCAGTCGGTGCCTCCTCCCCCGGGGAGCACCACAGCCCGTCTCTGCCTCTGCTCCGGTGGGAGGCTTCCAGCTGGTCTCATCTTGCCTCTCCCCACCGGGGAAAGACAATCCGGCACCTTGCGCCGGTTTTATTTTCATGCCGCGAGGTTGTCCCCTGGGGCTGCTGCTGGCAGGCAGGGGGTCCTGGCGGGTGGGAATCAGGGGAGGTGGAACCTCCAACCCATCCCCGTGGATCCCCCAGACCAGCAAGAGCTCAGCTGGGTGGCGTGAGCCACCTCCACAGCCATACCAATCCTCCGCCACCCCATAAAGGTGTCCCCCACCCCAGCCTGGCTTAGGGATTGATGCTCTGGGGTGGGAGAACCTCCTCCTGGGTGCAGAAGCAGCCGGGGGTCCACGGGGACCAGCCAGGCAGCTGGAGGCTGAAGGCTGGGGATGTCCTGGGTGCCTCCTGGGACTCATCAGCGGCACGGATACCCCCCACCAGCCTGAAAGTGCTCGATAATTTGGGAAATCAGGCCCCAAAGCAGCCCGATGGGCCGACCTGGCTCTTCCACGTGGCAAAGGGGAGCAGAGGGTGCAGCTCCCGGGCAGGATGGGACCTGCTGCCGCTTGGCAAAAGCGTACCGGAGAGGGAACGGCTGCCAAGGGGAGCGGGGGGCACAGTCACGCCTGCTTGCCGGGGCTGGCAGCAGCAGCAGCTCTGGGGCTGTGCAAGTGGGATTTCACCGCCCGAATCGGCCGGGTGGTCCCATCCCAACCCAGCCACGGAGGGGGCGAGAGCGGGCAGATGCCCGTGGGAGGGCACCGGGCGCGGGGCGGCAGCGAAGCCGAGGCAGAGGGAGACAGCCCAGGCTGCCAGCTCAGATCTGTTAATCACTGCGCTTCTCAAATATTTCCGAAGCGTGACCCTGACTCGGCTCCTCCAGGCGAGGCAACGAGCCCCAGCTGGTTCCCCTTGGCTGCGGCTATAAATCCCTCCCTCCCACTCCCAGCCTAGGGCAATTATGGGGGGTGGGGGTCAGTAGTGCCTTTACTGGGGGAATGAGCTGGGATCCACCTTTAATTGCAGCTGGGGTTTGCCAGCCTTCCTCGCCCCCCTGCTGCTGAACCCTGCAGCCCTTGGTGCTCTGCAAAGGGCTGCTCTGTTGTGTGTCCCCCTCCCCATCTCCCCCAGCGAGAGCTGGGGTGATGCTGGGGGCAGACCCCATCCCAGCCCTCCGTGCCAGGATGGATAATCCTCTCTGGTCCCCGGGAAGGCGCTGAGCTCTGGGAGGTAGGTCCTGCGCTGCCGTGGAGCTGTGTCTCTGGGCGTGTTGTTTTTTTGCAGGAGGGGTGGAGAAGCCAGGCTCTGGGATGCGGTTGTCCCTCCGTCATGGTCTGTCTGTCTCTCTGCCTCGGAGTTGCTGGGTGTGGAAATGGAGGCTGGGCTCAATCTGGCTTGAATTTAAGTCTGGAGAGCCGTGGCAGGCAGCAGCTGCCTGGGGTGATGCTTTCTGGTGTCCGGGTCCTCCTCTCTCCATCCTTTCCTCTGCTTGCCAGGGCCTGGGGAGCTTTATCTCAGGTGGGTGAGGTGGTGGGGGGATGCCAGGCTCCTGGGGACAGCCCTGTGCCTGCACGGGCTCCTTGTCCCCACCTCCTGTGAGGTGCTCCTAGGGTGACGTGCCTGCACGCTGCTCTTCAACCCTCAGGCTCTGTCCCGTCCTGCCGGGCTTGCTGCCAGCTGAGCCTGTTCTGCAGGCTGTGGGCATGCCCTGCCGGAATCGGGCAAGGGAGGGAGGGCTCCCGGCATCCCAGGACACTGGCCTTGGCTTGGAGCCCAGCAGAGCTCCCGGGTCTCCTTTCATGATGCAGCATCCAGCCTGAGGTCTGGCTCAGAGTTTCCCCCAGCAGGGGCAGCTCCTAGGAGGACCTGGCCACTTCTGGTGAGGTCCTGTACCTGCCTCTGGAGGATTAGGTGTCCTGCTCTCCCAGGTAGGGTCTCCTGGAGACCTCTCCTCATCACCTGCCGCCCCCAGGACAGGGCTTCCTGAGGAGCCCCCAGAACATTCCTCCTGGTTACCAGAACATCTCTTAGGACTGGTGAGAGCTGCCAGGAAGGTTTTGGGATGGGGGACAGGGAGGTAGGAGCCCTGGGACCATGCTTTGCCTCCCCAAAACAGAGGGGGGCTGCCTGCTCAGGGGGTTCATGCGCTTGCTGTGCCTCTGTCCCCAGGAGCAATGCGGACAACGCTGTCACAAGGTCCTGCAGTCTGTGGGGTCCATGGCAGCAGGGCATTTTGGAGGCTGGGGATGTGATGCTTACATGGGTGCCAGCGCTGGCCTGAAGCCTGGCTGGGAATAAAGTCCCTCCTTGGTTGAACCCCTGCGTTTTCATGGCCACAGCTTTCGGGGGAGGGTTTTAAAGCAAGATGATCCTATCTGCCCTGGGTGGGTGCTGCAAGAAACCTGTTTGGCCTATTGTTTGTTTGCATTTGAATAGGTGCCTGGAAACTGGTTCCTGTCACTCGAGCTGAGCTGCGACAGACTCTCCTCCTGCCCTCCTGCCGTGTGTCCATCCCCACCTTCCAGTCCCAGTGGTCTCCAGCTCCTGCCAAGAGTGCTGGCCCTCCCTGAGCTGGTTACCACCATGCTGGTAGCGTTGTTAACCCGGGAGAGGCGTCGGATCACTCTTCTCCCTGCTTGTTTCTGCTGATCTGAGCTCAAATCAGGACGTTGATCCCAGCGCCGGGCTGAAATCCCAGCAGGGCTGTAGGGACTTCCTGATGGATCCAGCCCAGGACACATCCTGCCTTGGGATCTGGCTGTGGGGGCTTTCCAGCAGGGGAGGAGAAGTCCCTGCATCTGGGGCTTACAGAAAGAAAGAGTGACTTAAGAACGAAATAGAAGTGAAACTCATTGGCACTTTTGGAGGTGTGGACTTGTGAGCCCCTGTGTCTGCCCAGATAATCTGGTGGTCGGGCTTTTACCCGAGGTGCTTTTACCCAGGTGATCTCCTTGGGGTGTCTGGAGGTGGCACAGAGGGCAAGGGACACCAGCTATCCAGTCCTCCTTGCACTTGGGTGGCTCTACTTGGTGATGTCCTTGCTTTTGCTATGCCTTTTCCTAGCATTGAGGAGGTGGTGGCAGGTCTGTCATCTCCATCCTGTCACACCTCCGTGAGTCACTGTCTTTTTGTCCCTCTGTAGCTGGGTGTCTTCTGGATCCTACCCTGTTTGCTGCCACCCCATGTTTCCCCGTGGTGGCTTGAGGCTTTGCTTTAGCCTGGTGGTGGGCTGGCTGTCCTCTGGGCCTGCCTTTTAGTCCCTGACCCAGGTGTCATCAGAAGTTGATCCAGGTGCCCTCAACACCTTCTTACAGCCCCTCTTCTGCCCTTCCTGGTGCTCCTGTGGCTGATGTCCCCTCTTCATCCCAACCCTGTGTTTCTCTGAGCTCACAGGCTGGGCACAGCATTGTCTCCCTGCCACCACGGAGCAGGGACGTCTCCCTCCTGGGAAGCACCCATGGGTGCAGGTTCCCTGCCTGCAGCTCGGGGTTGGGGTGGGCCAAGGAGCTTGGCTGGTGGTGCTGCAGAAGAAATTACTCCGGCCGTGTCCTGGGACAGTGGCTCCCTGGGGACAGCAGTCTTGCTCTGGGTGTCTGGGAAGGCAGGGAAGGGTGCAGCCCAGCTCCAAAACCTCCTGAATTGGGGTGGTTCTGGCCCATACTGGGGTGAGAAGGGGTGGGGCCGCACCTCTGCGTGAGCAGGAGGTTTTGGGGTGCTGTGCCCTGGCTGGCCATAGAGCCTCCCGGGGAAGGCAGAGATGCTGTGATGGCTCCTGATGCGAGGAAACCAAAGGGTCTGGCCAGGAAACTTTTGGGCTGTGGTTTGTCCATCCCGTGGCCGAGCAGGAGCCCCCCTCAAAGACCCTCAGCCCTTCTCCAGGTGGGTAGCACCAAGGCTGGACCCGATCCTACCCCAAGCCATCCTGCAGACCCCGAATTAACGCGAGCGGAGCCAGCGGCTTTGTTTGGGATTTAAACCCTGCCAGCAGAGCTTGGCCCCGGAGAAACCCCATCCGTGCCGGCGTTTTCCAGGTTGCTGCCTGTCCTCCCCTGACCCCGGGGAGCGTGTGTTTCCCAGCAGCGGGAATACAGCCGCAAGCCTTAAAAATAACCTGCTTCGCTTTCAGCGCTCCTTTACAAAATAGGCCACGTTCCTTCTATTTAATCCCCGGGCGCGAGGCGAAAACCAGTTGGAAGGAAAACACAGCGGATGCTTCCAAGGGGGGGGGGGGGGGCCCTCAGTGGATGCCACCAGCTTCGTCGCAACCCCCCCGTCGCTTGCTGGGGGGGTACGTACTCAGCAAAGAGAATAGATGTGCTTGCTTGGACGCCATGGGGAAGGCACAGAGTTGGGGTTAATCTGGAAGAGGGAGGCGATGGCACACTCCCTCCGCTCCGCGGGGAGAGGTTGTCCTGACCTTTTGGGAGCAGCACCGCCGCGGCGTGGGCAGCCCGGTCGCCCTGTCCCCATTTTACAGAAGGGAGAGGATGTGATTTGCCTCTGAGCAGAAGGAAATATCATTCCCCCCCCCCCGCTCTGGATGGGGCAGGAGGAGGGTTTTGGAGGCGGGGAGGTTGCAGCAGGGAAGCAGGTGGCAGCGTGCAGGCTTGGCACCCACCGGCACGGGCTGCCTCGGGCCAAGAGGGCTCGGAGGTGCCAGGGCTGCCACTGCTGTGCCCTGTCTCACCCATGCCGTGGGGCAGGCTGGGGGACGTGAGGATGCCCGGTGGGACATGCCAGCACCCACCAGCTGGTGTGATTTACCGCTTGGCAAAGATTTGGCGCCGCAAAGGCAGCCAGGAAAAGTGCCAGCGTGGTCCAAGCAAACATCCCGGCTCTGCCGTGGCCATGGAGTGGGACAACCCCGAGGTGCTGGTTTGGGGAGGGGTGGTGGGATGGATTTTTACCCCAGGTAAGAGGGGGTGCGAATGTAAAACAGCCCCCGTGGGTTCACTTCAGCTTCCCATCGGTGTTGTGAGAGCGGGATGTGCCCTGTGATGAGCTTCCCAGCTGCAGCAACGCAGGGTATTATTGTTGGGTCCCATCCTGAGCTCAGCACTCAGTTTTTCCTCTGCTTGTCCTCAGACAATTTCTATTTAAGTTTTCAGGACTCCATGCTGGGGAAAACTTGAGTGGGAGCCCAGAACTTGGTCCATTACCTCCAAATGTCGCTCAGCGGCTTGCTGGGCTTAAAACGGGCCTGGCGAGGAGCTGCGACGCGAGGGAGGCGGCTGACGAAAACCGGGATACACCTCAGGAAAAAAAAAGGCACTTTTATTTCTGTTTACTTCTGCCGTGCTGGAGCATACAGTGGAAAACCGCCCTGGCTCTGGTTCTCCACTCTCCTCTCCGGTTTCGCGCTGCCCAGGTGAGCTCCTGCCATCCCTCCATCCCTCCCTCCCTCCCTCCCCACCGAGGGCATCCTACCTGTTGTGCAATTCCCCCCCACCCCGGTGCAATCTGCTTTATGAAACACACAGCAAGCACGCAGAGGAAGAGCGAGGCGAATGGTTGTGTTGGTTTTTTTTGGTTTGTTTTTTTTTTTTTTTCCTCCAAGTGGGTGGGGACTCCTTAAATTCCCCTGGCATTGGCCGCAGAGTTTTTTCCGAGCCTCTGCTCCAGTGTCTCAGCCCGCCTAGCCCTGGGGAACTTGGGCAGCTTCATCCCCCAGCCTGACTCAGCCCCAGCTGCTCCTCCTGCGGGGAGCTGTGGCAAACACCCCTGTGGCAATTGGTGCTGCCCTTGGAGAAGCCACCAATGACCCAGTGGGGGACTGGTGCCATCGGGTCCCCTCCAGCACTGTGGCCACTGTTGAGTGGCCCAAATGAGTACCCAAAGTCAGCGTTTCCCCAAGGATGCTCAGGCATTTGCCCGATCCCCACTTGCCTGTGCGGTGCCCCCTCCCCTGCCCAAAGTCACCTGGAGTTATGGGGCTCCTGTGTGGGCTGGACCAGCAGCCCCCGTATCCCCAGGGTCCTCCTGCATCTGTGGGATGCCAGCCCCCATGGAGGAGGAGGAGAGCTGGGAGGAGGTGGCTGGCGGTGCTCCAGGAGGATCCGGACCACCAAGTGGTCTCGTGCCCCCGCGCCTGAGACCATCACACCCAGTACTGGTTGTTTTTCAAGGGGGGGTTGGAAGTCCGGCAGTACTGGAGGAGCTCAGGGTCTGGTGGTGCCCCAGGACCTGTGCCCTTGGGTGGGGGACCTGTTCCCTTGCCCTCCAGAGAGTTGACAGTTGTTAGGGGGATGCCTTGGTTGGGGTCCGTCCTGCGGAAGGTCTCCTGGTCTGGCACGGCCCCGTTCTTGGTTTTGGAGGAGGGGGTGCCCTGGACGTGGTGCTTCCCTGTCTTGTTGCGCTTGTGCAGGTAGAAGAGCAGGGGCAGGATGAGGGCCAGCAGGAGGAAGATGAGGCAGATGGGGATGATGATGCTGAACATGTTGGCCTCAATGAAGCTCAGGAAGGTGCCTCCCTCCACGGGGCTGGGGCTGGTGGTGACACTGGGGCCCAGCCAGGCAGTGGAGGGTATACCCAGCTCGCTGGCGTTGGGGCTGCTCTGTGCTGTGCCCCGGGGCTGGGACACTGGGGGAGATGGTGCCCCTGGGACTGTGAGCAGGGTGGCACCGTAGGCTTTTGAGGCGTTGTAGGGCTCAATGCTGTACCCCAGGGATGCCAGTGCTGGTGGCACGCCGGCAGCTGCCAGCTCAAAGATGAAGCTGTCACTCTGCAGGGGCTGGTCAGCCTTCCCAGCATCCAGCATCTCCAGCCCAACCAGCCCTTGCTCCAGCTCAGTCTGGCTGAAGGTCTCGATCGGTGTGATGGGTTGTCCTGGGTCCCTGGAGGCCCTCACGAGACGGCTGCCAAGGGGTGCCCTGCGGATCTTGAAGACTGGGATGCTCTTGGTGCGGTTGGCCAGCTTGCTGGCATCAAGAACGCTGGTGTCCAGGAGGGCTGTGGTGCCCCTGGGCCACACGCTGCCTGGCTGAGCCTTCACCAGAGCACGGACGGTCACATTCACCACCCCAGTCCGGTTCACTGCCCGCGACATGGCGAGGAACTGGAAGTTGTCCTCAGGAGAGGTGAGGTTGGTGAAGGTGAATGTCACCTCCCCACGGTCCAGCTGTTTCTGTGAGAAGCTCCGAGCTGGCTTTCGGTTGACTTGCACTTGGCCAAACCTTGGGTCCCTGGTGATCCTGTACAGAACATTACCTGCCCCCAGCTGCGCGGTTCCCAGGAGGTGATGTTGGGACACCAAGGCTCTGTTCAGGTCTTGGGGCACTTCCAGTAGCACTGGGCTGGCAGTGGTGCTCACTGCAGGCAGCACCTCGATCTCCAGTGAGGTCAAGGTGGGTGGGTGGCGGCCATCAGAGAGGCTCAGGGCTAAGGACCCCGGGGCATGGCTCCCGGTGGCAACAAACACCACGTGGCCTGCGTTGACATCTGCTTGGGTGAAGCGGTTGATGGGCTCCTGTGGGCTGTGTGCATTGGCCACGTGGCCAGTGAGGGGTCTCTGGAGGATGCTGTACACCATCTCCTCTGGGGAACCTGATGGGTCTGCCACATCCAGGTATTCCTGGGACAAGGTCACCACTGAGCCTGGTGGGACCCGCAGCACTTCCTGCCGCTTCACCACCTGTGGTGGCTTGCTGCTGCTGGTCACTGTTATATTGAAAGCTTCGGAGATGACCACCCCTTCCTGGGGAGGGCGGATGGACTGCTGTGCCTGGGGCCGGAGCCAAGCTTTAAATCTGAAACGGTCTTCAGAGATGCCATCTCCACCATGGGCATACACCAGGCGTCCTGTGGCCAGGTCTGACTGCAGGAAGAATGGCCGTGACTGCTCCAGGGGCACACCAGACACCAAGAGCTGCCCATGAGCTGGCAGCCTGGTCACCAGGAAGACAACATCATGTGCAGCCCTCTCGGGGACCGGGATTTGGCTTAGAAGGTTGGAGGCATCCAGCACCAAGGTGTTGATCTCAGCCTGTTGAGCCCTTGAAAGCTGGAGACCTGGGGAAAAAGGGAAAACCCAAAAGTCTATCACCTCTGGGAAAAGCCAGGGTCTGCTGGAGAGGGGAGCAGACCGAGGCGAGAGCAAGTTACAGCAGAAAAAGGAGGGTTGCAAAGAAATGGAGAGGGATGAGAATCAACTGGGACTTCTTAGTTTGGTAAGATGGTAGAGGAAAGAATTGCACGGAGAGCCAGCAGAAGGATGGTTGCAATTTTAGATGTTGCTTGACATAATATCAAAGCTTGTGCTGGGTGGCCATGAGAAATGACACAATGGTGTCTTCAGAGAAAGAAGCTCTCCTGAAGTTGGTACAATCTCCCCCCAAACAGGGGACGCTGTGCAAACTTTGGATGGGGTGATTTGTCCCTTGCTTCTCCCTTCCTTCGTTACCTGCATTTCTCCATAGCTGGGTCGAGCGGTGGGGACACTTGGCCTCGAAGGAGATCAGCACAAGGAGGATGAAGGAATCGGAGATGGTTGTGGGAGCAACCACACGGAAGCGGATGGCATCTTGGGCGAGCCAGAAGGGCTTCTCTGGCAGCTCATGCTGGTAGAAAATCAACCCGCTGTCCACCTAAAAATTAAAAAAACCACCCTCAATGAGCTCTGCTAAATGACATAAAGATTTGGAGCAGGTGATACCATGTGGGAGGTGGGTGCATCTCATCTCTGGTGTGATGGGCACTGTAGCACGGGGAGGGGAACCTTAGTGATGCTGTGCTAGAGTCCATGTGTGCACCCCGGGCTCTTGCCTTGGCTATAGGAAGGAGCAGCTAAGCCCAAATTAGGTAAGAAATGGGGTTCCTCACCAGCCATGGCAGAGTGGCCACCATTGAGAGCTCACGGTGCCTCTCAGGCAGGATGTTTCCACTCAACAAGTGGGGAAACTGAGGCTGAGAGGAAGGACTGAGCTTGCTCAGCATCCTCCAAGGGTGAGCACAGCACAGGGGAGCTTGCAGAGTGGGCAAACCTGCATGCTCTGTTGTCTAGAAGAAGCGTGGTAGCAAGGATCTGCTTGGAGCTGGGGTGAAAGCATTGTGCTTGGCTCTTGCCTCAGGCAGCAGCCAGGGTGGCTGGGTCTGCAGCAGGCAGGCAGCTGAAGAAAAAGGGATTATCACTTCCCTCGGCCTCCCCCGGCACTAAATCCAAGGCTGGTGGCCGTGGCAAAGCTGGTGTTGGGGCAGCAGCTTGTAATCCTCCTAAGAAGCAGCCGTCGCCAGGGCTGGGAAAGTCACGGCGTGGCTGCAGCCTTGCTCTGCCTCCTGCCAGGCATCAGGTCCTTCTGCCCAGGATGGGGCTGGGACCTCTGGGCTGTGATGGGGGGGCTAGGGGAGGCAAAATCTCACCTGGGCTTGGGTGAAGTTCCGGATTTCCTCCCCCCGGGAGGTGCTCAGCCTGCCCAGACGTGGGGCTTGCTCGATGCTGTAGTACAGGGCGGTGGAGCCGGTGGGGCTGTTGCTCACTGCCTGGAGGTTCTGGCTGGTGATGGGCTGGAGAGCACCTGGAAAACACGTCCAAGGGTGGACTTCAAGCTACGGCCTCACCACCTCCTTGCAGCGTCTGCTGTGGGCATCACTTGACAGCGCCTGGGCGGGGGGTGATGGAAGGGTCCAAGGACCCCTCTTGCTATCAAACTGGGAGGATGGGGAATGTGTCTGTACCCACCTGGGCAGACGGTGAGACTCTGCTTCTTGGCCAGGCTGATGAGGGGCTCTCTCTGGGCCCTGATGAGGAAGAAGTGCCCCGGAGACAGGTTCTCACCATCCCACAGGTCGAAGGCGAAGCCTCCATCCAGGGCCCCTGCGGAAAGCACAGTGAAATGTGGAAAGCATTTATGGGGGGCAGGGGGGATGCAGCCCTCCTGTTAACCAGGCATGGTTTGGACCAGGGTGCTGTGTGGTGGGGCTGGCATCTGCCTTGGTGGCACACTGCTCCCCTCCAGTGATGTCCCCTCCCTTGGGCCTGGGGGTGACGCTGAGGGGGCCAGGGCACCTCAGCCCTGCCTTACCTTGGTGCGCGAAGAGGATGAGGCCGTTGTTTATCTGGGCTTGGGTGAAACGCCGGACCTCGGCGCCTGGGGCCGACCTCAGCACAACCTTGCCATTAGCCGGGGGCTGGATGGAGTAGGTCACCTCCTCCGCTGGGGAGTCCTCGTCCTCAGCGCTCAGGATGTGGGGGCCGATGGCAGCCGTGGTGCCTTCCCGCAGCTGGGGGAGAGGGAGAGGCTGTAATCCCCCTGGGCTGCCCCCAGCACCTCTTCCCTCTTCTCCAACCTGTTCTGGACCCCATCCCAGCTCAGGTGGCTTTGCTGGGTGGTTGGGCACATCCCAAGCCCAAAAAAGGGCACCTCGTCTGCCTGCTGGGTGGTGCCTCCATCGTCTGGCCCCATCCCAGCCCTGCGTCACCCTGCACCGCCGTCGTGTTTGTCATCACGGGCCGTGCCCCTGGGTCCATGCATCTATACCACATGTGCAGGACAGAGCTGAGGGCTTGTTCCCTCCCTGCCTCAGTTTCCCCAAGAGCTTGAAATGGAAGAAGGCACGAGGCTGGGGCAGAGGCTGTGCCTTTGATGTATCTCTCCCCATGGCTCTGAAGGAGAAGGGCCTTTTGTGGGGTCCCTGAGCTCGCTTCCTGAGCTGCTGCTTCTGTGCACGTGATGGCCCCATCTCTCCCCGGCTGGGTGTTTCTCTGTGCTCCCAGCAAAGCACCCGTCCCACCGCCCCCTCATAAGGCTGCAGCAAGGCCACCAGCCACCCCAGCAAACCCTCCAGGAATGACAAGTATGCGGCTGAGCTTAGAGCCATCCCACATCTCCCCAGGGCCCCTTTCCCCTGGCCAGCAGTGCCCACCCACCTCTGGGGATGCTGCCGCCCCAAACCCCTGGCATCTCCCCTCTCCAGCTGGAGGCAACAATTTTCCCCGCTCCTAATCCCGATCCATATCTCAATCTCAGCAGACCACGGGGATGAATCCTGTGCTGCCAGACGGGTTCTGCCCCCACACCCCACAGCTGCGTTTTGCCCTCAGGATGCCCTGAAACCGTGGGGTGTGTGTGGACCGAGCCTCCCCACAGCTCCTTGGGGGGGCAGGATGCGCTGCATCCCCCTGGCATCGCGAGCCTGGCCCCTGTCCTGCAAACCCAGGAGATGACACCCGGGCGCTGGAGGAGCTGCTGAGCAGGGTTAGATGAGCTCTTTTCTGCTGTTTTCAGCTGGCCTAACCCAAAACATTTCTTGAGTGGGTGTGGGTGCCGACAGTGAAATTAAATCCCTCGGCAGTCCCCGCGGGACGGCGAGAGGCAGGCTGGAAAACACAGCTTTTGGAGAGATGGGATGGGGGAAGTGCCGGTGCGGGGGCTGAAGCCCTCGCAGCAGGATCTACCGCTCCACCATATTCCTGCAGGGTGGGTTTGGGGCTGTTCCCCCTCCCCAACCGCCCCCCCCCCCCAGGACCTGCAGCTGGGTCACTTCAACACCCAGTGAAAATTGCAATCACACTCAAGGCTGGGTGCCAAGGAAAACTCTCTATGGTGGAGAGGTGTTTGCAGGCACCACAGCAACCTCCCCCAACCCCAGGGGCATGGCTGCCCGCTGGGGACGGGTGCAGGCGGTGGCTGGAACGTGTGGCTTTTCTCGCTGGGAGCCCGTGCCGCCGGAGCTGACCTGCTTCTCTCTGCTCCCAAGCCCTCCCTGAATTATTAAAGCCTTCCGCTTGGTTCCTGCTCTCGCTTACTGGCCTTATTATGTTTGCTCAGCCTCCGTGTCGCCTCCGCTCCCCGGGAGAGCGCGCGGGGAGGCAGCGAAGCAGCCCCGGGAAGGTGGCCCTGGCTTTGGGTGGCAGCGGTGGGTTGCCACCTCTCTCTTGGGATGCATCCGGCCATCCTTTCTCCCCCGTGCAACCCTGAAAAGCAACTTGGGGCAAATCCACCTGTTCCTTTCCAGGGATGGGGGGGAGAGGGACTTTGTTTCTGGGTCTGAGCCCTGCCCGTTGTCTCCCCAGCCCCGCGTGGACTCTGCACCCCCAGCGCTGGCAGGCAGCGGAGGAAGGCTTTGTGCAATCTCTCTCCTGGACCCGGCCTGACCTTTAAACGCTGAAGTCATCTCTCTCGCCAGAGCACAAACACAGCAGGGCCGGGCCCCTCCTGACCCCTGGGCTGCTTTAGCCTTTCTCCTGCTGGGAGCAGGGAGTTTTTCCCAGCTCCAGAGCCCCTCCTGCGGGCGGCCGGGCGGCTCTGGTCACCCCTCCCAGGGACAGACAAGGATCTCAATGGAAAGGCAGATGGACTGCTGCCTCGGAGTTTATTTTGGGAGCTTTTTTCTTTCTTTTCAGCCTTTTTTTTTTTTTAGCATCGTGGCTGGGAGGAAAGGATTTCCCTAAGTGCCTTGTGATCCCTGGGCTAATGGATTGGCTAAAAATAAGGCAGGGAGGGAGCCTCCTCCTCCTCTTCCTCCCCTTGCACAGGGCTGGCTCTGTGTGGATGCCTGGCACTGGGGCCAGAACTGCCTGCTCTGCCCGCTTTCCCTGCTGCGGGCCCACCCAGAGATGCCCTTTTGGGATGTGGTGGTCCTCAGTGAGCAGGGGGGGAGGTTTTGTGCCTCGGGAGCGGGGACCGCGGTGGGCCCAGCAGCCAAGGAGTTAACCTGCCTCTGCTGGGGATGCAGGATTTTGGCACAGCTGGGGCAGATCATGGAGCCACCACCTAATGCACTACAAAAGGGATTTGCCGGGAAGGAGCTGAGCTTCCTGGGCTGGGGGCATAACTGAGAGCGGTGTGGGGAGGGATGGAGTTTGGGCTGGATGGGAACAAGGGGGACACCCCCCAACCCCCAGATTTTGCTGGCTGACCTGGCCCTTCTCCCTGCTTCTGGGGCTTCCTGGGTGGTGACCAGCCCATACCCCTCCCTTCAGGCATCTTCTCCAGAGCCCAGGCTCCCAGACACCTTCCCAAAGCTGCTGTGATAACCCTGGGGTGATAATCCTGATGGAAGGAGCTGCTGCCAGCCTGGGAAATCCTGGGGTGGATGAGGATAGCCTAGGGGGGTGGGGGGATGGTTCTGCTGGGCTGGCAGAATAACTTTTTTTCCTGCAATTTTGCATTAGTGATCCTGAACTCTGTCTATCCACCCTGGTGAGGCCCCAGCTGGAGCACTGGGTCCAGTTCTGGGCTCCCCAGTTCAAGAAGGACAGGGAACTGCTGGAGAGGGGACAGCAGAGGGCTACAAAGATGATGAGGGACTGGAGCATCTTTCTTGCGAGGAAAGGCTGAGGGACTTGGGGCTTTTT
Organism: Limnodromus scolopaceus; assembly: GCA_028565335.1. Taxonomy (NCBI): domain Eukaryota; kingdom Metazoa; phylum Chordata; class Aves; order Charadriiformes; family Scolopacidae; genus Limnodromus; species Limnodromus scolopaceus. Next base: position 19,088,948 of record JAOXNO010000070.1, on the reverse strand, counting down.
AGTCTGGAAAAGAGAAGACTGAGGGGGGATCTGATCAACGCCTATAAATACTTAAAAGGTAGGTATCAGGAGGATGGGGCCAGTCTTTTTCCAGTGGTGCCCAGGGACAGGACAAGAGGAAATAGGCACAAACATGAACATGAGAAGTTCCACCTAAACATGAGGAGGAACCTCTTTCCTGTGAGCGTGGCAGAGCCCTGGAAGAGGCTGCCCAGGGAGGTGGTGGAGCCTCCGTCTCTGGAGACATTCCCAACCCTCCTGGACACGTTCCTGTGGGACCTGCTCTGGGTGGACCTACTTTGGCAGGGGGGTTGGACTGGAAGATCTCCAGAGGTCCCTTCCAACCCCACGTGATTCCGTAAAACAGAAGGTGGGACATCCAGGTGAGACTAACTCGCTTCTGAGATGGGCGTAAGGAGAGGGGCGGAGGCTGCCTAAATAATTAGGTACTTCCAATCTGTGCTGATGAAACTGGGGCGAGCTGCTCTTTCGTGCTGCCAGGGGTTATTCCGGGCGCCTGGGGAAGGGGCGAGCAGGGTGCCCACCCTCAGGAAAGGGGAGGTGAAGGAAGGAGCCCCCGCTTGCCGCCGTGGCAAGCCCGGGGTGCGGGAGGGACCGAGCGGTGCCGCGGGGCGATGCTCCCATCTTGCGGACGGTTTCGGCATCGGCGGCGGGGAGGGACGGGGGTGAAGGGGAGGGAGGGGAGGGCACAGCCCGGTCCCCGCCTCCTGCGACGTCTCGCCCCGCCGGGAAACCGCCTCCCTTCCCCGGAGCCCATCGCCCGCCTCTGGTCTGTACCCCGGCTCCGCTGTGTCACCGTTCCCGGAGGTGCGTGACCAGGCTCGGAGGGGGGGCCCGTGGGGTCCACCCCCCCACCCCCCCGGAGTGTCCTAGCGCTGAGCACCCAGGGCCTGCTGCCCATCCCCGTGGCACCCCGCTCTCGCCGATCCCCTGGAGCATCCAGAAAGCCCCCTGCATCCTGGGCTGCATCAAGAGAATTGTGGCCAGCAGGTCACAGGAGGTGACTCTACCCCTCTGCTCCGCTCTGGTGAGACCCCACCTGGAGCACTGTGTCCAGCTCTGGAGTCCTCAACACAGGAAGGACATG
>JAOXNO010000070.1:19039096-19050119 GCA_028565335.1 Limnodromus scolopaceus | reverse complement strand
CTCATGTTGAGCTTCTCATCCACCAACACCCCCAAGTCCTTCTCCTCAGGGCTGTTCTCCAGCCATTCTCCGCCCAATCTGGATTTGTGCCTGGGATTGTCACGTCCCAGGTGCAGGACCCTGCACTTGGCTTGGTTGAACTTCATGCCATTTGCATGCGTGCAATTTAATGCGTGGCAAGTGCTCGTGCTGAAGAGGAGTTCTGAGCTTTGAAGGGCAGCAGCTTCTGGGCTGAATCTTAATAACACGTCTGCTCAGCCTGGAGAGATTGTGCCAGGGAGGAGAGGGGAGTTCAGGTTCCGAGCTGTGAGGGGACACTGGGGTTTGGATAACAGCTACTCCTGTATTTATGGATAAATCTTCTCAAGTACAGACTAAGGGTTTGGGGAATGGAGTCTCTTAGCAGGTTTCCAGTTGTATGATACTGGCCTAAAAACAGTGAAACTCCTCATATGCAAAGATTTCCCGAGCAGTTGGGTTACGCGTTTTGGTACACAAAGGGAAAACTGACTGGTTTTGGACTACTCTATTGGAAGAGATTTAGGGTTAAACCCAAACTTTGTATACTCGGGGCCCACTGGTTCCTGGGACTGCTCTGTAGACACTGACTATGGTCGACATTAATGGTCGTTAATGGTAACGAAGTCAGAACTTTGTGCTTGGGTAGAAGACTTGGAGTCACCTCTGAAGGTCCTTTTTCTGGCTGTCCCTGGGCGGTGTGTGACTACCAACAAACAGGACTATCTTCTTCTGCGCAGGCACTTGGTCTCAAGGTCAGACTTGACTGCCTTGGTTGGTGCTAGGACTCAGACCAGGCTCAGAGCCAGGTTAAGCCCAAACCTCACAGGTCTCTAGAAGGCCACAATCGAAGCACAGCTCGGACGTTGGAGCTGAGTCTGGCAGGTTGGGCCCAGATAGCAGCAGCTCTTCTGATTTCAGCTTTTCCTAAGCCCGGAACGGGGGTTTTGAGCCGGCGCAGCAGCCAGCTGTACGTGCCAGCAGGCAGAACGCGATCTGGCTGGGCACAAACCACGACTGAACTTCTTCTTCACCTTGAGAAGTAGATACACTTTTATTTCTGCTTTGTTATATTTACCCATAGTATCAGCATGATATTTACGTATCTTACCAGTGTTTTAAAACATCAGTCTTGGTGAACAGAGGTTAGTACCTGGCTTTATAACAAACCTCCTGCTCGACCTTCTAAGTCATTTAATCTAATTTGGTTCAATTTAGCATGTGATGTGTGGTACAACCACCTTCGTGCCAACACACAAGGCAGGGAGGGTTCAAAGATATTACAGGTGTCCTTCGAGTCCCCTCCTCCCTGGGCTGGGACAGAAAGTCCCATGAAATAGGATCTATCAGGTTTTTGCTGCTCCTGGCCACCGGGTTTTTGTGATGTGAAGGGATAGTCAGCTTTGAAAAGCTAAAGAAAGGGATCAGTGATGTCCCCTCGGGCTGCGGGGGCCTGGGGCTTTTTTGGATACGCCAGAGTTGTGTATTTGCTCTGGGAAAGCAGGGCAGCAGCCTTAGAGATCCTAGAGGGTGAGGGCTGACATCCATCCATCCATCCATCCATCCATCCATCCATCCATCCATCCACCCACCCACCCATCCATCCATCCATCCAAGCTCTCAAATCCCGAACATGGCAAATTAAGGCATTTCTTCAGCACCACCTTGTGCTAAGGGGTGGCCACTGCAGTTCTCTCTCCGGAGGGAACCGAGCGCAGGATTTCCATGACCACTGAAGGTCTCCAGTGTGCTGTTGGGGAGGGACATCAGAATGTTTTAGTATCGAGGCATTAAACTGTGTGCTCCTTTCAAAAAAAAAGTCCCTTTACAAACACTGTGACCTCCCATTCCTCACCCAGAAGGGAGACACTGTTCCTGCAGTTTCCAGCAAGGAGCGAAAACACAGCCAGGGGTTCTGGTCAATGGAGCTTTAACATTTCCCTGTGATCCTGATTTGGAAAGATCGCTTTTCATCCGGTGTCTGCAAAACCCACTCTCGCTTCTGGAAAAACTTGCATTGGAAAACCAAGGTTTATTCTTGCAGGCTATGTTAATTCATCGCTAAAATTCCTTATATTTGGAAATACTCCAAACATCTCCTACTGCTTAAATAATGAAATGACACGACGTCACTGTTCTGGGGTGTCTTTTTCATTTTAATTTGGCTGGTTTTCCACTGCACTTCTGAAAATCATTCCATATACCATGTGGTAAACAAGTGGGAGCATTGATGGCAGCGCACAGTCAGTGGGCACAGGGGTAGGAGACCACGCAGGAAATATTTTTGACTTTCTTCCTCAGGACTCTTGGAGATGGGAGTTTCCGTAGCACATCTTGCAAATATTGTATTGAGCTTTTTACAGTGTGTTTGTGTTTTTATTTAAATAAGCATGTCTATGTATTTACTTTCCAAAGAAAGCATGTAAGGGTTGTCTTCTTGATGTTAGGTGGGAAAGAAAGAGAGTGAGTCGAGCAGAGGCAAGCTCAGACCTCTGGTGTCTCTCGTGGGCCCATCCTGTTCAGCCGAGATGCGTTTACCCATTGGGTTCAGATGTTTGGGGGTGCTCCGGGGGATGAAGCTGGTTTGGAAATCATTCTCACTTGTGCAAGGGGGTTCCTCTTGGCCTTTCCTTTGGCACGGGAGACCCGGGGTGTCCGGTCGGTGGGTGACCCACAAGCCTCTGGCTTGGGGAGTTACGGTGCAGCAGTGATTGGTGAGAGACACGTTGCTGGGAGAGGATGGGGAGATCGTCAGCCCAGTGAGTGTTTATCACTGGGCCTCAGAGCCCTTGCTCTGTGCTTGAACTAAGGTGGTTTGACCAGGAATTTTTCACCTTTAGTCATCTATATATGGCTGCCCAGGTACAGCCTTTCTCCTTCCCCCTCCTTTGTGTTTCTCGTGTGATTCTCTGCTCTCGCACCAGAATTTGTAACCACTGGGCTAGGACATAAATGGAAGAGAAAACCCGCCTGCACTTGTGCCTGGGTGAATCTGCAAACCCCCAGGTCCTGGAGATCCGTCGCCCACCGCGTGTCCCTCCCCTGCACGGAGCACTTTAGCTGTCCCCTCCTGACAAGTCAGCTGAAGAACAGTGCACGCGTTTGTCTCTAAGGTGGGAGGCTGTAACGCAGCGCTGAGTAACTCAGTTTAAGAGGAATGATTCACAGCACACTGCCCGCCTTGCAAACCCCGCGTATCTGAAATTTGAATGGGGAGGGGGTAGGGGGGAGTCTCAGCACTCTGCTTTTTAAGCTGCAGGAAGGATGGTGGAAGATGCTTAGGAGGATGGTGGGATCGAAGGGGACCACAACCACAGTGAACCGAGGAGGATTTTGAACGAGCCATACCCTTGTGTTTCGTGTGAAATGTCTAAACAGCGGCCGGAGCCCCAGTCTGCCCATCCTGCCTGGTACCCTGGGCAGTGCTCTGCTGCTGGCCCGCAGGCTGACCTGCTCGGGGTGAAATCTGGGGAAGGCATGGACACGCTGCAGGGACGTCTCCAGGCCCGGCTCACTAACGATCTGAACAGCTGGACAATGTCAAAAGCAAAGCAGGACACCAGGAATAATTTTAGCGTTTGGAATGAACGTAAACTGAAGGAAGACGCCAAAACCACAAGAGAGAGTAGGTGAAGGAAGTGACTAAAAGTGAGCGTGGATTCCCGGACCTTGAATGAGAAACAGTGAAACCACCTTTGTGTACAGGAAAGAAGTAGTCCAGATTGTGTCCCCGTCAGAATTTATACCCCACGACTAAGGTGGTGCTTTGTGTTGCTGTCCCACTGCTGTGCGCTCTTTTGCCCAGCGGGCACCCAGTGGTGTCACTTTACACAAATCACCATCGTTCCTTCCTTTATAGGTTGCGTGGTGATAAAAGGAACTCCCAAAAATAATTGAGCATCATTTAGTACTTTTCTTCTGAGTCATAAAAAAAGAACCGTGTGAATATTTCCTCCCCTGCAAGCCTAATGTGGATGTTAACTTTGAAACCTAATTAAATGCTCAATGTGGTGTTATCTGCATAACGCTGGTCACCCTTGGCAAGGCAGTGGAGAGAAGGTAGCAAGGAAGACACTGAGAAAGGAATTTGGAAGTAATAAAGAAAAAAAAAGGAAGAAAAGTGAAAGTAAAAGAGGCAAAAGGGGGCAGGAACTGTGGGAGAGCGCAGCAGTTTGTTACAGCACGCTCACACTAGACAGAGATTTGTGATCAGTGACACTGGGGGTGGTGAAGCAGTGGCACCGCGTTGCGGTCGCGCTGTACACACCACCGCCTTGAGCCCGGTCTCCTGGAGCCTCAGAGCAGCTTGCGATCCCGGTGATGTATCCCAGAGCACAGGCCGGAGTCAGGGCTGCCTTCTGGCTTCCTTGGAAGAGCAAGACGCTTGGTTTTACAGAATGGAAATGAGGGGTTGGGTTATCTTTTAGGTGTCTTGGTCTGGCCTCGATTCAGTTAACCTTGAAGAGAGTAGATAACATCTCATATTCTTTAATGGTAATATGTTGATGCCGCCTCTGGTTGCACAGCCCTGGCTTTGCGCTGGATGTTTGGCGTGGAGTCTGTACGCTGTGTATGGCGAAAGCGAAAGGGGCCGTTCCCGCGGTGTCTCCGCAGGGTGCTGAAGTTTTGGCCTTTGTCGTTCTTATGGAGCAAACTCTCCACTTGTGAGCAGCTGGGACACCGCCTCCAGCACCTCCAGGTCATCAGCAGCAACAAGAAGGCTCAAAACCAGACCCAGCTGATGAGGTATGGAGTGCACATAAAGTCACGCAGGTCTTTGCTCTGGCCCTTACTCCTCTGGGGAGCTCAAACCGTGGATCCTGTCCCCACGCAGCACTACGGGGTCCTCGCTGCACCGCGGCGTGTTGCCTTCCCCGCTCTGCTCCCTGCTGGCCTGCAGATCTTTGCACTTTGTTTATATTAATGATGACTTTTGCCTGATATATGCCTTTTTCCCTAGCCTGGGAAAGGCGACCAGGCTACTGCCCGCAGAAAGCTTGTCCCGCACCCACGTGTGTAACACTTTGCTGTCACTACTGCCACAAGCTCATTGCTTCCACATACGCTGCTCTTAACCAACAACTGCTATCGGTATTCAGAGACACTTTCCATAAGAGCAGAACGCTTTAAGTGCTCTCTTCTTTCACTCGCTCTTTGGGGGAATCTTTCTTGCAGTAACCGCGGAGCGGAGACCCCGACAGCAGCAACAAAGTCGGTGCGATCGAAGGAGCAAAGAGGCGGCACAGCGAGTGGAACGGGGAGAGGCAGAGATCTGAGACAGATACAGAATGCCCTGTGGCCATTACGCTGCGAGTCTTGTTCTGTGTGGTTCTCTGATCCCGCAGTAATAGACTCCCAGGGACCACTTAAAATAGATTAGCAGATTTGAAGGCCAAAAGTAACCGTGATTGTTTAATCTGATTTCCCAAATAACTCACGTCATGGAATTTCATTCAGAAACTCGGGCAGTGAAGGGGGCAGTTCAACAGCCCTTCTGGGAACGTTTGTGTACCCAGAAACACGATTTATTATGTTGATTAGTCATTTAACTAAACCTCTCGGAGAGCCATCTGATATCAACGTGGATATGCCAAGTGCTGGTGCCCTTAGTATTGGTAAATCCTCCTGAGTATAAACACATATATATACATATATATATACATATATATCACACACACGTTGTGTAACATTCCTTTTTGTAGCTTCAGTGCCACTCTTTCTCCCCATGCTAAGGAAGGTTTCGTGGTGTGGCAGGCTCCCAGTGGCTCTGTGTTTGGCCACAGAAGCAGCAGCACACCAGTGAAAGTCAAAAGATCTCTGCACTGTGCCTCTAATTGTCCCGGTGTCCCTGGGACATTAAAGATTCTATGTAAGTGAAGCCACCAATTGTCATTGAAACATCAAACGCTGTCCTTCCTTTTTCTCTAACGCTGTTTCTCTTTATCCCGCGTGCAGGAAAGCCAACATCTTCGTCTCTCTGCTGATTGATGTGGCTCTGGGGATGCTGCTGATATCCTGGCTGTACCGAAAGAACCGAATCGGTCACCTTGCTGACACCCTCATCCCCGCGGCTGATGTGAGTCTGGCCAAAGCCGTTTCTCTTTCACTGGCTGTGGGCACTGACCACCTCTTGATGTCTGGGGTAGTTATAAGGAGGCAATGCCTTAGACAAGCATTTCAGAGAGTCCTGTCTGAAGTCATGCAAATCAGGTCTCCTCAAGAACGGTGAAATCTTCAAATCAAGCCTGCTGGGGCTGCTCCAAAGGAGCCCAGCTCTGCTTTGCGCGTGCAGTGAATAGTAATTAGATGTTTACCGGAGGGCTGCCCCAGCTCCTCGAGTAACAATTATGGCTTGGATGGAGCTCCGCAGCGGCAGGTCGAGTGGTTATTGAGCCAGAATGCTTTTATTCTCAAGTCAACAGGAAGTGTTCTCAAGTTGGTGCTATACGGGGCATTTGCCGGGGGGGGGAAAAAAGCTGTAACCTGGGTAGAATCTGATAAACTGCTGAAAAGGCAGACTTGATAAGGAGTGCAGCTGTGCTCGTGAAGAGAAATTTCATGGGGAAATCCAAAGGCGGTAGCTACTCAGGGCACAAACACCTGAAATCCTGTCTAGGAGCTCTGCTGTACAGATGGTGAACTAGGGAAACTTGCTGTGTCCTGTGATTTTCTCCAACACATCTCCTCTTGCCCACTAAGATCCTTTGGCATCAGCATAAATTAATGAAGAACAAGGATGACTCATACTATCCTGCTTTTCTGGTGGCTCATTTGAGGTGCAGTACTCCAAAGTATCTGTTCAGTGGCAGTAAGGAACATATAATGTACTTCAGAGGGTGGAGACCAGACTGCTGATCTGAAATTAGCTCCATTTGAAGGAGCTTCTGTGTCTTGGGAAAGTGTGTGCAGCCAAGGTTGAGCACTGTCACGCAGCTGCACAGCCTGATCCCTTCTCTGCCCACTTTCCTTTCATTTCTGGGAGAAAAGGTGGAATCTTTCCATTGGTTTCTTTCTAACAGCTGGAGAACATCCTCTCCTTGCTCTTTCTCTAACTTCTTGGTTGTGAGGAATTTTACTCTGATTAGAAAAGTTCAGCAGCAATTTCTTTTTCATACGTATCCTGCTTTTCCTGAGAAGAGCTCATGTCTCCCTTGATGATGATCTGCGTGGTCCATGTCTGACCTTTTAATTGTTACAAGCCATAAGTCTCTGCTCATTCTTGCACATGCTGTGCTTTCAGAAAGTGTGTCTGGAGTGTCCAGCAGAGCTGTGGGTCACTATTATTGCAATTTTTATTATCTTTCATAGTCAAATTTTTAAGGAGTCCATGCTCTAAGGATTGCTGCAGATACTATTCAGCAGCAGTGGTGGGGTAGAAAGGACAACGATTCTTACAATGCTCTTGTATTTGAGCTATATGCTCAAAATGTTTTTCTAAATATTTCTAAGGCTTTTCCCTTACAGGTATTTCAGCTGGAGAAGTTAAAGTTCTCTAGAGCTCTCCCTGTGGGATTACTGTAAGTGTCCAGCTCTCAGAAATCTTGATTTCTTAACAAGTCTGAAAGGAGGTGGCTTTTGGCGGCGTTCCTGTTTGCACAGGCGGCTCCAGGAGGGGTTCCATCTGCCCGGTGTCTTTGGCAGATGGACGCTCTCCGTGCTCAAGGTGTATCCAGTCCCCACTCCTGCCCTGGACAGGCTATTTGTGAGAGCTGCTCCTTCCTTCCTCTTTTGGTAATTTAGCTCGTCTGCCGCTCAACTTACGCACCACAGTGTTGGTTATTTTCTCCATGTCTCCTACACGCGTGGACTTCGTCACCCTGCTATCACCAAGAGCTGGTTACTTGCTTTCCTGGAAGTGTGAGCTCCTCCTCACGTGGGTGGCCTGGTTGTCGGTGCCTTTCTTCTCTGCCGCTCCGAGCTTATCAGTTCAGGCCACTTGCAACTCCTCTTACTTCCCAGCCTTACTTTCTTCTTTCAAGCATATTAGATTATGGACATAAAATCATTTGGAGTCCTTTTACTGCCTTCGGTGGGCATTGATTTATATGCATTATGTGCAGGCCTTAAAAAATGCAGATCTGAGCCATCCCAAAATATCCCAATGACTTCAGCATGTGGTGTGAGAGCCAGCACCACTTCTTTTCCAGCATGACAGCAAAATCTCCCCGTAGCCGTTCAGCAGTAGGTTTCCTCTTTGCCGCTGAGTGTCCATCTGGTACGCATTATTCCCATCACTCGGGCTTTCTCGAGTGCTTCTGTGTTGCCAGGTTCAGGAACTCAAACCCTCCCCAGTGTGGAATGAGCTACTTTTCCTTCCCCAGTGCTCCTTGCTGTTCTGCTTTTGATGTGATCTGATGGCATCGACCTTACAGCTCTGTATCTGTTACTAAATGGACATTGGATATATTATTATAAGATTATTATATATTCCGAGGTTATATACATAACCTTATTGTAACCTTATTGATTTGATTGATTTTAATATTGACAAACCTTATATAACGTATAACCTTAGTGGTTTGATTGATTGATTTTAATACTGACAAAACAGTGGCTGTGTGGGGACTGGCTCCAGTGCTCTTTTTTTTTCCCCCTAGCAAACATCTCTCTGGAGGGCAGCAGATGCAGGTGGGTTATTTTGGCTCTCACCAACTGCTGGGGTCGCACGCTCAGCTCGCTGACGGGAGGATCAGGCCGTGTTCCTGAGCCACCGCTCGTCATCCCCTGATATAATGGTTCTCACATCAGCACTTCGCTGGCAATTGTTGATGATGCACAGGACATCATTGACTGCAGCTCCCACTTTCACAGCTTGACGAGCTGCGCTGGGCTGACGGTAATAACAAGTTGCTTTTGTCAGTAAATGAGGCAGATGTGATTCAGAGACACCTAGGGAGGAACTGGCGAGAAGCTGTGTGCAATACCCAAGGACCGATTTTTTTTGGAGCAGGCTTTCAAATCCAGGAATGGAAAACGTGAATAATCTTCTCTCTGTAGGTGCCCTCACAACTCCTACCCTCCTCCTTGCTCTCCATCCCACCAGGTTCCCAGTGGTTGTCCTTGTTTTCGCCTTCCGCAAGACAGCCTTCTTTCAAAAATACCCGATTCAAAGCGCTACACTTGTCTGTTTTAAAAAGAACTGCTTATAAACCGTCTTCTTTTCTTTTTTCTCCTTCCCCTCTTTCATCCTTGCTGATGTCTCTTTTTCTTCAGCTGTAATCTCTTTGAAACAGTTAAATATTTATCAGAGATCGTGCCTCCAAAAATATTGCTGTGGCTTAGAGATAATTGGATGTAAGTTCCTTATTCTGCCATGTCCTGCTAATCCATAAAGTGAGCGAGCAGAGAGGACACTTCCTGGGAAATATTCTTAGATCTTCGCTTGTAAAATAATATAATTTAGAGCCCCAGTCGTCTGCAACGGACACAGGGTCTGGTAGGGGGGTCTGGTGGGGAGTGCTTTGGCTCTGCTTGCTCTGACTTGCACTAGATGCTCCACTCGGGTAGTTTGCACCGTTCTTCCCGGTGCAGTGCGCTGTGTGTCCTTCTCCATCCCTGTCACATCCCCACAGACCCTCTGCATGTGGAGACTGGAAAGAAGAGCATGACAGGAAAGAAAATATTTCAGCAGCGGTCTCATCTAAACCGTGTTAGCTTTAGTCTCCACCAGGTTGGTAACGTCCCGACACCCCTTTATGAAACACTCCCAATTCACCGTGTCTTATTTATTAATCCTGGCCACATTCAGCATTTGTGACTGCAGCGGGAGAATTCACCCAGTCACCTTTCCTGCTTCTGCTTGCTATTGATCAGTCCTAAAATATCTGGCTGGAAAACAACCTGCAAGGTGATGCCTTAGGAGTGGGTTTTGAAATGCCTTGCCCGGCTGAATAGCAGCCAGGGAGGGCACCTTCCCAGGGCTACGTGCCCCTGTCGGAATTCAGTAGCCCCTCTGGGACCGGCAGCCTCCAGAAGTTTTCAGTGCTGAAAACCAGCCTTGCTGAAGGACTGCTTTCAAGCATTTAAATATTTCATTAAAATCCCCAAATGCTTTTTCTAAGTTACCAATCCAACACTTTAAATATTAAAACCAGTCTATTTATAAAGCAGCTAACTCTTGTGAGCCACAGAGGTAAGATCCACGGGTTCAAATCAGTTCTGACTTGCGGTGAGACGGGGGGAAATGAATGAAATAAAAAGGCAATCCTTTCGGTTAAGTTGAAGATGTAGCCCTTAATTTTGCCCTTACATTAAAAGTGAATGCTTACAAAAATTTTTTGCAAGGATCCTGTTGGTTAAGAAATAAAATGGACTCATTCCTTGGAAATAATTTTCCCTTAGGGAAATTATCCATATGGATGATGAGGAAAGTAGGCTGCAGTGCCTCGGCTTTAGGTAGCCTGTCTCAATTCTTCTACACGTGCACCATTCGTAGTGCAATTCCCTTGCATGGATCTGACTATAAGTGGGATTTTTGGAGGTAGAAGGGCTTCGCTCACAATCTCTGGTTGTGTGGGACAGCATGAGAGGTCCCTTCTCCCAGGTGTGCTCCCCACCCCTTTGCTGGAGGTTACCACTCTTGGCTGCCTCGATTCACAGCCTGGTACATGGACTTCACTGCTGGTCTCAGCTTAGTGAGTAGGTCAAGCTGCCAAGGGGAAGATGATCTGCCCTGTCAACTGCAAGGAGGACCTCCGGCAAGAGAGAAGATCAGGAAATAACATTGGCCTGGGATTAAATCACCAGAAATTGTGCTCAGTGTTTTGGGGACAAGCTCCATTAGCCTTTTTATGTCAATGATTCAGAGGGCTTCTTTTTCGCTGGGATGCCATGGGTATCTCTCCATAAAGCTTGCAGAGAAACACAAAATCATAGAATCATCAAATGGCTTGGGTTGGAAGGGACCTTAAAGCCCATCCAGTGCCACCCCCTGCCCTGGGCAGGGACACCTCCCACCACACCACATTGCTCCAAGCCCCCTCCAACCTGGCCTTGAACCCCTCCA
>JAOXNO010000070.1:19018547-19033874 GCA_028565335.1 Limnodromus scolopaceus | reverse complement strand
TCCCTGCCCAGGGCAGGGGGGTTGGAACTCGATGATCTTTGAGGTCCCTTCCAACCCTAACCATTCTATGATTCTATGATTCTATGAAAAGAAGGTTTCCTAGTCATGTATTGTCGTGCACAAAGAAAATATGTATTTGTCTCACACAGCCTGTCCAGGCCAAGCAAGTGGAATTCAGGATACGTGTTTGTGTTTCTCCAAAGGGAATTCCCAGCAAATCCCAGTCAGCAGCACAAGCTGTTCCCCTCTCTTTCACTCGGAAATCTTTTTTTTTTTCATCTTTCCATCCCACGCCTGGGGTGACGGCCCCTCTAGTTTGATCCAAAACTCTTTTTTCAGGAAACGAACTTGCTGTGTTAAATGCTTTCAGCCGGGCTTTGCTCAGAGGGTTGGACTTGTTTAGTTTTCTTTTCTTCCCCCAGTATGACCAGTCCTCTCTGGGGCCTGCCTGCAGCAAAGTTTTCCGCAGACAGTGGCCATCACATGGTTTCAATGTCTTATTTGAGCCCTCTCTTTTCAGATGAGCTTGGTGGCAAAAATAAATGCAGCCTGACAAAAGGAGGTGCTTTAATCAGGGGACAGAAAACACTGAGCATGAAGCTCATTTCTGACTGCTTTGTGCTTGCTTAGATGCTCTACATGGGGTTTCTTCAGGCAGAAATAAGTTACTTCACTGCTGGAGAAAGAAAAATTTACATTCACTGATACATAGTGATGGAGTTTACTACAAAGGGAAGCCCAAATTCTCCCTTTTAGACCATGGAGGCTGAAAGTGGAATCACTCTCATGTCCTGGCAGGTCCAGGAGCTACATCTCAGTTCCACCCTTGAGCTAAGATTGTCGAGGAACCTCACGCGGGGTCTGGCTGCCCAACACTTCTAGACATCACACCCGCCTTGGGAGGCTTTAGTTTAGCACACCCTGATGCCGGATTGCAGATGGGCTCGTCAATTTGCAAGCGTAGCATCTCCTGTTTCTCTAAGATGTTCTTACTGAACTGTTTCTCTGTAGCTCCGTTTGCTGGTGGTGATTGTGCAAGGCCTGATACACTTGCTGGTTGACCTGATTGACTCCCTGCCTCTTTACTCAATCCTCCTTCGGCTCTGCAGATCCTACAGACTGGCCGGTAAGTCCTTCAGCGCTGCACACTGAAGTTCAAGGAGTTTGCATTATGCATTTAATTTTGATGCAGTGAGTGCTGCTGAATAGAACGAGGCAGGGGAGGCAGGAAAGAACCCAAGGCTGGAGTCCTGCAGTTTGCCGTACTTGTAACTAATTACTGCAAGGAGCAGGACGAGGGTGTCAAGGGAAAGAAATGTGATGCTGAAGGAGAATCAGGAGCGCCTTTACAAAGCCTGTGGCAACTAAAAGTGACATCCAAACAAGCACCGTATAAATGAGTTCATCTTTTGATTCCAGTTCTAGTGTGCTGGGTCAGGTAAAACTTCTGAGAGTTAAAGAAGCTGTTGGCCTTGGGGGTTTGGGCTCTGAAACAGGAGAGATTGCAGAAATTACAAAAATATTTGGAAAATCTGCTCTTTCAAAGGTCAGGATCTACGGTGGCTGTGATTCAATGGAGCTGCTTCAGTTCCGTGCTGATTCGACTAACTGAAGTCCCGAGCTGAGGTGTTTGGATTAATTTCAGAGTTCTGGGCAGATTTCAGCTAATCGTTCTCTTTTTGAGACTAATCTGTCACCATTTTGAAGCCAGTCATTGTTTTTTCCACTTTTGGTAACTGTGAACCATGGTTGGCATCAGAGTAAATTTTGCAATGGGTTTAACTGTCAACAGCTCTGGATAATCTAGTTAAAATCAAGCAGGTCTAAATTTTTATCTCCCGTCCATTTAAAGACTGTGCAGCAGGGATTTTAAATACGAGAAAGAGCTCGATCATCACTAAACCAAGGCTAGTCATCAAAGGGAAAGGAATCTCGACACGACTGATGACAGCTTTGTCTGTTGGAGCAACGCCAGGCTGGATTTTGGGCAGGTAGAGCTGAGCCACGTTACCAACTCGGTGGTTCTCCTTGTGTCCCTTCAGCGGGTTCCTAAGAATTTCCTGGCAGAAACCTCTTAATCCTTCAGGGCTGTCTTTGGAGAAGAGGAGATGCTGCTGAAGAAAACTGACCCAGGAAACAGCAGGGAATGGGGTGGAAGGAAATCTCGTTGCCACTGAGAGATAAGGCCATCTGCTCCCATCAGTCTTGGGTTACTTCTTGGTTTTATTCAGCTTTTATTCAGCAGGGTAATAATCCCCCACCCTGGCAGAGGATTGTCTGCTCGGTTGAGTTTGTTACCTGAGTTTCTTTCTCTCTTGGCTATTTGTTCGCTCCTCTTAAACACGTGAAGACAGAGGGCACTGCGATGCCATGCTGCCTGCGAGATGAAGAGGCATCTCTGAGAGTTTCTGCAGCCTGTGTTCCTGCCCCAGCACAAAAACATGTCCCTAGAGTGATAACAGATGGAGCAGTTGAATTGAATTCAAGGGACTTTAGAGAGTACACATCACTTGATGTCCTCGCTGCTTAGGTTTTGCCTCCCTTTTCAGGCTCAGAACTTGGATAAAACACCCTCTGGCATATGTTATGGCAGCTGTTTTTACAGGCGCCATTGAGATGGTTCTACCAACATGAATGGAGAGCTTCTCCGGACAGCAAGGGGTTAGCACAGTGCTTAAGTTCAACTCGGTCCAGCCGTGGCATCTGGCCTCCAGGTTCTTCGACTCAGTTTCTGAATTGATAAAATATGATATTGATGAAGCCTGGGCCAGGGTAGATGAGTAATCCATCCACACACCAGAAACAAAGTCTGTATTTTCTTTCCGCACGTCAGAATGGAAACACTTTGGGCTTTAAAAAGCCTTCTGCAAAGATGTCAAAGCTGATGTCCTCTCTGCAAGAGTTCTGTCTGCCCAGTGTCAGCTCAGATGCCACCTTGGTTGAGGTGGGTTCACTGTCATGTCCATTTAGAGTGTGAAGTGAGGTGTAGCAGTGAGGTTTGGGGGTCTCAGACTCTGCCCACACAACACGCTGTGTGATCCTGCACAGGTCAGTTTGTTTTCTCCGTGCTTCTCTGTCCCTCTGGCCCAGTACATAGATATTCACCTCACAAACTTTGGGGCAATTTTGCCGTGGTTCTGTAGGACCTGTCGTGGTGGTGTCTCCATGATTAGTGGAATGGACAAGCAGTGAGTGAGCTGCCACGTGAAACAAAGCAAATGGCTTCACGTCCTGACCTCTCTTGTGCCGTCGATGATGCCGGAGTACAGAAGGAGCAGGACCCCGAGCTCTGGAGTTGGCTGGCACTCACGGGATAGTTTAGGGTTCTTCTCCGCTCGAGTCATCTGCAGTAGACATCCTGCTTTTTCTGTGAAGTGAATTCCTCAGACTCTTGAGCATTTAATAGCCTGTAGGTCATTCTAAAATAAACCTGTAGCCTTTTAGTGCATGTACTTTCCTAGAAGTGTAAGGCTCTTGAACAATTAAATAATGTAATTAGGAGGTTGTTGGCCAGCAGCTGTACAAGGGAAGTGTGTGGCCATGACCTACAGAAGCAGCATTTTCTGTTCTAAGGGGCTGATCCCGGGATAAGGCTCCAGAGTGTTCAACCACAAACCTGAAACCTCAGTGCCCACTGGTTTCTGTCTCTCTCTGACAAATTGCCTGCCCCGAAAGTAGTTCCTGGACTGGCTTAGACACTTCCTCTTAGCCAAAGCTCAGCGAATCACACTGAAGGCTTTTTGTCATCCAGCACATTTTCTTATTGAGACCCAGGGTACTCAAGCATCTCTTTGAAGCTCTTGGGGAAGCCCATGTTTCAATATAACCCTTCCTGTCTTATACAAAAAAAGACTTTATTATTTGGGGAGACACTTTAAACCAGAGCTGTCTACTAGACAAGAGTGTTCTCCCCCAGGAGGAGTAAACTGCGTAACTTAATTAATTCAGATTATTTCAAAGAGAAAATGTTTTGGTTTTTTAAGTAATATGGGAGTCATGCAGATACTATAGTGATGGGGCTTACACAGATGAAGAGTTTTATTTCTGTTTGAGCTCCTGAGTCACCTTTTGGTCCGCAGCAGCTCACTCCATTACCCTTCCCTCATCTTCTTACCTGTAGAAAGGAATAATAGGGGCACACTTGGCTGATGCAGGTTTGCAGAAGATGGATTGGTTTTATTTATGTGAAGTGATTCGAGATCTTTCAAAGAAAAATGCCTTGCTCATCCTCCGTGGTACCTTTGTTTGAAACATCGCATTAAATGGTCATGTGCGATACGTCACCATTGCAATCCAAACACTTTCCTATTTGTCTTTAAAGTATTGGGAATGTAGCAAGCCCAAGAGGAAATATAAAAGTGGCAGGTTTGATGGGGTTAGCAGTGTGTCAAAAACATATGAATGCTGGGATTAATAGGCAGTGATTGCTTTGAAATGTCTCTAATGCCCCCGGGGCGGCCGCTTTCCTCCCTTCCTCTGCAAGAGGCAGAGATTTGCACAAGTGCTGTATCCACGCGAGCACAAATTAAAGGGGAGTTCTCTGCCTGCTGCTAGCGTGGGGTCCCCATTCTGATGGAAGCTTGGGAAAAGAGAAAGATTTTTCCAGCCCCTTTGTCATCATCGGCTCTGGCTGTCTGATTTCTAGGCTTTGTGCTTGCTTTAGCGCAGCGTTTCCGAGCTGGAAGACAGAGGGGTGCTTTTAATGGAGCTGAGAGAAACACATCGCTTGTCATTACGCTTAAACTCAGCATAGAGAGAATCTGTGCTTCCCACTGAAAGTGTGTAAGGACTCCCAGACCCAAGAAAGGTTGAGGACTGCGTTTCGAGGAAATCGCCGCTCGGCCAACAGAGCTGAGCAGCGAATGGCATGGGCTTTTCTCCAAGCGGGGATTTGGTTTCCTTTTCTTGTTTCTTTTCAGCTGGTGTGAAGTTCCGAGTCCTCGAGCAGCAGGATGGAAAACCTCTTCGACTCCTGATGCAGGTAAGGTGCCCGCCGTGACATTTTCTGCTGCAGGCTTTGCCTGGGACAAAAAATCCTTTTGCCTGCCCAAAGTCCTTCTCTTCTGTAGCAATTCTGAAACTGCTCCCACTGAAACGCCCCTCTTAAAAAGCTGTGAAATGCTGGAACGAGGGAAATACATTTCCCATTGCAACGAGTGGCTGCTGCTTTCTCTTTAACACCCTGCTTGAATCCTCTGTTTAGAGAAAATGCAGTGCCCTGTATAGTGCAAAATGAAATGTGAAAGACAGGAGAAACGTGGAGCTCTGTTGCTTCTGGAATTAAGACTTGACATCATTGTCACCTTCATTCCTGGCTCTCGGCAGCTTCACCTTAGTAATTGCTGAACAGTGAGGGAAGCAAAAGGCGGCAGCTCGACCATCCAGAGTCAAGGACCAGTAGAAGATCTTCCCCTCCAGATGTGCTGGAAAGCCTTGGCTGCTCCGTGGGGCCGGCAGGATGAGTGTGTGGGCACAAGAGAGGGAAGGGCCTCCTGTTATTCTCCTGGGTGGCTCTGGCAAGGTGTCTAGGAAAAGCTCACCTCTGCTTTTGCAACCTCGCAGTTCCATGCTCTGTCATCAGAGATGCTAAAGGAAATCTTTTTCTAAGAAGAAATTATATGATGGCACCACTCATGGCGCTTTCAGGATTGTGAAATTTCCATTTCCTGGTGTTGCGGGCGTACTGCGATATCACAGGGGTGCTTTTCTTACTCTTTGCATCCTAGGAGGAGCATATAGAATTTATAAAAAACACTGGGCGCTGGGGGAGTGTGTGGGAAGGAATGAACTGCAGCTTCCCATTTTTTTTTGGTTTTTTGTCACCGGTCCAGCCCCAGCCCTGTCTCAGCAGAGGTCGGATTAGCCCGGAACCAGCACACCAGCAACAGCAATTCAAAAGGGAATCCCTTCAACAGATGTCTTCTAGGGCAGAACTAGCATTTCCGAAGCACACTGTCCTCCCAGTTCCTCTCTTTCAGTAGGGTAGTGGTATAGGAACCAAAATCTGCCCTTCTCCGTGGCCAGAAAACTCCATAAAAAGGAAACCAGATATCAAAGATGAGATGCAGGAGCCGCTGAGCAGAGAACTTGGCATCAGTGTGTCTGTGAGACGAGGTGGATGGCTTCTCCAGAGGAAAAAGATCACGACTTAGAGAGCAGAGGCAGTGAGTCATAAGAATATGATGAATTTTCCTTGGAGCACTGCAGAAAGATCCTTTTGCTATCTGAATATAGCATAAGTCATCAGACCAAGAGGTGGAAGTGCTTTAGTGGATGTCTCTCTTGGCCTTGTGTTCAAATAATAATGAGCAGAGAGTCAGTAAAGGCACTTTTTTGCTCTCCTTGTGCTGGTGGAAATGGAAAATGGGCTTGTGTTAGAAATCCTGCTGAACATACCGCTTTCTTGAGAGGTCTTTTGAGAGGACAATCTAAAAAGCCTGGTTTTAAGTGACACGTTAAAATTCTTCTCTATGCTACGTGACAATGTTCCTTTCTAGAAGTCTCTCGGTGGCTTTGTCCCCTCCCCACGCGGTAGCCCCCTGGAGCCGTGCCTGCTGGAAGTAAGGCCCTATATGTGCAACTGGGCCCAAAATAATTCAAGCCACTGGTGACTGATACATCCACAGCTGTCCTTTGGGGTGCTGGTAATGGATTAGAAATCAATAATGCTGGCTTTGAGCATTCACATTCAGCTTGTGGTTGGGCCAAGTGATTATTTTTTATTTTTAAGAGAGTGTCACCGGAATGTAAAGTCCAGGCACAGGCGGGCGGAGGGCGGGGGATGATATTTCCATTCCAGATGCTGTTTAATTTTCTCCAGGAAGTCTTACGTAGTGCAGTACTTTCATTAGTGTTTAAAATCTTTTATTTTGGTGCACAAGAAGAAATATGTCTGGTGGTGTGGCTCAACTGAGCTGATAGCCCAGTGAGAAGCCACGATGGGTTTGATTCATCCTCGCACCTTCTGCCAGAAGTGCCGTTTCTCACGGCAATTGCTTTGGAAAGGGTTAAGCGAAAGAGGAAGGGAAAAAGGAACGGCTCCATTATGAGACAAAGGATGTATATTTTATCGGGGTATATTATAGCTTTAGTGTACAGAAATGGCATAAAAGGAACTCATATTGTCACTTCCCTAATAAATAGTAGCTTTTGTTTTGCTAGTTTCCATTAATAAGAGGAAAGGCAGACACGTATAATTGCGCTGGGCGTAAAACCATCTCGTGTTATTTCTCCGTAGGCAAGTGTTAGCGCTGGGTATCACCGCTCTGCCGGGGGATGGTTTGCAACGAGCCCTGTTGTGTCCAAACCTCCCAGCCCACGTAGCTGGTACTCAAAGGAACACACACTGCCTATCTCCCGTGTATAGCAACTCTTCCCAACCTCCCCCAGCATGTTTTCACTTAAAACATACTGGTTTGCCCACAGCTGAGGAAATAGGCAGAAATAGCTACTCAGGTTTTACTGGTGTTTGTTTTTGGGGCAGGTTTCTTTGGTCTTTTTTGGTTTTTTCTATTTTTTCTGATTTTTTTAGCTGCCTGTGACCGCAGGGCGATGTGGTTGGTTACAGTTATGCAGAACGTCCCATAAATGCTGTGGGTGATCCTCAGCCTTTCGGTGTTTGAAACAGGAGCTGCGTGAGTTTGGGTTAGACACGCTCAGGGGGAATGAGCTCTCCCCTCGCTGCCACAAACGTTCATTTTGATGGTTTTCAGAACTGGTGCCCCATTAATCTCTTGGGACCTATTTAATGTCTGTGTCCCGCAGCCGGACCGCGCTGGGTCTGGCTGTTCTTTAGGTTCCCACAGCCTGTGCGAGCTGCTGCCCCGGCCTTTTTCCTAAATTTCATGGGGATGCTCCTGCGTACAGGCATTTTCTCCTTCTGCTTCAGCAATTTTCTGCGTTGAAACTCATTTGACGAAGGTCTCCAGGATTAATTCTAATGAACTCTTTGCTTAGTCCCCCTTTCCCAGAGCTCCATCTCTGTAGGGACTCTGAGTTCTTCCCTCCTCTTTCCATGAGCTGGACCAAATTGGGGACACGGGCAAACTCCCAGAAAACTGGTTGCTTTTCAGTGGACAGAAGAAATACTCAGTTTTTTGACAAAGTAGTGACTGTCTGCGTGGTTTTTGATGTCTCTCCTTTTTGTGGCTGGATTTTCTACTGTGAATTATGATCTCCTTTCACACAGCTTCTCGCTTGGTTCCAACACAGCTGGACCCCTTCTCCAGAGGAGGGTGTTCTCCCGTTTCTGCCCACTGTCCAAGTGTCCTCTAGCTCTGTAGCTCCCCTCACCTTGGCATCTCTCATGGTCTGTTTTCCGAGACCCACTGTTTCTGTGTAATCTGTTCACTCTTCTGGAGACAAACTATTGCTGTGCATCCTTATCATGCCTCAGATCTTGGCCAGACTGGATCAATCCTCTGGACTTCACCTATCTCTCTACCCTAAAAAGCTTTGCTGCAATGAGATTTTTCCAAGGTCTAATGTGCTTCTGTCCTCCCTCGTCCAGCCAGCGCGTCTGTCTGTCTCCTCTGTCTTCCAAAGCCCAACACAGCAACTTTGTGACCGTAATCGGAGGCCACAGATTTGGTAGGCAGAGACTCCAGACCTGGTCGTTCTTGGGATAGTGATTTAAATCAAATTAAGAAAAATTAACTCAGCCAAGGAGCCTTAATTTCCGATGGTGATGAGCAGCCCTGCCTGGCATTGTGTGGTGTGTGTCCTGTTCTGCCGGGACTCCCTTCTCCTGGGTGGATGTCAGGGGATTCCAGGTTAAAGCATAGCTGTGGGTGAGGGCGTAGCACATGAAAGCGGTAGGTTCATAAAAGATATGAGTTAGTTGGCACGTTCTAGAGGAGTTCTTCAAGTCATGGTGCACTCCCAGTGGAGCGTTACTGGCTGTGGTGGGACTCCCATCTCTCTAGCTATCCCAACCAGGCACCGGTTCCACACCCTCCCCCAGTGAGCATCGTTCTCAAACCCTGCTGGTACCTGCGTCTGCTTCTCTGCCTGACAACCATCCTGATAATGCTCCTTGCCAAGCTCGATTCATTAATGTCTCGGGGTGCTGTAGAGGGCTGAAGAGCTTTAGCCAGCCAGAGAGGGACTCGGAGGCTGTGGGAGTAGCAGTATTGATGTTTTAAGAGGCCAGTGCTCTGTAAAAGTTGCCCTCACCCTCCTCAGCTGCCCGTGTTTTCTACTACAACACATTTTTGTTGCTGTTATCCCTCTTCTCCTCTACAGATCAACCCTCTCTCGTATGGCAGTGTCATACAGGTGTACAGGCTGCCAACCTACAGCTGTTACCCGAAGGATTCCTGGGCATCTCTCTGCAAGAAGCTGTTCCTTGGAGAGCTCATCTACCCTTGGAAACACAAAGGAGAGAAGCAGGACTAAAGACAGCAACAGCACTTGAAAGACTGGGTCAGAAAAACATATTGAATCCTAATTCTTTTGGACCAAAGGCATCTCAGAGCCAGCAACTGCTGGATCCCTTTAATTAGATTTTGGTAACATGGGAGGGGCTGAATTTTTAAAAAGCAAGTATTTTTAAATGCTATTTTTCAACTTTCCTCTTCCCCTGCACCGTGTTTGTGTAATAGGCTAATGATTATTTTTGAAGCAAGAGGTTAAACCCATCAGTGCCTCATGGAACCAGTCATGGAGCAAGTACCTCTGGAATGGTTTGGTGATGTGTATATATATATTTATATATATATTTATCCCTCCGTGTAAGCTCACAGGCCATATTAAAACACCCCTTTGGGTGGTTCAAAGCCACGATGCTGAGGTGTGTTCTGCCAAATGTTTTGGACCTTTGATGCTTCAGCCTTCAAGCCGGGTGACCAAAACCAAGGTGAAGGGGCAGCTTGTCGAGTCATACGCTGAAAAGCGCAGCGGGGTTTCCTGGGCTCAGAGGGTGGTTATTCTTTTCCTTTTGGGTGGGCTTGGGTTCGCCCCCACCGCAGCAAGAGGGGAGGAGTTAAGCGTAGAAACAGCGGGGCTGGAGGCCCAGAAACTGTGACTGCTGTACCTTGGTGCCTCTGTGGTCTCATCTACAGTTTTTCAACAGCAAATAGTGGTTTTGGGGAGAGCTGAGCCTGGAGCTGACATGCAGAGCGCACGGCCTCAGAGCCCGGGCTGCTCAGGAGCACGTGGCAACAAGCCACGGTAGCCCAGGGCTCTGGGCACTGCCAAGGCTCGGGGCTGCTTTGCTCGGTCACAGCGTTAGGGCAGACGTGGCTTTGCTGAGCCCAGCCCTGGCTGGTGTGTCTGCCAGAGGACCACGGCCACCCGGCCCCTTAGGCAGCTCCACCAGCTCCGGCAGTGTGTGCCGCGCTCCCTCACAGGGTCAGAACATCCTTCTCTTCCTCAGGGCTCTGCTGAGTGCCTCGGCGTGTGCTGCCTCAGCTTTGGCACTTTCTGATAGTCAAGGGGCTTTTCAAGTGGTCTCAGATTCGAGGCGTTTAAAATCAGTTCCTTCCCTGAAACTGTAGACACCTTTCTTTTAGGAGCGTTTTCCCCAGTGTCCCGCTCTGATCGTGACCTCATTTTGATGTGAGTCTTCTGTTCCTTGTCTTGGGGAGGGTGTCCCTCTGCACAAGAGCGTGACATCCCATCGGGTACTTCATTGTCGTGTGGACATTTACACGCAGTCATTACCCAAAAGTACGCTTTCTCCAGGTCCGCTGGCTCCTGGTGCCCCAGCTGAGGTGAGGATGTCGTATGGCCGTACCCTGCTGTGGCTCTGCTCGCCCAAAGTGACGCCATCATCTGGGAGGTGGGAGGTGTCCTGGATCCTGCCCCCTTTTCCTCTGTCTGTGCAAGGAACTAAGGACTGAGGAGGAAGAGGAAGATGTGTTGTTTTGCTCAGCCCTTCTCCAAAGGGTTGCCTGCATATTCCTGTGGAGGTAGGGCAAGGAGCCATGGCAAGGAGCCCTGGGCTTTAGTAGCCCTCAGTCAGCACCCCCACTGGCAGGAAAAGAGTTTCCATGTCTCATCCAGGCACTCGAAGCTGTCACAGGAGAGAAGGGGTTATGCCCCAGGAATTCAGGCTGCTCTAAGACATCCCTGGCCAGATATATTTGGTTTGTCCGTAGCTGCTGAAGCCTCTTGTGATGCAGCCACAGCTTGATTGGGAGAAAATGGAGCTCTGTAGGCAGGTTCTTGGTCCAGACACTCCTCAGCAGGCAAACGCAGGAGCTGCCAAGGTCCTGGAGTTTTCTTGAGGACACCATGAAGGAAAGCAGTTACCTGGGCACGGCTACCCAAAAAAGATGTCCCTTTGATCCAGGGCAGGACACATCGTTGAAGAAAGCCAGCATGGCCAAAGCCCCCGCCACCGTCTGCCACCGCAGCTCCAGGTGGGACATCACTGGCTGCAGAAACTGGAGATACCTGTGCTCTTCTTTAATGATCGGCGCTTAAAACTCACCCACAAATACAGTATCTTCTTGGGATATCGATGCCCAGGTGTTTCTCTCCGCTCCAGGTGTGAATGTCTCCGGGTTTCGATCCATTTAGTGGGTGAATGGTCTGAATAATGTTTCTCGCTTCAGCTTAGGTCGGAGTGACGGAGCCCCGTCCTTACCTGGCACTCCTCGGAGCAGATTCACGCTTTACCTCCCGCTCGTCTTTCCTCTGCAGCTACCGAAGGATATTCCCCTGCTTCCTCCCGCGCCTGCGTAGCTTGGTTTGCTAACCCCTGCGCCAAACTCTGTCATTCTGGGTCTTGTGAAAATAACATTCCTAATATCCTGGCTTTTAAAATCTTTCTGTGAGACCAAACAGCTCATGATGGTCCTAATCGTGGCTGTCCTTTGGGATCAAGTGACCTGGAAGCCCCAGAGACAGCACAGAGCCATGAAAACCAGCAGATGTGACCTTCCTATTGGGAACCTGCCAAAGATATTAGATGTTCCACTGTCGGGTGTGTTTATTAAAGGCTGATACTGACTCCGGGGGTGGTGAAACATCAAACTGAGAAAAAGCTCCCCCTCAAACCCTGCATCTTCTGCAACACAGAGGACCTTGAGCAGCCCAGCTGGGAAATGCCAGCCCCTTGTGGGTGTAGTTCTCCTGCGTCAGGCAGAGCTGGTGCCCGAGGACTCTTTCTCACACTCGGTGTTCTCCTTGCCCATGACGGTATTGGAGCTGGTGAGTTCCTTCTGCTGGATATTTGCCACGTCTGTCCTCTTCCTTTCCAGTCGCTGCTGTGAAAGAGTCTTCCCCCACCCTTTTCCGATGCTGCGCAGAGACATTACAGCGACTTAGCAGACATCCTGCTCGGGAACATTTGACCTTATGTCATCTCTCTAATTAGAACTTGGGATCAGCATCATCTTCCACAGCAGCACAGACTGGCCTGGCGCTGGGGCATTTCCTCAGGGAAGAGGCTGCCAGTCTCTTTATCCTCAGATAATTTATCCTCAGATCCATATTATCCATCTCAGTCCTTGGATGAGAAGTAGTTAAAGATTTCAGATCTTCTCCGATTCCTACCACACACCCCTGACAGCAGGCACCAAGCAGCCTTTGCCAACCATCATTCAAAGACTGTAATCTTGCAGACTTTTTTTAATACTGCATTTCCTTATTATTATTTCTTCCACTTTATGGTTCCCGGCGCTGGCACGCGGCTCGATACGCCTCTTTACATGGGCGTGGGGTTTTGTGAAGGAAAACCTGATTCACTGCCTGCAAAACCCCATCCTAGATAGAAATTCTGCCTTTGAGAAATACTTTCCCAACCAGAAGAGCACGTGACGATGCTGAAAGGAAATCTCAGTAATTACACTGCAGTGAGGGCTCTGGTTATGGTTTTGGGAGTTTTCCCTCATCCTACAGCTGGACTGTGCCCTGTGCTGCTGAATCAGGCCCACAGAAGGAGCGTTGCACGTATGTATGATCCATGTGTTGGCTTCGCTCTCAGGAGGAAAAGCTCCTGCTTTGTCATCATGCAGGTAACGAGTTGCTTTCCTTCTGCTCCGTGCTGCCCCGTCCTGCTGCTGCAACACCGTCTTCTTCCTTTGGTGATTTACTCTTTGTGCTCAGACCCGCTGACTACACCCTCACAGGATCACAAACTGGTGGAGGTTGGAAGGGGCCTCTCAGGATCATCTTGTCCAACCCCCTTGCTCAAGCAGGGCCACCCAGGACCATGTCCGGATGCCTTATGAATATCCCCAAGGATGGAGACTCCACCACCTCCCTGGACAACCTGTGCCAGTGCTCAGTCACCCTCACAGTAAAAAAGTGGTACCTGATCTTCAGTCAGAATTTGACGTGTTTCAGTTCATGCCTGTTGACTCTTGTCCTGTGGTCATCTCATGCTGAGCTGGGAGACACCATAACTCAAATCTCTTTAGCAAATTTGAAGATTTGCAGTCCCACGTTGTCTGTGTTCCTGAGACCAACCACTTGGTTGTATTCAGGGAGTCTTCAGCAGTCCCTTTGCCTTTTTGGGGGTATGGAAGCCCTCTGCAGGTAGAAGGTCACCTACTCGTTGGCTCAGTGACCTGACCTGCTCTTTGCCAGCTTTTCTGGACCTGGTAGCAGAGAGGGCGCTTCTTCTCCAGCTCAACTCACTGCCAGCGTTAAGCAGAGAGTGGAAACTCTGGGAAACGTGGGGCAGGAAGCCCTAAGTGGCAGCGTGCAGGTCTGCTTGGATGGGGAGTGCCTTTGTGCGGTGCTCTCGGGCTCTGCAGCACCCTGTGGATACGGGTGGGATGTGCCTGGATGGATCTCAGCTGGTCCTTCCACACGAGGTGAGGCCACAGGGCTTACAAGGCTAGTGCAGGAGCTTTGGGGTTGTCTTCTACTGTGCAGGATCAACTTTTTTGGAGGAACCCAAACCTTGTGTGGGCATCAGATCTGCCTTCCCAGGTGAGAAGAGGGGGGATGAGGCTCAGGAGAAGGTGGAGGGGCTGGTGGAAGGGCCAGGGCCCCGCTCTGCTCTCCCCTCCCCGGGAGTGGAGGGGGCTGCAGGCACGTCTCCCCTCCTTGGGTGATTTAAACATCTGGCGTTGGGGAAATTTATCAGGACATCATAACTATTGTGGTCAATCCTCCTACTTATAATGTTCTCAGTTTTTAAAAAAAGTATTAAAATAGAGTGCTGAAACATCTGCAACTTAATTAGCAGCGTGTGTGCCTGCGGGAAGCTTGATGAGGAAGTTTGATTTGCTGATTGAAAACCACTTTCTCTTCGCGTTGGCATAACCAAGTGTGAAGGAGGAGCAAAGTGCTCCCGTAGTCGCCACACGCTGCTTGTCTCCAAATGTCACCGTTAACGCCATTCGAAGGTGACCTCTTTCCCACTGCAGCAGTTGGGCCACCAGCCCAGGGGACACCCCCGGCTCTGTGCCCGGCCGTGCTTTGTGCTCGTCACGGCGCCGTTCCTGGACCAAAGTGCCTGGCAGAGCGATGGCAATGCCACCAGGGCCCACCTTGGCACGTCCATGCTGGGACCAGAGAGGCTCTGCGTGTTGCGGGTTCTTGTGCGTGAGGGTTTAGGGATGGAGATCTTTGTTCTGCTGACAGCTGTGGAGTTTTTTGTTAATTAAACCTTTAATCAGAACCTGCAGCAGTGCCTGCCACCA
The DNA here is from genome assembly GCA_028565335.1 of Limnodromus scolopaceus. Classification (NCBI taxonomy): domain Eukaryota; kingdom Metazoa; phylum Chordata; class Aves; order Charadriiformes; family Scolopacidae; genus Limnodromus; species Limnodromus scolopaceus. The sequence continues at coordinate 19,019,274 of JAOXNO010000070.1, read as the reverse complement.
CCGCGGGGACAGGGCAGGAGGCTGCTGGAGACCCAGCTTGTCCTGTGGCCTGGATAGGGGGTTCCTCGGTCTCTGCTCTCCCCATCCCTGGAGGGGTTCAAGGGCAGGTTGGACGGGGCTTGGAGCAACCTGGTGTGGTGGGAGGTGTCCCTGCCCAGGGCAGGGGGTGGCACTGGGGGGGCTTTAAGGTCCCTTCCAACCTGAACCATTTGATGATTCTGTGAATGAAAACCAGAAGGTATTTCCCCACCCATCCAGCTGGGTGTTCTGCCAAGGCCAAATCCTGAAGCCCCTGCAAGGAGGAGCACTGGTTATAGAATCATAGAATCATAGAATGGTTAGAAGGTCCCGTGGGTCTCAGCTCAGGGCAGAGAGGTGGCTGGGGTGATGCTCCTGGAGGAGCTCAGTTTTTTCCTCTGGTTCAGTGAGGGCTCCTTTGCTCCCCGTGAGCCAGCCCATGGGATGTGGGGCTGTCGGGCATGAGGGGCAGGATGGAGGGGGACAAACCTCTGCAGGCCTCGCACAGCACAGTCGGAGCAGGAGCCGGAGCTGTGTCTGGGAATGATGGTGCCTTGTGGCCACTCCTCGCCCTCTCACATCACATCCTTGAATTCTTTCTCTTCCCCTTCCCTTCCCTTCTCTTCCCTTTTCTTTTCCCTTCCCTTCCCTTCCCTTCCCTTCCCTTCCCTTCCCTTCCCTTCCCTTCCCTTCCCTTCCCTTCCCTTCC
>JAOXNO010000070.1:18964259-18977839 GCA_028565335.1 Limnodromus scolopaceus | reverse complement strand
GCTGGACCCGTTCCAACGGTCACAGAGCAATTTCTGCTTCTTTGCCCTTCACTGCTCTTGCAGCTGAGCAGAATCCTGGGTGTGGGCTGCCCTTTCTAAGGACAAACCGTGATTTCTCCACTTCTCTCCTTTTTTTTTTTTTAAGCATGCCCCAGGTGTCCCTCGGATCCTGGTGGGGAACAGGCTCCACCTCGCCTTCAAGCGGCAGGTGCCCACGGAGCAGGCCCGGGCCTACGCGGAGAAGAACTGCATGACGTTTTTTGAGGTCAGCCCCCTGTGCAACTTCAACGTCATCGAGTCCTTCACGGAGTTGTCCCGCATCGTCCTCATGCGACACGGCATGGAGAAGATCTGGAGACCCAACAGAGGTCAGTAATGAGGAGGCTGCTCCACGTGGGGAAGGCGTGAGGGCTGGGATGGAGGGGTAGGACCTGACTGCCTGGGTGGGAGCTGTGCTTTTTAGTAACTGTGGGATCTGAAAGCACCTGACGTGGAGAAACGCTTCGGGTCAGACAAGCTGTAGCTGAGCCACAAGGAGCTGCCCGTCCTGGTGCGGGAACCCAGCAGGGATGGGCAGCTCCGGAGGACAGTTCAGCATGTCTGGGATCCGAATTGCTCCGGGGCATCCTGCACCTCTCCACTCCTTCTGGATGAGGCTGAGGGCAGTTAAACTCACAATTTGAAAGTGCTTCAGTCAAAAGGCTGTGTAGGATGGATCCAACACAGTCGTTACCCTGCCTGAGCCTGTATCTCCTCTCCTGGAGGGAGGTGGAAGCAGAGTGAGCTCAGGGAGCTGAAAGGGACTAAATCACATCCCTGCTGTTGGCATGCAGCAGGGCTGGGGTATTCCACATATCCCGACACACGTGCTGCAGTGTGGCAAACCCTGAGCAGACACCACCTTACATCTCAGCTTGTTGCATTTGAAGCAAAAACACTCTTAGGTCCCCGGTTCCGGGCTGGAGGGAGCAGTGTGCCCCACTGCCAGCCCGAGCGGCAGGGACACTTGCCCCTCTTGGGGTGACCTGCCTTCATGTGAACCCTCAGCCGCTGCTCACCACGGGGGGAAAAAACTGTTTGCCGGTCACCAAATCGTCTGCCTGGGCTCCTGTCCCCAGCCTGGCTGCCGTGTCACTGTCCCCAGCTCGCCGAGGGCTGGCGAGCAGGGACTGGGCTGCGTTGGCTCGGGACTAGAGGAAGGGGGCTGCCTGCTCGGGAATAGGGGGGCTGCCTGCTCGGGAACAGCAGTGTGGCTTTCACGGCGGGCTGGAGGCGAAAGCGTGCCCTCGTGTGGCTGTTTGCTGGGAAATCCTCTCCCTTTGGGAAGGAGGCTTCCCAAAGCCTGCTCACGCGATGGACGCTGAGCTAAGAGGGCGCTGGGAGGCCTGGAAGAGCCGAGTCTTCTTCTGACTCGGTGGGATCTCTGTTGCTGCAGCCACTCTGCGGAGAGCTGGTCCCAAGTGAAACTGTCCTGCTCCAGGGCTTGCTAACCCTGTTGCCTCCTTCCCTGTTGCCAAACGATGTTCTGAGAAGCCAAGTGTCTGGCAGGACCGTGAGGAAGGCACTGCCAGCCCTGGGCACTGTGCAGAGGAGGGGTGGTAGTGTCTAAGCCTGGTGTTGTCACCAAACCCTGGTGTCTGGCACAGCAGCAGCCTCCCAGGCAGAGCTTACCTGGAGTTTCCCAAGCTTTTATCCCAACTAATCTCCCTATTCAGGGCTCCTGTGCCATCGTTCCTACTTTCTCTCCCCAAAGGAGCAGGAACTGCACAGCATAAGGGTCAGTTGGAAGGAGAAGGCAGCCCTTGGAGTGGCTTGGCCCTTGACCGGTCTGATCTTTTCTCCCCGCAGTGTTCAGCCTGCAGGACCTGTGCTGCCGAGCCATCGTTTCCTGCACCCCCGTCCACCTCATCGACAAGCTGCCGCTGCCTGTCACCATCAAGAGTCACCTGAAATCCTTCTCCATGGCCAACGGGATGAACGCGGTGATGATGCACGGCCGGTCATACTCCTTGGCCAGCAGCGGGGGTGGGAGCAGCAGCAAAGGCAACAGCCTGAAGAGATCCAAATCCATCCGGCCGCCCCAGAGCCCCCCACAGAACTGCTCACGCAACAACTGCAAGATCTCTTAGCAGGACGGACGCACCCTGAGCTTCTAACGTGTCCACACCCACCCACCGATGTACAGCTGTTTGCACACTTAAACCCTTTTCGACTGGATCCTTTCGGATGGGCCGCGGTCGCTTGGTTGTTTCCCCCCCCATGGCGCAAGCGTTGGGAATTCGCTCACGTTTTGGCTTGGCCGAGGAAGCGCGGTGCCGGCTGCATCCCGCGGCGCTGGCGGGGAGAGGACTCTGCCAAGTGACCCTCCAAGAATGCTTTTGGGCTTTGCCTCGGCCTGGGGTGGAAAATTCAGCAGCTGCCGGCTTGGGGAGGGGGAGGGGGGGGAAAAAGCTCATCCAGTCTGAATGGAGAAGTGGATTTAATGGAAGATTGAGAGGCTTAAGGGAGTAGGCAAGGAGAGTCTGTGCTGCAACTTTAACTCTTGGACTCCTGAACAGATTGCTGGTGCAATAGTGAGCGTTGGTTGTAGGAAAAAAAAAAGAAGAAATAGGGACAGGGGACTAGTGACATTTTTCACCAGAATGTTCACCTGCTGTTGCCAAAAACAAAGAAAACAAGGCAAGCGCTGGCCAATTGGAAAGGGGAAGGAAGCATTCCGCTTGCCTTCTTCGTTTATTTATGTAAATATTATACATATATATATATCACCTGTTTTTTAAGGTTTTTTTTTTTTTAAGAAGCAGTCAGGGATAATTTTATGCAGCCGTGTAAATACAAGCACTGGATTAACTTGTCCAGTGCCAGCGAAGGGGGAGAAGTGGAGGATTTTCCGATGAAAATACACAAATGCTTTAAGAGACTTTCAATCACCACCTGGGCTTGTGCTGGGTATTTTTAAAATACTACATATGCAGACGGAAAGAAGGATTCGTGTGTGACATACCCCGAGCTGCTTTATTCAGATCATTCCCTAAAACTCCTGAGTGCCGAAGGCAGGGTGGGAGGTGAGGGGCAGAGCGAGGAGGCTGGGGGCTCGGGGGTTGTTGTCGGCAGGCGGATGAGGAGGCAGCTCCGAGGCCAGACCGATGGGCTCTGCACCTTCCGACCGGGGCCTGAGGAGCAGAGGGTGGGAGCGTCGCGCTTAAAGCAGAGGAAAAACACTGAATTTTGCTGCAAAACCTCGGCTGTGGCTTCTGGATCCCTCCATCCGTGACACCACCTCACGCGACAGCCCCTGAATCCCGGCTGCTTCTTGCTTCGCTTTTCCAAAGACGTTGGGCCCGAGCTGGCCTGGCTGCGGCTCCTCCTGGATGAAGGTGGGGAAAGGATGGAAGCAGCTTTTCCCACTGGAGCATGAAGGAGCAGGGACTGGGAAGGCGGAAGAGGTTTTGCGTGGGAAGACAGCGGTCGATCCCCGGGTCCCGTCGTGGCGAAGGTGCTCGGCTCTGGTGACGGTGCCGGGAAAATCGGGAAAGCAAAGTGCTTTGCTCCGTGGGACCACTCCAGGGTTTTAGAGGGACACACACAGTCAGCAGCAAGAGCTCGAGACGTGGATGTGCCATGGGAGAAGATCTTGTGTCAAGCAAAGGCACGTGCTTCCCTGCGTGTGTCCCGTGGCCCATCGGCGCTGGAAATTCACCTGGAAACTTAGAAATAGCACCCAGCCCTTATTGGGGAGGCGAAGCCTTGCCTGGTGGTGGGACTAAGCTGTGGTAGCAGGTTCTTGTAGGTGGCCAGGAGGTGTAGGTTGGGAGTAGCGTGGTAGAAAGTGAACTGCTTTTGTGCTGGATCAGCCTCCTCGCCAGCCCGGTGCTGCCATCGTCCTCTTGGTGTTGACACACCTCCCCAAGGGCTCGCTGTTCTCTCCCCCAGAGCATTGTGTGGGCAGAATGAAGCCCCAGGGGCTGACGGACCCGCATCCCTCCCCGGGGAACATCTCCTTCCCCTGGCTTCGGAGCCGACCTGGGAGGTGAAGGAACCTTCCCCCCCTCTCCCCGCTCGGCAGAACAAAATCCAATCCGGGGCTCGGTCTCTTGGCTCGTCTCGTGCTTTATTGCCCAGCTCAAATGAGCGAGGAGAGAATTAAACCCGGGGCAGATGGAGGGGTTGGGTGTGGGGGGGGGGGGGAGAAGAATCCTTTGTAGTGGTGGTTTGGCTCGAGAGCAAAGCGGCGGCCGAGCCCGGCGCGGTGGCACGGGGGGGCCGGGGGATTTGGAGGACCTGTCTGGGATGGCCGGCACCTGTTTCCCATCACTTCACAGGCAGCAGAAGACAATCGCTGGCTCAGCAGCCTGGGGATATACGGCCGACAGGTGATGTACCCCGGCATTTCTCCGGGAAAACCCCATCCCGGCACCGCGGGGGCCCCTCGCTGGCTGCTCCCGGGCACCGGTGCGTGGGGCGAAGAGGAGGGATGGAGGTTTTTCCCTCCGGGGATCCCGAAGCTGCTGCATGGCTCGAGAAACTTGCTGCACCTCTGCTTGGTTTGGCTTTGCCACGTGCGACACCTCCCCAATGCCTTTCCCCTGCGGTTGGTTTTTGTATTCACCCTATAAAGTCTCAACAAATCCTGTCCCGAGTGAGGATGAAAGATTTACCTGGAGTGTTTGCTCAGCAAAAAAAAAAAACCTTTTGTTTTATTTTGTTTTTTAATTAATTAATTTAAAAGGAAAAGATTCTTGCATCTGATGTCAACACTAGTCCGTAGCTGCTCTCCAACACTTGTACCATTCCTGAGTTGTTTGGGTTTGTTGGTTGGTTGGTTGGTTGTTGGTTTATTTTGGTTTTTTTTTTTTTTTGGACTATCCTTTTATTTTTTTATTCCTTTGTACAGTCAGTGTTGTTCGACTGAGTATACATGGTTTTGTTTTGTATAAATTAAAGTCTTTTTTTTTGTTGGTTTTTTTTTTGTTGTTGTTGTTGTTGTTGTTTTGAACTACCGAGGAGAAGTTGTGTTGGTTTTTGTGGGAGCTGGGAAGAGGTTGAAGGGAAAAGGTGACAGTTTTACCCAGCCCTGGGGCTGTGGGGCTGCTCGTGGGGCAGGTGTGCGTTGCCGTATTGCCACGTCCAGATCATCCACAAAAGAATTCCCATTACGTTTTCTGGGGAAGTCACGATTCCTGGCTCCGGTGGGTTTTTGCCCTTCTCCATAGATGCAGAAACTAAATCTGTTTTTATTAAAGGCCTGATTCTCGCCGAATTGCTGACTTTTTGGGTAGTGGAGCTCTGGGAAAGGGCAGACTCGTCTGGAACGCGTTTGGTGTCGTTGGTGGCCGTCGGAAGCTGGGCTCCCCTGATTTTACGAGTACAGTCGGAGCCTTACGTCGCCTCTGGGACCTCACCGGTGTCACCATCGGGGTGTCACCGGGGCTGGCATTGGGAGGCATCGCCTGGGGCTGGGGACCCCCACCCCGGGAAGGGGATTTGCCCCATCCTTTTCTCCCTGGCTCCCAGCCCACCTCCCCTTGACCTCCCTTTTCCCCTGCCGGCTCGCTTCCCTCGGATCAGATTTTCCACTTCGTACCAGACTGGCCACGCTTGTTTTAACAGCTTAAGTTGTAATTGCCGGGGCTGGGAGGGGGCAGGGGGGGAAATGAGATAGTGTCTGCAGCCGGGAAAACCCTGGAGCTAAGGTGAAAGCCTGGTCAGGGAAGAGTCGAGGAGGCTTTTTTTTTGGGGTTTTTTGTTTTTTTTTTTTCTTTCCTTCTCCTTTTCAAGGGGGTTCTGGAAGTGTCTGTTCCCTCTCGCCGGCAGAGCCGAAACAAAGGCTGTGTGTGGTTTCAGGTGGGGCAGGGACAGCCGGAGCCCATTACGCTGGAGCAGCGGGGGCTGAATCGGGATGAGGAGGGCAAGAAAACACCCTGAGCGGCGGGAGGAAGGCTCAGCTGGAGCTTTAAGGGTCCCTCTTCCCCGGAGACAGAGGAGGGAGCAGGTTGCTCGGGGGTGGTTCAGGCCTTTCCTAGTTGGGTGCGTTGCTCCCAACCCCCCTTCCCGATTCGAGGGGGTTTTGGTTGGTCCCACCATCCCCCCCCCCGGGGTTGTGCTCTGGAGGCTGGGAAGAAACGGTGGCCTTTGGCTGGCTGCGCCCGAAATGCTTGAAAATGAGGATGCGCCTTCCCACGGGCGCCCCGGGGGGGGGGGGACACAGGAGCCCACCACCCTGGGTGCAGGGTGTTACTGGAGTGGGGAAATGGCACCATGTTCATCCCTCCGGGATGGGGTCCTGAGCAACTTCCCTTGTCTCAAAGGGAGAAGACGAGCCATAAAACTCACATCGGTGTCCGGGATCTTTGAAATCAACCCAAAAATAGCCCATTTCAGGGTGTGGTGGGTGCTTGGACACGTGGGGGCGACTAGTTCAGGAGAGGCTGAAGTTACGGCTGCTCTAAGCCTTTAGATGGTGCGAGTCCGTCGTGGGCTCGGTCCAGGGTGGGGGGAGTCACTCTTTCTTTCATCTTCTGATGAAGAGGAGTTAGAAGGGGCCGGGGGGGTCCCCAGGTGTGGGTGAGGGTCTCAAGTTGTTGGGAGCTGCATTTCCAACTGCATGGTGTCCAGCATCCCTCCGGCCTCATGCTGCCGAGGCAAAGGATCCCAGCAGATGCTCGTCCCCACCTCGACACTTTTGACCTTGGTGACACGGGGATGGGGCAACTTGGGCTCCCGTGTGGCAGAAACACGGGTTACCCCTCGGGGGCTGCTCCTCCGGCTCCGGAGAGGGGACATTTGGGGACCCAAACCCCAGCACCAGCATCTTCCCAGCCCATGTTGCTGTGACTTAACGTGGGGATGGATGAAAACTGGGTGCCAGGTTTTCCCTACCCCCCCCCACCTTCCCCTCCCACCTGCACCAGCCCCCTCAGAGGGACCCTGGGGCACCCCTAAGTGGCTCTATGCCCCCCCCTGGGCTGTGTCTTCGGGGATGGAGGGGCCATAGCAGCCTCCCGAGGTGGGTTTGAGGGTCGGGGATCTGCAGGCAGTGGGGTGCTGGCAGCACCCACTTGGCACCCAGTGTCCAGGGTGGGCCAGGTGGATCCAGAGGGGGGGACGGGACACAGGCAGGGTATGGTCCCCGGCAGCTCCCAGGCCGTCCTGATGCAATTCCCTGTTTGCAAAACATCTCACCAACCTCCCCACGAGCGTCCCGGGGCGGCGTAACCTCCCCTCCACCTCCAGGGCCAGCCGGACCCTCGGGCGGCTGCTCGGCCGTGAAACTGGGGTCACTGGGCCCAGCCACGGGACACGCTGTAGCCCCCCTCTGTGCCTGGTCACGGCCAGCTGATGTCAGGCCTGACCGGCCTTTGGGGGTTCAGCTTCCCCCCTCCTTTCCCGGGGAGCCCCGGCACGGAGCCGGCCCCGGTGGCCACTCGGGCAGGGAAGCGGCGGCGGTTGCAGGTCGCGGCGCTGTGTCAGCGGCACCGGCGGGAGGTCAGCGTGCCGGGGCACCGCGGCTGTGTCCTGCGCACACCAGCGCGGCGGGTGGCCAGGGCCCCCCCAAAACGCCTCATCTGGGGCAATGGGGCTTCCCCCGGGAGCCGCAGGTGGGGGGAGCATCAAACCATCACACGGCAAAACACCTCTGTGGTGCGGGTGGGTTAGTTTTCCCCCCCCAAAAAAGTCAAGAAAAGGCTCTCCCTCCTTTTTTTACCCCCTCCACCAATTGCCCCCCCCCCAGTTTGCAGCCCTGCACGTGGGAGCCTGGAGGTGCTGAGACCCCTGAGGTGGGTTTGCTGCTCCCCAGGAGCTGCTGACCCCTCTGGGTGCTGAGGCGGGTGGGCCACGGCTCCGGCCGGTGCCGGAAGAGTTAATGCTCCCGAAACGCCATGAAATGTTCCTGCTGCAGGTCAGTCTCCACCAGGGATTAGGGAAATCTGGCCGGGGAGCCAGGGCTGGCTCCTGCCAGCTTAGGGCCGGCTGCGGGACGTGCTCGGGGAGGCAGCGGCGGGATTGAAGCCCAGGCACAGCGTGCCGGAGCCGTCCCGCCGGGGGTTGGCACGGCCAGGCGCTGCCTTCCAGCCCAGAAAAATACGTTCTGGCCCCAAATCAGCGGGGAGGGAGGGCTGGGAGCCACCGCCGGACTGGGTGAGCCCTCCGGGGTGGCTGGGTGGGCACCCAGGGTCCCATGCCGGGCATCACCGGGTGGCACTCGGGGGATGACTCGGGGATGAGCAGGGTGGACACGTGCTGGCAGGTGCTGGCACCCTGGTCCTGGGCTGCCTTTGCCTGGTGGGTGCCAGGCAGTGGGGTGAGGGACTCCCAGGGCAGCCCCGCAGGGTGGGCTCGCCGTGTCTCCCCGCTGGTGGCCCTCTCCAAGTGGACAACAGGCTCTGGCTGTTTTCTCATCCCGCAGGAATTCGGCTCCATGGGCCGGGCAGGTTTTTTTGTGTCTGTCCTTTCCCCCCCCCTACCCCCCTTTCACTCTCCCTCTTTGGAGACTTTCCGCATTCTGCCTTTGATCTCCCCCCGTGTTTGCCCAGCCGATCGCTGGGCTCGCCGGGGTTAGAGGCTGAGGTCAGCGCCTTTCCCATTCCAAACACCCAGAAACATCAGTGGGAAGGGAGGGGATTCAGATTACAACCTTCCCGTCCTCCCCTTCCACCCCACTCGCCCCGCTCGCCGCAGCCGGCGATGCGCTGAGCCCCTTCTCGCCCGGGTCACCGCTGCCACCGTGTCCCCTGCACCCCAAGAGCCCGGCGACGGCGATGGATGGAGGTGACGGGCAGCATCGCCGACGGGCCGGCAGGCGCTGGGCGTGCTGAAGGGCAGAGGTTTGGTCCTCTTCTCCTCCTCCTCCTCCTCCTCCTCTTTGTCCCCCCCGCCCGCCCGCCTTCTCCCTCGTCCCCTCCATCCTGAATGTGATTTATCCCCAGCCCTCGCCAGCGAGCCAGGCCGGTGGCGTGGGCTGGCCAGATGCCTCCTCGTGGGAATTTTGGCCGGCCAGGCCGGGGCCAGCGAGTGGGCGGGGGGCAACGTGCCCCCCTGGGCATCCCGCTCCTCCTGCCTTTGCTGGCGGTGGCGGCGGCCGGGCTGAGCCTGCAGCCGGCCAGGACGCAGCACTTGGGGGTCTGCCCCAACCAGCTGAACCCCAACTTGTGGGTGGACGCCCAGAGCACCTGCGAGCGGGAGTGCCAGGCTGACCAGGTGAGCAGGGGCTGCGGGAGCGGGGGGGGTGGTGGGTTGCACTGGCCACCCTCGCGTGAAACCCCACACCCTGACCCAAGGGAAGGAGGACCCCGAAACCCGTGGTGGAGGTCTTGCACCCTCCAGCCCCCCCCCAAGAAGCCTGGCCCTGATGGTGGGGGGTTCCCATTCCCCGGCAGGCCAGCCCCCCTCCCCCTACCAAAACGTGGCAGCTCAGACTGTGGACCGGGGATGGGAGCGCCTGTTGGAGGGCAGAGGTCCGGCTGTTAACGAGATCCTGTTTGCTTATTAATGAGAAACCTAGCTGGCATCTCCCCGGGGAGCGGCCTCCTGGCACGAGGTCACCCCTCTCTCCCGTCTGCGGCTCCGACCCTCAGCCCCGAGCCCCTCTCTGCTGATTTACCACTTCCCACCTGCCTTCCCCCGTCCGGTATTTTGTCTAAAACCTCCCAGGAGGGGCTGGAGGTTTCCCACTTGCCCTCATCCCTCCCTCTGGGCCCTTCTCCCCCCGCCTTCCACCTCCTGGTGTCACTTCCCAGCCTTTTGCCAGCCGCAGGGCTCGCTTTCCTCCCCGCTCTGAGGGGGAAAGGGACCTGTGAAGGGGCTCGTGCCGCTGTGAGCGGGTTGTATTTGGATGCGGTGTGCAGTGGTCAGGCTTTTTTCTGAACAAAACGGACCTGGGGGCTTTGGTTGTGCTCAGATGTGATGGACTTTTGGCGGGGTAGGGGCAGAGCTGGGGCACGGCTTCCACCAAAGAGCGATGGTCCCATGTTTTCCGTCCCTGTCCTGGAAAGGAGAAGCTGCTGCTAACCCCAAAATACCCGATTTCTCCTTCCCCCATCTCTGGAGCAATTTCTCGTTTGTGTTTGACCCCATGGGCTGCAGTTTGGAGCCCATCTTGCCTGGCCTCTGGGCAGCCCAGCATGGTCAGCTGTGTGGTGGCTTCAGTTGTGTAAAAGTCATCCTGGAGAAGGACAGTGTCCCCTTCCCGAGGCACGGGGCCAGCTGGGCTGGCTGTCACACTGGCTGCTCGCCCTCCTTGCTGGGACAGGTCCCATGGGACGGCTCCGTTCCTCCCCCCATCTCAGCAGCAATTCTTTGTAAATGAAGCTTTTCACTTGTTTTTTTTGCTGTTACATAAATTTCTCTGGGGGATAAACTTGGCCCGTGAAATCCCTTCTGGGGCTCCTGGGGGAATGACACCCAGCGCTGCCTGGACTGTGGCTGCCCGGCACCGGCACTGGGAGCCAGAGCGAGGGGCAGAAATGCTGCCGTGAGCAGAGCGGGGATAATCCGGCCTCTGAGCCCGAGCAAGGGCTTTCCTCCAATTCACCCGCGCAGACAGGTCAAGTCCTGGGCTCTCCTGCCGGCTGCGGGCGCCAGCGGTGACGTTTGTACACAGAGTAGGGGATGTGACATTAAATACCCTCAACTCCAGGCTCTGCGTGTCCCTGGGCTGCTCTCCTGCCCTCTGCCCCCTCGGGGGGTCTGCATTCTGGCTGCCTCGGGCAGGTTGGGAGGGAGCTGCCGGGTGCTGGCACCCCCGGAGCCTGCCGGGGAGCGAGGGCTCTCTGCTGTGGCCGGGGTTTCAGCAGCAAGAGCTCCTTCCCCCCTTCCCCCTCTCCCAGACCTGCCTCCCGCAAGCGCCTGAGGGCTGGGCAGGCTCCAAACGACCAAAGCCTTACATTTAATTTTAACGATTTAATTGAATAACGGGGCAACGGGATTGGATTGCTGGTTCTCAGGGGACTGAATCCTTAATGAACAGCGACTGCACATGCAGGAGATGTGCACAGGGAGCAGAGAGGAGACACGGGGCTGCTCCCGGACGCTTGGCTCCGGTAGCAAGGCTTGTCCTTGAACGGTCCTTATTGAAATGCCAAGTGGCTCCGCGCGCGGAGAAGTCGGTGCCTTGACTTTGGACTGTAGGTGTGTGTTAAAGTCTCCACTTCCGACGTCCCTGCAGCCTTGGCCCGGGTCCAGGCTGGTGACAGGTCAAAAGCCTTGCGAGTTTCTTGTGGTAAAGTCCCTTCTGGGCCAGGGAGGGGGACAAATGGTGACGAGACCAGACCGCGGCTCCCTCGGGGATGAGTGAGCCCCATCACTCCACGACAGACTCTGCCACATGCCGTGGCTCAGTGCGGCTGTGCCAGTGGCTCGTTGAGCGCTTCAGTGGTCTGGTGTGTGGAGGGTCATACTGGAATTAATTGGGGGTGGCCGTTATTCCCAACTGGAACATCCTGGCCTGTGCCTCTTCTCACTACGGGGACGAGAAACCTGCTCAGCAGACCAAGCTGGAGTCTCTGGGTATGTGACCCTCTTCTGTGCGTCCCCCGCCGGCAGGTTCACTGGCCTTCCTGGGGCTGTACCTCATGTTCGGCTATGGCGCCTCGCTGATCTGCAACCTCATCGGCTTCGTCTACCCGGCATACGTCTCGTAAGTGTCTGTGTCCCGGCCCAGCCTCCCCACAGCGCCTGGAGAGCGTTCCCTGCCCCTTAGCTGAGGGGCTTCCCGGTAAATGAACAGGCTGTTATGGTCGGGAAGCTCTTGAGACCTTCCTGAAAGCACTGGGGGCTGGCACGGTCCCAGCTCGGGGCCACAGCAGCCGGTGGGCAGGTTTGCTCCAGGGTTTGGAGGACCTGGGGAAGGAGGTGCCCGCCCTGGCAGCAGGACTGCAGCCAGCAGCCGCCCCTTCTCCTCTCTTGCCGCAGCATCAAAGCCATCGAGAGCTCCAACAAGGCGGATGACACCACGTGGTTGACATACTGGGTGGTGTACGGCTTCTTCAGCATAGCCGAGTCCTTCTCCGACATCTTCCTCTACTGGTTCCCCTTCTACTACGCTGGGAAGGTAATGGCTTCTCTGGGGACTGCTGGGGCCGGTGTCCTCTCCCCTGATGGCTGAACTGGGAGGAACTAAGCGCAGTGGGCTCTACCCCACTAGCAGGGCAGTGGTGGTGGCTGTGGTGGGGCCACGCTCCATCATGGAACTCCCCAGAGTCAGCTCCTGGTTCCTTTAGTGAGCTCCAGCCTTGGGAACCTGCTTTTGGGCCATGCTGTGGGGGACTGGGGCAACTCAGCTGCCATCTGCCAGCTCTGGTGGTCTCTCCTCCCCGCAGTGCCTGTTCCTGGTGTGGTGCATGGCCCCCGTGACCTGGAACGGGTCGCAGGTGCTCTACCAGAACGTCATCCGGCCCTGCTTCCTCAGGCACCACCAGACCGTGGACAAAGTGCTGGGCAACCTCAGCACCCAAGCCCTGGACACGGCTTCCAGCGTCACCCGAGAAGGTAATGCGGGTCCCTGCTGTCCCACTCCGTGTCCGGAGCAGGTATTTTTCCCCTGGAGCACAGCTGGGATGTGGGACATCCTCATGTTAACTACCATCAAGCCACCATCCCTCCATGACTGTGGGCTGTGCTCTCACAGCCACAGCCCTGTCCCCCCGTGGTGGCTGGAGCCCAGTTGGGGGGGGAAGGGGGGTTCTCTCTCCCCCCCTCTCTGTAATTCTCTCTCTTCTCTTTGTGCCTCGCACTCCAGTCCTGCACACGCTGATCAGCAGCAGAGCCCGGCTGGCGGCCGAAGTGGCACCGCAGCTCAGCCTCTCTGTATGTAACAGCCACGGTTCCCGCTGCCGCTGAAGGGAGAAGGGGGCCCGTCTGGCGTGAAACCGCCCCGTGGTGGCTACCAGCTGCTTGGCTGGACCCCGCAGAGGGTCACGGCCACCTTGGTGACATCTTGCAGGTGGCCATGGCCACCTTGGTGCTGGCCAAAATGAGCAGACGCCGGGGTGGCTGGTGCAGGACGGTCCCTTTCTCCCTCAGCGTGGGTAGAGCAGGCGCTTTCTCTCCTCCTCCTCTGTAGCCAGACACACCTCCCCCCCCCAGAGTTGTGTGTCCTCCTTCGGCCTCGCTGTGTCTGTGTCTTCCTCAGCAGCTTGGGGTTCCCGGTTGAAGGCCCCGCCAGCCCAGTTGAAGGCTGCCGAGCGGCCGTTGACTCCCGGGGACGGGCCTTAATGTCACCCTCATGTCTCCTGCAGCCCCCAGAACAGCCCTGAAGCTGGCAGAAGAACTGGAGAAGAACAAGTGAGAAGGGTCTCCAGTCTCCCCAGTGACCCCAGTACCGGGGGCACGGGCCTAGGCCTGGGGCCGGGCCTGGGCCTCACTCGGCCGGGTTCCCGGCTGAGCAAGGCTCTGGCTCAGGCTCAGGCTCAGGCTCAGGCCCGGCCCCAGGCCCCACAGCTCCTCCCCCCTATAATAAACCCTCGGTGCTCCCCGAACCGTCTCTCCCGTGTGTGTTCCCTGTGGGCGGCGGCTCCTTTAAGAGCGCCTCGCCCCGCCCACCGCCGCGCCGCGACGTGGCCACGCCCCCCCTTTCCCGCCCC
>JAOXNO010000070.1:18927450-18941152 GCA_028565335.1 Limnodromus scolopaceus | reverse complement strand
CTTCTCGGTGATGTTGCGGGGCTGAGGGTAGTTGGTGACTGTGATGGAGGCGTTGGGGCCCGCCAGCACCCTGAAGATGGCGTTGTTGGCCAGCATGAGGGCCGTGGCGGGGGAGTGATAGGCCTGGTTGTTGAAGAGTGCGGTGACCACCGTGCGGTTCCCGGCTCCTTCGAAGGAGGCGGCTGTGATGTAGTGCTCGTTGAAGGCTCCACCTTCCTCAGAGGCTCTTGAGATGAGGTACTCCTCCAGACCACCTGCCAAACACCACGGCTGTTAGGAGTAGGCTCCATCATATGAGAGCTCACTGGGGCCAACTGGAAAAGACCCCAAGCAGTCTCAGCCCTGGTGGCCCACCCTAGCCCTGATGATGGCCACAAACACAGGGTTATGGAGAACACAGATCTCCTTGGGTGAGGAAGGGTTCTGCCGACTTGTGGGACTCTCCCGGTGCAGGACAGGACACAAGGGAATATGTCAGCTATGCCACAGCTGGGACCTGAGCCACCCACACCAGGGGCCCTGGCAGGAGGAGCCCGTGGCTTCTGCACACCAGGCCGGGCACGGCCTGCTCCACGGGTGCTCCGTGAACCCTCACCCAGCACCTCCAGCGGTGACTGGCGCTGGGCGTCCAGCAGCTCCACGTACTGCTCCGCCAGCCTCTGCGACAGACCCGAGGCGGCCGAGACGGAGAAAGGCACGATGGTCTGGCCGTAGGGCTCCAGAGTCAGCCTCAGCAGGGAGGAGTCCCTGGGTCCTGGGAAGGTCTTGGCCACGATGAGAGCGAAGGCGGTGAAGATGAGAGGCACGAGGAACTGCGCAGCCACCATCTTCCAGTTGCGCCAGCTGTACATGGCGCGCTTCATGAACATGGCGTAGAACTGCTGGCAGCACAAGTAGAACTGGAAGGGGAGAAGACAGGTCAGAAGCTGTAGACAGCCCCATCGGCCACATCACCCCACCCAGCTGATGGGGGGAACGACCCCAAAACCACCTCCCCGTCCTGCCCGCGAGCCCACAGCAGAGCCTGCTCTCCGGCCAAGCCTGAAAAGGGAGTAGCAGGGCAGCTGCTGGACTCCAGCAGAGTCAGTCCATCAAACTCCACGGCTTCCCAACGGGATGCAGTCCCTTTAGGATCTAAGGTGACCTTTACCTTCGTCCACCTCTCGGCACCTGAGGTTCACAAACGGTTACTGCAACACGGCTACCTGCCAAAGCCACCAGGCTGAGACACCTGGGAGCTCCCAGCCCGACCCCCGTAAGCATCATCCTTGCTTTTTAAACCCAGGAACATCTTTCTCCCCTTCTGTCTTTGAGATGTGCCCTTGAAAAGAGCAGTGTAATTTATCACTGGCACAGGCAGCGGGGCACCAAGGGCTGCCAGCGATCTGAAACACAAGCCTGGCGAGGAAAGGAAGATGTTTTTTCTTATGTCCCTGCTGGAAATCTCGAGTGATGTAGCAACAGCAGGTGAAAACCACTTTAGATCACCGGGGCCACCTTCAAGAGCATCTCTGTAAGCCTCAAGATTAACATGAAGAGGACGGCAGCGACCAACCCCAACAACCCTAAAAATAATTTGCCCTAAAGATGCTGATCTTCCAAACCACATGCAACGAGACCAGCTGTGGGGGAGGCTCCACCTGGTAACTCTGCTCCAAAAAATCCCTTCTCGTGCCCTCTCCGCATTTCCGTTGCGCCGACAGCCCCAGCACTCACCCCGGTGTTGAGCTTGATGCTGGAGCAATCCTCCGTAATGAGCGCTCCGCTGTCATCCGTCATATCCGTCATGCCGCTCAGGCTGCTGGAGTCATCCATGGCCCAGTCATTGGAGCGTCTCTCGTGCTGGTACTGGAGAGCAGGCAGTTGGATGGCCTGGATATCCATGCTGGAGTCCACCAGCTTCCCAACCCTGCGCCAGGAGGGAAAGCGGGTGATGAAATGCGGATCCGGGCAGGATCCTGGGATGGATGGATCCAGGAAGGATGTTCTGAGCTGGGGAAGCCAAACCCAAGAGACAAAACCCAACATGTGCCCCAGATGGCTATGTAGGCCACCACCAACACCAAAGCACCCAGGGACTGGCCATCACCAGATGACACCCCACCGGGGCCAGCCTCTCCCTTGCCTACCTCAGGAAGACTTCCTCCATGGTGGTGACCGAGGCGCCGTAGCTGGCGATGCCCAGCTCCTCCCGCTTCTGCTCCAGCTCCGTGAACAGGGCCTCAAACCTGAACGGAGGAGCGAGGCATTAGACGCTGCCGCTCCTGACAGGTTAAGACCCTCTGGGCATCGGTCCTGCAGCTGGTTTGAGTCCTGCAGCCAGCTCTGGGGCTGCCCCCAGCACCCCCGTCCCCAGGAGAGCAGCTTTTGGGCTCCATCTCCTGCTCTTTCTTCCCACAGCAGCCACTGCTATCCTGCCCATCCATATATTCAGTTTCAGAGCCAAATCAACCTGCCTCCTTTGTGCCACCCTCCGCCCCGCAGCCGTCACCAGCTCAGCAACCAGTGCTGTCCCATGCTGCATGAGCAGGGACACGATGGGCACAGGGACACGATGGGCATGGGGACATGACAGCAATGTGCCAGCAGACACAGGGGAGGACGGCAGTGAAAGAAGGAACCCAACCCAATTTTCCAAGACCAGTAACATAGCCAAGGGCTTGTGCCTCCTTCTGCACCTTCCCAGAAGATGCAGAGACCCTTTCCAGCAAGCCCACGACAGCAGTGTGTGCAGATGGGGGGACCCCCAGGGGAGGGAAAGCAGGGGACGATGGCATTACCTGTGTGTGCTCTCCTTGGGCAGGATAAAGGACAGCTCTGCCCCGGCATTGCTCTCCATGGTGGCGTTGGGCACGTACTGACAGATGAGGCGGGAGATCTCCCCCAGGTTACAGTAGGGCTCCTTCACCATCACCATGTGATATCCTGCCCCTGGGCAGAGCCACAAGAGAAGGGGGAGGAGGGTAAATGGCAGCCCAGCCTGGCCCCGGGGCGCTGGAGCACAGGGGGATGTCAAGGCACCGTGCAGCATCCATGGCTTTGCCTGGGCTGTGGACACGACGCAGGGGCAAGCGTGGGGATGGCCCTCAGGAGAGGCAGAACAGCAGGAGAGGGAGCAATCAGCCATCAGACAAGCAACAGTGCTCCCTCCCTGCCCTATATCTCCCCCTCCTGCTCCGCCCTGGCGAGAAGATACGGAGCAGAGCCTGCCTGCTCCTCCCTTACCATATTTACGCTTGAGGAAGAGCGAGGAGCCGCAGCACTGCAGCTCGCCCTTGGCCATGATAGCTATGCGGTCCCCCAGCAGGTCAGCCTCGTCCATGAAGTGGGTGGTCAGCAGGATGGTGCGGTTGCTCCTCTGCTGCTGCAGGAGGTCCCATGTGGCCCTGCGAGAGGCTGGGTCCATCCCCGACGTGGGCTCGTCCAGCATCACCACCTGCAGCGAGGAGATGGGTGCTGGTCAAAAAGGGGCAGGGAGAGGCACAACAGCGCAGGAGGGGGCGACCCCAGGGCCCAGAAGGAGCCTCGAGCTCCCAACACGCACGTGATGATCTTGCTTGGGGGAGCAGCTACCAGGCGGTAGAGCTGCACTGCAGCCCCAGAGTGTTGCCCTCAGAGATGTCACCCTTTGTGGAGGTGGCTCCTGCTCCCTCCTCACTGCCCCTGCATCTCCCACTGGCTCACCACAGCTGAGGGACAGCCTTAGAGCCACCAGAAGGGCCTATGTTGGCCCATGGAGAAAGGTTGGAGGTGAGCCCCGTCGCAGATGCTTGCCTTGGAGTCCCCAATGAGGGCGATGCCAATGGAGAGCTTGCGCTTCATGCCACCAGAGAGCGCCTTGGTCAGAGAGTGGCGCTTGTCCTCCAGGTTGAGGATCCTCAGGATGTGGTTGATCTCCTCGGGGCACTTGGAGGGTGGGTACCCCTTCAGCTGCCAGACGGGGGGAAGGGAGGGTTAAGCCTGGCTGCAGGGGTGTCACTGGCAAAGACCCTTCCCACCACACCAGTCACCGGCTGCTAAACCCCACCACGGTCCCTCCTCCACACCCAGGCAGGAAAGCGGGGAAGCACAGAGACGGACTCCCGCCTGACCCTGAAGGAGCTGGCACAGCCTTCATGGGGGTCTCTGCAGGGTCACGCCGCCTGCAACCCTCCACTCCTCCATCGGCCAAGCAAGGATGAGGTGGAAAGAGAAGGCAAGGGCCGTTCTGCTCATCCCAGAATCATAGAATGGTTTGGGTTGGAAGGGACCTTTAAAGGTCATCTAGTCCAACCCCCTGCCATAAGCAGGAACATCTTCAACTAGACTAGGTTGCTCAGAGCCCTGTCCAACCTGGCCTGGAATGTTTCCAGGGATGGGGCAGCCACCACCTCCCTGGGCACCCTGGGCCAGTGTCTCACCACCCGCAGTGTAAACAATTTCTTCCTTCTATCTAGCCTGAATCTCCCCTCTTTTAGTTCAAAGCCATTATCCCTTGTCCTATCACAACAGGCCCTGCTCAAAAGTCTGTCCCCATCTCCCTTATAAGTCCATTTAAGGACTGAAAGGCTGCAATAAGGCCTCCCCGGAGTCTTCTCTTCTCCAGGCTGAACACCCCCAACTCTCTCAGCCTCTCGTAGCAGAGGTGTTCCACCCTCTGATCATTTTTGCAGCCTCCTCTGGACCCACTTGATGGATCTCACCATGCTTTCCCAGCCTCAAGAAGCCACTGGGCGCTGCAGGGTCCCTCCCCCATGGCTGGCTGCCAGGGGCCCAGCAGCACTCCCCTCAAAATGCCATGCTCACCCCTGCGTAGAAGTGGAGGTGTTCTTCCACCGTCATGTTGTCGAAGAGGACGTCGTGCTGGGGACACAGGCCCAGGCTGCGGCGGATGAGGACCATGTCCTGGGAGATCTCGTAGCCGTTGATGTAGGCCTGCCCGCTCGTCGGGGAGTGCAGACCTGGGAGGAGCGAGAGGCAGCGACCTCGGCTCAGGGCTGAGGACGACCCCGGGCAGCAAAGAGCCAGCGGAAAGGTGGTGGTCCTGCCCAGCGTCCCCCCCACCCCAGCCTTCTGCCAAAAGTTGGAACAAACCGGGGCACAGCAGCTTTCTCCTCCCACCTACGCTGCACAGCATCCATAGGCTGGACACTGGGCAGTGGAGCTGGCAGTGCCCCAGAGCGGGCAGATGAGCCTGACAGCCGGCCAGGCCAGGCCAGGGCAGACCTCCAGGGAAGGTCCTGAGTGCCCTGGGCTGGCAGGAGCAGCACTGAGTGACGGAACAGGGAAGGACAGACCACCGAAGGTCACCACATCCACCATGCCAAAATAGGCTGCCCGGAGCTCAGCAGCTCAGGAATGAAGACAAACAGTTCTTGGCCCAGGCCCTCCCTGCCTTATCATGACAAAGCCCGCAGAGATCCATCCTACAGTGGGTCCTTTCTCTTCTCAGGGCTCTCCAGCACAAAGACCGGTTGTCATTTCCCCCTCCAGCTGATCCCACTCTATGGAGGGCTGAGCAGGGATCCCCGCTCTCCCTCCACCTCCCCAGGCAGCAACGTGCCTCTCAATACCCCAGCACCCCTGGCCAACAGCTCAGGGAACCAAAGGTGCCCCAGGGAAGAGCAAAAACCCCTCCCCAACCTCAGAGATGGGGTTCAGCTCCCCTTTGCAAGTCAAGCCATCAGCCCTGCCCCACATGCCAGCCCCACAGCAGGACGCAGCCCCTACCCGTGAGCATGGACAGAGTGGTGGTCTTCCCAGCACCATTGTGTCCCAACAGGACGGTGATCTGCCCTTCATACATGTTGACTGTTAGGTCCTTGACTGCCTCTTTCATCTTGTTTCCCACTTTGAAGACCTGGGGAGATCATGTTAACGAGGTGATGCTGTGCTCCAGGCAAGTGCTCTCAGATCTGCCCTCCCCACTCAAAGCCCACGATGCTCACATGGTGTTGGTGTTAGACACCAGGTCTAATTCAGCTTAAATACAGACATCACGGCACCTGCAAGTACCAACACTTCAATCCCCAGCAAAATGCAGCCAGCGCTGGGGAAGAGCTTCACCTGCCTTAGAGCAACCAAGCTCCACAGCCCTGGGCAGGGAGGGCAGGAAGGTGCCTGCAGGCAGCAGTTTTTTTACAAAAACAACATTATGATGTGTTTGTGCTGGGCTGGGCAGTCGGTACCTTGGAAAGGTGCTTTATTTTGATTCCCGACACGAGGTCGGCAGGTTCCTCCTCAATGTACTGGCTCTTCAGGGCTTTCTCTGGGTCCTCCTCCTCCTCCTTCTCTTTTCCCACGACAGTCCTGGGGCGCCCGCACCAGTACGAGGGCTGATGGAAGAAGGCAGAGAGAGAGAAACTCAGGCACGACAGAGACCAGCCCTTCTCCCGAGCCTTCTCCACCCTCCTCCTCCCACGCAGATGCCTCCCAGGGATCTCCATGTCTGCTCTCCTTGGCCTGGGAATTACCAACCAGCGCATCTTCAGCAGGAAGGTCAGAGGATGAAACTGCTCCTCCTGCCCTGCCGCTTTCCCCCGCTTCTCCCTGACAACAGGGTTGCCCGCGATTACACCAGCAGCTTTTCCCCGCCTTCGTTCCCATGGAAAAGGTCAGAACTTTGATGAGAAACGAAACTGCTCAGGCAGAAGCACCCTTCCCAGAAGAGCCCACGCCATGGATGACCATCCCCTCTAAAAACCCTGACACACACTAAATACGAAAAGCCTGGGGTCCGGCTGCTGCAATTACAGCCTTTTCTTTTTTTTTTGTTTTTGGCTTGGCTCTCTAGGAATGAAAATAAGTGTTTGGGACCTTCAACCCCTGTGGAAACAGCAATTCAACATCTCCTGGACCCAAAACCAGCAGAGCTTTTGGCGGACAGCTGGATCTCCGCTATCCGGGTCTGGCTGCAAGAGGGAGCGGGATGCTGGGGTGAGACCTTGCCGGGATCAGGAATTTATAAAGGGGAGGAGGAAAAACCTCCTGATCAAATAGCAAGGGACACGGCCGCAGGACGCAAACCGACTGCGTCGCTGTGGCTTGAAGAATTCCCAGCCGGCAGCAGAGCTGCAGTAACGGCCGCTGAGGGCCATGCCAAGCATTCGACTTGGCAGAGGGAGGGCAGCTCAGCTGACGGGGTGACAGTCGTGCCCCGTCCCCCGTCCCCAGCATGTGGGGGCTGGCAGCGGGACACAGACCGCCTGGATCACAGCGCTCGGGGAGTTTCAAATGACCAGATCTGGTTGCTCTCACCCGGGGCTTCTCTCCAACGCCTTCGAGTGGGCACGGAGACACTTAACACCCTGCACGCCAACAAGTGTCGGGACAACGATTTAAAGCCAAGAAGACCCTCATATTCAGGAAAAAAATAGGGCTGCATCAGCCTTTGCTGAGGACATGCAGCAGACCACTTCATTTTGGAGGCCGGCTGGTGCCACCCCACCATTAGTCTGGCCCACTGGGGACCATCCCCGAGCGATGCCCACCAAGCCCCCCGGAGGGGGTTCCTAAGCAGTGCTCACCGTCAAGAAGAAGTACCACGGCTGCGGGACGCCATACTCCCCTGGAAAGACGGCCTCCACGTACCAGGCCACCATGCCGTAGAGCGCCGAGTCCAGCAGCAGCATCCCCAGCACCTGGGCTAAGGTGAAGTTGTCGTCCACGCTGACGGGCTTCATGAGGTCCCTCCACTGAATGCCGGTCCCTGCAACACACAGTGCCTGCCTTTGCATCCCCAGAAGGACAAAGTGCTCCCCAAGACTGTCAGAAAGCATCCCCTGCCCTAATTCACAGCTCGGTTACGAGGAGCACATGCTCTACAGTCCCTCCTAGTCCTTTCCCCAGTTCAAGAAGGACGGGCAACTGTTAGAGAGGGTACAGCAAAGGGCTACAAAGATGATGAGGGGCCTGGAGCATCTCTCTTGCCAGGAGAGGCTGAGGGACTTGGGTCTTTTTAGTCTGGAGAAGAGAAGGCTGAGGGGGGATCTGATCAATGCCTATAAATACTTAAAGGGTGGGTGTCAGGAGGACGGGGCTGGTCTTTTTTCAGTGGTGCCAGTGACAGGACAAGAGGGAACGGGCACAAACTTGAATAGAACAAGTTCCACCTAAACATGAGGAGGAATTTCTTTCCTTTGAGGGTGGCAGATCCCTGGAAGAGGCTGCCCAGAGAGGTGGTGGAGTCTCCTTCTCTGGAGACATTCAAACCCCCCTGGACGCGTTCCTGTGCAACCTGCTCTGGGTGAACCTGCTTTGGCCAGGGGTTGGACTGGATGATCTCCAGAGGTCCCTTCCAACCCCATATGATTCTGTGAGAGATGGAGGGAAAAGAGGCTCTGACATCTGGAGGCTCCCCACCCCATCATGCTTCTTCCATCACGTTCCCTGCAGCTACCCAGGGAAGAAGCAATCTCTCCTCCAGCCACTGTCCCTGCGTCACTGCAGCCACCTTTTTAGTGCCATCACTTTGCAAAAGTATGGCCTCTGCTGGAACCAACAGCAAATTCTTATTAATATAGAAATTAAAGATATATATTGTAAAGATATATATTGGGAAGGAGGAAATGTAATGGATTCTTGTCCCTTAGAACAGAATTTGCTTTGTAATTAAAGCCACGATGGCACTTTGCACAGCCCAGAGTGCCAGGGGAAGGGGTTTGGAGGGGCAGAGCCCTGGTGCTGATAAGACTTGCGGGAGCAATCAGCAATTAGCCCTCCTGCTCTCGTTAGGAGCAGGAAAGAACCTCTTGACAGAAGCAGGAGTTTCTCCTCGACTTCTTTCCACCCTTCACCCCGCACACAAGCCCGTCCCAACCCACCGCAAAGAAAGGAGGCACTTGCTCACCTTTTCCTTCGAACATGCCTATAAGCTGTGCCCCCATGGCCATGGCTACGTTGGAGATGAGGCAGGAGGCCAGCTTCTGGCTGTGGGACATCAGGTCGTAGCGGGGTGAGATGAAGAAGTATGGAATGTAGGAGAAAAAGTAGAGGAAGCCGCCAGCGGCAGCCGCGACATTTGCTGCCAGGACAGAGAAAAGAGGGAGGGAAAATGTTAATAATACGTCGATGCCACCAAATGTGTCTCACCAGCTTCCTACCTAGGGGGATCCAAGCCTTTTGCACCAAGCGGGGCAGGACGAGGATGTGCCCACCTCCCATGGCAAGGCAGGAGCAGCGCCAGACCCTGACTCCGTGGTGGGCAGCTGCAGAAGCACCCTGATTCTACAGGGTGTCCATCCCAGACCAGAGCACCCTGGGGCCAAGATGGCCAGACAATGTCCCAGCACATGAGCTTGTCTGGTTTGGGAAGTGACAGTACACATGTCCCTTCCCACACAGCGTAGGGAAAATCCAGCCAAAAAAAAGGCAAGAAAGCCCTCCCCGTTCCGCGTGTCAAAGCAATTTGTCCAACACAGAGTCCTGTGCAACCCCACGTAACTCTGGAGCTGGCCCTGCTTTGAGCACGATGGACCCATGACCTCCAGAGCTGCCTCCCAGCCAAAATTAACCAAAGATTTTACAGATTTCCACCCCCCCCCCCGCCCCCCAGCAGGTCAGCAATGCATAGAAGCAACCAGGGAGGGACTCACCTCTCGAGAAGAAGGTGCTCACCATGAAGTTGAAGGAAATAGAGGAGATGGAGAAGATGGCAAGGAAGGTGAACACCAGTGTGGGGTCGCTGTTGGTGAGCACTGCTCCCTGCTCGCTCACCTACCAAGAAAATCTGGTTACGCTCGGGGCTGCTGAGGTTGGCCATGGCTGCGGGCACATGTGGGCAGCCGACACCTGATGTTCTCCAGGGGTTAAAGACAAACTGAGAGATGGGTGAGAACGCCCAGACCTTCCTAGACCACTCCAGAGGGAGGAAACAGAGGTTTGCCCTTGTGTGATGTGGGGTCTAAGAGGCAGGGGACACCTTGCTCAGCATCCCAGCAGCCACCTCCTGCTTCTCATGGTGTGGGTACAAGCAGAGAGGAGAGCTCGAGTGCCTTCAAGGGCACGCAGGGCTGTGGGAGCAGGGTGGTTCCACTCTGCACGGGACTCCCCGGTGCCCGCAGGGCTCCCATTCCCCAGCACCCTCCTGGGGATGTCACTCCTGCTGTGTTGTGGGGGGCACTGCTGCCCGTCCAGCTCTGGAAAAGCCTAACACCAGCCCCCGTTACACACGTGCAGGAGTCCTGAGACACCAGGACAGTCCAGCCCATGGCAGAGAAGCCTCATCCTCCCTGTGCCCTGCCAGAGCTTCTGGCCTGCAGAAGGGTGGCCTGGGGAAAGACACTCACCTGGACACAGAAGAGCACAGTGACGAAAAACACGGACACCAGGAGGAAGAGGAAGAACATGAGGAACCAGGCGCTCCAGTGCAACCAGTTGCTGAGGCCCATCATGTGCATGTATTCCTGCAGGGAGGTCACCCCGTCACCCAGGGCTGCACCCACACCTCCCAGGATGAGGTGAAGACCCTGGTCAGGGGGGTGGCGGTGGTGGTGGCTTTGCCCTGCAGCACTAGCGAGGAAGGTGGCAGCCCCAAGTGCCACCAAAGTGGTTCTGTGCAACCTTCAGCATCACATGGTGTCCACCACCTCCCTGGATAGGGGCCGCCACGGCTGCAGGAGAACATCTCCCCAAAGACCTGAGCTGAACCCACAGCAGCTGGGGCCAGCAGGGCCACCATAGTCACCTGGCAGCGGGGCAGAGGGCAGGACAACCCAAGGCCCAGGGGGAAGCCAAGCCCTGCACACTCAGCCCCACTGTCGCAACCACCACGTCAGCTGAGCTCCAGCCGCCCCCACAACACAGCTCAGACACACGGGGTTCTACGT
The DNA here is from genome assembly GCA_028565335.1 of Limnodromus scolopaceus. Lineage (NCBI taxonomy): Eukaryota > Metazoa > Chordata > Aves > Charadriiformes > Scolopacidae > Limnodromus > Limnodromus scolopaceus. The sequence goes on along the minus strand of JAOXNO010000070.1, from coordinate 18,930,347 downwards.
CCCAAACACAAAGACCTTGCTTCCCACACTCCGAACTCCTGAATCTACAAAGCTCTGGAATCCACCAAGTGTTGCCCTCTTCTCTCCAAGCCACCTTCCAGCCCAAGGGAAACACCAGCCCCTCGGTCCAGCAGCCCCGGCCGCAGGGCAAGGAGAGCCCAGCCGCGTCCCGGTGGCTGGATTAGCGACATTCCTCCCTGGGGCTGGCTAATCCCCTGCCATCCCCACCTCCTGCTCGCTGGCTCCAAACCCAACAGGGATTTTGTTCCCAATTTAAAGGCAGCGCCTGCTGGGCAACGCCGCAAAGGGAGGGGGGAGCACCCAGAGGTCCCACTGCTCGCGTTACCTTCAGCTTCTTCTCCTTCTCGTGGACGACGGCACGGACGATGTTGAGTGAGGTGTAGGTGAAGCTGAGCATGAGCAGCAGGGGCAGCTGGTTCTGGATGGCGAGGAGGAAGAGGTCGTTGACGTAGGCCGGGTAGGGGAAACGCTGCACCACCACCGAGATGTTCTCCAGCAGGCTGGTGGAGCTGGCGTTGGCGTGGTACTGCATGATGGCCCTGTCCACCGCGTGCTGCACCCCCAGGAAACCTTCTCGGATGTAGCCTGCGGGGCAAGAAGGACACCAGGGAATAGAGATGGGTCCAGGTTGAGGAGGGAGGCGACGGCAGAGGGAGGGAAACAGCCTTGGAGGGAGGGACGGCTTGGGAAGAAGGGGGCAGGGGGGAAAAAAGGACCTTGTAGGAAAAGCAAAATAAACATCACTGAACAACCACCCTCCTGCAGACACAGAGGGGCTCGGGAGGGACCTGTGTCACAGCAATTTAAATCTCTCATAATCATCGTTGAAAAGCAGCCGGCAGGAAAACTCCATGTAAACTGCAGTCACCTGCAGGGGAGATTCTCCACCATCAATAACCACCACCGGCCTCGCTGAGCTTGTATTTCATCCCTTCTTTTTTTGTAAACCAAGAGAATACAGGCTACTACACAGGTTCTGGTGAGGAAGAATATATCCTGCTATTCACTATTTAGCTTAATTTTTTGTGCCTTAGAAAACACTGGAAGATTTTTAATTTTCAACCAGTTTATTTTTAGGTGGGATTTCTGCCACGTGTTCCTCGAACAGAAACTCAAATTCTGCTCACAAAGCCCCAGACGAGCACCTGGAAAGCTGTTGGTTTTTTTGGTTTTTTTTTTTTAAATGACCTAGACAGAGAAGGAAAAAAGTAAGACTATGAGATCACGCACAGCGTTTTACAGCAACTAATTTGCTAAGCAAACACCGCAGGCAGGGAACCGACGCGGGGCCCTGGTCACCCCGTCCTGCGGGACATTTGAACCAGGAGAAGATATCCTGCTCGGGTTTATTTACGCTGCCCGAGCAAAACCTGTTTGTCCGCTTTCTCGGCCTCAATCTTTTCCTTGACACGGCTACGGAGGGATGGAAGGAGAAACCCAACCCAGGGAAGCTCCCGAAAACACCGAGTCCCAAGGCGGCGCCAGCCCCAGGAGCTGCCTCCTCCTCGGTCAGTGGTCTGGCTTCCTTTAAAAACCTAGGCTCAAGCCACAGAATTGCTCTATTTAAAGCTTTTAAGCAGCACGGTGAACACCGAGCAGTTTGGACCCTGAAATAAATCTGCCACTACAAATATAAAAAGAAATTAAAATTAACTTAAATTTAAAAAAAAATTCACATAAGTAAAATTTATTCTTAGCCAACCCTGCTCAGCAAAGGTACCCAAGGCGACCGGCGCCCAAGGAGTCACGAGATAAAATTTGAATAAATATTACAAATAATAAATATAATAAATATTTAAAATATTTAAATGAAATGAATCCATTTTTAAAATTCATTTAATTTTTTTTTTTAAATTAAACTATTTATTTAAAAGCTCAGAGCCTCTGTGCTGAATCTCAGAGCCACTGGCAGTGCCCAAGGAGTCATAAGATAAAATTTGAATAAATATTACAAATGATAAATATAATAAATATTTAAAATATTCAAATAAAATTAATCCGTTTTAAAAATTAATTTAATTTTTTTTTTTAAATTGGACAATTTATTTAAAAGCTCAGAGCCTCGGTGGGTCTCTGTAACGAGCCGAGCTGCTGTATGGGAAATCACAGCCATCTCTCCGGCCGTGCGGTAGCCCGCAGCGGAGGAGAGGTGGCCCTCACCCGGCGTCCCCCCATCGGCAAACTTGGCCTCGCGAGGCCCGGGCAGCTGGAAGAGGGGGAAGAGGTAGCTGGTGTGCCAGTCCCGGTCCAGGTTGGGGTTCAGCCCCGTCTGCTCGCTCCGCGGCGCGTTCCTGGGGCTGTACTTGAAGCGCAGCTCATAGTCCACCTGGAAGGAGCACACCGAGGTGAGGCGACGGCGGGTGGCAGCGGGGAAGGGGACCCCGTCACCCCCCTGGCTGTGTCCCCGCTCACCTGGAGGGGCAGCGGGGCCGAGCTGTGCGGGAAGCGGTGCTTGAAGACGACGGCGGCCAGCACGCTGCCCGAGCGGTTGTCCGACTTGACGTACTCCTCGAAGTTCCGCTCCGAGGCAAAGCCCTGGGCTGCGGAGCAGGGGAAAGCCAGGGATGAAGGCACAGAGCATGGCAACCCCACGGTGCTTGGCCACCACCACCCAAAACATCACCTCGGGTCAGGACACAAGGGACGGGCTCCAGCCAGAGCTGGGAAACACCGCAGGGATTCATATGGCACGCTGCTGCACCCATCCCAGGGCATGCAGACAATTCCTCCTCCTCCTCCTCTTCCTCCTCGAGAGCCAGAGCCAGCTCTCCTTCCAGAGAAAATCCTAACACTATCTTCAGTTTGGAACATGAAGCACTACATTTTCTGGGCAACACAATCTCCAAAAATACTTTTTCTCTGGGAAGTGAGAGCCA
>JAOXNO010000070.1:18889817-18900490 GCA_028565335.1 Limnodromus scolopaceus | reverse complement strand
ACCACCCTCACACCAAACAACTTCTGCCCCACATCTCATCTCCATCTCCCCTCTTTCAGTGTCAAGCCCTTCCCCCTCGTCCTATGGCTCCCCTCCCTGATCCAGAGTCCCTCCCCATCTCTCCTGTAGCCCCCTTAAAGTATTGAAAGGCCACTCTAAGGTCTCCCTGGAGCCTTCTCTTCTCCAGGCTGAACAACCGCAACTCTCTCAGCCTGTCTTCATAGCAGAGGGGCTCCAGCCCTCCCAGCATCTTTGTGGCCCTTCTCTGGACTCATTCCAACAGGTCCAGCATGTCCTTCCTGTGCTGAGGACTCCAGAGCTGGACACAATACTCCAGGAGGGGTCTCACCAGAGCGGAGCAGAGGGGCAGAATCCCCCCCTTGGCCCTGCTGGCCACACTTCTTTTGATGCAACCTGGGATGCGGTTGGCTTTTCTGGGCTGCCACCTCACGTTGCTGACTCATGTTGAGTTGGGAGGTGATTCCTCAACTGTATGAGTTAACAGGCTTCCAGAATTATTGATACCCTAGATCTCTTCTTAACAAAGCTCTTGCGTTTCTTTACTTCTGAATCTTAGTCTTCTGAAGCTGCCTGTTTTACAGAAAGGGCACCTCAAATAGAGACTTCCAAGGTTGTGCAGCGAGTGCTGGAGCCTTACTTGCCTTTGGAGGAGAGGCACTAGCTTGGACCTCTCTGAGATGGCTCCCAAACTCTTGTTTTTCACACATGAATATCTCTTCCTTTCCATTAGGACCGTCTCGCCGGAGTGACTTGGAATCGCTGGGCTACTGTCTTCTGAAGTGGCTCTGTGGCTTCTTGCCTTGGTCTGATGAGCTGGACAAAGTAGAAAGTGTGGTGGAGAAGAAGGAAAAGTAGGAGAAATCATCTACTCTTTTGGGAAATGCTCAGCAGAAAGCAGTGAGGGAGGTTTTGTGACCGAGTGATTTCTTTTCAGTCATAGTACACTGTTGGGATGTGGGTAAATCCCACGGGAAAGGCTGAGCTTGGCCAAAGGGTGTTTGATGAACCCTCATTTCTGCTCCGTTCAGAAGTGGCCATCTGAATTCAGGATTTTTTGGGGTTTTTTTGCCCCTGTTGCCAAAGACAGGCTGTCTGCAAAAGCTGCCTGCAAAAACAGGCAAAGAGGTGCCTGCTCTGTTGCCTCTCACCTGACAGCACTTGTTATTTCAGGTACAAAGGGGATGTGCCATGTCTTCTCCGAGTGTGCTTCAGGCAGAAACCTGTCCCAGGTATGGGCTTGCTCTCTGTGACAGCGGGGCTTGGGGAAGGAGTGACTGCACCTGGAGCTAGAACATTCTCTGTGCTGGGGCGCTAGTCCAGGATGGCTTCCACTGGCCACAGTGACCAAGCAGCGCATGGACTGGTTGACAGGCTCCTCCTGTGAACAAATCCCTTATTTTCTTCACAAAACAAGGAGCTCTGTTGCCCATTTTCTGTATTCACGAGCCTTGCTGAAGAGGCGAGTGTTCTGGTGGCTTTAAAAATGCAATTATTTGGGTATTTGGGGCAAGAGGTTATTTCCCCATCCTGTCTTTGAGCTTTGGGCTAGCCTCTAGGTTTGTTTTCCTCTCTCTGGAGGTGGCTAGGGCAGGTGGGTGAGCTGTCCCCAGGGAGAGCAGCGTGAGGCCGTTTGTCACCTTTGTAAGGACAACTGGGGCTGCTCCGTGCCATCACGGTCCTTGCTTTGCAGACCCCCTGCAGAGGTACCTGCAGCAGGTCATGGCACTGGAGTATGAGGAGAAGCCTCACTACGAGGGCCTGCGGCAGCTCTTCAAGAAACCACTGGAAAAGATGAAATCTTCAGCTTATGACCCTGTGGACATCAAAATGGTGCCCTAAGTAAGTGCCACAATGTGCTTGTCCCCCTGTGCTGCTGGGAGGGCAGGAGAAGGATGGTGCAGTTCGGGGGGTGTTGCTGGTGAAATTTGAGGTAAGAACAGAGCAGGGTGGCCTGAAATCTCTCCTGGAGCGACCCAGGGGCTCCTCCCGATGTGTGGAGGGAGCACTGGCCCTTCAGCAGTCCCAGAGCTACACCAGACCAGGCTTAGCCTGTGCTTCCTCGCGTTTTTCTGGAAATCCTTGTCCTTGGAGGAATACTCAAGTTGATGAAGCAAAGGCTGAACAGGCTGCAGGGGGCTGGAGGTGCTCATAAAATACAGACTGATGCAAGCTTGTCCTTTTTTCATATTATTTTTTTTTTTTAAGAACTGAGGTTCTGGGCTGTATCTTGCGTTCCCAGAGCTTGTATCTCTGGTTTTATTGCCTGGGGCAGTACGTGCTGCCTCTCTAGGCCCATGTGCTCCATCTTATCCATGAGGCACCTGCAAGATTGAGGGTTGATAGAGACAGATCTGGCATTAGTCCAGGGCTGCATCAGCCAAGGCCACTGGCTGGAGCAGCAAACCCCAGGAACATGGAGATAGCACCTTGTCACCCGCTTTGCTCTTCCTGGGAAGGACTCAGAACTGATTAATGTTCCTATTTTGTGCCTTTTCTTTCAGACCAAGAAAACTTGCACAGGAAAAAGAGCTCAAAGCTTTCTGCAGATATTTCCCGCAGATATTTCCCGCAGATATTTAATTTTTACCTACCTGTTTTAGAACTGAGAGAGAATTTTTATAAGTGTTTTCTTCCAGTTTTAATGTGACTGGATGCTGAATTTTGAGCCGCTGCTGTAACAAGTTAAATGTGATGACACTCCTGGATGGCAAGTCACTGTGAGCAGTAACTGGAGAGCTGCAGCATAGCCACTGGGAGAAGGGTGAAGTCTGGCACAGGAAAACTAAATCAGGGGCTTTTTCTGTTGTTTTTTTCTTTTTTTTTTTGCTTTAACCACAGCAGCAGTACATAGTTTTGTAATAAACTTTGTGGACAAGCACCAAGACTGCTGTTAGTTGGTTATTTGGCACGTTCAATGCCTTTCAGGGGCAGCTGTAGAGTTGGGAGGGTGTTCTCCAGCTCCCCCTGGTAATGGAGAGAGCCTCCAGGCAGTATTTAATCCTAAGAATTGGCTCAGAGTTAAACTCTGCCTTCATCCCCAAACATCCCACCAGTTCTCCCAGCCCCAGGCCAGTGAGATACCAGACAGTGAAGTAAGACAGGGAGCCATCTATATTAAAAAAAAAAAGTTTTATAAAAAAAAAGTCACTACACTGCGTGTATCTGAACTGTTGCCATCTGCCCCGGTAAGTTCTAAACAAAGGAGGAGTCATGGAGTCCAGTTCCAGTGTTAAATTCAGTGACATCTCCTGGAAGTCTTGTACCTTTGATTTCAATGCTCGCTGCCTGGTTGTGAAGAGAAGGCTGTTTTCCTGGTGGTCACAGGCTGAAGGAGCATTAACCCAGGCTCGCTCAGCTGAGGTTAAACTGTTGCTGAAGCAGCACAGGTTTCATTTTTGATCAGAAAAGCATATGCTGCCCCTTCGAGATTCAGGCTTTCAAGTAGGACAAACTGCCCTTCTGCATTGCTGCCTGGTTCTAGTGTTCAAGTGATTCGTGCTTTACTCGAGGAGACGCTAATGGAAAGAGCAAGGAAGACTGAGACAGGACAAGAAATGGAGCCCCAGGCTGGGGGTGGCAGTTCAACCCCTCTGTTCCAGCAGAGAGCAGCAGCTCACAGAGATCACCACACTCTAGTACTGGGCAGTGAAGCATTAAGGCACAGGAGGAGGATTTTTCAGGCAGGGGAAACGTGGCAGTTAGAGCCTGAGGCAAATGGGGTTTAAAAACCATCTGAGAGGTAGGTAAAAAAGAAGCTCAGACCTGCAGTGAGCCTTCATTTACCTCTTGATTGTATCCATTAAAAACCTTGTATCAGTGCAGCAAATGGTATATACATGGAAGAGGGAAGCACCAGCTGAGTGAGACAGTCCCTGGCCAGAAAGAAAAAGGCAGCACCTCAAAAAGGTCTTTCAAGTGGAAGAATTCAAGCATAGTGTTACATCCAGTAACTCAAGATCCAAAGTCAGTTCCTTTCTTTTATAGTGCCAGGCTTCACAGCAAAGCAAGGGACACGACAAGTTCCTTTCTCTCACCAAGGAGTAACTGGTGAGGTATGACAAAAATGTGCTATAAAATTTCCTATGTGGAGAAGAATCTTAATTTGCAGAGGATGAGACAATAGGGAGTACTTTAAAAAGACAGCTATCAAGGAAGAAAAGGGCCCAGAAGTGAGCTACAGAATGAGAGGACAGGCACAGAGGCAAGGCTGAGAGGAAGGGCTCTTTTTGGAGGTATTGACAATTATTCACTATCATCCCTGTACGACTACAACAGAAATACTGTTTCCGGGACCCCAAGAAAAGTACAGAGCAGGAAGAAATCAGAGGCTTAAGAAGCCCAAGTTCACCCTTTCTTCACTGTGTTCTGCCACGTTTTTTCGCTTGACTTGCCTTCTGTCACACTTGCCCTCACTGGGCCCAGCACAGACCGACTGTAAACATGATTCCAGGTACTGGGGTGGGCAGGGCCCCGCGTTCACGGCGCTGCCCAGCGACAGCACTGAGGTAGGTTTGAGAGGTTCTCCGAGGCCACCGTCTACAGAAGATGTAGGACTGGCGCTGTTGACGGAAGAGTAGCCTGAGCTCCCTTCCAAGTTAGGATTTTTTGGGGTGAGATACGCTGAGAGGCTGCGAGCATCATCTGGTGGCTGGGCCTCCCTGGGCGACGCCGCCTGCCCAGCCCACCCCACCGCTGGGTTGTCTTCATCGCTGGAGTCCTGGCAGCAGTGCTCCGCCGGATCCACATAGACCACCGTCACGTCCAGGATCCCACTGGGACCCGTCACTGCCCGACGAGCAAAGAAATAGGTTAGTTCTCTTTTGGGCAACACCAAGCAGAAAAAAAACCCCAAGAGCGTAAACCTGATGTCTCCTTACACATGGAGGGGAGGGTAGAGCACTAAGTTCACCCTCATTTAAAACAGTAACTTTTCCCCCCTTTGGCTGTTTGGATAGTACTAAATCCTGTTTAAAAAAAATGAACAGCCAGTGCCAGAGTCAGCAAAACAAACAGATAATACAGCATTTCTAGCACACTGGGCCCTTCACCGTGTTTGGTGGACTGTCAGCAGTAGCTGAAAACAGTCTCACTCTGAAACGCTACAACACCCTGCATCATGTTCTGAAGCGGCGTAAAGAGAACAGATATATACCCCTAAAACAGTTCAACAATTACAACCATTGGGGAAGGGGGAGAGTTTTCCCAACTGGTCTTTAGCTGGAAGTTCAGGCTTCTGCTGCGTGAGAAACAGTTTTAAGCAAAGATGAAAAGACAGTTTTATTTTTCTCATCAGCTTTTTCTAAGGAGAATAAAATCCTCACCATCTCCATCTCTCTCGCCTTCACTTTCCTGATCACCTTCATAACCAGAGCAGGAATCTAGACTCCAGTCTAGGAAGTTATCTAGAAGACTTTCCTCCTGGGTGGAAAGCTCTGCTGTGGGTGTAGTCACAAAGCTGCCTCTGTCGTCCTGAATGCTATCTTCCCTCCTCCTGCAGAAAGACAACCCAGAAGTCACACATCAAAAGCTAGGTCTGCCTTTGCAGCTCTTCTAAGAGATATGTCAATTAAGATGATCACAGAAAAATTTATCCTATTTAAGAATGGAACTGTAGGGTAGCAGAGAGGAGGAAAGGGTCCTGCTGATCCTCAGAGATGTTTACACCATGAATTATACTTGCCTTTTTGTTCTCTTTCCAGAGGGAGAGCTAAGGAAAGTCTGGATTTCCATCACATTTGTGTGCAAGGGACTGGGCTCTGGGTCCTCCTGTTTCACACCCAACAATGAGCAGAGCTGGCTGTAACTCATCATCTAAAAAGCCCGAAAAAGCCAGTGAGAATTAGACCACACAAGCTCCTCTGCCAGGAGGCTGTTTCTCTTCATTTTCTTGGAGAAACCCATCCTGGCGAGTTCCCCCAACATGTACTCAACCCGAGCAATTATAATCCCCACAGATCAAGTTTAAAGCCACCCTTTTAATTAGATACCCTCTCCTAAAGTTAGAGCCCACTTCCTGTGACTTGGAGTTCGCTGCATCCTGCCACGTGGTGGCTTTTCTCTGGGTGTCAGATACCAGCAAATGAAGAAAAAAGAGCTCACCCACCTTTTCTTTGCCTATTTCTTCATAACGCTCGTCTTCAAATCGTTGTTTCACTGCAGTTAAGGACACCTGCCTGTAATCCTTCGGGACATCATCATGGAAACTGGAAAAAAAAAAAAAAATTGAAGTCCTAATCTTAGAATGAATTATATGAAACAATGTTAACAAAACCTGCCAGTTTAAGTACTTTCCCTCTGTCCATCTCAGGTCCGTGCTAAACGGAGTTGGTGTTTCCTCAGAGCTGCCAAGCAGTGAGCCAGGACACTCGGTTTCTAAGCATACAAGCATCTAACTCCTTTTCTGTTCCTTGAGGTAAACAAGATATTTGCCTTGTACTCCTTAAAAAAAACCATAGGCTACTTTTGGTACTGGAACTCCTTCTGAAGCTCACCAATAAGCCAGTTGGAGTCTTCTGAAAATAGGGCTTTTCAGCAAGCTGAAACCTGTTAAGCCTTGAGGAGCATCACATTTTCTGTAGCCCAGGGCCAGTACCAGTTGTGAGAAACAGAATTGCTGTCCCTGAACTGGCCCCAGATTTCAGGGCCTTGCGGTGGGGGGAGGAAGTTTCCCAACGCCACCTCCTTCCATGGTAAGGGCTGACTGTGTAGATGCAGCACATCTGCAAAAGCTGGAATCCAAGTACTCATGTGCCCTCCCAAAAGAGTTCCAAAATCATTACCACTTTTGGTAGAGGCTAAGCACACAGGGCAGCAGGTCTTCAAGAGAGAAACCGGTGCACTCGGACAGCTGGCTGGTCCAGGGGTGTGCTGCAGGAGAGAATACATATCAACAATTCATGAAGCTTGGCAGTTCTGTAATCACACAGATTTTATTTTTATATTGGATAAGTCACAGAATAGGTTGGAAGGGACCTTTAGAGGTCACCTACTCCTCCCCCCCCCCTGCAGTGAGCGTGATCTTTACAAGCTTATGCCTGCACACAGTTCATTCAAGTTCACAATCAGCTTCAAGGACAGGTTTACCTGCCAAACTGAAGTTATACCTTCAGTCTCACTTGAACACAGAGCTTGCAGTCTGACACTAACGCTCTTGTTCATCGTAGCTATTGAGAGGTAGAACAAACTGAATTAAAATCTGCCTGTCCTCCTCCCCGCCCCCTCACCCAGCCAAGTGACAGGGACATCTTGCCTAAAGAAAAAATAACACCAAAAAACCCCCCCCAAAGGCTCCCTAAAAAAGACAAAGCAGACTGACATAGCGTGCTGCAGGCAGGGCAGGGTTCCTTACCTTGCCTGTGCAGTATCCTGGCCAGCAGCAGCGCTGCAGCCGCCAGCTGAGCTGGGGAGTACACACAGAGGCTGGTGTTGAGGAGGGACAGCTCACAAATGAAGCTGTAAAGGTGAAGGGTCCTCCTCTCCAGGGAGACCACGTTTGACAGTACTTCTTTGTAGTCCACAATGGTCGGTATCTAGCGCATAAAGGAGAGCAGAGGTTGGCAACAGGAGACGAGCACCAAGTATTTAGACCAGTTGTTTCCAGATGCTGTTTTCTTTACATTAGGATTTGGGGTTTTTCATGTAACTACTACACTGTCATTGAGATATTCGCCAGTGAAAGAATAAATGGCCTCTTAAAACTCAAGTTTTTATCTCCACAGAAAGGCAGAGGGTTTTATATCTGCATGCTTTGACACGTGCATGGTCTCCTCAGCTGAGAACATTCATAAAACCCCAACATCTTAGATAAGGCGAAAGACTAATTACAAGAGCCTGACTTCAGCAGCAGCCAAAGGGGTGAAATATTCCACCCGCTTTCCAAACTCACCCTTATCTTTCCTTCTAGGGCAGAAATGATCTCGCCCATCATTCTGACCAAGTCTTCATATTTGTACGTGTTGTCTGTTAGCCACACAGCTTCCCGTATCGTCAAGATCTCTTTGCTGATGAAACTGCAACATCAAATATTAAGTTAGCCCCAGAAGAAAGGGAGCTTGTGCACCTGTGCACTAATGTTTTTGTGGCAGATAAACGCATCCAAGTTGACCAAATCGTTAAACAACTTTACAAAGTACTTGTTAAACAACTTTATAAAGTGCTTTCCCAGGTACAGACCAGGAAAGAACAAACAAATGCTCTTCATTTATTTCATCTTTAAGCTGGAACCACCTACTGCAACATTCCTAATTCCTCATTTATGAGAGCTCTCTCCTAGGTTAAGATGCAAGGTCTTAAAGAAATTAACACAGAAGAGTAATTTCCTACCACACCATGTGGTTCATCTGAGCGTAACAGATGAAACTAGGTAACAACACCACTGCAGTTGTTCCTTACAGGGTTACTTGTGCTGATATGGCGTTAAAGATTTCAGTTGCTGATGCATTTAGACCAATCCACCACCACAGAGTTTTTTGCATCTTTATAAACACCTTCAAATATTACATTTTGTGTCTCATTTATAGAGATGGTGTTTATACGTGAACACAGGTCCAGCAACAGTCCACGTAGAGGGAAGACAAAGATTCTTTCCAGTATGATTATTAGCAAGGGCGGAAAAAAAACCCCTTGAGCTGCAGAAATTCATTTGGATGATCACAATAAGCACCTCCAGTCACCGGTCAGATCCCTTACCGTGTGCAAATGACCATGCAGGCTATTCCCAAAAGCTGGAGGCGAGCCCGAGGTACAGGTCTCAGCTTCAAATAACGATCCACGCAGCCCACTGTCATGTGAAGGCACAGGCTGGAAAAGTCTTTCATGGTAGCTACTTCTACCAGCCAATCAATCAGGATGTACCTACACAGGAACAAGGGACACACACAGTCCATGCAGTTAGAAGCCACTCAAACCCGGGCTGAACACTCTCCCCACGCCCAGTCACCCAGTCCCTTCTCCACTCGGGAATTCCAAGCCAAGAAGTTTCACCAAAAGAATTTTCAGAAAAATGCCACGTTGCGCTGAGAGAAGGATTTGCAACCAGAGGCCTGTTATCCTCCACGGGGCCAATGGTTTTCTTGAGTTGTCTCTGAAATGGAATTAGAAACTATCCTATAATGGGTACTTGCATAAGGAAAGGGTAGGGCATAACAATTAGGAGGCTAAAGGCCACCTGAGATAACCAGAGAGCAGCTATAGCTCCACCAAGTCAAACAGGGTTCTAATTCTTCAAGAACTTGTTAGTCTTGCCAGATGCAAGAACTTACAGCCCAGAGAAAACCTCACTCAGCTCATTACAGTTATTCATCGGGGCTTGAAATAAGAGCTCTGATATTTCCTCTTTGCAAAGTGTCATGTGTTTCTCTCATTGTACATATCAAAAGAGTAAAGCAGAAGATTCCATGCCCCAAGAGACCTCATTCTAGATTTATTTCCCTCTACATCTGCAGAGGGGGAACAGGCAACAGTTTCTGCCGCGTGGCCTCACTCCTGGCTCTGAGTTTTTACCTCATTGTTTCATTCATTCCTTTCTGCACAGTGAAGATACTTTGCTTGCTGACAGGGAGGGAAGCTTGAAAGATTTGAGACACCACTTCACTGGAAGATTTAGCTTCTAATCCTAGTTGGTTTCCATTCCCACAAGCTTTGGCTAAAGCTATCTGTAGTAGAGAGAACATGAAAGAAAGTTGGTTTTGGTTTGGGTTTTTTTTTTGCCAAATGCAAACTACAGCAGTACAGGATGGTCCCGTAATTTTCCTGCTGAAAACAGAGACTGAACAGGACAAACTACTCGAAAGGTAATAGAATTGGTAGTTCTAAGTTTGGCTTAAATGTTAGATGTGCACGTTCTTTGGGGGTAGACTTTTAAGTCCACCAAAAGATCTTGGATTGTACCACAGACCTACAGTATTTTCCAAAAGAGGGGAATCTGCAGAGTAAACGCACACATGAATCTATAGATATTATTCAGCAATTTTGACCCTGCTTCTAAAAGAGAATAGTTGAAGCCTACAATGACAGCATAGGAAAGATGGAATGAAAACAGTTTTCCTGGGAAAAGTCAGTCTTACCTGTGCTTCCCAGCAGCCCTTTGCTGCATAGTCCCGTAACGTCCTGAGACTTTGGAGGTATCTGCCAGGGTCTGACATCTACAGAAATAAACATAAAAAGATTTTAAAGATCATTACCTTTACACAACAAACAGAAGGATTGTAGCACTAATATCCAGAAAAAAACCCCACTGCCTGGTGGTACACCTATTATTTCAGCAACCAGGCTGTTTCTCATCGGGTTGACGACATTTTTAAGAAACTTTCTGCAGTTCTTGCCCAGCGTCTCACGGGAAATGAGACGGGTCACTGGGGATTCCAGCATGAGAGCTTTGGCAGATTTCTTAGTGACAATGTGGGAACAGGAAGGGGGGCACTGCCCCAGGGAGCCACACGATTACCAGCCAGCGGTGCCTATGCCTGTAGGGGTTAGTTATAAAGGAACTTCTGCTTGCACCTCGGCTCATGGACTCATTTACCTAAAGCACCAAGGCAGACACCAAAGCTCGTTTGAGAAGAGTTCTCTCCTTGTTCACACAGAATCACACAGAATCTTCTAGGTTGGAAGGGACCTTAAAGATCATCTTGTCCAACCGTCAACCTAACTGA
>JAOXNO010000070.1:18828489-18843484 GCA_028565335.1 Limnodromus scolopaceus | reverse complement strand
GTGGGATGGGATGGGATGGGATGGGATGGGATGGGATGGGATGGGATGGGATGGGATGGTGGGGGCTGGCGGCGCCTCCCGCTGCGCTGAAGGAAGGGAGGTTTGTCCCCACCGCCTGCGAGCGGGGGGCTCTGCTGGGCAGCGCTGTGGGATGCTGCCGAGCCCAGCAGGCCCCCTGCCCATCCTCCCTGCCTGATGGCATCCCTGGTCGAGGGGCAGGCCGGCTTCCCGCACACCCTGGGCAGTTCAGCACGGGGCCAAACACCGCCACAGCCACCACCTGCAGGGACAGGCACCTTGTGTCCAGGCTCAACCTGGTCCCTCTCATTCTCTACAGGCACCGACTGCTCAACTCGCAGAAGAGCTGAGCTCAAGCCACAGCTCTGGCAAATACCGCGTGGGAAATGTCACCAAATCACAGGGTTTCTGTGCCTCAGCTCCCTCCTGCCAGCAGAAGAAAATACCCCTGTTTCCTTCTCAGTATGAGTTTCTTCAGGCAGGGCTTGCAAAAATGGTGCCCGACCATGGGTGAACGTCCGGGCACCACTTCAGTAACCTTTCTGCCAGCAAAGACATATATAATGGATGCTTTTTTCCACCCTTGTGGTAAAACCTGCATTTTATAACCCCCATTTGGGGCACCTGGCATCCAGTGTCACCATAGATTTGCTCCTGGGAGCTGACAGAACAGGCTACACGTTGTCGTGATGCTTTGCAAGAAGGATAAGCAGTTCATTTAAGATGTGCTCTGATGTCATGGCGACAAACAAGGTTAATAAACTCCGGGCTGACACAGGAGATACCTCCAAGCTGGCTGCACAGCTGGCCTTTTCCAGGTCTCCGGAGCGGTCTCCGAACTCAGCTTGCGCATGATGGTGCAGGGAGAAAGCTGCCTTCCCCCACTATTGCTCCAGGGAGGCATTAGCACGGCTTGAGAAACTTCAGCGGTGACATATGGGAGCCCGGGGACAGTTTTGAGTCACAGCATTTTGAACCTGAAGCCCGGGAGCGGAGCGATGCCGGCACATCTGCTGGGGCAGGGCCATGCCCACGCTCTGTAGGAAACGGTGCGGCGGTGGCTCTTGCTGGGGATGCACAGCTGGGTCCAGCCTTCCCATGGCAGCAGCTTCCCCGATGGACGGAAAAGGGAAAGGGCAAGCGTTCAGAGTCCCATCAAATGATCCAAGGTGGGAGACGGAGAGGAAAAGGTATTTCCCATCAAAGCATGGTGGTTACACTGCTACAAGGTGGAAGCACACAGCGAATCTCCGGTATCATGCCAAAGACTGTAGCCAGTCCGATGACCACGGGGCTGCCACCACTGCAAGTCTGACCTAACGCAAAGAAGGATGAGATCTGGGTGGGATCTCAGGAGATCATCTAGCCCTGCAGAGATCTCCAAGGCTCCAAGCCCCATTGTCTCCTCTGGGGTCCCACCTGGGTGTCTCACACCCTTGGCAGGTGCTGTTGTGATGAGAAGAAGGTGGCACATAGGAGTGGACACTGCACCAAGGAACCAGCTTGATCTGAAGGTAATGTTCCCTCAGGTTAGTCTTTGCATGCAGTGATGCGGTGGGAGTCCAACCTCCCTTCCCACCTCCAGCCAGGAGCTCCTGGCTGGGCCTTGTGGTGGGAGGACATGCACTGAGATGTTTGTTTGAACAATCTCTGGCCAGCAAAAGGAGAGGAAGGGCTCATATCTTCAGATCTGGGCAAGCTTTGCAGCAGCTTTGGCCTTTAAATGCCACCAATGTCTCTGTTGTGATGAGCCCCTGTTTCTCTGCAATGTGTTGGATGCTACAAGATCTCCAACAGCCTTCCCAACCTCATTGTCCTCAATCCATGTAAAAACCCTGGGGGAAGAAGGTCTAAGCCCAAACCAGAACTCAAGCAAGCAGTGGGGAGGGGAGCTGAACCAGCCCTTGAAGGTGAATGGTGGCCTCCCACCGCTGGCTCCCCCCAGCAGTCCCCACTTGCACCCCCCGGACCTCCTCATCCCTTCTGCAGTGGTGACAAGGACCTTGCCATGGCCACGGGGACCTTCCTGGGGGCTGCTGGAGCACCGCCGAGCCCCGCAGCACTGTTTACTGGGGGGGAACCCCAAATTTAAGATGCTTCTGTGTTTGAGTGATGGCACTGAGACTGGCTCAGGCTCCCAGGAGAATGTGTCCCAGGCTGGGAAACCCCCTCGTACGGAAACGGGGCTCGTGTGCAACCGTGTTTCTGTGACAGCAAGTCCTCCAAGCACACAAGACTTCAGCAGAAACTGCTTCTATCTGGGAGAAAACCTTCATATAAGAGCAAAATACTCCGCAATTGTCCATTTGGGGCTTCCTAAACCAATGTTAGAGCAACCCCCTGGGGGGACGACACTGGGTTAGATGGTCTGTTGGCAATTTTTATGTTTCCAGAAGACTGCTCCCAATGCCGACGTGGTGCCTGGCCTTCATCCCCTTGTCCTTGCCCTGGGAAGCCAGAGCTTTCCACGCACAATGAGGGAGAAAAGCTGTTAAAATTTCCATTTGTGTCCCTGCAAAAATACCAAAAAAACCAAAACAACAACTATATGGAGAGTAAATAAATTAGTTTATTAGCCATGAATTCAGCCCAGCTGTCTAGGAGTTACTCATTATTTTGCTGGCAGCCTTGGGCTGGAGCCAAGTAGCCGTGCTTGGCCGTTCCCGCACCTCCCTGGGCACGTGGACTTGTTTGTGAAATGCAGGGAACGCTGCCGGGCGCCGCTTGGCCATGGTGGTTTTCGGTGGGGACGAACGTCTCAGGCTGTGCACGCTTCGCTGCTCCTCGCTGGGGTGAGGAGACCCTCACTGGGGTGAGAAGAACCTCGCTGGGGTGAGAAGAACCTCGCTGGGGTGAGGAGACCCTCACTGGGGTGAGAAGAACCTCACTGGGGTGAGGAGAACCTCACAGGCACATCGGGGAGAGCTGTGTGGGACCTCTGCTTCTGGCTGGGAGAGCAGCTCCGCTTCTCCTACCCAGGAATTTCCAGGCCCAGCTGACACCTGGGGAAGCAGCAAAAATAGATGTATTTTTTCAATCATTCTGGGCTTATTTAGGAAGCTGGGGTGTGTGTCTCTATTTTTAGGGAGCCCAGGTGCGGTGCAGACCGGCAGCCACGCATGGGGCCAGGGTCACCTCTTCCTCTGGCCACAGCTGGTCCCCGGCACCTCCACTCACGCAGGAGAGGGGACACAGCACATCCCTGGCCGATGGCATGCGTGTGGACCTCTGGTCCCAGCCTGAGACCTTGTCCCCTTGCCCGGGAGCCGGCTGGCCGGGTCCTTCCCTGCCGCACCAGGGGGGAGCGGAGCGGGCAGAGCAGGTCCCACTCCCCCTGGGAAGGCGAATGGGCATTATCTCCGCGCCCACCCCAACACCCAAATGTCACATGACGGCAGGGGATGTCCCCAAGCATGGGGACACCTGCAGGCACCCGGGCTCTGGGTTCGACTCAGGTCTCCGCCAGCCACCTCGCCGGCCAGGTGACAACGTGATGGCCTCATTCCTCCATCAGATGCGCTGGGGTCCTGGGGCAGCCGGGAAAGTGGTCCCTCTCCCACTGTCCCTCTGTCACCGCGCCTCTCAAGGGCTCAAGATTTCAGCTTCTGCAAAACCAAGTGGGAAATAAGTGTCCCCACGCTCCCAGTGAGGACTGGGGACTGTGTACCCCAGGGAGACCTGCTCTCGGAGCCCCATCTATCCCAGGGAGCTCCACCTCCAGCTTCTGCAGCAGGAACGGACCCATGTGACAGCCAAGAGACTAATCTCAGATTTATTTTAAGGATGCATATTTTTATTTTCAAGTTTCCCCTTTGTAACTGTTCCCAATCTGGTAGGAATGATTTTTAACCCTTCACTTTGATAGAACAAAACCTTTCTTTTGCCTTTTAAGCCTCCTTTAAAAGGGAGGCTTAAGGGAGTCTGGGTGGATCTGGCAGAAACGGGGCACATCACTGTCACAAAAGCTGAATATAATAATGCGGATGAATCGATGCTATGGAGAAAGCCTTGGGGAGGCTGTCACTGGTGGCAAGTTTAGGGTCCTTTTAATGAGGGAATATTCCCATTACACTGGAGGAGCAGCCTCTGACGGGGGGTGTTGGTGCGATGCAAGGGGCAGGTTGTGTTGAGGCGTGACTTTGGGAAGCAACTCGCCACAGCCTTTGAACGGTCTTTCCTCCCCAAATAACACCCGCCAGGGCAGCGGTGGTCTCTGCCAGGGTCCAAGTCTCCAGCAAGCCTGGGGACAGCACGGCCGGGCCAGGCTGCGGCTCCCGGCGGGCACGGTGCCTGCAAGGGTAGGAAGCAGAGCAGACACAGGCTGGTGTTTGGGTGAGCTCTACAGGTTTATTAACTTTTGGTTCTGTTCGCCTAGGAAAGGTGAAAAGTGTCTCTTAGCCCCAGGTTGCAGTGACAGATGTGGCACTGCCATCCCAGGGCACTTCCCCGCTCTCAGGGACAGATGGACCCGGCTGGCTCGGCTGCAGCTGCGGCACTGGGAGGTCCTGCACCGGCACCTCAGCCACAGGGCTTGGGCAACAAGGCACCTGAGTGAGGCACCTTCCCTGCCCAGTGGCACCTGGGCGGCAGAGCCAGGCTTCCCTCTGCCACGAGCACCCGGAGCTGAGGCACCCAGAGCTGCGGGTGACAGAAGGGCACTGCAACCCACGGAACAGCCTCATGGGACGCCTGAGTGGGGTGCCTGAGTGGGATGCCTGGGTGGGAAGCCCACATGGGATGGATGGGTGGGATGCTCAGGTGGGATGCTGGGGTAGGATGCCTGGGTGAGCAGGTGGTATGCATGGGTGGGATGCTTGGGTGGGATGTATGAGTGGGATGCCCAGGTGGGAAGTCCACATGGGATGCCCACATGGGACGTCCAGGTGGGATGTTCAGGTGGAATGCCTGGGTAGGATGCATGGGTGAGCTACTCAGGTGGTATGCCTAGGTGGGATGTATAAGTGGGATGCCCAGGTGGGAAGTCCACGTGGGATGTCCATGTGGGATGCTCAGGTGGGACACCTGGGTGGGATGCTCACATGGGATGCTCAGGTGGGATGCCCAGGTGGGACACCCTCCAGAACTTTCCCAGCTTGCACAGGGAAGGGAACAGCTATGGGCAGGAAGCTCCCACGCACCTGCACCACCACCAGCGAGGAGGACGAGAGTGAGATGGTGGCGTTGTCTGCCAGCAAGCAAAGAGCCGTTGGCTCCATCGTGCACACTGCCCAAGGAAGAGCAACATGGGGTGATGCCAGCGGGTGGCACATTTTGGACGCCTGGGTGCTCTGTGAGTGAGGACTGACCCCGTGGGTCCTTTTATCTTCTCCCTTCCAGTTTCTTTGCTGAACAGGGCGTAGGTTTCCCAGCCATCTGTTCCTGCAGCCAAAAAAACCCCTCGATGCTCTTTAAGGAGGCGAATTTCTCTAGGACTTGCCCTTCAACCAGCACATGCAGCAGCCACGGTCCCACAGGGGAACTCGCCAGAGTCTGTCCACAAAACTAAAACCATTGCAGACAGCAGGAGGGATTTGTGTGTGTGTGCCTTACTACAGAAATCAAATCCAATAAAGGCTTCAAGAGAAACAAAAGAAAGTCTCAGTCTGCAGAGGACTTTTTATCCCAAGACTGGGCTGGATCAGCCCTCTGGCTCATCCAGGCTCTCTCTGGGATGGGCTTCACCTCTCCAGGCAAACACTGCCCTGCCAAGCAAGCTCTTTGGGAGCAGGAGGAGAGAGGCAGTTCGGCACCGGGGAGCCAGATTTCAGGATCCAAAAAAGTACGATATAACAGGGCCTGGTGCAGGCAATTTTGGGCTGGCTGGCAAGGCTTTCCCTGGGTGCACCCGAACAACCTCTCCCCGCACCCTGTTCAGACGGGGCTCGCTTCGCGGTGCCGGGGGAGAAGGGCTCAGCGCTTCTAAAGAGAGCTAAATTTGGGCAGAATTCGGGAGCGGGGCTCGTGGCCCAGCCGGCGGCGTCGGGCGGTGGTGAGAAGGGAGGCGAGAGCAGAGGAACTTGCAAGCAGCAACAAACCTGTTTGCTGGAATACTTAAAGCAAGAAGAAGGAACTAAAAATAAAACTTCATAATAATAATAACAATAAAAAATAAACCAGCCCCTCAAACTCTTGATGGGTGAATGCTTTGCTGAGCATCCCCCACGACACACGGTGCTGAGCCTCCCGCGGTGGGAAACTACGGGTTTGCTTACGCCAAAATAGACTGAAACCACGAACTTCAGATACACAGACGCCCCGGAGCGACGATCGAGCTTCTGAAGAACAGCCCCAGCCCAGCGCCTGCTAAACTCATCACCCGCTGCAGAGCTGGGCTGGTCTCTGCAACAACACCCTGACTCCCACTTGAGAGCAAAGCTTCGCGTGGAGCTGGGGCTGAAGGTGTCTCCAAGCCCCCCCAGACTCTGCAGGCAGCTGAACCCGACTTGGCGGGACGGGCACCACCAAATCCCCGTATCCCGGCTGGGGCGGCTCCAGGCCACGGGCACTGCGTGGTGCATTTAATTACGGGGCAGAAGCGCTGGGGCAGAGGGTGGCAGGTGGCACGGCACGCTCGGCAGGGTGCCGATCCCCAGCTCGGTGCAAGCTCAGCTTTGGCCCCGCGTGTCCCCGCTTACAGCTCTTGGCCTTTCTCGCTCCCTTCCTGGCGCAGGGAGAGCCTCCCGCGGCCGGAGCGGGGCCGCTCGCTGTAGCTCTTGGCACGGCCGCCCGTCGTGCAGGAGCCCAGGGCTGGTTTTGGAGGCCCCTCTGGGCACAGGGCCAGCCCGGGGCAGGGGAGCAGCCCGGTAGTGGAGGTGCCGCTCCGAGAGCCCCCGCGGAGCCACCCCCCGTGCCCGCATCTGACGCTCATTCTGTAGGGCGAAGCGCTCCAAGGTAAATTCAAAGAACGGGAGCAGGCACGTCGTTTGCAAAAAGAAAAGTGGTAGAAATGTATTTGCTCCTTTTTAATGTGACTCCAGCTCCTTCTCCAGCAACAGAATTGCTTTCAGATTCCCCCAGCTGGGAAACGCCGCTGCGAGGCCACAGCACAAGCCCCTTCTCCCTGGCATCCCAGGCAGATGGACACCCCACCCTCATCTCCCCCCGCAGCGGGGACCCGTCCCCGAGACACCATCAGGCTGGCTCACCCGCACGGTGACAGAAAGAGCCTGGTTTCCTCCTCTGCTTGTCACACCACGCTGCACCGCGAATGACAAACACCCCACGGCCGCTGCCTGGAGGGGGGATGCCCCCTCCGCCCCCGGCATCCCTCCTCGGCCGACGCCGAGGTCCGCCGCCCCCACACTGCGCTCAGCTCCCGGCCTCCCCTTGTCACCCGTGCTGTCCCCAGGGGCTCGCAGGCCAAGTCAGCCACATCGGCGTGTCCTCTGCCTCCTGCCAGCCCTCCCCTGCCTGCGCCCCCCCGCCAAGCCTGCCCCGCATCTCTCCCACCCAGAGAGTTTCTTTTGAAACTCCTTTTGTCCTGAGCCCACAGGGTCCTCTCCCAGCAGGGAAAAGCCCCAAGAGGACAGGAGTGACACCGGTTTCTCTGCCGCCGAGCGGGGCTCGCTGGGCTGTCTCAGCATCCCCCGGCACACCGCAGCGGCTGTGGGGTGGTGCACGGTGGGGACGGGCAGCGGGGCCGTGCACGGTGACACGCTCCTTGGGCCACTCTCCGGGCTCCTTCCGTGCTGGTCCCGGGCAGGCAGGTGGGACAAAGCCTCCCACGGGGCCGGGGGCTCTCCCCACGCCCTGAGGGGAGCGGGGGTGGCCAGGCGCCGGTGGTGGCACGGCTCAGTGCAGTGGAGAATGACGGCAAGCTGACCTCGGGCAGGGTCCGGACCTCCTCGGGTGCGACAGAGCCGGTGCTGTCACCCCCGGCCCGTGGGGCGGAGGGGGGGGCGTGTGAGCAGGGGGCTCCGGGTGGAGCTGAGCCTCTGCCCCAGCCCGGTCATAGGGCTCCCTGCTCCAAGGGGACAGGTTCCTGGCGCTGCCTCTTCCGCTGCCTCTCCCGCTTGGCCTGCCAGCACACGTAGGCGGCCACCAGCAGGCCCACCCCGAAGATCAAGGTGGCCACCGAGACCACCTTAGCGATGTCCATTTGTGGGCCATTGATGGTGAAGGTGATGCACGTCGCTGCCACGCCGATGACCACGGAGACGATGCCGAAGGGGAAGATGCAGCGGTACCAGGATTTCTCCGTCCCGCCCGTGGCCAGGGCCAGCTTGTTGAGCGTAGCGGTGGAGTCGGTGGCCGTGGCCAGCGGCAGCCCTGGTTTTCCTCCCTGCAGGCAAGTGAGTGAGTTGGACTTACAGCCCATCATGTTGGCGAGAAAACCCAGGAACGACCAGTGTGAGGCACGGACGGGTCGGATGCCAGTCACCGTCCCACCACAAGCCGCTGCTGTGATGGTGATGGAGGGAAGGGGCCGGGTCCTACATGGTGGGCTTTGTCCGGCGGCTCGGGGTGCCTCGGCGCAGACGGGCCGGGATCTCTCTGCCGCCGCTCTCGCTCCCAGCTTTGGCTCCCAGCTCTTTTGCTGCCGGAGGAGCGGGGATTGGAGTGAGGATTGGCGGTGGCAGCGGTGATCTCATGCCGGTGGGAGGACCGGCTCGGCCGCGCTGCCTGTTAACTGTTTCGGGCTCCGGGCAGGCATCTGCCTGCAGCCCAGCTGGGATCGCTCCTGGGACGTGTTTTTGCAGTTTGCATCTGCTTTCGCCAGCCCGGCAGCGCTGGGACAGGGAATCTGGCTGTCTCCCAGCTCCCCCAGCCCACGCCGCCGCAGGTACCACCTCAGGCAGTGAAACCCCGAAGGAATGGGGCAGCAGGACTTCCAGCCACTGCACAGAGCCCCTTCTCCTCCTCCTCGCCCAGCGCCGATGCCATCGCCTCCTTCCGGGTTGCTCTTTCTCCCTGTGCCACCCTCTGCCAGCTTTGTCCCCTGGCACAGGGCTCGGGGGGCCCTCACTGCCCCTGGACTGGGGGTGCTGGTTGGACTGGAGAAGCTCGAGGCTGAGACTCTCTGGGGTGGTGGGACACTGCTGGGGGCGGCACTGGGTGACGAGCGAGGGGACCAGGAAGGAAAGGGGCTGGAACCGGGACCGTACCCACCACTGGTACAGTGCTCCCTGTTCCCTTTTCCTGCGGTGCCCAAATCTTGAATATCAAGATTAATTATTTTTAAAGAGCGGTATTAAGCACAGGTGGGTGACGCTGGCACCACAGCTGGCTCCAGCGCAGGGTCACACGCCTGGCAAAGCGCAGCAGAGCCCAGCGATGCCGCCTGGGGCTCCTGGGCAGGGAGGAGGAGGAAAAGAGGGAGGAAGGGATGGAGATACAAAACGCCTGGAGAGGGTTGAGCACAAAAGCCTCCTGCCCAGCTCTGACCACCGGCAGAGACTTATTTTTGTGGGCAAAAGCTTTTTGCGCCACCTTTCCCGTGAGCGGAGCAGGGAGACACTGAGACTGGAGCTGGCACTAACAGCTCCCATCCCCACTCACTTCTCCCGCACTGTTGTTTTTTTATTTAATTGGTTTTCCTGAAGGAGAGAGGAAAGGAATGAGCTATCGCAGCAAACGTAAGAGACCTGGAGCCTTTCCCAGGTCAGAGCCTCCCCCGAGCTGATGGGGCCCAGCTGCGTTTCTGCATCAACCGAGAGGAAGCCAGAAATAAGGGAGAAAATCCACATTGTAGCGAAAACTGAGCTGTGCAGGGAGAGGAAGGTGAGATGATGGAGAAGCAGAGGAGCTGAGGGGACCGACTGGTGAAGGGGAAGGTCTGGGCATGAGTCTGGACATGGAACATGTTAGCCTTCTTCTTTATTTTTGCAGGCACTGCTTTTGCCTACAGCACCCCTGAGGAAATCATCCCACTCGGGTGGAGGGGAAGGATAAAGCTGGTTTGAATCAGCCTTTGCCCCCTCTCCAGGCTCAGTCTGGAAAGCTGTGTGCAACCCGTTGGCATGAAAAGGGAGGTGGCTGGGGCTGCAAGAGCCCTGGGAATCTCTCCTCGCCTCCCGTTTCTTAAGTGCCATCCCTAGATAACGAAAGCGGAGGTTGGTCAGGGACCAGCTGAATTCCCGAGTTTCAGGGAGGCTTCGTGCTCCCGCAGCGTCGGCCGCAGGGACCCGAGCAGAGGGGCTGGGGCTGTGCAAATAAACAGCACCGGGAAAATAACTGCAGGTAAGTCAGACGTGGGGCAGGCGGTGCTCTGCAGACCGAGGAGTTGTGTTATTTATTCATCCCATCGCTCGTTAGAGGGAAGAAGAGCACCACAACCCCCCCAGTCCATGCCCTGTGAGCAGCGAGGGCCGAACCCCACGGGTTTACGAGCTCCATCTTCAGTTTCCTGAATCTTTGTCAAACTTGAAACTGTCCAGGCTTAAAATCTTCCGTGCTAAGCCTTTACCCTAAGCTGAACCCTAGAGAAAAATTCCAGCTAAAATAGTTCAGCTGCTGCTGAGGGGGGTCTGGAAGAAAATACCCCAGTGACAAGCCTGGCCACAGGCCACTTTCCAAACCAAGAAACTGGTGATGTGATGACACCCCGAAACACGGCTCTAGCCCCGCAAGAGGATGCTGCTGCCAACTCAGCCTGCCCTGGCTGATCCTACCCCTCCTCTGCAGCATCCCCACACCTCCAGCCTCCGCTCACCGGGGCGGGAAGGACTTGGCTTCCGTCAAAACACAGCAGCGTTCGTGGCCCGAGAGCTGCACCCGGATTTTAAGTGGCGCTGAAGAGCAGCGACTGGCCTTGAAAAAGCAGGAGGTGACAAAAACAAGCTCCAACTGGTTAGAAACAAAATACATCTCAAGTCTCCTGATTCGTGATGAATTTGAATCTTTGACTTGGCACCACTGATGTGATGCTGCTGTGGCAGCCCTGTGCCTCCCCTGCACCAGTACAAACCAGTGCACCCAGTACTGTGTTACCAGCTGCTTAAAGTTATCCAGGAGTAAAACATATGTGTACACATATGTATACTTGCACATATTAAACTCTTCCATATATCCACCAAGATGTGGCTCACCAGATAGACAAAAACAAGGACCTCCTAACACTCCAGAGGCTGGTTTAAAATAAATTTGTTCTTTAAGTACTAAACCAAGAGACTGCAAAGGCCACACACCATGGAGCCAGGCTGGCTTTGCCCCTAGTTTGAAGGGAGAAACAGAAATCCTCAGTACGACCAGGACAGCCCTGCACAGGGACTGGGTCACCTCCAGGAAACTTCTCATGTAGGAAGCAGCCAGACAAAGTCGCCCTTCTCCATTTCAAGAGGCCAAATTTGGGCACATCACCCATTTTGCAGCGGGTTTCTATAAAACCCACCAGCGCGCTAAGGGCGAGAGGAAGCGCCTTCAGGCTGGGCTGCATGGTGTGAGAATAGTTTTTGGGGACGACACTGAATTTCCCCGTCACGATGGGGCTGACGGGCTCCTCCACCTGGGCCCTCATCTCCTTCCTTCCACGCTCCTTCTCCTGCGACTAACGTAAGGGTGTAATTTTCATAGCAGAAATAGAGACTCGCGTGTGTCCTCCTCCCTCTTCCCACAGGAGGAGAGAAAAGCGCAGCTGGGACTGATGAGTCACGTTGCAGGAGCAGAGATGGATGACACCCCCCTGCACACACCCCCACACCCCCGAGGACCACGCTGGCCCAGGCGGGTGATGGATGGGGCAGCGGCAGCTCTGCCAGCAGCTGGGATGCGGAGCCCTCGGATAGGCGAGAGGATCCAGAGCCCGGCTCTCAGGACTGCAGCAAGTTGCTGTGGGAAGGAAAGAAAAACAACCTGGAAATAGAAATTTCTGTTTAAGAGGAAGAGAAAAAGAGCAGAGAGGGTTAATGGCTTTGGTGGGCAATGGAAAGCTTGTGCTTTGAGCAAGAAATCCAGGTTCCTAGGAGGAAAAGAGTTGAAGTGAGAAAGGATGAAGACTCCCGGATTCCTCTAAAACAGATTAATGACACCGTTTTTGAAGTACGAAAGCCCAGAATCAAATATCGTGCTGACCACCACCGGGGAAGCCCAGCAGGAGCACGGTGCAGGAGATGATCCATGACCCCCAGCACCCAGTGCATGGGGAAGAGGAAGGAGTTTTATGGTGGGGGTCGTAATTACATGGGAAACCAGAGACCCAAAGTAATTTGGAGCCCACACAGAAATGCTGAAATAAAGAACGCAGGACCAGGATGCGGAGACACCCACAACCTGTTTGCTCTGCTGACAGCTTCACCACACTCCTCCACACGGGTCCTGCTGCCCCTGGGGTGCCCTATGCCTATGGCCCAGAGCCAACGTGGCTGGAGAAGAAAGGGTCTGTAGATGAAAGAATTAGGCTTTATTTTTTCCAGAAGCTAGAAGGTAATAGGCCTGGAAACAAGAACAGAAAACAACATATCTTAGGGCAAATAACATCTTTGGCCGAAGATAATCAAAGATAATCTCTGTTATACAACTCGCATATATCCCTGTGCTAGTGAAAGAAATAATACTCATACCTGGCCACCTCATTTCTCATTTTCGGGACACACAGCTCAATACCCTGGGGTCGGAGCTGTAGAAATCCAGCAAATGGCAGCCCTGAAGGGCGTGAGAAGCATGCTGTGAACAAGTGACCTTCACTCTTTTAAAAACTAAATACCCACAGACCACAGGCATCGACTTATCACACAGAGGAACTGTAAGAAAATAAAATCCACAGTAGTTTGTAAGAACTAAGACATCCTCACAAGGCTTTCCCCCCCACACCCGCCCCGTGGCTCTGTGAGAAAATAGATAATTCTGCTTTTATTTGGCTCAGACGGCACAGCTAATGCAAAAAGCCACACACTAGACTAACACGAGGGCAAGAAATACTGAATAACTATTTATTGCAGAACTACCCACCATGACAAATAAAAGCTTCGCAGTAGAGAGCTGCAGCGAAACGAGAGCAGGTGAACATGGCATCAACCACCAGGGAGCCCGTTGCCACAGATGGTACAAATCCCAGCCGTGACCTGGGACTTCAGCTTTTTCCCAGCTCTCAACTGCAACTTCAACAACTTCAACTTTTTTTTTTTTTTTTTTTTAATGTAGCCATTAAATACAGGCACTGAATGCACCCACTGCACAGACTGACAGAGGCTACATAAATAGAGAGGGGCGGCTCTACCCGAGCGTTCAGCGCTTGCCATCGCATCGTGGCCACGGAAACAATCCCGGCAAAGGCAGCATTAAGTTTTGAGTGGCTCCATTAATTTTAAGGTATAAAGAAGCAGGGAAGAATCTCCTCCTGCAGCAGGAAAGCTTCAGCAAGGAAGCACCTCTCATAGTCCATTTTAAGTTGCTGCATGCCATGTAAAACTGGAAAATAGACAAATTATTTATATTATAAGCAAAATAAATCAGGAGGCACAATCACGGATTCTGATGACCTAAGTAGTATTTTCCAGGTCTATGACTCAGCAAAAGGAAAAATAAATAAATAAATAAATAGGAGGAATAAAGTGGCAACAGCCATCAGGAAGTGCGGGTCTGAAAATAGCAGGAAAGTGTCACCTTGATCCACTCCAACAAAGACTTCTGCAAGGGTGACAAGTTGCTAGGTGACATTGCCCTGCTATTTTGGGTGCGTGTCACCGCGCCGCGTGGTGAGCCCCACTGGAGCATCTCCCAGCGCCGACTGCTCGGCGAGGCGGGGACACCAGCACCCGCCTGCCAAAGGCACTTCCGAAACGGGGACGGCGTTTGAAATTAGAGATTCATGTGTCTCACAAGAAGGACGCTTTCCTGTGGGTTCAAATATAG
Source organism: Limnodromus scolopaceus (assembly GCA_028565335.1). Taxonomy (NCBI): domain Eukaryota; kingdom Metazoa; phylum Chordata; class Aves; order Charadriiformes; family Scolopacidae; genus Limnodromus; species Limnodromus scolopaceus. The sequence continues at coordinate 18,829,678 of JAOXNO010000070.1, read as the reverse complement.
ATTAGAGCAGATGGGAAAAGAATTATTCTATCATCCGCCCGGCGGTAGCTACGTTCCTTCCCAGAGCTGTGAACGTTGGGGCCGGCTGAGCCCCCTTCACACCTTCTGCTGCTCCTCTCCCGTCACCCACCACCTGATTATCCCACGTTAGACCACAGCAGATCCTCGACAGAAACAATACTGAGAAGGTGGTGTATGATGGGGAAAAAAACCCCAACAACCTGCTAATTCGGTGAAATGCTGATCCACAGCAACTTTTCAATGTCCTCTGCCCCTGGAGAAGATGCTCAGGACGCTCATGGGTGGCCAGCCCTGGGCAGGGAGAAGTGACAGCAGGGCTCAGGCTGACTCTTAGAGGATCCGCACTAGTTTTAAGGCTCACAGATTAGAAATACATTAGAATAAGCTAGTATATACATTATATAGTATTACATAATATGTATACTATATATTATATACTACTACAAAATGTATGTACTATATGTAATATATAGTATTACAGCAAAATCACAGTAAAATAGCTATTCTATTGTACATTATTAGTAGCATATACTATATATACATATATACACTGTACATTATATAGTAGTATATACTACATATAATGTACAACAGAATAGCTATTTCACTGTGATTTAAAAAAAAAATAATAAAACAAACAAAACCAAGTATTAAACCCAAATTAATGCCATTTGCATTGCTATAAGCAAAGCTGTGAATTACTCTCTGCACAGGGAGGCTGCGCCACTCACATTGTGAGGAGGAAGGGAGACACAGTCACATGTGATTCAAATCATTACTGGTTTGTTCATTCAAACAACTCCATTAAATCTGGTGGGTTTGCTTTTGCAAGGACAACATGACCCCAGCTGAAAGCTTTGTCACCCTCAGGGAGGCTCCAGAAGACCGCGGTGACGGGTCCTGACAAACACCATTTACTCCCAGACAAAACCAGGGAGTTAAGGTTGATAGAAGTTGCAAGGATTTTGCCAAACATCCCCAATTTCCTAACGACACTGGAAGGGAGCCTTCCAGGTTCACAGAAGCACATGGTTATGCTTAAATTTCTATGGAGCCCAAATTTGTTAAAATATAAAAAGAATACTACGCCTGATTCATCCCCGCAGCCAGGAATTTGAATTCTGTCCCATTACGCAGCCAGCACACGGTCGTAATTAAAGCACTGTAG
>JAOXNO010000070.1:18813067-18823150 GCA_028565335.1 Limnodromus scolopaceus | reverse complement strand
TTCGGCAGGGGAGTTGGACTAGATGATCTCTATGGTCCCTTCCAACTCTAAAAATTCAGTGAAATTCAGTGAAACCAGGAGTTCCACAAGAGGCACTAGACAGTGACCACTGTAACACTGGTTATATGCCAATTGGTGACCAGAGTAACAGGGAAGCAGCAGCTCAGGTTCTCTGGATTTTCAGATGCTGGAAGGCTGTGCCCTATTATACAGTGACTATCAGTAGAATTGAAGTTTTATTGCCAGCCATGCTGCCTGCATATAGGAGCCTGGTGTCACAATTGAGGTGGTCAAGAATCTAGAGCCAGCCAGAGAGACAGACCTTGCAAGAAAAGCAAAAAAACCCCAGTGTCTGTGAAGTTCTGAAGGGGCTTCACAAAACCTCGGAGTTAGCAGGTCATAAAAGTGGTGCTGAAAAAAAACCACCCAAATGTAAAAAAAAAAAAAAAAAAAAAAAAAAATCAAAACAATAGCCCCCCTGAAATTTAGCTGGACAAACAGGCAAAGTAAAAAAGTTAATAGAAAAGATTTATTGCTTAAAACTGTCTCGGGTTATGCGAATGGCTAGGAGGAGGTTCCCCTGGATCAGTCTGCCAGCTCGTCTCTCACCAGCACAGGGAATCTCTTGCCACCTTCACAGAGCTGTGTGTAAATGGCCCGGTAGAGCTGAGCCGCTGAGGCCTCCGGGCAGAGCCTGGACTCCAGGACAGGCAGGAGCTCTGCCATCGCCACCTGGGCAGGAGCAAAGGAGACATGTCACCAGAACCAGCATGCACTCTTAGGATTCCATGAAGTGAAGTGACTGCATAAATCTAACCAGAGCACTATGACTAATAACACGCTAATTGACAGAGAGATACTTTCTTTTGTAATATTTAACAAAGGCAGAGCTGTTCATCCTCTGCTCATGAAGTACACCAGCAGCCACCCCGTGTTCCTAAAGCAGAGGTACAAATGGTGGTGCTTTCCCTCTGCTGCAGAAATGGCTCAGTGCTGGAATGAGATCAGCATCCTGCGAGAAGCTGAGGCTGATGTTGACTCAAGAGCTCTGCAACCACACAGGGAAGCGCTTACTCACCCGGTGTAAATTCAACCCTTCACTCATGACTGGTCCTGTCACCTCCCAGTTGGGCCACATTAATCCAAGACAGGCAGGCCAACTCCAGCCCAAACAGCAGGAGCCTGCACACTTGTCCAGTAGCACAGGCTACAGGGGATGCTATAGGTGTCCAACACTCCCTGACCTGGCATCTGGTTTATTAAGCCTGACTCGAGATCTCGGTCCACGCTGGCAAGCAGCCCACTGGCCTGTCCCAGCGTAACTGACAACACAAAGCTCTGGGATTAATACTGTGGCTGACAACTCAAGCACAGGTGAAACTTCCAATCAAAGGACAAGAGGTAGCCTTTAGCACCTCATTCTTGAATTAACGCTCAGAAAGACGTTTTGCCTAGGATTTTTTACTCTTCTGTCTCAGCTAATGAAGTCTGAGCCCTCTGCACATTAAAAACCCACACAGCCTATTTCCACTCTGCCTTCCCAGAAGAGTGGCCCATGAACTGCACATGTTCAGTCACCTCCCTCAAAGCATTTTTCAGTGGTGGACACAAACAGAATAGAGTACAGAGTGTCTGGAGGGGGTTCCCTTCCCCGTTCTCCATAAATCTCTGCATGGGGACAGGGAGGCAGAACACAGTTCCTAATCTCTGGGAAGAGTTGAGAGACGCAGACATGAAAGCTACCCAAGGGGAAAGCTGGCACACGAAGGAGTGCTGCACTGCTCCGCTTCCTGAGAGAAAGCCCCTTCTCTTCCATCTGCCAGGCCTGCTCCCGATGCATAGGAATGGCAGAAACAGGCCTTCACCATCAAAGACAGGCTAAGAGCTACCAGGACTTTTTAAGATTCTTGTCATTTCTCTATGGGAAGGCAACGGGCAGCCCTGGCTCAGAGACACGTACATCCTTTCCCAGGGTATTTATCTTGTACCAAGCCCATTCGCTTCACCTGTGCCAAGAATTTCACCCGTCTTGCACACTATGCACAGGGTTGCTTCAGATACTCAGAGCCCACCCAGCACAAAGCACCTACTTAGATACACAGGCAGAGGACATTGAGTCAGTTGACAAAGCATCAGGCAGCAGGTTTTGGTCACTATTTCATTTTGGGCAGATAAAAATCAAAAACCTCACAACCCGTAATTCAGGACTATAGCAAATTCCCATTTGAAGACAGGCAGCAATCTACCTTCAGCCAGAAGGAAGAGTGCCACTAGTCACTCATAACTTCCCTGGCTTGCAAAAAAAAAATGGCTTTTCCAAAGCCTCTATCATTCAGGTCAATGGCAAAGGGGTAGATGTGATTTCACAGGTCTTCTCTGTCTTTTGCTGCTGTAGGTTGAGAAGAATAAGTGATCCCTGTGAAACAACCACTCTACTAAGGCTGGTGGAGAGACCAACCTTCTACTGTGTTCTTACAGGCAGCCTCCGAACAGTAAAATCAAGACCAGCAGCACAGTGCTTTAAGATTTAAAAGGAAAGGAAGAGACAGCAGAGGAGTTCACTGGCTGGAAATCACACAGTAAGAGATAGACAGAGTGGGTGCGCTAATGGAACTGTAAAGGGCTGCCAAAAGGGGTCTTCAGGCATTACTTACAACACCCTCCATTGCCAAACTCTTTAAGAGTAGCTAAAAAAAACCCTAAAAATCTTAGGAGAGGGTCAGACATTTAAAGGCCAGCCTTTAAATGGCCTCCAGCCTCAACAAAAATGTTAAGTCTGTTGATCTAAGCAAGGCACTGATGGGACCAGGACACGAGGATGAAGACAGAAGCACCCCTGGGAGGGCTCAGTGTGCTGCTGCTCCCCCATCAAGACCCTGGATGCCAGCTGCTGCCCTACAACTGCCCTTTCCCTGCTCCAGGATCACTAATGCTTTCAAAAAGACTCACCTTTTGCAAGGCAATTTCTTGGTGCAGCATCGACACTCGTGTCTTCAAGGCAAACAGGTCCCTCAGCTCCTGGGAACTGGAGTAAGAGAGGAGAGGCATAGCCAGCCCGCCTGCATTGTCACACATCTGTCCCCAGGGAGCAACACAGGCTGGAGAGCAGCTTCCTACGTCCTCGGTGCAGTCTGGGCGCTGCCTCACCTGGGACCCCACAGCTGTCAGAGGGGAAAAATTGGCAGGAGGGAGAAATATATAAGTGAAATCTGTACTTGCAGCATTTGGGACCTACTTACTCTTCCTAGAAATGAATGACTAATGACATTGCATTAGTCAGGGTCAGCTCCTCACACATGGCATAATCAGGACATCTCAAGCTATGGCACAGAGTCTCCCCTGTCTCTCAGCAGCTCCCTCACCAGCAGCTGACAAATGTCCCAAGCTGCTCCTGAACACAGATGGGTGGCAAACAGATACCACGGCTTTGTTTGCCACCAGAGAATTTTACGTGCTACATCACCGTTAAGGATAACTGGGAGAAAAACTGCATTGGTCCACAGTGTTCTGTGCACAGGTGGCAAACTAGTGTTCAAGCACAACTGGCCACGTTCATACCCAACTGCAAACCCAGGGGCTGGCTCACCTGCTCGCAGAAGCTGCAGTTTATGCAGGCACTGGGAAACTGTGGTTTGCAAACCCTCCAAGGTTAGAAGGCTTTCATACTCTCTTTGCAGAGTGGGATGGTCTAGAAGGGAAGCAGAGGAAAACCATAGGGCACGAGCATACTGAAACTTCCCTCCCCCCAAATACCAGTTTCTAGAATGGCCTTGAGTTCCCCAGCCCTCATGGTATGCTCCTGTCCCTCATGTCCAGCTCATGCCAAGAACACAAGACACACGGAACTGGAGCCCACTGAAATCATCCTTATTCCACCTTCTTCCCCCTCCACCCCCATTTTTTTCTCCTTACCTGCAGATTCAGCTTCCACATACTGGCTCAGAAGGGACGGGACATCCTGGAGGACCTTTAACTCCTCCTCTATCTCTGCAGGACTGAAGGCCGGCGTTAGTGAGCAAAACTCAACAGCAGCACTTAAGGAAGGTTTCACACCACAAGCTCTGTGCACTACCCCTGGGCCAGGCTACCTGGGATTAGTGACCCAGGGCAAGCAGCCGGGGAAGTGGCATTGCAGGGGGAAGACGAGGACAGCACAGCTGTGTACAGCATGTTTGCCTCGTGGCCTCGTTTCTCTGGATGAAAAATTTTATGACTGCACTATAAAAAAAAAACCCACAACCACTTCTTAAAGACCCAGCTTGACTCCTGTTATCGGAGGCATAACTCTCTCCATCAGGAGTGCACTGCAGTGACTGCACCCGGGGCCGGCTGTACCGCACCACGTGCCCAAGGAAGGTGAGCTGAGAAAGGATACAGTTGTCTGGATCCTCTCGATAAAATGGTTCCTCGCAGCTGCTGCATCCGCACTTGTTTGGCAGAGACGACATCTTTCCCATGCCCTGCAAATTCAGAAGGGGCAGGAGATGGAGGAGTTATGCTCCATCGTACCAGACAGTGCTCACACTGAGCTGCAGCACACCAATACGGCACATCAGCACTTCAAATACCAACATCTTCCTCATCCTTCACTTTTCCAGGTTATTTACTAGCCATTTCCCCTTGCATTTTTGACAGATGGTATTAGATCAACAAGAACACCCTGCAGAAAGAGTTAGACACTGAAAAACACCTATGTTATTTCTCCCAACTTGTTTTGAGGGGGAGGATTTACAGCCATCAGAAGAGAGAAAACACATTTCTATAAGCAGAATGTGAACTTGCAGCACATCAGTGATTCCACTGCATCGCCCTACCTGTTTTTATCCCATGGGAAACAAGAAATCTTCCCTTCCTTTCTTGCGGGGGGTAAGTCATGTGCATTTCTGTACATTTACTCTGTTTGTTGATGTGTACAATCAAGAGCAGACAGGGCAAATTTTCACCCTAGCTTTTATCACAGTGATTCCTTCATGTGCTAAATTTCCTCCAGATTCCCCTTTAATTTCTTTTTTTTTTTTTTTAACCCAGTGGTATGTTTGGCAAGAAGGGTGACAGCAGTGCATCAGTACCCGGGACACAAACCCAAGGTTTAAGGACAGTCCCATGAGTAAGCTGGCCAGGACCTTGTATCACAGTCCAGTTTCTAAAAGAACATGTTACACACATAATTCCAGAGAGGTTCATTTCACTAACAGAGCTTAACAGGGATGCACAGTCCTCATAAAATCCTTTAAGTAAAGGACTGCTTCAAAAAGCCAGTGCATCTCAGCCAAAACCTGCCGTGATAAGTGAGAGCCATCAGGAGGATGCTTAAAATAGTTCTGCAGTGCCCCACTGTCTAACCCGAGTGTGCGTGTGTCTTCTCTCCATCCAAATGGGTCTTTTAAATCATGACAGAAGCTGCAGTTTTCAGAAACGCATTATGCAAAGAAATAGCAAGGTTAATAGAACAGAATAAAACAGAAGTTACCAGGCAAGATGTGTTCCCTCTGTAAGGGATCTTCAGAGCAAAGGTTATTTTCAATCTGTCACAGAGTTGAAAGTAATAGTGAAGAGTGTAAAATTACACCAGAATGATTAGGATGCCGAAAGGCTCAATTTACACGTGAAAATTAAGGGAATCAAGTCTTTACAACTCGAAGGGCAACTAACAAATCGGTGTCTGACAAATTACAGTTCCCGAGAGGAGGAGGGATTCCTGAGGGTAGTGCAAGGAGCTTGTCCTGGGTTGAGAGACACAGGACTAACTTTTCTTCTAATGCTGGGGAAAAGTGCACTTTTAGAAGACTCTAGCGTCTGAATTCATGAAAATATTTACTTTAAAGCCAGCTAGGCTATGTGGGATTCAAGGTGTCATTGTTTCAAGCCTCGCCAGGTGCAGGAATGAGGAGGAGCGAGGCCTGCACATTTGACCCAGGCTGGCCAACAGGATTATTTCATACCTCGAACGTCACATTCAATATAAATTAGAAAAGTTTGCTGCGTAGCTCTCTCCCTGGATGGTGGTGGGTCCAGACAACTCCTTGCCCCGGTGCCAGAACCCTGAGGCCTTCCTTTCCTCCCGAAGCTGTTGTGGTCGCAGTGTCTGACTTTTGCTGTCCACTGCTGGGGGTGCACAGTTTCCTACTGATATGATTGGCTGAGTATAATTCTTGTATAACTTATATCAGTATCGGGATTAATAGCGGTTCTTTAGTATTATTGTTAATTATTTAGTCTTAGTCTATTAAATCTATTTATATGTCAACCCTGATGGTTCTTTGTGTTCCCCGATTTCCCTTTTGGGGTGGGGAGGGGTCATCAGGTGATAGAACAGTTGTCTAAACGACAATAAATTGTTATGGATTTTCTCAAACCATAACAGAGCCATAGCAGATTTAAAATAGGGTTTAAGATTAATATTTGGACAAAGCACATGATGAGAAGTCAGCTGAATTATGGCAAGATTTCTCAAAGGGAACGGTGGAAAACCCTTCCAGAAGGCTGGAGAACGGACTAGAGCACCACAAACCCAGCCACCTGCACTATCAGTGCAGTAACAGTGTAATTGGCTCTGTTTAAGAGAACTCATCAGCAGGAATCAGCCTCCAATGCAGGCAGCCACGGTGCCTCCAGGCGAGAGGTGCCCCAGCAGAGCAGGTCAGGGCAGCAACCGGCTGGGAAACTCTAACTGCACAGGGCACACAGACACCCACCCCACAAGGCTTCCTGCCTTCAACAAGCCCACGGTATCAGCAGAGACTCCTGTAGCACTGTCAGACCCATGATTAAAGCATTCCAGTACCCTTACAATCCAGGGATTAATTGGGATTAGCACTCTGAAAACAAAAGTAACATTAGTGGCTAGAATAACACAAAAAGACATATCCTCAGAAACAACCCTGCAGAGACACGCTGTATTGGACAACTCCTGCTCCGAGCTCAGGACCCACACGCTGCGGGGTCAGTCCCCCCCTGTGACCCCCAAACCAGCCAGGTTTCCCCCATCTACCTTAAGCACAGGGTAGCTCTAGCCTGGCCTGAGCAGGCTGGGCTTACCTGGAGTTCCTGGAATAGGCTTTCCTGTAGGGAAGGGGTAGCCTCAGCTGGCACCTACAAAACAGGAGAACCATCAAACCTGACTGCCAGAGAGCAGCAGAGTCTTCAAATAAAGAAAGTAACATTTAGTTTAAATTTGAAATTAATTTAGCTATAATGGGAGATGAAACAACCATGGAGACTGAACCCACAACTGCCTTCAGCCTGTCGTCAAGGAAAGAGGCTCAGTCTGCTCATTCATTCCCACAAGCATCGCTGAGCTGACCTGGGAGAGCTCCCGCATCCTATCCCAGCCATCAGAGGTTCACCCACGGTGAGGAGTTGGGAACCAAGCCCCGATAAGGCAGAGGACACACATGAAACAGCATCTTTAAGCAATCTGATCACTACAGACCAGACACGTGTGCAGTCACGGCAATAGAGGGAGGTTTGCTTGCTCTCAACAAGGCAGCTTTGCTTGGCACCACATCGCACTCAAAGAAATGGGAAAGGGACACTTCAGCTTCCACTGGGAATACGCTTCTTAACCCTGAAGCAGAGTAATCCCGAAGGCGTTATTGCAAAAACATGTCAGTTAGCAGTTACAGCTAGTCACACACAGACTATGAACACAAGACCACAGTTGGGATTTTAAGTAAATAAACATTTGAATCCAGATTCCTGTTCCCCCAGCAACTGTCACTCAGTGCCCGGCGTCCCTTCCGATGCCACAAGAACAGCGTTAACTTCCTCCCTGCACAAACACAAGAGTTGGGCTGTGGCAGCTGAGAACAATTTCTCAACGCTTTCCAGGTGCAGATCTGAACTTCACTGTTTCTTACACAGAAAAGAATACTGAGAATTTTTTAAAATAAGACAGACTGGTCTGAATACAAATCCAATCTTCTAAGTAAGAACCTCAGTAACATCCCCTTCATAATTCTTCTCACCTCAAGCACTTGAAACAACTGCATTCTAGTCAATAGTGACTTGCGTAGTCACACCAGCAGTATCTTAGAGGTTAAAAGGGCTAGTATTAAATCCAGATGCCACCTCTCCAAACAGCATAGGGCATATGCTTTTTTGAGAGAGAGAATTCATGCATTATATATTGTCATTAAGTAAAAAAAAAAAAAAATAATAGAAAGTGCACTCAGAGGAAAACTAAGGCTCAAGAAAGCTCTACAGCGAGCTTTCCAAAAGAGTCACGGGGGGTATGAAATATCAATTGTCTTAATTAAAAGACTTTCCAAGTTCCAACTATCCAAGAGTAAGCCCTTAAAAATGAAATCACTTGCTCAACCACAACAAAGGCTTTTAAATTTAGGTAAAAGCCTTTAAACTTAAACTAAAGGCTTTTAAAGAATCTTTCCCCTTGAGAAGGGACTGACGAGCAGTGAAACTCAGCTGGTCTCCACAGAGCAGTCCAGGAGACCAGGCTTTGCTGATGTGCCAGCCCAAATGCCAAGCAGAACAAGAGCGAGGTGCTCATATTCCAGCTCTTACCCTTGTTCCTGCAGCGTGACTGTCCGAGGTGAGGCACTTTTTCCCAACACACCTTCAGTTGTAGGATCCTCCTTGCCGCTGGACTCTCCCAGGGAGCCACAACTTTTTTTCCCTGCATCGAATAGGTGCCTGCCAGCAGCTAGAGAGTTCTTTCCCCCAGCTGAATCCCTGACAGAAAAGCTTTGCTGCTCATTAAGGGCAGATTTGGACAAGCCAGGTGTCTTTTGGGGTTCAGTTGCCACACAGGTCTCTCTATCACCAACTACTGTCTTGCAACTCCTTCCTTGTTTGCTAGCCACCCCTTTTGTGGGGTTCTTCCCAGCTGTCCTGGGACCTTGAGAAACACATCTGGCTGGGGCTCTCCTTTGCAGTTTTTTCACATCTGGCTCAGTCCTGTAAGGGGCTCTTAGCTGGTACGGAGAGGGCTTCTTCAGAGAGGCAGGCTTTTTGCTTACAGCTCTCACCTTTGTGCTCTCAGGAACATCCCCAACAGGTATAGGCACTTGCTGTTCTTCAGCATTCTTGAGGGCAGGTCCCTCACCTGCAGACTTGTTTCCTGTAGCATTCTGAGCCTCTAATGGCGTTTTTAAGATGCTTTTCCTGACTTTCAGTGCTTTTTCTAAGGCCCTGTTCAGCAGTTCCAGCTCCTCTAGCTCCCTGGGCGAAGGCCTGTTCTCTGCAAGAGAAGAAAATGTATCAGAAGGTCCAAACCTGGATCTTCCCCATTTATCACTATACTAACTCACTCTTCCAGGTGTTACAGAAGGAAACTGAACCCAATGAATGGTGCAGTGGGTATTTTGGCCACACTCCCAGAGCAACTACACAGAGGATGCAGGCAGGCTTGCCAAAAGCCTTGAAGGCCTAGGATGGATGTGAGCCACAGGAGGAGACAGTTCTCCTGAGTCAACCTCCCCTTCACCAACAAGTGACAACCATCACGTCTCGGTCAGGCCCAAAGACACCTCATCGCTGGCCTTGGTTACTGTGTGATGACTCCAAGCTAACAGCAAGGGGAAAACAGGGAGGAAAAAGGTAGAGGGGGGCTTCAAGTCAATCCAGAGCACTGGAAGGACTTCTAACTCCAAGGCGAGCTCCACCACGGTCAGACCCTGGGCCCGTGTGACATGAGGAGGCACCAGGCCAAGAGGGAAGTGCTCACCGTGTCCATTGCTGGCGCCGGCCTCTGGCTGCGGCTGCTCCTCTTCCTCACAGCCCCTGGGGGGGTAAAAACACAGTGCCCAGGGCCAGCACTGCCGTGCACCGACGGGCTCGGCTCCCCACACGGGCCGCAGGGGCTCCCACACAGCTGCGGGGACACAAGCGCCCGTCCTGCCAGCCCCGGGGACCCCATACCCCCGGCCAGGTTCCACCGCCTCCCTCCCGGCCCACGTTCGGGGCAGGGCTGCCCGGAGCCGCACTCACCAGCGCCGCAGGAGGGCTCGGCTCCGCTCCGCCCGCCGCTCCAGCTCCCGCCGCCGCTCCGCGCCCTCGCCCAGCGCTGCCGACAGCGCCGCCGACAACCTGCAAGGCCCAGCGCCGTCAGCGGCCCGTCCCCCG
>JAOXNO010000070.1:18778084-18789122 GCA_028565335.1 Limnodromus scolopaceus | reverse complement strand
TTTCTCCATGCTGGGTGGTGTTTCTCCACACTTGCACACAGCATCGGATGCAGATTGCTTCCAGGGAACAGTGCCCTGGATGTGGATGCTGGCTTGGGTTTCCTCCTATGCAAAATGGGTTTGTAGGAATGTACTGAGCTCCTTTATGAAACAGCTTGAGCTCTAATGAAAGACATCACTGTGTAAGAGAAAAATATTGTTAGTGAGTTACTCACATCGTTAACGAGGTCAGACCATTGCCTTGTAGCAAAATTAGTTTGTTTTGCTCTAATCAGTTCTAGTAGCTAGAGTGCTCAATAATTACTCATGTCCTTATGAAAGAGATGGGACAGCATGAGTATAGCTGCTGGCAGACGTCTCCGACTCTGAAATGAATTGGGCAGGCTACTTTGGGAAGGCATCTTTCCAGCTGCACAGTGCCCCTGGAGTGATGCTGGCAGAACCCAGCCTCAGCCAGGAACGATCATGGTCTGTAACACGGCTCCTCTGTAACGAGCTCTCCTTAGGGGTGTTCAGAGAAGCATTAGCAGCAGGAACATTTTTGGACTCTGCTGCTGTCTTAATTTTTATGATCCCATTTGACATGCAGCATGGTAGGTGTCTCTCCAAACTCTTCCTTTCTTTAGTCTATGTAAATTGTCAAGACCCCAGGGGCTGTCAAATACACCTGCTCTCCAAAAAGAAAATGTCCTCCTAGATATTTGCACCTCTACTATCTTTTGTTAGTGGGTTTTTTTTTTTTTTTCTGATGTCAGTGATGTGTTCTCTGAAGAGGCAATTTGTGGCAGTCGGGATGGATGAGCAGGGCTGGGTGCTGCTCCAGAGGATGGGGTGGTGAGAGCCACTGTGCACCTCGCACTGTGGTGGTGACTTGGCTCAGGAGTAATGACGGTCAGTGGGCCCTGCTTCTCCTTGAGGGTGTGATGGAGCTGACCACGCAGTGCGCGAGGCAGGAGAGGGTTGTGCACGTGCCATAGCATATCCAGCTGCTGCGTGGCCAGAGAAGAGCTGTGATGATGGGCAGCAGCAGGCACCTTCTTGTGTGCCTTGCTCAGGGGACTGTGGGGTGGGCTGCAAGAGCATGGGACCTGCTGTGCCCTTAGTCTCTCTTGGTAGACCCATACCCTGATTCAGGGTGTTGCTTCTGATCAAAATTCAGGCTGAACGTGACCATGCCACACGTGCTGGCGGTGGGTGGTGGTTCTCCAGCTGCTTGGCAGCTCCCCTGGAGCAGGCTGGAGGGACATCAGAGCTGCAGCACCGCGGAGTCAGGGTGGGGAACTGCTCTTGCTGGTGCTTTTTTGTTGGTCCCATTTCGTTGTGCTCCCTCTTCTCCTTGACAGGTCCTCACTGGAGCCTGGGTCGAGCTCTTTGAGCGTACACAGCTCAGCAGCTTGTGGTGAAGTTGTCCTTTTCCATGAGAGACTTTCTGCAAAAGGACATGTTCATGTTGGAGCCCCCAGCTTTCCCTCCCCTTAATCCACTTGTTGACTTCAGCTAAAATTTTGTTAATTCTTGCTATACTTTTCATTTCCTTCCTAGTATTTCCTTCTGGCTTGGTTCAGATGTTTGTTTTCCTCCAAAATTGAGGGAACTGATGTCGGGTAGTGGCTCTTTTTGGAGGGGTGCCAGGTGTGTTGGAACTGAGGCAGTTTGCGGGCTGCCATCTCAGCACCTTCGGGTTTGGCCATACATGGTGAAGTGTCATTTGTCCAGAGTACGCCGGGGGCTTCCTGGGTCTGCTGCTTCAGCAGTACCCCCCCACCACCTGCGTGGGACAAGGAAGGTGATGATCTAATGGACTCTTCCCTAAATAAGAAGCAGCGGGAAGAAATACTTGAATACAAGTTCGTGTACTGATGCCATGTCTGTAGGTTACAAATCCAGCTTCGGAGATGTGACTGCTCCATGGACCTGCTCCTCTGCTTCTGCTTGTCTGTGTTGTGAAAGACAAACAGACTGAGGCTGGCATTTCTGAGCTGCCATTGGTGGTTGCCCTCCTGCTCCTTCCCATACCTTTGCTGTGGTTCTCCTGTGGTGAATCTATTCAAGACACTAAACAGACAAAAAGCTGCATACTGGTGTTGTAAGGTGGTGGTTCTGGTCGTCTAGTCCCTGGGCTCAGCAGCGCTGGTGTGGTTGCAGGAAAGGAGCAGCTGCAGGACTCGATGTTTCTCCTTGATGAACTTTGAGATTCCTGTTGGCTCATTTCTCCATCCTGTCAAGATTCTTCTGAATGGCAGAAGAACGCTCTGGGACAGACTCAGTGTCTTGATATTCCTCCTGAGTCACCTGCCCTTTCTCCCACCCTTTGTGTACTTTTAAACATCTGAGATCAGCGGGGCCCTCCTTGCTCATCTGTCCAGGCCCCCTGCCACTGCTGCTTGGTTTCCAGGAAGTGGAGATGGATCATTGTTGAGTTTGGAGGACGTGATCCGTGACAATTGACCAGGTATCCTGCACTGCTGTTCTCCCCAGAACTGTGTCCCATGGGATTCCTCCAAGAAGGTCCCTGAACAGGCCAGTGTCTGCTCTTCTGGAGCCCAGGGCTGTGGTCTGCAGGCTAGTTGTCCTGCTTACCCCTCCTGGGATTCTGAACTCCACTGTCTCATGGCCACTGAAGCCAAGGCTGCTTGTGACCTTCACACCCCTGACTAGTTCTTCCTCATTTGTAAGTACTAGGCCCAGCAGAGTGTCTCCTTGCATTGGCCCCTTGCTCTCCTGGGTCAGGAAACTGTCATCAGTGCGCCCCAGAGACCTCCTGGCTTGCCTGAGCCCTGCTGTGGTGTTCTTTCAGCAGATACTGGGGTTGCTCAAATCCCCTGTGAAGACCAGGATCTGCAAACATGAGGCTTCCTTCAGTTGTCTGAAGGTCTCATCTACTTTGTCCTGATCAGATGGTCTGTGCCAGACATTCGCCATGAAGTCTCCCATGTTGATCTGTCCCCCTGAGACTTAAGCTCTCTTCTGGCTCATTGGCTGTCCTACGGCACTGCCCCGTGCACTCCAACCAACTCCTCCTCCTCACTGTCCCACAGAGCCCACGTCCATCCTTTGCAGCACTTGTCATCCCACTGTCCCACCATGTCCTGTGGTCCTGGCGAGGCTGTAGCCTCCACTGTGCCCTGGACCTGCCACCAGGAGATTAGGGGAAGCCGTGTCCTCCTGGTCCCTCCTGGACCATAGGGGCTCCGGCTGCACCACGGGCCTCTCCTTTAACCGGTTTTGAATTTCCCACGTTTTAATTCCATTGAATGTCCTTAATTCCCGTGTCATGGAACAAGGAGAGCTCTGTACAGAAAAGCTCTGTCAGAGATGTGGATTTTGGCAATTCTAAAAATACACCTCCCTGGCTGAGGCTTGTGCGGGGTAACCATAGCAACGTGGCTCCCAGAGCAGGGTTAAAAACAATTGCACCAATTAAGGGGAAAATAGAGCTGTTAAAGCTGATAAAACCTAAAAATTAAAAAAAAAAAAAAAGTGAAAAGGCTACAAGCGCTGCGCGTGGTGCTGTGGTCTGGGGGCTGCCTTGTGTTGGGTTAACTGAAGCTGTCCCCCCTCTGCTCTTACGGAGCATCCCAGGAGCGGGGATGTCCCGTGTCCATCACCTGGCTGTTCCTACGGAGCATCCCAGGAGCGGGGATGTCCCGTGTCCATCACCTGGCTGTTCCTACGGAGCATCCCAGGAGCGGGGATGTCCCGTGTCCATCACCTGGCTGTTCCTGCGGAGCATCCTGCTCCCGGCGCTCTCAGCTCGGCCCGTGGGTCCCCAACCATGTGTGCGCCCCCCACCCCCCTGCGTGCGGCTCCCCACCCCCTCCAGCATCCGACCAGATGTGGCAATGCGTCTTCTCGAGAGGGAAACGGGCCGGCTCAGGGAGCAGCCTGGCTGAAATTCGGGGGGGGTGTTTTGAGGATAAAAGCTCTGTCTGAAGAACAGTTTTGGCCTGCAGTGTTGGCCTGTGCGGGGGGGGCAGACGTACGTTAAAATTCACGCGCTGAGCCAAAGCCCCTCGAAACCGGTGGTGATGCTTTTATTGATGGGTGAGCTCTGGGCTGGGAAAGCAGGCCTGGTAAAAGCTACCAGATGAGCCTGAAAGCAAAGGGCTAATTCTGTTCAAAATATATTTGCTTTAATTGTCCTTGCTGAGCCCTGGCCGGGGTCAGAGGAAGCCTCAGGGACCAGCCTGCTTGCTGGAGCAGGTGCTGGGGAGTGTTTCTCCGCCTAGAAACCTCTTCTGGAGCAGGTTGGGCAATCTGGTCCTTCAAAAGCTTGAAATAAAATTATTTCAAGTCTTTTTTTCCTATGCTTCGCAGAAAAATATAATGGAAGGATTCAGAGTATCTCTTTCCAAAATATTCCAGGGTTTTTGCAGATGTCACAGATGTTTTCCCTCCCCGGATGACTGTGCTTTGCCACCCCGATGTGCTGGTGCCATCCCATGTTTGTTGGGTGCTGTGGACAAGGGGGCTTGGGTGCAAATGTGCCTGATGCTTTGGGAAGTTCCTGATCCTGGAGCAGAGTGTTGATGATGCTGCTGCCCATCCCTGGGCTTGAGCCTGCCCCGGTGATGGTTCCTGCCCTGCCAGTTCTCCCCAGGGCTGCTCAGCTCCCATCTTGATCAGCCCCACCAACCC
This sequence comes from Limnodromus scolopaceus, assembly GCA_028565335.1. Classification (NCBI taxonomy): domain Eukaryota; kingdom Metazoa; phylum Chordata; class Aves; order Charadriiformes; family Scolopacidae; genus Limnodromus; species Limnodromus scolopaceus. The sequence continues at coordinate 18,784,484 of JAOXNO010000070.1, read as the reverse complement.
TGAAGAGCCCCTGGCAGCCTCTTGCTGTGTGTGGAAGCACCGGAGAGGAGGACCCCAGGGAGTGATGCCAGTTGCTCACTGGTTTTCCTTGGCCCAGAGCACTCGGGCATCGCTGTGGAACCAATATCGGCGGAGGAGAGGTTGAGGTTAAAACCATGCTGGGCTTGGAGCGGTGGATGCAAAGCAGAGGTCTGCGGAGAGGAAGGAAGCGGGGGCCGCACAGCTGCGCTCGGAGGATGCTGCGCCCGCTGGAAAGCAGCAGCGGGGTCTCCCGAGACAATTTAGGTGAAGGAAGACGCGATGAAGTCACTAGTTTACTTGGCCTGGTGGTGGCGGGAGGTGGTGTTAGCCGTGCTGGTGGGGATGGGATCAGAAGTTCAGCTTAAAGGTAGTGAGAAGGCAAAATGAGTGCTTCTGTCTCGGGTGTGCGGGGCATCGTCCCCAGGCTGGCACTGCATGGTGGCCGAGCTGTCCCACAAATGAAGCGGCCAGTCTTTAACACAGCTGTCACCCGGGAAGGATCTCTGTGTCTCCGAGAGCTGGTCCTTGCTCTCGGCTGGGTGTGAGCACTGGGAGCACAGGCTGAGCCAGCCATCGGGGCATGACTTCAGGCAGGCACAGCAGGGCTGGCGTCGCTCCCTAGGGAAGGCAGGGACGGGTGCCCTGCAGCTCCCAGTGCTGGACTGAGGGGCTGCAGGGGTGGCATTGCTCCAGGGCGGTGGAGTTGCACCCCCTCTGTGACCCTGCAGCAAAACCTTCCGCTCGCAGAGGAGCTCTGGACAGGATGGGGATTTAAGTCTTTAAACTGGTTTAGGCAAATGTAAAAAATTTTAGGGTGGGTGTCTTTAACTCACTTTGAATTATGGTTTGCATCAATTTGGGTTAATTGAGCTGGAGGCCACCCTGCAGCACGGGTTTTTTTTTTTTGCATAAGTTAAACCAAAGCGTGCACGAAACTGTTTTGGAAGCCGGGCCAGGCTGGGGAAGAGGCAGAGCTGACGGCAGGACGCCGGGGAGGGCTCGAGAACGCCTGGTGGCAAAGCCGACGGCGCCCAAAGGTGCCAGGGGCCTTCCCAGGCTCCGACTCGGTCCTTGGCTCCCAGCCCGGGCCGGTTTGGTGGGTGAGGACTCGGCAGGGATTTAACAGGGACCGGGCAGCCCTCTGCTCTGCTGTCATCGAGCTGCTGAAAGGGTGAATGGCGGGTCTGGAAGGATGTGTGTGTGTAAATAGCCCAGGAGTCGTGCTGTGACCGGACCCGGCCACCCTCAGAGCCGCGGGAGCTCCAGCGGATGTAGGTTTGGCTCGAAGCCTCGCCGGGTGGGAGGGGAGAGGGCAGCGAGGTTTCGCCCTGCTCCGCAGGCTGCTTGGGAAGGGCTGTCCCGAGGCTGGTCCTGTCCACTTCGCCTCCTCTCTCGCTGTCACCTCTTGCACGTGTGGCACAGCTCCAGCGTGGTCCAGCACTGGTTTTCCTACGTCACTTTGCAGGCAAAGCGGGGTGCAACATCCATCTGGTCCGGCAGCTCTCTGTGACCCTTTCTCCGACAGCTCTGGTGTGCGTTTGGTGTCCGTGTGTCTGTCCGTTCCCCTTAGCAGGAACGCCGTGGAAGTGAAATCATCTGCTTTCTTCTCTCTATTGCCACCACTTCCTCGGCGGCCGCGGTCCCCTGTGAAACGCCTCTGCTCTTCCAGCTGGGGCTGCGAGAGGGGCAGGAGGGAGATGGTGTGTGTAGGGAGAGGGGGAGAGGCCTCATAAAGAGCTACTCTTCCCTCCCTTTGGGGTATAACGTCAGGGGGATTTCTTACAAAGTGTGCTCGCCCCGTTCCAGAAAAATTAAAATTAGTTCTAATTAAGTGGAGGTTAACCTCCACTGTGCATGCTGCAAATTAATGGAATGTGTGATTAACTTATCTTGCAGCAGTAGAGGTTCTTGAAAATTACTTGGAAAGAAGTGTAGCCTGTATGTGGTTTGAATTTTTAATTTATGTTAATAGCTCAGGTTTGAAATAATTAATTTGAAATGACGGACCTTTGATCTTTTCTTTTCTTAACCACTCCTGCTTCTGCAGCTTAAGTATATCTTTCCAGCTCTTCTCCCTTTGTAGTGAAATGAATTGGACAAAAATACATAATATGATAAAAAATGTGCTACATACACCCTGAACCACAGCCGTGGTAAAGCTTGTCATGTCTTGGTGTGGGTGTGCGCTGTGGGGCTGTTGCTGGTGCCCCCTCCAAGGGGAGGGCTGCAGCAGGACCTGGAGGTTTAGGGGGAGATGGTACGTTATGTGACCTTGGCATGAGTTTTGGGCGTGTTTTGAGTTCTTTCAGAAGTGGTAATTTGGGTTTTCACTGAATTTCACTGAATTTTTTGGAGTTGGAAGGGACCATAGAGATCATCTAGTCCGTGTGTTTTGAACGTAGCTTTGTCTTTTCTGGGCAGTCGTCTCCTGCTGTGTGACTCTCCCTGTTGCCAAACCCAGGTGGGCACGAGCAGGTCACGCTCCTCTTTGGTTTACCCAGCCAGAGAGGACTGAAACCCCTTGGGGAACGTCGAGCATGACCTTTGCACAAAAACTTGCATTTCCACCGGCAGCAAGGTTCTGCGCTGCTGTGCCAAGGTCAGGGGAGCCAGGGTCTGGCTTAGGACTGGTTTGGGTTGCAGCACGCTAACTCCCTCTTCTGCTGGGCATACTGGTGCACCAGCCGTTCGAGCCATTCCAGTAACGTTTTAAAATTAAAATAGCAGACGTCATACCAGAAGTTTCCCAGCCCCTGCCAGAGTGTTGACCTTGTGAGGCTGGCTTCAGCTGAAGCCAAATCTTCTGAGAATGGCTGTTTTCTCCCCCCCAGCTTCCTTTTCCTCATGCTCGCAAGCTGTGAGGACCCATGGATGACTCCAGACCCGGGTCCAAGGCTGCCCTCCTGGGTTTGTGTCGCTGGCCCGGCTCCCGGCAGCCCCCTGCTCTGCCGCTGATGGGAAGCTTTGGACGTGCCGTTCCCAGCTCCTTATCTCCCAGTGTAGGGACTGGCTGGGGCTTCACTGTGGTCACCATGCAGCAGACCGGCGTTTCTGGAGGAGAAGGAGTTGAGGTCTGACTCTTCTGCTCCCTCCTTGAGCCCTTCTTCTCCCTCTTTGAGCCCTTTTGTGGGCCCGGTCTGGTTTGCAGCTCCTCAGGGCTGATCCTTGGATGCCAGCTCTGGCATCTCCAGCTTGGGGAAGAAATTCCTTGTTCTGAAACTCGGTGTATCAGAGTCCCTGTGCTTAAATTTTTGACTTGGAAGATAAATCCTGTGCTATTTCCCTTACTGCTGCTGTTTGCCTTGGCTTGAGGTTCCTCTGTGTTCTGGCAGTTGGGTTGCCCAGGGTGGTGGGTTTCTCTCTGGGAAGAACAAGTTTACTGGGGGGGAAGAGCACATTTTAAGGATGAACTTGTTATTTTTTTAAACCAAGTGAGTGGGATTTGGAGGAGGAAGAAGGAAAAGGGTGGGCCATGGTTCCTAGCAGCGTGGTCAGCTAAGGTCTCTGAATTGGCGGTCATGGCTGCTGCCTGTGTGGCAGGGGACATCTTGCAGGAGGAGGGAAGAGAGTCTGAACAGGGCTGCCATGGCAGTCTCTGCCGAGTGCCATAGGTGGACTGGGCATGTTATCCAGTCCTGATGGTGGTGCGCTGCTGTTGGGCAGTTTTGGGGTCTCCAGGGTGTCCAGGAGAACAGAGAGGCAGCTTGAAACTCTAATGGTGATGCTTTGGAGTGATGGCCATCTCCCAGTGTGGGCTACGCCATAGGGTACTGGCATATGGTTCTTGGCCACGGCTCAGCTGATGCTTGCCTGTTGTGGGGCTGAGGAGGGTGGCCATGAGCAGATGATGTGGCTGGGGCTGGAGAAGGGACTCTGCTGTGCCGAGCCCTCTTCAGCAAACCAGAGTGGCTTTCCTTCAGCCTTGCAGTGTGGGGGAAGCTACCTGACCTTTTGTGCAGATTTGTTTCTGCATTACTTGCCCTTTTAACACATGATTGAAAACAGGCTGTAGGGGAGAGGGAGCCTGAGCTCTGCAACGGAGCTACTGGGATCGGTCAGGGGCATTTCTTGGAGAAAAAGAGCGTGTAGAGGGAGTACATTTTGTTGGTGGTGATGGATTGCCTTCCTGGCTGGAGAACTGGCTCTGGGGTGCTGCTGTACAAACTTAACATGAGGGTCACAACCCGTTGTTCAGTGCAAAGAGCTTGGGAACACCCTGAGGTCTGGCATTTGGGGCGGCTTTGGAGAAGGCTCTTGCTGCAAACTTCGCCTCCTGAAAGCACTAGCAGTCGCCTCCAGCAATTGCCTTGCCTGTGCTGGCTCAGCCATCTAAGGTGACTTCCTCTGGGCTGTGGGGACAACAGTCATTGACATGGACAAACTGGTGCATGTGATCTGAACATCCATCCCTGGGGCTGGTGAGGGGAATGGTGGCCCAATGGGCGCGGGTTCCTGCCATGGAGCTGCCTGGGACCCCGTGTGCTGGCTAGTGCTGTATTGTGTCAGTGTGGCAACCAGTGCCTCACTGGGGCTCTGGCTGAAGCCTTATGAAATCTTTATATCTTAAGTGTACATGACCTATTCATCTACCTTTAGGCATTGAGCAAACACGGAGGCATATTGGATAAACCACTACAAATATTTGTAGTTCCCTGAGAAAAGAGCTCTTTGAAACTCAAGGTTTTCTGTTACCCGTGGTCCTTTCTTGCTCTGCTGTTTGGGTGCAGATCTTGAAGTGCTTGGCAGAGAGACAAGGCTGGCCTTTCACAACCAGGGGATTGAAGGGCTTTGTCACCGCTGCCCGTCCTGTGCCCCTCACTTGTGACCGTCCTGCAGTCTGCATGATGCTGGTGTCTGCCCGCGGTGCAGGCAGGTGCTGGCAGGTGGCTGCATGTGGTGGGCTACAAACCCCTTGGCCAGGGGTTTAGAGAGGGCTGGGGGGGCCACAGGACTGATGCTGCAGCCACATGTGGAGTCTAGTAAAATCCCAGCAGCCTGGCCAAATGTTTTGGGATCTGGTGCAGGGAATTCTGTCCTTCCAGACCATCCCTTAGGACAGGACACCTGGTAGAAAAGGTGTATAGAAATACTGAGGAGTTAAGCATGCTCTGAATGTAAAGAGGTGGCATGATGAGGTGGAGGAGGATGCCTTTCTCAAGGGCAGGGATGGTGTAAGGTGTTTGGAAGCCAAGTTTCCTTCTTGGTCATGGAGAGCATTAGAGAAAGCCCTGTGCCTGACAGCAGCCTGTTGGCTGGAGGAGAGGGCGAGGGGCTGGTGCGTGGTGGGTGCAAGGGTGCTGCTTGGAGCACCACAAGTTGAAACCCAAGGATGCTGGGTTTCAGTTGACTGTCATGTCTGCTGCTTTGAATTGGGTAGTCTTTCCCTTCTGCTCCTTTGAACCTCGAAAGGAATGTTTCTGTGCATCCACACCCAGCGGATGGGGCGAGATGGGAGATTTCCAACAGCTGAGACAAGTGGTGAAGGCTGCTGAGGGCTGGCAGTGTGGGGGTGCCATCACCTCCTCCATCACTTATAAATCCCAGATGCTTAAAAGCAGGGAAGTGTACAGTTTAAGGACATCATAAATCTTGCCTCCACCCATATCGCAAACATGAAGCATATCCTTCAGCTTTAAAGGTTCATAAACTCTCCTTTTTATTGGAGTACTAAAATTCAGATACAACTAGAAGTCCTTCCACCGAAGTGACAACTGCAATGGGTATGATCCTGGAAAAAGGGCTGAAGTGTGAGTAACTTGGCTTGGCATCACTAGAGGGATTCCCTGGGGCCAAATCTGGTGACAGTGAAGGGGTATGTGTGTGTAATATCTTGCCGTGGACTTCGGTGGGTTTTGTGAGTAGATTAATAGGGGTATGTGCCGTATGTGTACATAGGGGAGCTCAGGGTGTGCTAAACCATAGTCTGTGATCAGCTGAGTGTGTGTCTGAGGGTGAATCAGTGGCTCAGGAACCGGCTGGATGCCTGCACTCGAAGGGTTGCGGTCAATGGCTCAATGTCCAAGTGGAAACCAGTGACGAGTGGTGTTCTTCAGGGGTCAGTACTGGGACCAGTGCTGTTTAACATCTTTGTTGAAGACATGGACAGTGGCATAGAGTACACCCTCAGGAATTTTGCTGATCACACCAAGCTGTGTGGCATGGTTGACACACTGGAGGGAAAGGACGCCATCCAGAGGGACCTGGACAGGCTGGAGAGTGGGGACCACGTGAACCTCATGAAGTTCAACAAGGCCAAGTGCAAGGTCCTGCACCTGGGTCAGAGCAATCCCAGGCACAAATCCAGGCTAGGCCAAGAATGGTTGGAGAGCAGCCCTGAGGAGAAGGACTTGGGGGTGCTGGTGGATGAGAAGCTCAACAT
>JAOXNO010000070.1:18755747-18770255 GCA_028565335.1 Limnodromus scolopaceus | reverse complement strand
TTCCAACTCTAACCATTCCATGATTCTCCTTTTTTTTTCACACTCCAGTCCTCATTAACTGATCCGTCTGCAGTTGTGGATTCCTGCTGGGCTTTCGGGGGCTGAGCAGTGTTTGGAGAGGGGAGAGTCCCCTTCCCCGAGCCGTGCTGAGCCCCAGGAGCGGTGGGCAGTGCCCTGCTTGCCCCAAAGACTGCATCCAGTCTCAGGTCACTGTCATTGCTCTGGAGGGGAAAAAAAAAAAGCCAGGCAAACACATTGTGCGTGACTTGGTAGCCAGGAAGTGACTGGTTTGGGAGTCAAGAGCACTTTTATCAGTGTGCGTTCACAGGCAGCTTATTGCACAGGGCTGTGGTGAGTTACTTGTCCAGTCCTGGTTATTGCACTTCGTTACTCTCTGGGGGTAATCGGGCCCTGGGGAGGATGTTCGCAGTGACGAGCCCTTTTCCTGTGCCTTTTTTTTTCCTTTTTTTTTTTTTTTTTTTTCTCCCTCAGACCTGCGGTAATAGAGCTGGGGCTCTGTCAAGGTCATTATCTTTTAATGCCCTCATCCCCAGACAAGGTGGAGGGCAGGGAGCAGCAGAGCTGGGGAGGTCTCGGTTGCCAAAGGAGGTGGCAGCAGTGGCCCCACTTGTGTCTCTCCTTGTCCCTCCGAGCTGCCCCTTGTCTTTGGGCTGGATAACTCTGGTCCCCCAGGAGCCTGGTTGCTCCTTGCGAGGTGTCCTTAGGTGTCCTTAGCAGCCTGATGGAGTGTCCTGCGGGTGCTTTCCTCGGGAAGTGGGTTAGAGCACTCAAATGGGGAAAACAAATGGCTCTCTTCCTTTTTTTTTTTTATTTTTAATTAAAAAAAAAAAAGTCTTTTTTTGGAGCTAGCAGATTAAAGAAACACTGCTAATGAGGGTGTGGGGCAAGAGCTTTGCTCTGGGTACTGAGGCTGGTCCCTGAACGGTTTTGCTTAGATAAGCAATTTGTGAAATCAGGGAGGACACCTGAAGCTTTGAGCTCTTAAGGCTGGATTTACTTCTAGTAGTGCACGTCAAAAAAAAAAAAAAAAAGATAATTGTGTTTGTGTCTCATTACCCTGCAGTTTTGTAGAGCAGCTCCATGGTAAAGGAAGAGCCTGAACAAACAAGTGGCAAAGCAGGGAGATGGTTGGATTATGGCAGCTGCCCGGTGAGGAAGTTTGTCCTCACTTCTAATCAGTTGGTGTTGGCTGCGAGGGGGCCATTTGGGGCTCAGGCTTGGCCTCCTTGGCCAGCTAATGCTGCCTGCCCCTGGGCTTGCCAGGAAGGGAGATTTGGGAGCAAAAAGAGGGAGAGAGATGTATGTACGCATATCTTAATCTTTTTTTTAATATGTATTTTATGTGTTTAAAAGGCCACTGCCCTGGCATTCCGCATGCTTTGGTGCTTCGTTAAGGGGAGTGATGTGGCTTAGACTGACGTTTGCTGTGCCTTGGGCAACGTCCCTCTTCCCTGACCTGCAGCAGCGGGAAAGGACGTTAACCTGGCACGGGTGGGAACCCAGGGCAGGTGACCCTCACCATGGCCACCATGAGCGGCCGTGGGGTGGAGGGCAGAGAGGGCAGCCCTCCTCGCCTGGGGACAGAGGTTTGGGAAGAGATCCCGCAACTTGTTCCTACCAGAGAAAATTCTCTGACACAGCAGAAATAAAAACAAAAGGGCTCTTCTTCAGTGTTTACTATTATTTTTAGAAAACAATAAGTGAGCGGATCGAGCTGCGGGCGGAAATGGTGTCTCTGAAGTTCAGGCTCCCCCTCCGCCCTCGTCAGGAAGCACATGCTGCACGTGCGCCCGGCTGGGATGTTTGTAGACAAAGAGTTTCTTGATGCTTTTTTTTTTCCAACCCCCCCCTCCCCCCCGGTTCCCTTGCCCATAGGCAAAGAGGATTTGCTTGCTCACACGCTGGAGTCTCGCACGGAGCCGGGCTCTGTGTGCCAGGGGAGCGCAGCTGCGCCAGGCTGCCTCTCTTAGCAGCCATTTGCCTTGGGGTTTGGGGTGAGCTTCCCGATTTTTCTGGTTTCTTGGATTGGGGAATTAAATCACCACTGACGTAGTGCTGGTGGTGATGAGAACGGGGGGCTGAGGTGGCTTGTGGATCCATCCATTGGGCCATTCTTCCTCTGTGCGACCGACTCGGATGGAGCTTGCGCTTCCCGGCTCCCACCACAGCCCGGCTCCGTGGCCTGCGTGTCCCCCGGTGCAGGATGAGTATGTGCCCTGTTCCTTTTGCTCCTTTGCTGTGTGCCCCTTGGGGTGCCGGGGTGTCCCCAGTGAGCCGCAAGGCTCTGCCACGTGTCGCGGCGATGGGCATTTGTGTCTGGTTCGTTTGTTCCTGCCCTGGCCAGAAATCACTGCCTGCCACTGAGATGCCCCTTTTCTCCTCCCATCAAAAAGAGATGCCGTAAGAGGCCAAACTGAAAACCAAGGGTGCTCTGGTCATACCAGCAGATGGGGATGTGGCTGGACCCGGGTTTGTGCCTGTCGGGCAGATGGCCCAGGTGGCTCTGCCAGGACCATGAGCTCCGTCGGTGAGCTGTGCTTTGCCCTGGCACATGTGGCTTCCTGGGTGCCGTGTTTGGGGCTGTGTGAGTTCTGGTGCTTGCTTTCCTTGGAGGCTGTAGTTTTCTCCATGTCTGTGGTGTCTCTTCTGTTTCTGTGGCAAAGGAACTTGATTTGAAACAAACCCCAGGCTGTGGGCAGGTCTTCAGTGCCAGATGCCGTAGCGATGGGCAGATGGGCAGATGCCCCTTGTGACTGGGCACAGGGAGTGTATCCTGCCATGCTATTGGGGACAGAGATGTTGCCAGGGCCATGGCTAGGAAGCGGACAGAGAGAACTCGTGTTTGTGTACAAAACAGCATGTAAAGGCTCTTTCATATGGTCCGTGACTGTCGTAGCATGGCACGGTCCCTGCTCCTCCTGGTCTGGTCCCGCTGGAGACCTCCAGCCTCTGGAGCCCTCAGTCAAAAGCAGAGGGGTGTCTTGGGGTGGGGGGTGGGGGTCGGACATGACAGCCAGGTACGAAATGGAAGAGCTGCTGCTCTTTTGGGGAGGCGGTGATGCAGCCCAGCCTCCCCGCATCTGCCTGGGGTACCGCTGGCAGTGAGCTCCCCATCCCCACAGGCTGCCGGGTGCCCGGGGTCGCCCGCTCCTGCCCTGCCTGGGGAGCGACTCTATCTTGCTTTTAATGAGTTTCCTTCCGTGCCAACTCGATGGGGTGGGAGGGAGTAGCTTGTTCCTGAGCGCTTGCCAATCCTAACAGAGTGAGTGTTTTGCATGGGCTTTGGGGCAATCCCAGCTCCTGCTGGGCAGCGGCGTGGCAGGAGACTGGAGGCGAGCGGGGCTGTGTCCTCCCCGCCGGGGCAGGGCTGGAGGGTGGCAGGCAGCCTTTGCCTGCTGCAGACCCTGGCTGTCGGCTCCCCCAAGTGCCTTTGCCTTCAAGGGATGTGGGGTTAATCCCTCTTCTTGGACTCTGGCTTGGGATGCCTGTGCTGGCGCAGCAGGTCCTGCCGGCTCTGGTGCTGCCTGCTCCGCTCTCGGGGACTGTAACCCATAGCAGACCTCAAACCAAAGCACCCTTTGATCTTTCCCTGGGGACCGAAGCCCAGTGACGGGGGGAAAAGGTGCTTTAAAGGGTACAGGTGTGTTACTGTCTGGCTGATGTCTCACCTTTCTGCTGTGGGTATCAAGGGGGATGTTTTGTTGTACGGTCTGTGTCCCTCCCGATGGACAAGTGAATCCCTGGTAAGAGTTTATGGCATTGCTCTTAATCCACGTGAGATGCTCACCTGAAAGTTTCTCCTTATTTTGCTTTCACCTCTGTCTTTCCCAGCTGCCTGCTGTTGGAAAGGGTGAGGGGATGTGGCAGCTTGGGCAGCCCCTCAAGGGCTGCAGGGCTGTGCGGCGCGTGGGCCACCAGCGCTGGCCCTCCCCAGGGACACAGGGCTGCTCCCCTGGCTCTGTTCACAGCGGGGACAGGGTTTCGCCTCCTGCCTGATGTGGTGTGAAGCTTTGCCTTCTTACCTGGCATCCATGTGCTTGCACCAGCAAAGGGGTGGCTGAGGGGGCAGTGGCGGGAGCTTGGCCACTGTACTGGTGGGGGTGGGAAGCCCTGCCGTGGGCCAGCTCCCGGCCATGTTGGCTGCAGGGGTTGGCACGGCTGCTTCTTCCTCCTCCTGTTTCTGCCTTGGCAAATACCCCCCAGCAGTGAATGTGTAACTCTCGCTTCCTTCTCATTAAGGTGCTGGTTTGGTGGCAAACTCAATAGTTAAGGGCACAAAACTCTTTCAGTGGCTATGAATTAAAAGCAAGAGCAGCCAAACAAAACCAACCCAAGCTCCCAGGAATTCCTGAATGGTCTGTATTTGTTCTTGGCAAAGGGGGATTTTCTTTCCTTTTCTTTGAAGGCACCTCCTGAAGCTGTTTACTTCCGCAAACTTCTTGGCTGTGACCATTTTATGCAAAGAAGTCAAAATCATTAATGTAAGAATCGGTGGTTGCCAGGCCAGCGGTCCTCACGCTGAAAATATTGCATCAGATTTGGCTAAAGATGTAATTACTTGAAACTATATGAGGTAAACTCTTCTTTTGAGAGAAGACAAGCGTGGCTGTTTCTGTAAGGCGTCCTGTGGGGGCTGAGGGGGGGTTTGCATCTCTACCCATCGGTGCTGGTGTCCCAGTGTGTGAACTAAACCCCCTCCTGGGAAGCAGCTGCTGCAAGACCACGGGACCAAACCTGCAACAAGCATCCTTTGGGTCCTATGCATGTCTGGAGGGTTTTACCTTGTCTGATTGAATGGTTTCCTGGGTCCCGTGGCCGCGCTGGGAAAGCGGAATGAGTAACCCAGGTTTTGTCATACTGGGGTCTCTCTGCCATTTGGCTCCTTCCTGCAGTGGCAGCGCCCTGACAGCAAAAAGGAGCCTTTTCCAAGATCTCTTTGTGCTCAGGCACCCTTTCTCTGGCAGGGAAAAGACTCTCAGGAGTCAGAATTGGGAGGGCTCACAGCTCCCTGGATGCACCCTTCTCCAGCTTGTGGAGGAAGAGGAGGGTCATCTGCTGGTCCTGGGAACCGTGGCTGCTCACCGGGCTGTGCCTGGCCAAGTTCCCGAGAGCAAACCCAGAGCTGGAGGTGCTGAAACACGCTCTTGGCAAAAGGAGAAGCAGCGTCCCACCACAAAGCTCCTTCTGGCCATAAAGGGCAAAAGAGCATTTTCTTTGTGTTCGGTGAGAATTTCATTTACATTGTCCTGCCGGGGGAGAGATGCGTTCCTGCGGTAAAACCTGGCTTTGCATGAACTGGGGAGCGGGGCTGGGAACCTCTCCTTCCAGCCCCTGAGCGCTACGGTTCCTGTCCACAGCCACAGGTGGGTTTTGCCGTGTTCAGCGCCCGCAGGAGCCCGATGGGTGGATGCGGTGCCAGCTCCTGGCCCTGCGGCAGCGAGCCCGGTGCGGCTGTGGTACCATGTGTGTGGCAGTAAGAAGGGATTTGTCCTCAGACGGGCCCTTCTCAGGGTGGCAGTGACAGGACGCAGGTAATGGGCACAAACTGAGACATGGGGAATTGACTTAGACACCAAAATTGCTCTTTCACTGGTTACACGGGGAGGTGGTGGAGTTTCCAGCCTTAGAGATACTCAAAACTCAAGTAGACAACTACAGCCTGCTGTAGCTGGCCCTGCTTGAGCAGGGGCTTGGACTGGGTGATCTCCAGAGGTCCCTGCCACCCTCAGCCATACTATGATCTTCGTTCCTGAAACACTATATGAAGCTGGTTCCTTTGGCTGCCACCATTTAAGGAACATCTTCAGCTGCATTCGATCTTCCTTGCCTTTTGCTCCTCATTTGTTGCCTGAGGTGGGAAGGAGATGAAATGGGGCTCAGCAGCCCAGATCCCGAGCATCTGCTGCTTTGTGGTGAGCTGGTGGCTCGGCAAAGCGGTGTCTGGAGGAGCATGGCAAGGGACAGGACTATCACAGGGTGCCCAGTTCCCTTCGGTGTTATCCTCTCCCTACAGCAAACCTCCCTCCCCGGCTGTAAGAGCAGAGCAGCTGGAAGAGAAGTGATGGACAATCTTGGCTTTGGTTCTGGTCAGGATGCCCTTAGTGGCACTGGGAGTTACACACGTAGCCTCACCCCATTTGCAGCGCTCTTTAGCCTACGTTTTCCCTTTGAGAGTCTCTTTGCAATCTGCTTGACTTGCATACGTCCAAGTTTTCTTCCAGACTTTCTTCTTTGTCAAAAATTTGCAGCTTTTCCTGTATCTCGTGAGCCTGAGGATGCTCAGCTTTGCTTTAGCTTTCCAGGCAAACCAGGGAAGAGTATCCCTTGGCTGGAAGTTGTTAATTTAGAAAGTGAGTGGGGGTGGGAGGAGAGAAACAGTTTTGTAATTAAATGCCTGACCCTGTCCTGCAGCCTGGGTGTTAATCATGGTGCTGCTGTGTTGTGAGGGTGACCAGGAGGGCCATGTGCAGGTCATTTTAAGGTAAATCAAAGAGCTGCTCTACAGGCTTGACTTTCTAATACCTAATTTGTCCAAGTGATCCTTAACGTTGGGTAATGAGCTGGAAGATTTGTCCAGTGCTTAAGGGCAAACCCCATTAGCTGTGTCATAAATAAAATTCCCCTGGCATCTCTCTCCGTGTCAGACACAGTGATTAGAGCCTTAACGGCTTGGCTGAGGTTGCAGCCTCCAGTTCACAAGCAGAAAAACCTTTCTAACTGAAACTGGGGTTTCCAGGCTCCCGCCTGACAATTGTCCTGGAGTTTACAAGATTTTTCTGAGGGTAACTAATTTCTGCCCAGGTGCTTTCTGCTGCTTTAGCAGCCGTGGCTGGCACAGGAGCAAGGGGAAGCAGTTCCCTCGGCCACGTGCATTACAAACGCAGAGGCGAGGTCCCGGCTGGGTGAGAGCAGGTTTCCTGATTAGCGGGTGTGACTGAGGATGCAGTTCAGATATTTCTCTGGCATCAGTGTCCGGCTCTGGTGAAGCAAAATAATGACTTGCAAATAATGTTCTTTGCTGTGTGTTTTCCCCCAGCAAATCTGCCTTGACTATGAATGCTGAAGCAGACAGCAGTTACGCGGTGGAGACCCAATCCAGGCAGATATTTGTCTGAATTTCAGTGATGCTGAAGACTGGCAGCTGCCTTTTCTGTCTATCACAGGGGAAATCTGCAGCAGGGAGCTTAGTGATATGCACATTAGGGTTTGGAGGCTAAAAGCAAAGGCTCTCTGAGCTCGAATGGATGAAAATGGAGTAATGTTGTGATACGGCAGAAAATGCACCGAAATGCCTCTTTTTAGTGAGGGAGTCTCTATTATCCCTAATGGAGGAAGACTTTCTGCTAAAGCTTTCTCTCCTGATAGCTTTGTGCACTTCCCTGTCCTCCCTGGATTTTCCTATCAGTATGGCTGTGGGCAGCAGCAGGGAGATGCTCCTGGGCTCGGTGGTCACTGGGCTTGTAGCCCGCACCCTGCCACAAGAGGGGCTGAGGGCTGTGCTGTGGGAGGGGGCTGTGGCTCCCCCAAGGCTCCCGTGTGCCGTGGGTCCTGGTGTATGAGCTGTTCCCCTCGGACAGCAAAGGCTTCACCCAAAGGCAGTGTCTGCTGATGCTCTTACCCCATTTATTCCTTTTCCTTCCCATTTCCATGTTGCTCTCTGCAGTGTCAGGCTAGCGCAGCACCAGGAGACCCTCTAGATGCAGTGGTGGGTTCCCCCCCCCTCTCCCCCCCATGCTTGACTGATCCACACCAGTTCCCCACTCCTGGTGGAGGGTTTCTTTTTCCCCAATAATTCATGCTTCTGCCTTGGCTTCTGAGTGGGGCGACTCATCTCTTTTGCCGTCCCAGGTTGCAGGCTGATGAGAATACGTCCGTGTAATAATGAATGAGCGTCAGCAGGGCAGTGAGTAAACGCACTGGCTGGTCTTGCCAAGCCACACATATTTACTGAGATCAGGAAGAAACACGAATACATTTTGGCTGCTAGTGCCAAATAGAGGGGAGGAAGGATGTATGAAAGTAAAAGCCCATAGTTCTTGCTCACACATGTCTACTTTTTACTGCCAAATTAATGTAATCCATTAGCTAATGTAATCCATTATCAATCCAGTGACTGATAATCATCTAGAAAGAGAACAGCACATCCTGGTTTAATGTCACAGGTACCAAGCAAACGAAGGAAGGTTTGTATCCTCACCGTGAGCGTGCTCCTACACCAGTGTCCCCAGGCTCGTGGTGACTGAGATCCCTTCAGCTGATCTTGTTGCTCAGGCCCAAGGGATGGGATGAGCTGAAGCCATGGGGTGGGACTGTGCTAGACCAGATGTCTCTACGGTTCTTGGTCCCGTTTTGGGTGGGAAGTGCATCTCCCCTGGGCACATGGTTCAGGGCCTCGCTCACCTCCGGGTTACGTGCTGACGATGTGCTGGGCTCCGTCTGTCTCACTAACAGACAAGGTCTCCATCTCTCTCTCCCTTCCAGCGGTGCAGGGTGGCTAGAGATGGTGGAGCCTGGAGGTCTGCATCGCGGCGCAGGATCTCTTGGCCCCTGGGAGCCTGGAAGGAGCTACTGCGGACCCTGAGGCGAGGGGCAGGATGGACCTTGTCAAAGGGTGAGTCGGGGCTGTGCCACGCTCCCTGTCTTTTGCTCACTAATGGTCGGCAGGGGAAGAGACGTGCTGGTGTTTGGGGAAGCCGATGCCTGGCTCTCCAAGGTGAGCATTTGGTGTTCGTGATGCCTTTTTCCATTTTCATATTGCAAAGGAACCCTCTGCCTGCAGGGAGAGGCCGTGCCTTGCTGCACGGAGAGCAGTGAATGCCACGACTGAGGGCTTGCAGCCTTTTCCCGTGTCTAATGGTTTCATACAGCCTGACAAACACCTGCCGGTACCACAGCCGGGCACAGCACTGGTGTGGAGTGGTGGGAGCTGTGGGGAGTGCTGGGCAAGCGTTTTATTTTTTAATTGGAGTAATGCGACGTGAACCTGTTGTGACTGAGGAGGGTGTGAGTGACAGGGTTTGAACCGGTAGGAAAAAGCTGGTATGTGCTGTCAAACCCGACGGTTTCACTGCAGCAGTGGTAAAATACATGTATTTAATCTCAGTCCATTATGTCAGCTTTCCAGAGTGAGGGTTGCGTAAAGAAAAAAAAAACGTTCTGGTTCCTTTTATATCTGGTCTTGTTTTTCCCATTACGTCGCGGGGAGGATTTGCCTTTTCTGGGAGGTTCCCTTGGGAAGCGAGGGCTGGGCTGGGCTGTCCTGGCTGCGCAGAAGCCCAGTGGCCACTGCTAAATGCTTCCCACCTTCAGGATCTGTGCTGAGATGACTTGAGAGTGATTGGGTGGACACCAAGGAAAGCACAGCACACGCCGCGGTCTGTGCCGTGGGCACAAGCGAGGATAAGTGGCTGCTGCAGGCAGGAGCACGGCTCCCGTTCCTGGAGCTGGGGATGGGAGGAAATGGGAGGAAACCTCTTGTCCTTGGGGGTTTGATTTTCTGCATGTGGAAATCATTGCCAGCACGAATGTGAAGTTCAAGCACTGGGAAGGGACAGGATGGGCCAGGTCCGAGGGCAGAGGTGTGGACCCTGCTTGGCTTACCCCCGGGGAGGAAAGCTTTTGAGCCCCCAGCTTGGGAGCGAAATCAAAACACGGGTAATAAATAGATTTAAGCTGGGGTTGGTCCAACCCCTCTTGGCTCAGTCTGGTTGCTGGGTGTGCGTTCCTGAACTGGTGCTGTGTGCTGAAGGTCCTTGCACGAGGAAGGGTGGGACCCCCAGCTCGTCTCACGTGTGGGACAGGCAAGAGAAAAGGGACTGTTGGAGGCTTCTGTCATCTGCACGTGGCTTAGAAACCTCCAAGCCAAAAGCAGCCAAAGCCCAGGCTCCAGTCACTGAGCTATGAGCTATCTGGTCTCTTCCCCAAAGCTAACTTTGCCTTTGCAGATACAAAGGCTGGTTTGTCTCCCCGGCCTTGGCAGGGCTTGCCACGGCCCTAACGTTGTCTTTGTCTGCCGTGGGCTCACGGAGCTGCAGATGGGCCGGGGTGAGCAGCCTCTCAATGCTGGAATTGTGTGCAGCCACCCCCACCTCGCTCGGGGGGGTACAGGCAGGGTGTGCTTGCTGTGCCCCCGCCACTTTGGGCTGCTCTGGGCCCCCAGTACCCCCACGAGTGGCACAGAGCTGTTATGCTGAATCCAGTCCTGCTGTCCCTCTGTCCCTGATGGTCCCCTTGCTCCCCGGGGGAGCTGTCTCCTGGGTGTCCACCTTCTCGGAGCAGGGAGGAGGATTCATCCAAAGGGTACGTGGTCCTGGTCAGGTGGAGGTGCCTTTGCCATGTGCACTTGAGCCACGTGGGTGAGAGAAAGGGGTGCTGGTGGTCCCCACTTCAGAGCTCTGGCCACGGGAGAGAGGGATGGAGCCCCCTGGGGGGGTGTGTGTAGCCCACCATGTGGAGGGACTGACCCTCTGTCCCTCTGCTCCCTAACTCCCTGCCCGCCTCTGGGCTCCGTTTGTCCGTGTCTGTCCTAAAGTGCAGAAGGAGCAGTTGGAAAAAACAACCTGTGAGCAATGAAGGGGGGAGCTGGGGGTGCTGGGACTGGGACGGGAGCGCAGTGGTGGGTGCAGTAACTGCGCACGGTCCGTTCTCCGAAGCCACGTGTGGGCTGCAGGGTGCCTGGCGGGTTCAAGTGAAGGGAGAGACGCGGCGGTGTGGTGTTGGGGAGAGCTTCTGAGCGGGCTGGCTGTGGAGGACACGGTCGTTGTTACTGGTGCAAGAAGAGGTCGCATAAAGCAGTGGTGGGAGAGGGGCGCAGCACGGGCTGATTCCCTTCTCTGGTTCCTGCTGCCCTCCCTCTTTGAGGCTGCTTGTGACCACCTTGGGGCTGGACACGTTGCCCAGAGGTAAATGGTAGTCAGGCTTGTTCTAACACGTGAGAGAGAAGGGGAGAACAGGTTTCTATGGGGTCTCTCCAAGCCAGCATCTTGGCAGGAATCTGGTCCCTTTGTCTTTCCTTCCCGCACATCCCCGCTGCATGGGGAATGCAGGGGGGGGTCCGGCAGCTGTCACTGGAGATCTCTGTCCCCTCTTCCATGCTCCCACATGGGAATTTCTGCCTGAACTCTTTCACCGAGCGGTGGGAGACTGCAAGCGCCGGCCCTGTCCCTGATGCCCCACGCATCCCCCTGCTCCCTGGTTGGGGTGGGAGGAGAGGAGGGGGCAGCACGGCGGGGAACAGCAGGAGACTGGGGCTGCGGAGGACAGCAGGAGCCAGCTAGCTCTTGGGTCCCCGCAGGAGCGTGGGTCGGGTCCCGGCGGTGCGTGGGTCGTGGTCCCGCCGGGCCGAGGGACGCGAGAGGGCAGTGCGGCACCGCAGCTCGCCCGACTCCGGCTCCCGCAGGAGCGGGGTGCGCCGCCGGTACCCCCTCACCAGCCTGCCCTCACCCCCAGCACCCTCCTGGCACCCCACTCTGTGTGCTCTTCCACAGCCCCACATCTTTTTGGGTGGCCCAATACCTCTATCAGTCTCAGGGAAGAGCTATCGTAAGCAAATAATTACTTACTCATTGTAATAAGGGTTGTCTCCGAGGAAGGACAGACCTAGTGCTTTTTGAGCATCAGGTACAGCTTTTAGCTAAGGGTAAAACGTCACCCAGTGCCTTGTGGTGGCTGCTGCTGTCTCTTGGCAGGGCACCGAGGCTGGAAACCTGCTGCCCCTTGCACTCTCGGGCATGGCCAGAGATGGTACCGTGGGCTGAGGGGGGCTTCCTGAGGGGTTGCTCTTGCTCCTTGGTGCTGTGAAATGTGACGCTCCGGGGACTTTTACTGGGTACTTCATCCCCGGGTTATGGCTTTGGGAAGAGGGAAAAACCCTCTGCAGAAGATGACGGTTAAGACATCACAAGGAGTGAAGTGGGAGGGACATAGATATAACCGTGCTTATACTTATGTCCCTCCTGCTTATACTTATACCTTTATACTTATACTTTCCAAAGCAGAGGTGCTTTCTCCTCTGCTTTGGAAAATGAAATGTGGGAGATGGGACAGATGCTTTGCACAAAAACTTGCTCTTTGGCCACGTCCGAAGGCAGCTGCGGTGTCAGCCCTCGTTAGGATGACAAGGTGTGATTCTCATCCAGGCTCTTGCTTCAGAGGTGCTGGTCCTGACTGGGCAAGGCAGAGCAGGTGCTAATCCCTTGGAAATGAACAGGGGACACAGCCCTAAGGCTCTTTTTTCTTTCCTTTATTATTATTTTTTTTTCCCAGCCCTCATAATTCTGACCTAGAAATTCTTCACTTCATTTGCTGAGCTGGCTTACTTAAAGACTTGACTAATTTCTGGAGGATTAATTATTCAGTGAGTGTGGGGAGGGAGGGTAATGTCTGCTCCTGAACTCTGCAGACAACCGGCCACCTTCCCCAGGGACCCCCTGTGGCAGCGCTCGCCCTGGGCTGGGCACATCCCCTGCCCAGGTGTACATTTCTGTGTGCTGCTCTGGTCCTGTGCTTGTTTTCACTCCATTTAAGCAGGAAGCAAAGTTCTGGCCTCCTGGTTTTCAGTGACATGTTTTCAGCTTGTGCTGCTGTTTTGCCTCCCTAGAAGTCCCCATGACTGATGTCCCCGAGGCTCAGCCTCCCTGCTCGGGGGGATGGGCACCTCCACCTTGGCCAGGGCTTGCACAGAGGGGCTTGGCCGCAGGGGTCTCCGGAGTCCCCCAGCGAAGGGCTGTCAGCGGGAGATCGGCAGAGATCTGGTGACAGTGCTGGGGCTTGGGGATCCTTGGTCTCTGTCCTGGAGGGTGGGATGCTGCCGGCCCCCCCTGCAGCCGTGCCTCGCTGGCCTGGCCGGGGCTGCTTCGGAGTGAGCGTGCGGCAAGCTGCAGTTCGGGTAGTACTTGTTCCTTTAAAGCCACGCTGCTGTGCTCGGGATAATTCCTCAGATGTGCAGTGACAGCAACTATTTCTCAGGTTGCAAATAGCTAAGTGCCCTGGAGAATGTATAAAGGAACATATTTCCTTGATCTCCGCAGGCTCTTGATGCACCGGTGAAAGCGGGTTCCCTGTTTAACAACAAAACAAGGGTAGGTTGGCAGCTTCTATCCTTTATGTGCTCCTCTGCTTTCCCTCTGCTATTTTGGGAGGAAAGGGGTGAAGAGGCTGTCAGCAGCAGCGTGGGTCGGTCAGACAGTGCAATTTGTGCTTTGGACCCATCGCTGCGGGTTTATTGGGGTGCTTTGCCCCTCGCGGAGGGCGTGGGAAGATGGAGCTGCGACTCGCAGCCTCGCTGGACCAGCTGCAGCTCCGCCACGAGGAGCCCGGGGCGACCGTGTGTTCCCGGGGAGAGCGATGCCGAGGGGGTTTGCTGCTCGGTGCTCCTCTGCGTGAGGGGTTTTGGGCAGAGGCAGCTTTTGTCCTGAGCACCTTCATACCTGTGACAGCCACAGCTGTGCCAGGAGGAGCCGGGGCCACCGCCGGGGTCCTGTAAACCTGTTTTTTAGAAGCCAATACCCCAACCTGTTATTTCCCTGACGCGTTGCGAACCGGCAGGTTTGCTGGTAGTGACTGTAATGGCTTTTTGCTTGTGTTTTAGCAAAATCATCGCAATAAACAGTAAATGATTTCATGAATAACCTGCAAATCGCTGCTCACCAGCTGAGCCCCGGGACCTGTCTCTGCGCTCCCTCCTGGGCTGAAGGGAGCTGCCGAAAAGCGCCGGTGTTGAAGCTGACACCTTGGGCGGCTCAGTGCTGTGGGCAGAGCAGCCGCGGGCTCGCTGGGCTGCACTCAGCCGGCGGCGGAACCGCAGCCCCAAAACGGGCCGTTTTCACAGGCTGTGTGGGCAGAGGGCCCCGCGGCGGGGCAGGCACCGTGGCTTTGGAGAGGACGGTTCTTCACTGGAGCTGCGGCTGGTGCTTGGAGCAGAGAAGCCCCGGGGTGCTCTGCCTGCAGCAGCTCTCACTGGGCTTTGCAGGTGCCAGGCAGAGAGACCAGGGGGATATTGGGGAAGCCACCGCTGTCACCCTGCTCCAGCTCAAGTGCCACGCATCTGCTCCTGTGTCCTGCACGCTCTGCTAGAGCTGGCCTTTCAAGCCGAGTCGTCTTCTTGGGCTGTCCACATCCATCTCTGTTTTCCAACTTTTCTCGCCACTGGAGTTTGGAAATCTCTGGACATCTGGACATTTGAGCCAGCAATGTGCTCTTGTGGCCAAGAGGGCCAATGGGATCCTGGGCTGCATAGGGAGAGTGTGGCCAGCAGGTCAAGAGAGGTCGTTCTCCCCCTCTGCTCTGCACTGGTGAGGCCACAACTGGAATACTGTGTCCAGTTCCGGGCTCCCCAGTTTAAGAGGGACAGGGAACTACTGGAGAGAGTCCAGCGTAGGGCAACAAAGATGATGGAGGGATTGGAGCATCCCCCTGATGAGGAAAGGCTGAGAGAGCTGGGACTCTTTAGCCTGGAGAAGAGAAGGCTGAGGGGAGACCTTATTAATG
>JAOXNO010000070.1:18672816-18707898 GCA_028565335.1 Limnodromus scolopaceus | reverse complement strand
CCCCGCAACTTTGGAGAATATCTAATGACAGAGGTCCTTGGTGGGACCAGAGGCTGAGGGCAGACAGCAGTCCATGGGTCTTGGTGAAATACCGAGGGGATGTTTGGGATACAAAGCTTGCTGGAAGCCCTGGAGAGCTCTAAGTGTGACATTTGGAGATGTCATAAGCCGATCAAAACCAGATTATCTGCGTTCATCAGCTATCTTAAAGGGACCTTCTCACTTCTTGGGACATCATTCTGAGGCTGTCACTGCCACGTCCTCATCTGATCCAGAAGGAGGTGGCTCTGAGCTGAGAGGAGTCAGGGTGGGAATGAGCAGCCATGGGGAGAAACGCTGGTGGTCCCGTTCAGCGCTGCGCTCAGAGGTGTTCCTGGTGGCCCGAGGGAGCAGGGCAGTGTTAAATATCGTTTTAATGTGGACAGCATCCCCCTAAACGAAGCAGAATGCAATATGAGATGAATCAAAACTGCGCTAATGGTGGAAAATGTACATGGCTTTTAAAAACTAATATTACTGTGGGACTTGGTCCGTGCGCCACAGGAGACCTTGAAAGGTTGGCCCTTTGCTCAGCTGAAGAAGACGGGAGAAAAACTCCCAGCTGCTGAAATGTCCCCCGTTGAACTTACGGTGGTGGAGGGAGGGAGAGGGAGAGTTTTGCCAAAGGGATGCTCAGCCCTTGCTACCCTCTGGTCGGCAGCGATGGAGAAAACAGTATGGGGAAGAGGGGAGGGAGAGATCGTGGATGACCATCAGTGTGTGGGATAAGGGGAAAGTCAGACTTTCCCCCTGCTTTAGAGTACCCCCATCCCATGGATTTAAACACTGGGTTTAAAAGGAGAATAAAAAATAACGAGGACATGGATAGATGGTTTCTTTTTATCTCTACAGCTGAAGAGATAAATGTGACATTAATTATGTGACACAGCTTTGAAAATCATTATATATCTCTGGTTTTTTTTAAAAGGGGGTTTCAGATTTCTGTCTGGGACTAATAAAGAAGGACAATTTTTAAAAAACTTTAAAGATGATCTGTAGGGAGAGAGTTTGCCGTCTTAATTTTCTCTTCTGTAGATGAAGCTTGTTCAGCTCTCCCGTCTCTTGCCTAGAGTGAGCGTGTGTGTGTTTGAAGGAGATGCTGAGAGAAGGAAAACCAGGGTGGCTTGTGAAGTTTAATAGGAGAAGATGGGCTTTTGGATGGGTGGGGGGTGAGATGGGGCCACGGGAGGGGGAAGCGTTGAACTCTGCACCCCTCTGTCCTGAGGAGAGAGGAAATGAGAAGGGTTAGCATCACTGAGTAAGCAGTTTGCATGTTTTTTTCAAGGTCTGCAGACATCTGCCTCCTGAGCTTGGTTGCGGTAGAGTGGGCAGAGCATCAGGACGGGTGAAGTTAAGGACAGCTTGAAGTGGTTGGGTTAGTTGCCATCCCTGTCCCTGCTGCAGGCTGGTGGCTCCACTGACCCTGCCCCGGGCTGACTGGAGGAGCTGGAGGTCACCCATGGTCTTACGCACAGGCCAACACCCGGGAAGGTGCCTGTGGTACAGAAGGTGGTTCCCAACTGGAACTGGGGCTCTGCTGGTCAAGAAACATCTCAAAAGTGGGAGGTCCTCATCAACAAATGGCTCAGGGATCACTGGCCCGAGACTTTGTGCTTGCAATATCAAATTGAAGGTTTCTGGTTGGGGGGTGTTTCCAGGTAGAAACAAACCCAAGAAGCCTTATTTGAGTTTACCTTCTCGATGCTGGGTTCAACATGATGAGGAGCTTGGGTTTAGCCAGGGTTCCCGTGGGAGAGGGGTTGGAGCAGGCAGCCTGGTGCGAGGGCAGCGGTGGCTGGGGGTTAGAGGGGATGCACACTCACTGCCTAAAGCTGAGAGTGTCTTACACCGGTCTGTCAGTGAGTGTAAGGGGGTGCGGCAGTAGGACAGGCAGGGGAATTTGCTTGGGATAGAGAAAAGAGGTGGAAAAGGGTGAGATCAATCCCTATCTGCAGTGAAATCCTGATGCCAGAGCCAAGCTGGGACCAGGGCTGAGGGAGCTGGTGGCCATGGAGTCTTGGGCACCCTCCGGAAGGAAACCTTGATCCACAAAGAAGCTGTTTTTAAATAAATGTTTTGTAAAATTGGAGTCCTTAAAAAGGGATTTCCTGCAGATCACTTGGAGGATGCCATGGCAAGGTCTCTTGTGTCGGTGACTTTTGGTGTGAGGTCAAGGCGGGGTCTTGCAAGTGGGAGAGGAGCAAGACCTGCGTGCTTGCTCCTTTTTGCAGAAACCCAGTGGTCTTCCTGCTTTGTGGATCTTTGGGATGCTGACCCAGCCACGGTGTGCACAGCAGGGATTTTGAAGGAGTAACAGGTGCTTTTTGTACCAAGAAGCGGTTGGAAATTCATGGGTGTTAGGTGTCTAGCTGCTGTGAGTGCTGCAAGCATCCCCCATCAGGCTTTCAGTGCTGCTTTCCTAGCCCCCCTGCCAGCGCTTGGCAGCTCAGGGGTCTCGGGGCAGTGGCCGCAGGGAAGGGGCTGGTGCAGCAGAGACAGGCTCCGGGGCTGCAAGGACGCCCTGCTGGAGAGCAGAAAACCATGCAGTTTGCTGATGCTGAGCGGCTGGCGTACGGGCAGATGAAAGCCATGGGGGCTGTGGCTTTCCTAGTTCATTTGGGCTTTAGAGGCACCTCTTTACCGGGTGCGTTTCTCCCCAGTGGCTGTGCTGGAGGCTGGAGCGGTGGCTCAGATGGAGGAAGTAACCGGTTGGTGCCCGTGGCCGGGGAGCTCTGCCCTCGCAGTGGGCACTGGGTCTGCATGGTGCCGGGACACACACTGCGGGTCTTGGGGTCTGCAGGGTGGGTGTCTGCAGGGCTCAGGCTTGCAGGGTTGCAGGGCCTGATGCTTCTTAAAAATGAGCTTGCTGCCTGGTACGCCAGAACTTCATTGAGGTTGAGCTTGGCTCTTGAGATGTATTTTGCTTCCACCACTGCAGGTCCTGCTCTGCAACTGGGACTGGCAGGGGGACGTGGGACCTCTGACTTTCTCCCACCCAGGGACCTGCCAGGCATCCATGGCCTCACACCACAGCTCATCTGCACAGAGTGGCTTTCCGGTGAGCTCTGCCTTGAACGTGTCCTCCCGGCAGGAGCTTCCTCTCCTCTTTCTCAGCCTCTCTGTGTGATGGGCATTTCTCCTGGACAAGTGGGTACCTGGGGTGAGGGGTGGAGAGGGTTCTCTGGTGACTGCTGCTGTGCCCATCAAAGACTGTCTCAGCTGGTGCTGTAGGGGATATTGTGCTTTGCAGTTGTCATCAGGCATGTAGAGGGGGAGATGGGGAGCACAGAGAGGTGGTGATGAGGTGGACAGCATGGCAATGATGGCCACCACATGGAAAGGCAGCAGGGAAACGTCCTCATGAGAAAGCGGGGAGGAGGGAGGCTCCTGCTGGTGTCAGTGCCCCCCCCCCCGGCGCAAAATAAATTTTGGAAAGAAATCCCAGAGAACCACGCTGCTGAGTTCGGGTGGGTTGGGTGTCTAGAGTACATGGTGGCTTTGTGATTTTTATAACATTCATCTGCACACTTGCTGATGAAAGGCTAATAACTCCCGTATGGGATCCCTCAAGGGGATTGCATCTTGCTACCAGAGATGGGCTGCAGGGAAAAGCCAGGCGGCTCAGACCCCTTCTGAGGAGGGGGATTTTCTCCTGCCTCACATGTGGTGGCCAGGAGTCTGATACAGCCCTTGCCCGTCAGAGCCTGTTGCATCTTGGCATCTTCCCAAGGCGAGATGATGCCATGGTCCTCCTCCTCCTCCACCCTGATGGATGGTGGCTGGGCTGGCTGGAGGACCTGCCGGTGGCAGAGCGGGATGAGGTCACCCTCGGCGGTGGCCCCTGCTGTGCGGTGGCTGCGTTTGGCAGCAGTGGCCCTGCATAACCCCCACTGCAGGTCCTGCTAATATTTGCTTTATGACATATCTTTGATAATGTTTCGTGTGTGCCCAGCGAGGCCCAATAACTCAGCCGCGCCGTTCCAGCCAGCATAATTTTAGACCAACAATAACAAAAATAAATCACTCCACACTTTCCGTCAAGTATATATTTAGACATTACTGTACACGAACCACCAAGAGAAAACGATGTGTTTATTGGGGGCCAGCCTTGCACCTCCCATCAGATGCCCCCACGCCGGTGCTCCTCGCACCCCGCGGTGCTCGGTCACGCCAGGCTGCAGACCCCAGGGTCACCCCTGCGGGTGCCTGTCAGCATCTCAGTAAATCGTGGAGATCCCTGTGCCCTCGCCCAGCGTGGGCTTGAACTTGCCCTTGAACACAGGGGCTCAGTTGCAATCAGCAGAGCCCACCCAGGAGGTTTTGGCAAGGGGAAGGGGGGAGGCACAGAGATGCCCCCCACGTGGGGCAGGGGGAGCCGAACACAGGCTCTCATTTACGCTC
Source organism: Limnodromus scolopaceus (assembly GCA_028565335.1). Taxonomy (NCBI): domain Eukaryota; kingdom Metazoa; phylum Chordata; class Aves; order Charadriiformes; family Scolopacidae; genus Limnodromus; species Limnodromus scolopaceus. Next base: position 18,703,458 of record JAOXNO010000070.1, on the reverse strand, counting down.
GGGAGCAGCGTCTTTTCTCCTCCCAGCTGTTATTTTAAACACGCCAACCTCGGTGACCACCTTTCAGCTCCAAAGTTTTCTGAGAAAATAAAAGCGTGTGAGCCCGTGGGGTCGTTCCTCCCCACTGCTCTCGGGGAGGCTGCGGGCTGCCCTTGGCCGCTGCTCCCAGCCCGTTTGCCGGGGCAGCTCGGGGCAGGACCTGCTGATTTACTTAAAAACCTCAAATGTGGCCCTTGGCGGTGGATCCAGGGGGTGCCTCCTGATGCAAAGGGGGGATGCTGTTGGGTTTGCAGCATCGTAGGGCAGGTGATGTGTAAATGGGCACAGAGACAGATGCACTCACTGCTCTTGTACTCGCCTGAGCAAAATGAGTGCTCTCAGTGTGGCCAATCTGGTGTTTTTTAAAGGGTCTGGTTGCGTATTTTTTTTCTCCAGTAGAGCTAGCTGGGCATGTGCGGGAGGTGATGGGACCCCTTGAAGCATGGAAACCCTGGTGCCCTAAATCTTCTGTTGGTGTGGGATACGTGGATGGGGGAGTCTGGGAGAGGGGGTAAGACGTGGCCATCCTTGTGGGCAGCAGCTCTTGGGGAGAAGCTCTTGGCTTCTTTGCGGTAGTGCTTGGGGATGCAGGGACTGAACCTTTCCCACTGGTATCTTTATTATTATTATTTTTAAGACTCAGTGTGTTATTTCTCCATACAGACAGAGCTGTTCTTTAGTCTCTCTCCCATGGATGGGTCTAGTCCCAGTGGTGACACCGATCTCCTACCCCATCTCTTCTTGTCTAAAGCCCTTATTACCAGTTCTCGGTCTGGAAGCGCTTCCAGTCCCCAGTCTTTGGGTTCGTGGTGCTTAATGTGTTTATTATGAAATAATCTCCAGGTGGTTGCATCCTCTTGCACATGTGGCTGTGATCTCTGTGCCACACCATCTTTCACCCCCTTCCTCTGCCATCAGAGGCTGGAGCATTAATTTGGGGCTGACCTGTGCTGCTTGGACCTCCTTTGAGCTGCCGTGAGCCTGGGGGGCTACAACGGGCCCTTTTGCTCTCCGTTGCCCACCCGCCTTCCCTGCTGGGGCTCAGGAGGGGTAAGCCCCAGCCCTGAGACCGCTCTCAAGCCACTGTTGTTGATAGTTGTGCCTGTGCTCAGCGCTGTCTGGAGACAGGACAGGTCCCTTTTTCGCTTCCAGCTGTGTGTGGATTAACCCCTGTGTGTCCAGAGGGAATTCCCACTGTTCCCAGCCCAGAAGCTGCAATGGAGAGTGGGCAGAGCGAGGCCTCGGGCTCCTTTCTGGATGCTGTTCCCTGCAGCAGGGTGCCAGCAGGGCTGAGCAGGGGCACGGCTGCCCACAGCTCCATGTGCCCTCTCCTCCTGAGCCCATTCGCACACTGTAGGGCGAGCCAGGGTTTTGCTTCACCCTGCCGTGGTCCTCTGAGCATCCTGTGGCTGCCCTCCGGAGCCTGGAAAAGCACGGAGGGTCGGGAACAGCCCAGGAGGGAACGGCGATGGGATCTGGGGTGTTGCGGTCTGTATTTCTGCCTCCAAACCTGCCCAGTCCCGGGGTGCTGTTCCTGGGGAGGGGGCAGCAGGACCATGCTCTGAGGAGACGTGGTCTCAGCCAGCTTCACTGGTGGCCTCGGAGAGCCGCTTGGTCTCTCTGTGCTGGAGAGGCCCATCTCCAGGCTCAGATGCCAAGTCCATGCGAAGTGCCCAGCTCTCCCCCTGTGTGCGGCCAGCCCTAGAGCTGCTCCACGCTTTGCTTGGGTGGAGCCATGCTGGAACATGAGTAATAATCCAAACCAAACTAGAACTTGGCTCTTCAGCCTGCAGCAAGTCTTTGACCTGATCTTGCTTTGCCCCATGCAAAGTCTGTTTTCCACCAGGACACCAACCAGAAGAGAACACAGGAGTGGTTCTTGCCGTTTTAAGCCCAGGATTAGATGTCGCAAAACTTTTGAGGACGCTTTCCCCTCCCTGCGGTGCCTTGAACAACCCTGGCAGCCCTGCTGCTCTTGTCCCACATGAGCACGCAGCGGTGATGAGAGCTGCCAAAGATCTTTTGAGTCAGAATGGTCCTCCTGCTGCATTGCTTCTTTGCGGTGGGGATTGTCACCTGCCTTCATTGACCCCCAAAGGAACCTTGCTTTAAAATCTCCTGGGTGTCTGTCCCACCAGAGAATGGGGATGGTGAGGGCAGGGTGGGCCTGGGAGGGTGGTGGCCGGAGTGCTGCAGGGACAGCAGACCTCACACCCAGGCAGGTGTCCTCGTGGTGGGTGACCAGCACAAGGAGAACAAATGCTCACCAAGGAGGATTTGCTTGTGGGAGCATCTTGCTCAGAGGTCAGGGCAGAGGTTGCTGCAGGAGTCCATTGGAAGAGAAGGTGGCTGTGGTCTCCAGAGCACCCAAGAGCCATGCGTGGGGTTGATTTTGAAAGTGTCTGACCCCTGTTTCCCTTGGGGGCCAGCTGGGACGCTCCTGGCACATCATCTGGAGCCAGGAGATGTGTCTGCTGCTGCAGGATTCACCCAGAAGTTAGACGACGTAAATGATGGGTTTTTCAAGTGTCTCCTGCTCTAGGCAGCTCAGTTGGAAGCACACGGAGGGCTGGGCTCGCCCTGCTGGTTATAGGGATCATCCGTCTTGGCTTCAAGGCCTTGACAAGGTGGAGAGAGGCTTTTTCACAGTAGCCCGTGGAAGCCAATGTCAAAGTTTCTTTTGGCATCAGTGAATTTCAGATAAGGACTGCGATTGCTGCTCAGCGCTGTCAACCAAATCTCTTTGCTCCTGAGCCTGAACTTGCCCGCCTTGGGCTACAAACGATGCACAGCAGTAAGTCGCATGCACGTCACGTTTGCTGCCGGGCTCTTCCTGAGCATTTGCAATCAAGTATCATTAAATCAGCACTGTTCACAGCCTGCCATTGGGGAAGCTGGTCGGGTTTGGAAGCAGACTGTGCCCTGAGATCTGGCTGTGCAGCTGCTTATGTTCAGTAAATGCTCTACTGAGTAGGTCTTCTCACCTCAGCATCCCTGGATGGGTAGAGCTAATGCCTGGTGGCAGGAGTCCAGGTTGCACATGTGGCCTTGGCCACATCGGAGCATTGCGCTGGAGAAGCATGGTCGTTCAGGAACGGCAGCAGTCAGCGGAAGACCTGTGGTCTCTGCATCTGGCAGGAAAAGTAGCCCCTGATGCAGCACAGGGAGTTATCCTGAGATGTCCACTGGTCTCTAAGATGTCCACGGAGCCTACTCACGCTGCTGCCTTGTTGACTGGGGCATGGATGATGCTGCATGGTCTACATGGATGATGCTGAGTGCATCTGTGTGGCATCATTGTAGGAGAGCTGGTCTTTGGCTCTGCCCTGCCCAGCTGGGAAGCCTCTGGCTCCATCCCACAATAACAGGCTGACTCCCAGGGTGATCCATCTTTCTGGACCAACCCAATGAGCACTGGGCCTGCTCCTGACCCTGATTGTGGGTTGACATCCCAGCGTGACCTCAGACCTGCCTCATCACCACCAACTTGCTGGTGATTTGGACTCTTGCTTGAACTTGGCTGTGTTCTCTGGGTCTGCCCTGCTCTACGCAGGGGAGAGAAGGTCCTGGCCTGCTGGCCACGAGGTCCTCTCAGCTTCTGGCCCTTGCTGCACCCGAGCTGTTCCCACCAAGGCTTGAGAGCAAGTTGGAAGCACTGTTCGGGGTTGGCAGCAGCCTCCCCAGCATCTGCTATAGCGGGAGAGCTGTGAAACCACAGAGCTTTGCAGGGATCACCTTCAAAACGCTTCCAGACGCCTCCGGTGTCGTGGGAGAGGAGGTTCTCACACTGGGTTGTGGTGAGGTCTTCCCATCCAGAGAACGATGTCACATGTTTGCTGTGGTGCTTTCCTCCTGCCAGGAGCTGTGCTGGACACTGAGCGGGTCACTGAGCTTGGTCACAGCTGACCAGAGAGCAGCACAGAGGGGCAGCTGGAGCAGGGTGTTCTCTGCCCCAGAAGTGGTCCCACCTCCTCAAGGTGCAAGAGGATGCCAGGCCACCTACAGAAACACATGAGCACCTAAAGGCTGCATGGAGCAGGATGGCGCCAGGATACCTGCTGGATCCTGCTGGCCTCCTCAGAGAGGAGCTATCCTTGGCCTCAGCTCCAGCTGGGCTCTTGCCTCTCCCCTTGGAAGGGGTGCCCATGCTGGAGCAGGACTGCTGCTGGAGAGGCAAGGACTGATGATGCTGGATGCAGACCTTGAGTTTTCTGGCTGCTTAAGCTTTTGCAGCTGACAGAGAATCCCATCAGCAGGAGCTGGGATCAGCAGACCCCAGCTGAGCTCTCGGGGCTGCTCACCTTGGTCCAAGAGCTCAGGAGTAAGAATCGAAGAGCTGGGAGTCCAGCCAAAATCAAATGCCACTGAATCCACAGTGGTGTGGTGGCTTTATGGAAAGAAATGTGTCCTTGCAAGGGGAGCACAGGGGCAGGCAGGGTGCCACGCTGCCCGGTGCCTTGGGCATGACATCCCCTTGGCCAGGTAGCTGCTGTGGGGAAGGGGCCAGCACTGATGGTGCAGCACAGAGGTCTCTCTTCAGGTGCCTGGGGTTCACGGAGGGGATGAGTTTGTTCCCCATTGCGATGAAGGACCAAACCATCCAGCTCCCTTCCCACCTGCCGAGCCCAGGACAGGGGGAGCTGGTCCCTCCTCCACAGCCGGCGCTTCTCAAAAGAGCAGATACTGAGTGTGCAAACGCAGGGCAGCCTGGTGTCTGGCCTGTTTTAAAAATAACCCTCGTTGAGCTCTGTTCCCATACTCTCCTTGGGAGAGGAATTTATTACTGATGTGCCTACAAAATTAGTTGAACTTTTTTTTTTCCTCCCCTTCATTAATATGAATGTGGCAATGACAAGCAGCAAGGTTTAGTTCCCTCGGGAGGAGAGATCTCACAGGCATCCTCAGCGAGTCTTTCAGACGGTACGAGTGCTGATCAAGGAGCAGGGCAGAAATAAGTCGCTGTAATTCTGCCTCTGCAGGAGGAAATGAGTCTCTGCCTCTGATGTGACAACATAAACCCCAAACCTCCAGGGATGCCCTTGTGCTGCCGCCCCTCCACATGCACCATAGCGGGGGGCTGCCTCTTGATATATGTGTAGACCGTGGATCTGGGTGCAGAGGGTGTAAATATGTGTGTATCGGTGCATGTATATGTGCACGTGCTTGCTTTTGCTTGCTTTTTTTTTACCCTAGAAACATGAGTTTTTATCTTTTTTGGCAGATCTCAGTAACAGAGAGGAATCTCTTATTTTTTCAATTTTAGGTTTAAAGAGTGCAATTTCTTAATTTGTAACATTTCTTTCTTCTTGAGACTGGGTTCTTTGGGTCTTTAAGCAAAATAAAACCAAAGGATAAGGTCCTATCCAGTGGTTCATGGTCGCGTTGGGATGGTCGCCTCTGTTGGTTCTTAGGAGTCTTTCTGGTTTCTAAAGCATAGATAAGGAGGACAAGGAAGTGGAAGAAGTTGCGTTTAGAGAGGAAAAAAAATATCGTGTGTGTTATGCCTTAAAATGTACTCCATTGCCCTGGATTAAGCCAAGAGATAAGGTGGTGGCAGTCAAGAGAAACAACTCATCCATGGGAGGGTTTGGCAGGTCAGTTGTCTCTTAGCCAGGCAGTGACTGTCACATTCACATGTGTTTCCTGGTCCAGGAAAAGACCTGGAAAGCAGTGGCTTTTGGTTTCCAAAGCCACAGAAGAAGAGGTTCCTCCTCGAGTTGCCTCTGTTGACACTGGATGCAGCAAGCCCGTGGTCGGTGGTGTGAACTGGTGCTCCTGCTGTCCTGGCATGTTCAGGCCCAGCCTGGGGCTGACCCCAGGTTATCTCTGGTGTCATTCTGCTTTCCACAGCCTGCTTAGCAGGACGTGCACTGGGCTTGGGTTTGCTGAGTATTTTGAGGCCCAGGGGGCTCTTATCTGGGGAGAGGTGGTATTTCAAGCCTTCTTTGCTTGTTCAAAGATTGCCTGGGGCAGCAGGCAGAGGTGTACTCCCTTGGACAGAGGAGCAGAAGTATCTCACCTGGCCATTGGATTGATCAACCCAAAGATGGGCTTATCTGTTCTGCTCTGGACACAGCTGCTCTGTAGCATCCTTTCTGCATCCCTGGGGTTTTTGATGGTGGTTTTGGAGTTGTCAAGGCACTTAGGGCACCCTGGCTGTTAGCCAGAGTTAACTGCGTATGGGCAGAAACGGGTGGCCAGGCTGAAGATGCCTTGAGAAAGGAAGCCTAGTAGTCCTGTGGCTAAGACAGGGTAGCTCAGGCAAGCTGGGACCGACACTTCTGTATGTTTGTTTAGCATTCAGCCCAGTGAGACCCAGATTTTAATTTAGAGCACGTCACCTGGACATCCTCCCCGTGCTGAACCCTGCAGAAAAGGAGGGCTCTCAGTTCACCCCTCCCTGCTTGGCGGTAACGACTCCTTGTGCCTGTGCCCTCATTAGTCGTGCAGGTTTGTATTGCAATTATTTTTGTTGCAGTAGTTCTTGTTCTTAATTAAAGGGGAAACCTTTAATCAAAGCAAAAAGTGTCATAAGCTTTGTTGTTGCTGTTCTCATCTATGGCAAGCACCAATGACAGCAAGGCAGCTTCTGGTTCCTCTTTCCTCTGGTGGTCAATGAGAAGTGCAGGGAAGTCCCTTGTCCCCCAGACTCTCCTGGATCTGGGTCACCGGGACCAGCTGGAGACCAGGCACACACCTTTCCCACGGTGCTCCCACGTGCCACGTTGGCAAGAGCTACACATCACCCAGGTGAGAAGGAACCAGTATTTTGCTGTTGGAAGGAGCTGCAGGACATGCAGATGTATGAGTGGAGATGGTACACGTCCTGCTGCCACGTCCTGCAGCACTTGGAAGATTTGGGGTTAGAGTGATTGATGAGTTTAATTCAGTCTGGTGTTCCCATCCGGATCTCAGCTGCTGGGTTGCTCTGTGCTAACCACAATGTGAGCTGGTACCCAAAAACGTCTTGCTGTGAAGATGGAGAACCAAATTTATGCAGATAATGACAGTCTCGCATGTGAAAGCAATGTGTGCTTTGCTGGGCTCTTCGTGCTGCCCATGGGTAAGCAACCTGCCTTTCCTTCATTTGATGGTGCCTCTGATAGGATGGGTGAATGGGAATGAAAATAATTGCTTGGTTATTATTTTTGCACAAAAAAAACTTGACTGCTGGGTAGCTGCAAGATAACCAACCAAATTTGGTGATGGTATAAGGCGTAAATATCTTGCTCTCCCAGATAATGATCTAGAGAGCCCCTCCCTGACTTAGACTCTGGTATCTCTTCAGCTCAGCTTACAAGGTGCAATGCTTATGTTAATTTTAAAACTGATAAACATGAATGTTTCTTAAATCCTTCTGATTTCATTCATGCTCTGCGGCAGCGTGGTGCCCTTCATCCGAGGAGCTCCGAGCCGTCAGCAAGAATCGAGGCAGCTGGAGTCGCTGCCCTCCCTGCGCGATGGGACACCTCTGCGGCAGGAACGGGTCTGGAGGGGGTCGGCAAACACGGGCAAGGGCCTGGGGATGGGTCTTTCTCCTCTCTTCAAGTGTATGGATGAACTACTCAGTTGTCACAGAGTCAGCAAATAGAGCAGATAAAATAATTCCAGATTTGAGCAGAAATTATGAATGCTCTGCTCTAGTTATAGGGTTATCCTCGCTGCTCAGAGGTGAAGGTGACCAGAAAAAAGGCTCTTCAGGATGCTCTGCTTTCTCCCCGAGTGGGCTGATGCTCGGTGGCTGTCACTGGCCGTGGGAAGGTTTGAAGGCAGTGGTTTGTACCTCCTTAAGCCTCCCTGCAGGGGATGCTGCCTTTGGGTAATTGCGTGGAGGTGGATTGGAGGCAGCCCAGCATGGTCTCCCTGCTGCAGTCTGATGGCTGTTCGGCTCTGAGCAGTTAGTGGTGACTGTGGGGAGACACCCCTGAACCTTCTCCTGCTCCGTGGGTGCCAGCACAGCCTTTCTCTTCAAAACAGCTTCCCGTCAGAAACTCACCCGTAGGCTTTTAGAATGACCCCATGTACTAGTCTGAAGCAGGATTGGGTTTTGCATTTCTTTTTCATCTCCACTGAGTGTCTGCTCAAATTCTTCTCCAGGGTTATCAGACAACAGCAGCTATGTTCTCCACAACGGGATCACATCACTGTCTTGAATGTTGCAGAAAGTCTGGTGTTTGCAGCCTTTTCCCCCTTGGGCAGCAGCTGCCGGGAGCCCCAGAATGAAGTGGGACAGGATGGCGGAGGACTGGTAATAGGGACAGAGCTCTCCTCCTGTAAATTAGTGCTTTGAAACCTGGATGGCCAGGAAATGAGTAATTTCCATTCGTTAGCATTGGGTCTTTATGAAAGCAGGTGATGAGTTTTCTCACTCTGCATGGGGGACAACCGGTGGAGCCGTGGCTGTCGCAGCAGCAGCCCTGAGGACTGGGTGGCCGGGATGTCCCCACAGCGCTGACATTGGGGTTATTCAGTGTCTTCTCCCCACCATGTATCAGCCTGCCGAGGTGGTCACTGCGTGGAGGGTCCTCTCCAGTGCCCCGTGCTGTGCTGCATGGGGCTGGCCAGGGCACAGAGCTCAGGGCTGGGTGGCCGAGCTGCTGCCACCATGGAGATGACATTGGGTGTCCAGGGGTGATGGGGCAGGGCCAGTCAGCTGCTTTGGAAGTAAAGGCAGGGAACCGTGCTGCTCTCTGCTGGGCACCCCCACTCCTGCCCCCAGTACAGAGCCATCCCAGAATGAGCTGGTCCTCAGTGCTGGGATGGAGCAATGCTGCAGCATCCAGACAGGACCCTGGGGAATTTCAGGCTTATTTTGCATTTTCCAGATACTTTTCAGCTGAGGTTCCCAAAGCACATTTTGAATAATAGGCAATTTGTCCTTTTACTGCCCCTTTCAGGCTTGCAAATGCTATTTTCCTTTTCCACAGAAACAATCCTGCGTGCAGAGAAGCGCTTGGCCTCTGTGAACACACATGGTGCAGCCGAGACTGGAAAAGGATTTGTTTAAGAGTCCCAGTCCTGAATTCTCCTTTTTGTGCTGTTTCTGCTGGATGGGGGTGTATGGCTCTCCATGAACAATAGCAAAGGCAGAGTAGCGATGGAGATAGATGCTACGTGGAAGCACGCTGGGTGATGGGTCCCAGCCAAGCTTCAAATCTGCTCCTGGTGTCAGGGTTTATGAATTGCTGTTATTTTGAGAGGTTGCTTTGTACACTTAATAGGTGTGTGATTGATCCCGGTGCCCAGGAGATTGGCTGTTTTCATCAGGTCATTTTTTATTTATAACCTAAAGCAGCTGGAAGTTTCCTCCTGGAGGGAGTGGAGGTCCCTGGAGCCTCATTGCCCAATGGCAGGGATGGGTCCTTCTGCCATCTCCAGCTGGCTGCGAGCTGGCATCAGGGCGAGTCCTGGGAGCTGTGGCAGCTCGAGGCTCCTTCACCCTGGTGTGGGGACAAACCCAGGGAGAGCCTGGTGCTGGTGAGGGCACCTCTCAGTCTCCTTTGATCTCCCCAGGAGCAGCCCAGGAGAAGGACCTCCAGCTCCTCCAAGCCCACGGCTCCCCTGCGAGGAGAGGCTGTGCCGGGCTGGAGCCTGCTGTCCCAAAGGGACTCCCCTGCCTCTCTCGGGTCACCCCTGTCCCCACCCATCTGTCGGGTTAAAAATAGCTTTTGGGGGTCTTTCTAATCTGGAAAGCCTCAGGCTGGTGGGTAGGAGCTGCTGGGAGAAGGAGGGAGCGACGTGGTTGAGTGCGCACACAGTTCAATTAACCAGCACGCGGTTCAATTAACCGGCACGGTGTAAGACACCACCAGGCTCCTTGTCACCCTCGCCCAGGCTCAATCAGCTCTCTCTTTAATGAGGGCCTGCCTCGTGCCTCGGTCAGCTAATTAAAGAGACCATGCCAGTAAGCCGTGGCACCAGGTTGACGGTGGGGAGCTTTTCTGAGCAGGATGTGAAGGGAAGAGGGATCATGCTGGCAGCAGCTGCTTGGCTGGGGGCCCTGCGAATTCAGCTCGCCCCCACCGAGCTACTGGAAATGGAATATCAGGTTTTAAAACCCAGTTATAAATACGAGCACAGGAGCTGATGCAACCCCGGCAGACGCAAGCGAGGTGTTTGGAAACGGGAGCTGGTTGGCGGGGAGGGCAGAGCTCCCCGCTCCCCCCGGCCCTGAAACACGAGGCCCCCCCGCCCCCGTCCCCGTCCCCCCCGGCTGCCGGGGGGCTCCCGGCCGCCTTCCACTCCCCTGCCGAGACTGCGCGCGAGGGACAACTCCGGCCTTCAATGGGTGAATTAGCCCGTGTAATTAGCCAGATTCACTCTCGGTTCTCTCCCCCTCTAGTAAGTGTGGGGCTTCCCCTTGCCAGCATATATATTTATATATACGTACACTAACGGATGTGCAAGCTGAGCAGGGGGGTGCCTGCTCAGCGAGGGCGATGCTTGTGGATGGGTTTTGTTGGGCGCTGCTTGTTCCAAGCTTGTGGGGTGCGGATGGCCGGGGTCAGCACTGCCCCGCTCTTCTGCAGGACCCCAGACCGCCTCGGGAGATGTGATACTTCTCCCAACAAGGCACAAAAACCCGCTCCTCTCCCTCCCCCTGGCAAGACGCAATATGCGAATAATTCCTGTGGTATTTTAATTAAGATTTCCCCTGCTCAGAAAGGGTGGTTTTCGTGCCGGGTGTTGTTGCTCAACCCAAGTGCCATTGTCTCCGAGTGTTAGGAACAATCTGGAGGCATCCAGGTTGTCCCAGCCTTTGGTCATTCAGCCTGGAGGTGGAAGTACCCAGACCAGAGCACCTCTGCTCCCGGGGCCTGGTCTGGTCTGAAAATCCCATTACCCACTGAAAATCCTATTACCCATTAATAAAAATAAAGTTCCTGGTCTGACTGGGGAAAGAGGGGGCCTTGGTGGATTTAGATGCGATGAGGGCTATCACCTCTCTCAGTTGATTCAAAGAAATGACTGTAATTTGTTAGGAATAGATCTTTGTTTGGAATTTAGTGAAGAAGTTTGCACCTGCCCAACAATATTTCAGGCTGGTGTAGAAGACACACAGAAAAGACTCATGAGAATAATCAACTCTGTAGGTTTCCAAATCGTTTGTTGAGCAGCTTAATAGTGTGATACCTGCCAAGGTCTGTGCAGGGCTTTCCCACATTTAGGCATTTAGCAGCAGGCGGAGGAGCGTTGGGAAGCGGTACCTCATTGAGGCAGGGAGCAAGAGCAGTGCTCGGGTGTGGGGGCTGCTGCCTCTTGGCTCTGCGTGCACTGCACCTTCCCATCTCACCTATTTTCCTCCTCAGCGTATAGGTTTGTTCCTTTACAGCAGGTACTCCCTGAAATGAAAATGTGGCACCAGCCCATGGGTCGGTATAAAATAAAACGTGATCCCGGCTGTGGCTCCCGCGGCCCGACGGCTGCCCCGCGCGCTTGGCACGCGTTTGTCTGGCACAGCGTCCTGCGGCTTCACCCCCCAGCCCCTGCTTTGGGACGCCTTGGCCAGGTTCGGTTGTGTCGGCGAGGTGCAGAGCTGCTGTTTCTGCAGCCCCTGGGGAGGGCAAAGAGCCGATGAGGTGTTGGTGCCAGCCCCAAACTCGCTTCCCCTTTGGGGACGTTGTTGTTGTCCCCCCGACAGCGCTGCCATTGGGAGCGCTGGGGGCAGCATCCCCGCGCACCCCCCATCCCCCTGCCCCATCTGCAGGCACTGCCTGGTCCTGGCAGCACCAGCAGCTCGCTGGGCTGAAAAAGATGTGCTGGCAGAGGTGAGGCATGTGTGGTCACTGGTATTTTGAGCCCAGCATCACCTGCATCTCCCCTGAGCCTGGGCAGGAGCCACGGTGCTCAAGGCGCCTGTGCCGGCGTTGGACACGTCTCTCCGGTGCCTGCGGCCGGAGGGATGAAGCAGCAAAACCCTCCTCGTGTGTCCATGTGCGGAGTCCTTTAGGTGTCGCGCTGGAGCGGCGAGTCCCCCTGCGAGCCCTCGGCCTCCTCCTCCTCCTCCTCCTCCTCCTCCTCCTCCTCCTCCTCCTCCTCGCCTCCCGCCTGGCCCTCCAGGGACTTTGGTCACTCTGTCTCCTGGCGTCTGGCTCGGGGCGAGTCACGAGGAGCCTGGCACACCACGGGGCCACTGCCGGCACCTTGGGAAGGGGCTGGCGTGGCTTTAGCCTGCGGGTTGGAAACAGTAAACAGTTTGGGGGATCTGTTGAGCTCACAGGGGCTCCTGGGGTGCTGCTCCCCCCAGCCCTGGGGGGCTCACACTGATCCCCGCTCTCCGGGAAAGGTATAAATCACTTTCCCTTCGTTAGCCAGCTGGGTGTCCGGTTTCCCTGGGCTCTGAAGCATCCTCCTTGTGGGGCCGCGCTCGGTCTCACATGCCGATGGTTCACTCAGGGCTCTTGGCCGGCATTGGGGAAAATCTAAGTCTACTGGCGGTGATGCGTTGTGGGGCAGAGGGCTGGGAACCCCCAGGGCAGAAAAAAGTACCTCCTGCTGCTTGGTGTCCCGTGCCTTGGTGATCAAGCAGAAATGCAGCTCTGGGGTGGGATGGTGGCTTGGAAGGGGTCAAAACTAGGAGCTACCCCTACTCTGTATCTGCTCCTAACCCTCTCCCCCAGGATGGGCTGTGTCCTCTGCTGGCTCCTTCTCACGCTTGATTTTTTTAAATCCTGCTGTTGCTTCACCTCTCAGCTTTCCATTCGCGTGCCCTAACTTTTCATTCCCTTGTTCCTTTTGCAGCTTGAATCTTGGTCCTTTCTCTTCCTGCTGCCAGCTCTTCTGTCCACCCCTGGGTCCCCAGATGTCCCCTGGGACTCCAGCCAGCCCCTGGGTCACGCTGCCCCACTGGAGGGGAGAGCCTCGGGCTGGAGGAGAAGCTGGGAGCTCCCCATGGGGTGCTTCTCTGGGTGTGGGGACATGTGGGTCTCTCTCCAGGAGACCCACAGCCCAATGCAGCACCCCTTTGAGCAGAGTTCTCCAGGTGTAAAGTGAACTTTGTTTCTGCTGGTGCATTAAATTACATCTCCAGTGCTTCTTCAGGGCCTGTCTGGCCGGAGTGGGACACGTTATGGGCCCAGCCTCACGTGCCCAGCTTGCACCTTTGTCACAGCTATTTTTGGGCTGGCTCATTTTGTTCCTGCCCTGGCATTTCCAGCGTGAGGGACATCAGAGACTCCGGAGCGGAGCCGCTGGAGGGGAGGGATTCAGCGGTGGAGCACTTGTGGAAAGACTGGATCATTCAGTTCAAAGGTAGAAGATCCCTCTTCTCTGGAGGCAGTTCAAAAGGCCCAGAATTGCTTCCAAAACTAAGATTATCTGACCTTGGGCATAAGTGCTTTGCCCCTGTGCAACGCTCTGCGTTCTGGGAGGGAGCAGGACCCAGCTGGGGTGCTGTTGGGGGGGAGCAGACCCTCGTCCCCCCGACCTGATGTGGCCTTTGGAGCTTTCTGATTGGCAGCAGCCCCGGTGCCAGGTGCCATGGCTCTTCCTCAGGTACCCCTCCTGTGAGTCAGTCCATGCGTCCCATTGTCCAGCCGAGGAGTGCGAGAAACACATGTACGGTTGGAGAGAGCATGGGGAGGCAGAAGCTGCCAACTCCCGGGGAGGTGAATCCAAGATGCCCCTCCATGTCAGCAGAGAGTGTGGTGGCTGGAGGAGGAGGGCACAGCAGGTCTGGCCCCATCACCCTTCGCTCTGGTGACCCCAGTAGGCATCTCTCCTGCTTGCAACCCGCCTGCCTTCTGCTGCCTCCCCTCTCCCGATGGATACGGGGTTTGCTGAGCTCTCTCAGCACCAGCATCCCTGATATCTGCAGCTTGAATTCTGGCCTTTCAGGTCTGGGCTCTCTCTCCGGTTGTGGTGGCTTTGTTTCCCATCAGTTCACACCAGAAGATGGATGTGGGACAGCTGCTTGCTGGGGGAGGCACGTCTAGGTGTGGAAGGGGCAGACTTTCCCTCGTTAGTCTTCGTTGGTCCCTAGAAGATCCACCATTGGCAGGAGGTGTCAGTGCTTGAGAGGTGACGGATGTGTCATCTGCGAGCCAGGCTGGCTTCAGGGACCTCCTGGATGTCTGCCCCGTGGAGCACAGCTAATCCCCTGACTGTAGGTCAAGACTTGCTCCTGCTCCGTGGGATTTTTAACGAGGGTTTCAGCAGACAGCAGGGGCTGGGGCTGATCTGCTTAGGAGAGGGAGGAACAGAGCAAGCAAATAATATTTGCAGCTCCTCCGTGGGTCGTTGGCTGCTTGGGAGAAGGGAACTGTTGTGTTGGGGAGCAGGATGGTTCCCAGGGAAAGGCGACCCCCATGGATTTCAGCCCCTCTCTGTGAGGCAGACTATGGTGAGAGGGGAAGGCAGAGGGGAGGAGAGAAGCTGCATGGATGCGGTGGTACAACACCTGCTAATGTCTAAGGTGCTCCCAGGGCTGGAGGAGGGGCCCTTCCAGTCCAACTGGGTGCACAAAGCACCACCAGCAGCTGGAACACGGGTGAAACAGAGAAGACATTCCCGTTCACCTTCCCCAGCAGGCTGGAGGAATGGAAAGAAGCAGATTCGGTGCTGGGGATGCAGGAGTGCAGATGCCTCTCCCCTCTTTTCCTTTCCTCCTCACTTTACAGTGTTTTATGGGGTCAAGCAGGTCCCCCAGTGCCCCTCTGCCAAGGCGGACGGTGGGTTCTCCTGCCCCTTGGGAGAGGGGGAGGCCAAGCCTGGCTCACTGGGCTTTTGGGGCCCACGGGCACTCCCAGGGTGCAACGACCGATCCGTGGGAAATGTGGGGCGGTGGCGGGAGGGGAAGGGGAAAGGAGCAGGAGGAGAAGGGTGTCCCCCCCCACCCCCCCAGCCCGCCGAGCGTGCAGCGAATTCCTGCCGGCTGGGCTCATGCGAGGATATTATCCCCGGGATGAGCTCACGCCCGAAGCGCGCGGGTTATTCGTGCGATTCCGGGTGCTGGGGGCACCGGTGGCGGATTCCCTGGAGTTATGCGCAGTTGCCATTTCCACGCATTCCTGGGTTAACAGCCGATCAGATTTCGCTGTTCACAGCCCCATTGAGCGCTCAGGGAAATGGCTCCCGACATGGGCAAAGTGGAGCAAAATCCCTCGTCTGTCTGGCTTCTGCCTTCCCAAACCTCGCCTTCTCCCTTCCTCGTCCTTGTTCTCCTCCAGACACTCCCTCCTTTCTCCCATGGAGTTGAACATGTTGCAGGTTCTCCTTCCTCTTCCTCGTTTCTCATTGAGCTTTAATTTGTGATGCTGGAAGAAGCTTGGTTGAGGTCATGTCTGTGTTGTGATGTCCGGAGGAGAGCTCCTGTGCCCTTGCTGGCATGTGGGCCAGGCTGGTGATGAGCCACTGCCCCCATCAGTGCCCTTGCTCTGCTCCCATGCAGTGGCCTGCTCAGCACGAGGCAGAAGAGCGGAGCTGGAGCAGGATAATTCCTGCTGCTCCTTCATCTTTGTTTTCTCAGCTCACAAGAAGACCTCAGAGAAGGTGGACAGCTGAGGAAGGAGGCTTAGCTACGATCTACTTATAATTTAGCCTCTAATAGGCCAAGGATGGGTCCGGCTCTGTTAGACCGCAAGTTTGAGGGTCTCAGCCTCTCCCACAAGAGGGTCTGGGCGTCTGCGCGCAGCTCTGTGCCACCCCTGGCAAAGGACACTCTTCAGAGCTCAGCTTGCTCAGCACTTTTCCCAGTGAGGAAGTGCAGGGGAACCAGTAGGGCCATAACTTGCAGAAAATGAGCTCTTCTGGGGCTGGCGGGTGCCCGTGTGCTGGAGAGGCTCTTGTCCGGCACCAGGCTGGGCCGTGTCCCAACCTGCAGCTCTCATTGCCAGCCAGGGTGGTGGCCCTCCTGTCTACATCCAGCCACCAGCTGCACGGGAACACCTGGGGAGAGCTCAGGTGCATCTCCCAAAGGGGTGAAGCCAACACACGTAGATCCATGAGCATCTAATTTAGTAGCAAAGTGGTTGGAGTCAGTTCAATCGCTTTTGAAGATCATCCCAGTTTTGAGAGGGAACATCTGCATGGAAGCTCTTGGCTACGCTGGCATCCACCCTGTAACTTCAGGGGGTGAATTACTGCCACCTCCTGGTGCAGATGACCCTCTGGAGCAGTGGCTTGTTCTGCCAGCTTTGGAGTGACCATTGCCAGGCAGGGAGACCACGGAAGTGATGGTGGGGAGACACCACTGCTCAGATTTCCCTGATTCCAGGTCAGGGAGTGAGCTGAGAGAGGAAAAATCCTGATCACCCAAAAAGAGCTTCCACCCTCAATCCAAGGGTCTCTGATACCTGCAGGGAGGAATCACTCATCCCTTGGGGCCGTGCAGGAGAGTGCTTGGAAAGAAAACCATGGGAGGGTTTGACTAGCGGGAAGTTTGTGCGTCTTTTCTGCTCTCCAGACTATTGGAGGTGTTGGGTGAGCCCCAGGGGGTGAGCGGGCAGGAGTTGTGCAAGTGGAAGTGCTGGTGAGAGCCGTGAGCGTGTCCCCTCGCTCCCACTTGCCTCTGCAGGGATGGGAACACATCCCAGAGCAACGGGGGAGTGTTGCTCGTCTGAGCCTGCTTTGGAGGGTCTAAGAACAAGCCTTTTCTAAGAAAAACAATGCACGCAAGTGATGTCTCTGTGCTGCTGGTTTGTTAGGACGTGAACAAGAGGTGTTTATAACAGCAGCCTCAGAAAAAAAATTGCTGAAACTGTACATGTCAAAGGACTACAGTCACAGAGACTGATTTTATTGGCTTTTCATCTTCTGTGCCTTAAAAAGCAAAAGATGGAGCGATGTGAGTAGATGGAAAACATGGCAGTGGCACTTCAGAAAATTCGCCTGACGAAAACTGGAAGAATCCACGTGTAATCGTGGCAAACGTGTGCGCTGCCTTCTGCCTGCGCTGCCTGCACTGCCTGCTGCCTGCTGCCTGCGCTGCTTGCTGCCTGCTCTCTGCTGCCTGCACTGCCTGCTGCCTGCTGCCTGCGCTGCCTGCGCTGCCTGCTGCCTGCTGCCTGCACTGCCTGCTGCCTGCTGCCTGCTGCCTGTGCTGCCTGCTGCCTGCTGCCTGCTGCCTGCGCTGCCTGCACTGCCTGCTGCCTGCGCTGCCTGCTGCCTGTGCTGCCTGCGCTGCCAGCAGCTCAACCCATGCTGTTTAGATACAGGCATTAGTGTGCTGTGCTGCTCTTCTGAGGGGATCGTCTGGCATGTTATTATATACACACACACACACACACACTAACTGTGCATTACAGCTGTGTTAATGTTGTTACATGAACCTTTTTAATTTCCTGCCATTCATTTTTTTTTCTGGGCAACTTCAGGATGCTGCGCGTGAAGTTTCCTTTGTCGAGGGGGTGGGGGTGGAGAAGGAGAGAGGGAGGGCCATGGGCAGGAGATGCTCCGCAAAGCTCCCTTGTCAGGGAGGAAGGCTGGAGGAGACAGGGGTAAGCTGGGCTCCAACTCATGTCCAGAGCGATGGAGGGGAGGAAGATGGAAAGAAAACACAGCCCGGGATCAAACACAGGGGCGTGCGCCGAGCAGTGCCCCTTCAAACCTTCTCCTTGTTCAGCAGGAGGGAGGTGAAGGGTGTTGACATGTTAAGTGGTCGCAATTAGGCCTGGGAGTTAACACCTTATTAAGTGGGACTGGGGGCAGTTGGCACCTCCACGCCGCTGTGGCTGCGAGCTCGGCCAAGACACCGGCGCAGAGAGGCTTGTTCCCTGGCTTTGGGGCCACGCTGTTCATTTTTGATGTCAGTAACACTCTTCTGGCTGCCAGGCGAGGCAGCAAACCCTGCTGAGGGCAGGATGGGAGTCCTTCGGATGTGGGAGTGGGTGAGGGCTGCAGCCCAGCGCTGGCTTCACCGGCACCCAGGGCCCTCCCCAGCACATCCCTCCCTCCGGCCGGCTTTGCCGCGGCACAATGGCAGCTCCGGGGCAGGCGCTGCTCTGGCTCAGGTTTTCTGTCGGGGTTGCCAGCACCATTCCCCCACGCAGAGGGCTCGGTCCTGTGCCCACCAAAATCTGGGGCAAAGCTCCCGGGGGCTGGGACACA
Organism: Limnodromus scolopaceus; assembly: GCA_028565335.1. NCBI lineage: Eukaryota > Metazoa > Chordata > Aves > Charadriiformes > Scolopacidae > Limnodromus > Limnodromus scolopaceus. The sequence continues at coordinate 18,685,374 of JAOXNO010000070.1, read as the reverse complement.
GGGACCTGGGCAGTGTGACCTGTCCTTACCCTGCGTGACTCCGGCAGGTAAGGGACTGTGCGTGTGCCAGGCACGTGCCTTTGCTTCTCCATCCTCAGATACGATGAAGTTGATGTAGGACCATCAAGCATCAGAAAATATAGATTATGTGGGGCTCTTTTTCTCTTCTTGTGCCATGTTTTCAATTATCTGCAATCAGAAGGCCAGAAAATATGCTTTAAATTATTTTTTTAAAAAGATATGAGAAGGTCAGGGCATAGGAGGGGTGCTGGAGCATGAGCTTTAGAGGAAGCATCAAATACCGTGAGGCCGGTGGTACAACTGTGTGTGCTGGTCAGGCTGCCCGGAGTTGCTGTGCTCTTTGTGTTGTGTGTTACTGGTTTGTGGAGAGTTAAATGTGTCGCGAGCTGAATGAACGATGAGTGGAAGAACCACTTTGGGATGTCCGTCCTCCCGCCCCACTGCAATCTCTGCTCAGCCCAAGCAAAGGAACCGGCGGGTCTGAGGCTTTTTTTTTTTGCACATTGGATCGCAGCTTTGGAGCCTTTTCCTACAAAAATTGTTGGGAGGCTGCAACCAGCCAGGAGCCACTTCAGCTGATGAGCCGTCCCTGGACTTGCCGTGGGGGTGACAGCCTGGGGCAGTGGCTCATCCCCAACAACCACACTGGGGAGAGGGGGACACTGGTCTGTGAACATGACTGCTGGGTTGTGCTTTCTGTTGTGATTACTGGGATGCACATCCCCGAGAGCCTTTTCCAAGTCTCAAGTATTTGCCTGTTGGCTTTTAGTGTCCTCGTTTGTCCTGTTTCCTGACTCAGCCCATCTTGGTTTGAACTTTGCTGTGAGAAATTCCTGGCATGCTGCTGGACTTCCTTGGGTTGTTGCCCCGTTTGGAGGGTGAGCCCCCCTGGTCGGTCAGAAGGTTGGGGATGAGGACTTCCCCGGTGCAGACTCTTGGTGTGGAGCAGGACGTGGCTCCATATTTCAGAGCTGGATTCTCCTCTCCAGCCCAGCCACGCATCTGCCGAAGGGGCAGGGAGGGATGTTGTGCCCTGTGAAAGGGTAGGGGATGCTTCAGGGCATGGGGTGGCACCGGGGGCTCTGGCTGCACTGCGGGGAGCAGGGGCAGGGGATGGGTCTGCAAAGCTAGAGAGTCCTGTCCCATGTCACACGGGGCTTTGCCACTTGGACCCGCACCTTGTGCAGTGCCATGGGCCTGTTGGCTGTGCCGGCTTCCCCCGTCCCTGCCATGCCATGGAGGGGACACGGAGGAGCAAGGGCAGTGTGTCTGTAAGCTTCCTGCGGGGAAGAGGTGCGTGACCCTTCTGTGGTAACACGGACCACAGCTGGTGGGACCATGGGGGATGCTGGAGCATCCCACCTCCAGCCGAGCACCACGCAGGAGGAGCTGTGCCTGCTAGGATGTAGCAAGGAGATGGGATTTTCCTACAGAGGGCATGGCTGGTGTTTCCTGGATGCAGCCAGGGAACGCTGATTCAGCTCCCAAGGATGCTTCCAGGCCCCTTCCTTGCAGGTCCCTGCGGGTGAGTGGTGGCAGGGCCTGGGCTTGGGGTGAGGTAAGTCCCTGCTTGGGCAACCCGTTGTGTTGGTCTGCTCCACGTCATCCTCTGCCACCACATCGTGCTGGTGACATCTCCACATCATCCTCTGCCCTCTTCCTTGCTTCCTCTCCCTCTTCCCTTCCTCGGGAAGGGGGTAGGTTCGCCGATGTCCATGTGAGCCTGTGACCTCACTGCTGTCACTGTGGCAGAGCAGCACCACATCACAGCGCTGCAGATGAGGAGGAGTCTCCTGGCAGGCGTGAAGCCGCAGGAGGGGTGGGCGCCCCGGCTGCGAGGGGGGAACCATTTGACTGGATCAGAATGGAGCAACGTCAAAATCGGAGACGGCATTAAAGATAAACTGCTGTAAATGTAATGGTTTTCAATGTTTGCTTTTATGTGACAGCTGCTTTTAAAAGCTGGCAGCTCTCCAGGAGGCGAGGGCCGGGGGTGAGCAGAGCGGCTGGTCCTCCGGCAGTGCGGCGTGCCCTTCAGAGAGAGAGGCTCTGCAGTGTGGAGAAGATGCATTTTTGTGGTTCTTGTGGTTCCCTGTGTTTTTTGGGGGAAGGGAAGAGGTGACTGGAGCGCAGATCCACGGCTCGGGCGTGCGCTGGGGCAGGCGACCGGCACCGGGAGGGTTTGCGCTGCCTGCGCCGGTGTGGTGCCCACAGCCTGACCACCATGGGCACTGCCACCAGGGTCCTCGGGGGGCCTGGGGGGCTGTCACCCCTCTCGCCAGCGCTGCTGGCTGGCGTGAAGCTCCCTAATGCGATGTCGCTCAGCTCTGGCGCTCGCTCTCAGCCAGTAAACCTGCAAGCGATGGGGCAGGAGCGATGGTTCCATCCCCGTTTCGCCGGGCCGAGGTGCGGAGCCCCGGGGGCCGGGGTAGCCCAGGACATGGGGTTTTTGCTGTAGCCTGAGGTTTTCATGTCTGCTGCTTTGGCACGGGGCTGCGTGAAGGCATCTTTTACCCTGACAGCAAACCCATGGTGACAGCTACCGCGAGGGGTGAGATTAAAACCAGATGCACCCCTCTTTCTCAAACGCCGGCTGAGCCAGAAACAGCCCTCTGGGGACGGATCGTCTGGGAAGAGCTTGGCCGGGCTCCTTGGCCCGTGCTCGGCCCCCGCGCAGGAAGGCAGAGCCCTGCCAGCCCTGCCTGCGCCGGGCAGGAGCGGGCAGCCCGCGGGGCCCTCGCCCGACAGGCAGCATCGCCTGGAGCTCGCGCGCGGCCCCGGCTAACTCAAAAAGACATCTTTAATTAGAAAAAGGCAGTGCGTAGTATGTGTGGCGCCTGCTTTTAAAGGGCTTTGCGTGTTGTCTTCATTATGGGTGTGAGAATGCAGCTCACTCTCTTTTTCTTTTAGAACAAATTAAGGACACATTTCACCCATCAAGAGACGAAATAAAATATGAGTGGGGAGCGAGCGTGCCTGGCGAGCTCCCTCTCCAAGTCCTGTCTCATGTCTTGCGCCTCCTCCACCCTGCCCACGGTGGACCCCATGGTGGGCAGGTGCTGCTAGGCTCCTGCCTCCCCTGCCCACAGGCAACACTCTGTCCCCTGCCTGCCATTGCCAGGGATCTTCCCAGCTCACCGGGGCTGCTCCTGCACCAGGGTTATGCCGACCAGCCACGGGTGGGCAGGGGGACACGCTGCAGTTTGGGGTCCCGTAGGGTTGGCCTGGGTGGAGATGTCCAGGGGGGGGGGGGGGCTGGTGGAGCCTGAAGCCCTTGATGGAGCTTTGATGGGAGGGAAATGCTTTGGGGCAGCCCAAGGTCTGTTAACGTGATGGCATTTTCCTCCTCAGTGCTGGCTGTAAGGATGGGATCCCTTTGTGGGCACCTGCTTTTCCACTGTTGTGGGGTTTTTTTTTTGAAATTTTCTTTTCCTGCTGCTTGGTTTGAGCTCCCCAGAGAGGGGACAGAGTGCAGGGTGGAGGGTGAGATGTGGTTTGGAGGAGGGGATGGGGAATAAATCTGTTCCTGTGAACAGTTTTGGTGTTGGTGCTCATAGCAAATGTTTCTGACTTGGTGCAGAGAGCTGCCATCCTCGGCTCCGTGTGTTCGGTGGCAGCACCGGGCTGTGCCGTGCCACGGGGAGCCCTGACTGGGGACACAGGTCTGGCAAAGCATCCTTGGGGCAGCCGTGAAGGGATTCTAGCCCCTGGCACCACCATCGCAGTCCTCATTTCCACCACGGAGCAGTAGAACTGTTGTAGCCTGAGAAAAAACCCCCAGTGCAGCCATCCCTCCCCCTTCAGTAATCCTTTCTGGGAGCTGGATTTAGGGATTCACTGTGACATTAAATGCAAATAACGAAGGAGTGGGGTTTGCACCAAATGGGGGGAGGAAAGTGAGTCTGGGAAAGGAGTTTCTGTGCGGTAACGTAACCGTAGCTTGGAGGGGCCCACATCTCCGTGGTGTGTGTCTCTCTCTGCGTGCCTCTATTTTCCTCTTAATACTCGTGGACTGCTGGCTTGTAACGTGACGACTTTTCAACGTCAATAATGTATTGAATAACAGTGTAAGAAACTGGGGAAAGCGTTAACTCTTTCCCTTGCTGCAGCTGTGGTCCTGTGGCCAGGGCTGGGGAAGGTAAAAACTCCACCTTTGGGGGGGTCCCTCGTCCTTAGATTGCTCCCCCCACCCCAGCCACAAGGGTGAGAGTGACAGGCACCTTGTCCTTCCCCATCTGTTAGGCTGCTGGTGAGTGCAGGGTAGTGGTTTTCTCTCAAAACAGTTGAATTAAATAGGAATTTATCAATGCAATCCCCTGGAATGAGAAGGCTTTGCTCGCTGTTGATATTTGGCACATCTCTGATTTTTTTTTTCTCCTGTCCTGGTGACAGAGGAGCAGCTTTTAGCACTTCCAGAATGGATGTTCCCCACCTGAGAAGTGCCTCTACCTCTCACCTGTACATACCCAGCTGGGACCACCTCCCACGTTGAACTGGTGCACATTCCTGCCCTGTCCTTGTTGACATCTCCTGCCCACCAGGACAGCGCTTCCCTCTTGGCAATTCCTTGGTGTTGAATGTAATTTTGTCCCCGTCATGGAGGCTTCCTCGCTACGGAGCCAGCTCTCCAGCAGCACTGAGCAACGGCTGATACCAGCAAGCAGCAGTTGTTTTGTAAATTTGTGAGCGCTAACGCCAAGGACAGGGCCATTATAATAATTAAGTCTGTGCTTCTCTGATTCAGACAGAGCATTTCAGCTTTAGCATTTGCAGTAGGTACCCCAGTCAGAGAGCAGCTCTGCACAGAATGGTGCCCCGCGCCTGCTCATGCTGAAAGTGGATTTTCATAGCGCTACCCACCGTCCATGGGTCCGACAGAGACCCATCGTGGCCTCTTAACTTGATGAACTTCAACATAGGCAAGTGTAGGGTGCTGCATCTGGGGCAAAGTAGCAGGTTGGGGGTTGACCTGCTGGAGAGCAGCTCTGAGGAGAAAGACCTAGGAGTCCTGGTGGACAACAGGATGACCATGAGCCAACAATGTGCCCTTGTGGCCAAGAAGGCCAATGGCATCCTGGGGGGCATCAGGAAGAGTGTGACCAGCAGGTGGAGGGAGGTCATCCTCCCCCTCTGCTCTGCCCTGGGGAGGCCCCATCTGGAGCACTGTGTCCAGTTCTGGGCTCCCCAGTTCAAGAAAGACAGGGAAGTGCTGGAGAGGGTACAGCAGAGGGCTACAAAGATGATGAGGGACCTGGAGCATCTCCCTTACAAGGAGAGGCTTCAGGACTTGTGTCTTTTTAGACTGAGGGGGAATCTGATCAATGCTTATAAATTCTTAAAGGGAAGGTGTCAAGAGGACGGGGCTGGTCTTTTTTCAGTGGTGCCCAGGGACAGGACAAGAGGAAACGGGCACAAACTTGAATATAACAAGTTCGACCTAAACACGAGGAGGAACTTCTTCACTTTGAGTGTGGCAGAGCCCTGGAAGAGGCTGCCCAGGGAGGTGGTGGAGTCTCCATCTCTGGAGACATTCAAACCTCACCTGGACACGTTCCTGTGCGACCTGCTCTGGGTGGACCTGCTTTGGCAGGGGGTTGGACTGGATGATCTCCAGAGGTCCCCTCTAACCCCATATCATTCTGTGATTCTGTGATGTGAATACCTGTGGGAGAGAGGTTAGGTGCAGGTGCATTGATGCCAGCAAAAAAACCGTGTGTGGTTCTGATTGTTTTACTCCTTTGAAAAACCAAAACAAATCATTTTCTTTTAACGTGTAATGTCTTGTTGGACTTGGGGTGATGAAGGACGAGTGAAATTTTTTAATTCTTTATAAACAACCCTTTTAAATGGGATAACCCTGTTAGAGTTAAATAGCAGGAAGTTTTTAAGTATTAGGATTTGGGTCTGCTGATTATCCTGAGTAATACTATTTGTACTGCAGTAGTGCCTGGAGGCCCTGACTCTGGCCAGGTCTTTGCTGTGCTCACTGTATCTCACCAGTTCCTGCCGGGAAGATGCTGGGGGCTGTGGGTACATGAGGCTGGGCAGGGTGGGCACAGAAGTTGTTGCCTGGGTGGGGTCCCAGGGTGGGGACAGGGGGTCCACAGGGGCTTGTGGCAGGGACGTGCCCTCCGGGGAGTGAGTCCTGCAGCACCCATGGTCCCCCATGGGTGAGGGGCTCCAGGCTGCCCACCGCCATCCCCACCAGTGGGCTGGAGGGGTAGGACATGGCCCAGATTGCAGCTCCGGTGGGATGACATGTCCTTCTGCTCCCCAGGGGAGGCCTGGCGGCTGGAGGACGACTGCACGGACCCCCCCCGGGACCCCCAGCTTGGCACAGCGGTGGAGGATGCCCCATTCAGCTACTTCCGCACCCGCTCCTTCTACATGAGGAAGAGCCTGTCGGTCGACAACCACCTGGGGTCCCTCAGCTATGCCGTCCACCCCGCGGAGACGAAGGCCGAGCGTGTCAAGACCAAGCTGCGGCGGCAGTTTGTGAGTATGGGGGTGACTGCTCCCCCCCGCATTCACACGGGCACTGCTTCCCAAAACCACCAACATGTCGCCGGGCTATTTTTACACCCAGCGTTACCAAAAAGAACAGAAAAAAGAGGCTGCTCCAGCCTGGTGGAGCAGATGGCGGCAGCAGCTCGAGTTTGCCCACATGATGGCAGAGCCCCTGGCAGGGACTGTGGCTCACTGCTCCCTGCGGGGCGCTCGGGGGCGGCTGGTGCTCAGCCAGGCCATGCGCGGGGCGAGCGCCTTGTCTCTGGGTGGGTGCTGCCCCCCCAAGCGTGAAACAAGGTTGAAGGTTGAAAATGAGGAAAATGAGTTTTCCTGTCCTTTGCCTCATCTGCACAAGCAACTGGCTCTTTCGGAGGGTTTGCAGGACAGGCGCAGCGAGGGGCTGGGGCGAGCCACCAGCCAGCGCTGGGACCCGTTTGTGTCCCTTTGGAGCATCCTGGCGGCAGGATGGCAGGGACACAGCAGGGACACGGCAGGGACACGGCAGGGCTGTGCCGCTGCTGTGGGTGACTGATCAATGTTTAATGGGCTTTGCCTCTTCTCTGTCCCAGAGACACCTGATATAGGGATTCCTATGGCCTTCCTCCTGCCTCGTTACCGGCCTCGGGGTTGTAATGAAGGCTCGGGTGTCACTGTGCTGAAAAGCAGTTGGTGTTGGTTGGAAATGGGTGAGAGCATCGGTACAATGGGAGCGGAGGGGGCGGTGGGTGCCCACGCAACCCAAAGCACTGCTGAGAGCTGCCGGCCGAGGCAGTGGTGCCCACGTTGCTGTAGGCTTTAGACAGAATCATCTTCTGAGACCCCCTGGAAGTTGGTGACTTCCCTCCAGCCCAGAGGAGGGGCTGACACCCCTGCCAGCTGGCACAGACTAGTGTCCCACCTGTGTCACTGCTGTACGGGGTGGCTTGGGGGACTCGCCTTCCTTGCTTATGCTTGGACAGATCCTTGAATGTGGACAGATCCTTGAATGTAGCCATTCCTCTTCTCCCTGGGAGGCCGGTTCTGACCTCGGCAGCACGTTGATGCTTTTCCAGCAGCAGATGCCCTTGGGGTGAATCTGGGGGAGCTGGTCATGACCCAGCTGCTGCCTGCGGCTCCCGTGAACCGTCTCTGGGAGCTGCTGCCTTGGACTCGGGAAGCAGGTGAAAGCCTCAGGGATGGAGACAAGCGGGATGAGCAGCTGAAAGACATTGGAGGTGTTTAAAATGATGCAGTCCTGCTGTGGGGTAAGGCATGGACATCCCCTTTATCTGTCTTTAGGCCTGGATCTGCAGCCCCGAGCTGTGCCCAGGAGAGTGGGAAGGGGAGGAGGTTGCTGAGATGTTGGGCACCGTTCCTCTTTCAGGGGTGGGCTTTCAGTATCTCCGTGACACCCGGTACCCACAGCCTCCCTTCTGCAGCAGAGATGGGCATGGAAAGAGCTGGGCTGTCAGCCCAACCAGCATCCTGGCGCCTGCAGAGAGGTGGGCTCTGCTCTTCCCCTTCCCTTCTGCCCATGGGGCAATCCCTCTGTCCCCCACCCGTGGGGCCACCTGCTGCCTGCTCAGTGCCATGCCAGCAGCTCTCTCTGCTGTTTGCAGCTTTGGCCTTTGACTTCACGGGATTTTGGGGACCTTCTCCTTTCCTTGGTATACCCATGGAGCTGATCGTTGTCTGTTGAGGAACAGAGCAGGGGTTTTGCAGGGTGGTTTGTTTATTATTTTTTTTTTATCTTGCTTTGTCATTTCTGGTTTGTTTCAAGAGCTGAAAGATGTTGTTGCTGGAGGCTTGGCCACGGGCTGGGACCTTGTAAGGCTTCCTGAGAAAAGCAGACTCATCCTACCTGGAAGGGGTGGGAGCAGAGCCCTTCCACGGGGGCTCAGGGCAGCCAGTCTGCAGGAGGCCGAGCCGGCAGCTCGTTAGCTGGGCTGGTACGGGACCAGTATTCCCCACACAACTGGACAGCCTGGTTTGTAAATTCAAAGTAAAGGTCTTGCCAAGCTGGGGACATGATTTCCAAGAACAGGTAGTTAGTGTGGGGTTCCACGTCCTCCCAAGGTTTGGTAATTACTCTCCATCCCTGTGCTGGAGGCGTTGCGGTTCCCCCTGGGATCGTGCTGTGCCCGCTCTGTGACACCAGCTCTGCCCAGCACGGCTGGGGGAGAAACTGGTGCCAGGTGAGAGCCGCTCTCCCCTTGTGTGGCAGGGAGAGAATATGATTTGCTTTTTCTGCAGTTGGCTCATCTGGGACCTTTTAGGAAAGTCCATGTTTAAAGCTTGATTCATTTTTTCGGGCTGTTGCACTTACCCAGCTCGTAACATTAGATTTCTGGCTTTGCTCTTTCCGTGCTGACAGTCAGAGCCACCTTTGCCTTGCACTGTGGCTGCCTGGCTTTCTGGGCTGGGAATTGCTGAGGGAGGGGAGAGGCTCCTCATGCAGGGCTTTTGGGGGCGGCCGGGCCCCTACCCTGGCAGGGAGGATGAGGACGGGGCAGAGCTATTCCCTGTGTGCGTCCCGTACCCTCCAGCTGTCTCGCATCCCTTTGATTAGGCTCTGTCTAACGAAGGCTTTGTGTTGGTCGTGGGCATCGGAGTTTCTCCGAGAGAGAATTTATTGTAGCTCATCTGAAAACATTTGAGGTTTGCCTCCCTGTCCCCCTGGGGCACTGCCCGTGTTGCCAAGGCGTCTTCCCGCTTCCCTGCCGGAGCAGAGGGACCCTGGGAGTCCTGCTCCGTCCCCGGGAGCCTGCCGGGGGGAGCATGCCTGCCTTCCTCCCGCAGAGCCGGGCAGGGCGGATGTCCCCCGGCCACGTAGCTGGTGGCATGTGTCTGTGGTCCCACTGCTGGCATGTGATGGATCTGCACGTACAGATTACTTGAATTTGCATAATTTGAATTTTAAATGCATTCCAATTTTTGTGATTGTCAGAACAAGTTTTCATTCTAGTAAGCCTTTCCTTTTAACTCCTCCAAGGCTTGTAGTGCTGCCGACGTGTTCGCCTTTGAGAAGGAGGAGTGTTTGACTGCTTTTGACGTGTGTCTCTCACCCAGGTCCCCTGCCTTGCCCCAGTGGGCCCAGCGCGTCCCTGCTGCGACGGAGGCGGTGGCCAGGGCTGGGGCTGTGGTCCGAGACCTTGTGCATGTTGTTTTGGGTCACTGGGTGATGGATGAGGGATCGGTTTGGGTTTCATGCCCAGCCAGGTCTGCGCTGCCTCCCAGACGGGCAGCAAGGAGCAGGGATGGGACCTTCCGCGGTGTCCCTTGCCTGGGGCCAGGAGGAGAGCAACGAGGGCTGTATGTGTTCCAGGCTGTGGTGAAACTCCTTGCCTTCATAGGAGCCCTGAGCATTAAAGGCAGAATTAACCCTATTACACTCAGCGTTAGCCCTGTGGAGCATTAAAGGCGGTCACCCAGGGCTGAGTCACTGTGTGATGACTGCTGGGACGCTCTGCAGATTACAGCAGGGCTCTTGAGTGAGTTTGTGCTCGTTCTTTTTCCCCTGGGGATCTTGAAGCACTCTGTATCTAGGCCAGTTGTTCTGCTGTTGCCCACTGATATTTTGACATTAGAAGGAAACCCGTGAAGCTGATGGTGCAGATCCTGCTGCTCCCCAGAGAGGAAGAGCGCCGGGGTCCCTGCGTGCTAGAGGTGGATGGGTCTTTAGGTTGATTTGCAACGGGTCTCTATTCTGCTCCCCTGAAACAAAACGTTCTCTGTGCTGCAGGCAGAGCTGGCCAGTGTGGAGGAGAGCGGCGGGTGGCATTGCCCTGCCACAGCAGCTGCTCCAGCTCTGCCCTCCCTGGTGCCACCACAATTGCCTTGGTGCTTCTGCTGGCTTTAGTTCCTGCATGTTTCAAGCAGGCGAGAGTCAAAGTTGTGTTGCTTTCCTGGCTGTGTCCTCAGGCACTGATTTATTTATTTTAATTTAATTATTATTATTTTTTGTATGGTGTTTTTTTTTTTTCTCTGTTACAAAATGTGTGTGCTCTCCAGGAAACGTGTGTGCCCTCCACAGGGAAGTTGTGGCTGCCCCATCCCTGGAGGGGTTCAAGGCCAGGTTGGATGGGGCTTGGAGCAACCTGGTGTGGTGAGAGGTGTCCCTGCCCAGGGCAGGGGGTGGCACTGGATGGTCTTTGAGGTCCCTTCCAACCCAAACCAGTCTGTGATTCTTTGAAAGACTTAGAGTCCTGTCTGTCTTGGGAGCTCCTCAGATGAGCTGAGCAGAGGTAATCCTTGCTTTACAAAACCCGTAATGAAGGAGGAAAGGCTGACTGTGATGGGAGAGCCTGGGAAGAGGAGGCAGTGAGGAGACAAACTTGCTTTGTGGCAGAAACCTGCTCAAATCTGGTGCTCACTGTAGTTACTAGCAGTGCCTGGGCTGTAGAAGGACACGGGCATTGGCTGATGTGTACCCATCCAGGTTTTCCTGTACCTATGGATTCTGGATTTCAGTCCAGAAACTCCTCCTGTTCCTGTTGGACACTGCGGTGGTGTTGGGGAGCTGGAGCGTGCAGGTCTGTGCAGAAGCCACCTTGCCCCAGAGCAGTCCTGGCCCACGGGGTGTGACTATCCCAGTCTGGTGCCGGGGGTGCTGGGCAGAGCCTGGAGCAGAACGGTTTCTGTGAGTGGGACCCATCCCTGGGTGATCCCCAGGGTGCAGGGACTCACCGTGTCTGTCAGCTCAGGCTGTCACCTCCTGTGTGCAGGCGGTGCCCGAGGCTCTGATGCGATGCTTAGGGTGAATGCCACGTCAGGCTCAGCCCTGCTGTCATCCCACCAGTGCCGGTGAAATCACACCGCTGGTAACACTCTCCTGCCTGCTTTATTTTATTTGGTTGTGTTCCGAGACCGCTACAAAACTGCGTTCTCTCTCTCACCCGATTTCAGGAAATGTTAGCAAACAGCCAGTGGATGCTTGTTTGTGCCTTGCGGCTCAGTGTAACCAAAACAAAGAAAAAAGAGAAGATAAAATGAGAAGCTGGAGGCACACGAGAGGCAGGTCAACTGTGCTTCACGAAGAGGTGGAGGAGTGTGACGAGCGTCGTACTGGATCTGCGTACACACTGCCCTGGGGTTTGCAAAGCACAATTGCAGTGACTGTCTTGAGGAGATAAAGGCAAAGGTAGATGAAGGATGCGCACTGTGTATCATCTCATTGTGCCCAACCCCACCTTGGCGAATTGCTCACTTGCTGACTATTGTTCATTGATGAGTAGTTAAAAAAATATAAAATACAGGAACCTGATAAATAATGTGAGACTTCAGCCAGAGGAGCTTATTCACTGGAGAGCAGGCAGCAGAGCAGTCCCCGGGAGCAGGCACCGAGTGGGAGAGGCTGCCTGTGAATCACTTGGCTTCGCAAATTAGTGCGGGAGGGAACCAACACAAAAACACCAACACCGAAACATACCCAGCTCATTTCTTTGATGACTGTGGTTTTAATTACAATGGCAGCTTGTAGCGTCCCAGCAAGTGCTTCACCGTGCCTGTAGTGGAAGCAGCAATGGTTTGGGAAGAGGAGCGTGTGCTGTGTGTCTGCTCTCAGCACCCCCACGCGAAGGAAATCACAGATTGTAGTGGTTGGAAGGAAACTTCGTAGAACATTGAATCCAGCCCCCTGCCAGAGCTGGGTCACCCAGAGCAGGTTGGACAGGAACGTGTCCAGGGGAGACTCCGCACCATCTCTGGGCAGCCTGTTCTAGGGCTCTGCCACCCTCACAGGAAAGAAGTTCCTCCTCACGTTGAGATGGAATTTCGCGTGTTCCAGTTTGTGCCTGTTGCCCCTTGTCCTGTCACCGGGCACCACTGAGAAGACTCTGGCTCCATCCTCTTGCCACCCGCCCTTTAGATATTGCTCAGCATCATAGAATCATAGATTCATATGGGGTTGGAAGGGACCTCTGGAGATCATCTAGTCCAACCTCCCCGCCAGAGCGCGTCTACCCAGAGCACATTACACAGGAACTTGTCCAGGAGGGTTTTGAATGTCTCCAGAGAAGGAGACTCCACCACCTCTCTGGGCAGCCTCTTCCA
>JAOXNO010000070.1:18652006-18668807 GCA_028565335.1 Limnodromus scolopaceus | reverse complement strand
GTTGGAGGGGGCTTGGAGCAACGTGGTGTGGTGGGAGGTGTCCCTGCCCAGGGCAGGGGGTGGCACTGGATGGGCTTTAAAGCTCCCTTCCAACCCAAACCATTCTATGATCTGGACAAAGCCATTTAGCACAAGAGTTTTCTGGGTGGAGAACGCAGTAGCAAGATTTGCCATGCCTGGGTTGGGGACAAGGGCTGTACAGTCCATGGAGATGCGGTGTGGCACGATGACACCACAGGCACTGCCCGTTGGCCGGCGTTGCTGTATGTCGGCACCCGCAGAGAGGTGGCGTAAGATGACCTGTGGCTCTGGAGCCAGCTGATGCCTCACAGCGTTTCTTGCTGATTCAAGGGCAGGCAGGTGGGGATGACTGGACGGAGAAGATCTGATAAAGATAGCATGGTTTCCAGCCTGGCGGATTAGGCTGGGGCTGGACGTGCTCCCCGTGAGCGCTCCCAAGCATGCGCCTTTCCCAGTATTTCCCATGGCCACAGCTACTGTTGAGTGACTGTGGAATTAAAGTATCGTTTGCAATTTTCTACATTCCAGAGCGGTGTCAGGTTTTGGCGGAGGGCGGGCTCCATGGGTGCCTGTGTGCTTCGCTTGGCCTGCAAGCCCCCGAATATCTGGGAGGCCATGCACATCGCTGTCGTCCTTGCAAACTCCTGCTCCGACCGGGAAGTGTAGAAGAGCCAAAGTTCACTTTGGCAGGAGGGAGCCCAGCCTCCCGGTTGGTTGGCTGGAAAACCAGTTTCCCCCCAGTCTAAAACTTATTCCCAAAACAAAAGCTTCACCCCAGCAACATATCTTCATTTTCCCAGGATTTTGAACGATGGGAAGATTGGAATCCAAATAAATCCCGCTGCCCGTGGTTTTTGACATCTCGTACTTCCCCGGCATCAGGCGAGTAGTTGTCTCCAGAAAGGCTGCCCACAAAACGTAACCGAAATCCCGGTCTAGCCCCCAGTTAACTCCAGCAAAAAGAAAGAGGGAAGTTGTTGTTTCGCAGCAGCCGATCCATCTGCCCCTCGTGGGGCCGGGGCCGGCTACGAGAAGGCAGCGGCGCTGTGGCTTTGGGTGCCTGCCTCCGTCTGCACGGCGGGGTTAAACAAATATCAGCGCGGGATTCGTATGGCAGTGGAGGATCTCAAAGCGGTTTGCAGGCTGTAATGAATTAAGCCTCGCTGTGTTGCTGTGGTTGGGTTGGGATGTCATTCCCAGCCTGTTTTTCTTTTGCAGCAGAGGAAACTGAGGCATGGAAACACAAGGGGTGGGATTTGTCTGTACGAATAGAGACATGACGATGAGGACATACATGTCTGGGCTACGGGTCTGGGATACCTTCGCTAGATGATGGAGAGAAATGGGCATCACCTGAGTGTCTTTAGCTTGTGGGAAAGGGTGTGTAAAACAGAGGAGAGGGATGGTGTCTTTGCAGATACCCCCGTCCTGCCATTGACTGGAGCAGATGCCTCCATTGCAGACGTGGAAAGGAAGATGTGCCTGGCGATATGTCTCAAGTGACATAAGAAATCTGCAGCAGAAATGGAAGTGGAATTTGGCTGTCGTGAGCCCTGTGTGTGTTTCAGTTGCTTTCCTCCACAGAGGGCTTGGCTGGCCTCTCCTCAGCTTTGGGCCAAGGAGTGTTATGGAAGTAAACTTGCTAAGGGATCTCTGTGGGGGTTGCTTCAGCCCATCTCCACTTACTAATCCCAACATCCATGGTGCTCACCCAGGCCGTTTCACATGTTCAGCTGTGTAGTGTTCTTCTGGCAACACTTGAACTGAATAGGACATGGCCTGGAGCCTCAGCTGAAGATATGCATGGGACCCTATTTCTGTTGGTGGAAAAAGTGTTTCTTCATCCTTATGAAAAGTCAATCAAAAGCGAGATTAAATTGCTTTAAGGTGAGCAAATGTTCCTGACTGAACACAAGGGGAGAAAGTCCATCACAGTCCAGTAAAGATGAATGTGTAGGGAGCAAATGTCTCCTCCACTGGACTAGGGAGGCATCTCTAGAGACCTCCTCCTGATTCTTCACATCCACTGATTTCTGAATGAGACAGGACAGGTCAGGTGCTGAGCTCCTTCCATGGCATGGTGGGGCAGTAGTCAATATTTCAGCAAGGTCTCCGAGGCTGATTTGGAGATCGAGACATCCTTAATCACCATATTCCTCAGACAGACACCTCTGCTATTTACTTAATCAGCTGCATGGCTTTAAAGCAACTCAGATGGTATCTCCTATGGAGTGTTTACCATTGTGGTGTGGCTAGTTCATGGGAGGGGTGTTGGGAAGAGTAAGTAGGCCCTTTGTGTATTTGTATATATACATATACATACACAGCAGTGCTTGGAGGAGGAAATAAAGACCAACTGGACTTTCCTCCTGGTGCTCAGATTTGGAAGGTGAGAGAGGTTCTTTGGTGATGCGGTTATTCCACTAGTGTCCTCCCAAGAGATCCTTCTCATTCATGTCCTCTCCTTGGAGCATCTGTGGAGGCTGCCTCTAACTAGCCTGCCTGCAAGGCAGAGGCAGCCGCCCAGGTCTTCTTTGAAACACTTGCCTCTGGTTAAGGTGCATGGACTCCCAAGGACTCTTTGTTATCCGAAACACTGGATAACATGGAGATTTTTCTCCGACAATGCCTGCTCAGTGTAGATGTTTAGAAACCCCCTTCATGCATAGCATGGTGCCTTGTCAGACGCTGGGAATGTTTTCATATCCCTTTGGTATGTCATTCATGGTAGGATGATGATTCACTCTGAGGACATGAGCTTTGGTTCTCTCCAACCCCTTCCAGCCACCTAGCTGTGGGGAGCAGCTCTGTTGTTACGCTTCCTTGGTGCATCTCATTAGAGCACTGCAAAAGCAAGGTCTGACAGGCCAAGGTTCCTCCAAGCAAAGCGAATGAGCTAATAACATGGTCACCAGTGGGTTTGCCCAGTGCCGAGCACACGTTCCAGGCCCTGATTCATTTCCCAGGATGGGAGCTTGCAGCCCACTGTCTAACCCCGATCTCACCAGCGTAGCGGAGGTTGGGAGGGGAATGATAGAAGGAAAGGACCCTCTGGATTTCCTCGCTTGGTATTTTTCTCTGCATTCATATTCATTCTCACTGTTTCTATTTTTAAATTGTTTTCTTGTGCAATCCGTGTGGGTATGTGCTGCTATATTTAATGCTTTGCTAGTATCAGATTTTGCTTTCAAGGGCTTTCAAAACAAAAACAATAAAAATCAAATCCTCTTGCAGGAGGTCACTGAGGTGGAATGGCTTTTTTCCAATTGCTGACATGCTTTGGACTTCTCTCTGCTCCGCGTACAAGATTCTTCCCCCCCTGCCAAGAGGTCTTTTTCCTCTGTCAGCTGTCCCCATGCCCAGCAATGAAGATAACAAGCGTGTGGTGTGATGTGTGTGGTGCTCTGGGCGCTTGGCTGTGGGTTTCTAGGGCTGGGCAACTTCCATTTCACCTGTCCTGGAGGGCATGGGGGGTGCTTGGGTGGAGCAGAGTCAGAAGTGTCCATCCTTACTCTGCTCATCTCGCAGGACTTGTGCTTCTGGGCTACTTGACCTTGGGAACTCATTGGTCCCTTAACCTGAAAGTGCCTTCTGGTTTTTAATATCAAGGTTTTGGATCATTGCAGCAAATCCATCTCAAGCTTCTTCCAGACACGGTTGGTTTCTGCTGGAGAAGCTGGTGTGTGCAATGAACCGCTGAACCCACCAGCTGCCCAGCCCACACAGATAGGAAGCCGTTCGCAGTCCCAACTGGAATTGTCCCATCAGGAGTCCCCCAGCCCACCGCTCCAGAGCTTCTGCATCAAAGCTGGGGCAGAGACAACCTGGACAGGTCCTGGTGATGGCCTGGCCTGCAGGAACGCACCCTTGGTGGCCAGATCTCTGAGTGCAGGAGAGCGGTGGTCCTGGATCTCTGCACTGTCTGTCAGGCGCCGTGGAAGCAGCTCTGCTCTTCACTGAATTTTCCAAAGTCGGGTTACATAGGAGCTGAAGCTCCTACTGCTCTGTTTTATTTTTATTAGCCAAACTATTTACCCAGCAGAATTGTTTGCAGAAGCAAAGCACTTTGGTCCCCAAATCGTTGAGCTTCCGGTTTCCATCCGCTCTCAGTAGGACAGCGATCATGTGCTAAAGCCCAATTAATCATTAAGAAGATATTTGAGGTTTAGCAGCTGTGTTATAAGATACAGTTTTTACTGGTTTCGACCTCAGTTAAATATGTTTTTAATAGTGGATGGTATTTAATTAAACATAAAATAACAGAGGCTTATTAAATCTAGAGAGACCTTTCTTAGCAATGGATATTGAATGTTAAGTAAATACCAGTTGGTCATTAGAAGCATATTCAGTGTGGTTTCACAGCTATGTAATAGGCAGGTATCTTATTACCCATCTACCCAGTTTCAATGAATACGCTCTTAATAATCAATTGCCATTCATTTAAAATACAATAATAACTGTCCTATTAGAGCTGAATTAGATCCTTGTAGGAGAAAACCAGGCTAACTGGGTGCTCGCTGGTTTTTTGAGCACTTTTTGTTTTGTTTCAAGTTGATGGTTCGCTGAGATTAGCTTTTTCTAGGGTCACTGAAGATTGGATGACACTGGATTGGATGATGGACAAGTAGGTGTTGCATCACGTTCGTGTTGGGACTTGCCCAGAGCCGCCACCACCACCGCAGCCAGCCTGGAGTGGGGCACAGGGTGACAAAGGGGGGATGCTGGCAGCGCTCAGGGCTCAGCAGAGGTGGCTACGACCATCCAGGGAAGTGGTGGAGTCACCATCCCTGGAGGTATTTAAAAGCCGGGCAGACGTGATGCTGAGGGATATGGTTTAGTGATGTTTTTTGGCAGTATTGGCTTGATGGTTGGACCGGATGATCTGAAAGGTCCCTTCCAACCCAGACGATTCTATGATTCTATGATCCATCTGGGACACAGGGGGCTGGCAGAGCTGCTCTGGAGTCTCAGCACAGTGGGGTTGATGGTTGTGGGGTGATGCCATGAGTCACAGATCATCCTTTGAGGGTTCCTTGGTCTTTCTCTGAGGCAGAAGTACAGGACACAGGACTGCAAGGGAGGAGCTAAAGCACTGCTGCGGGGAAATGCTTTCTTACAGAGGAGGCATTAACCTGCAGAACTCGCTGCCATGCAGTATCTTCAAAGCCAATTCATTAGAGGGTGTCAAAGGAGGATGAGACTCGTTTGTTGTTGATATGATCGGAAAGAGTGGCTCAGGGCACAGCAGATGTTTCTAGGGTATATTCATGTTCATGTTTAAGGACGGACCAGCAGCTGACCCCGTTTCCCAAGCTGTTTCTCATCTCTCTGCTCCATGAAGTCAGGTTCAGGTCCTCTGTTTCTCCAAGTTTCTGTAGCTTTGTCTTGTGTATCAGCTAAGTACTTTCCAGGTTGCAAAGCATGTAGATTGTTAGTGTACATGGACCCTAAGAGGACCTGAGCCCCTCCATCCCAGGTTAAAAAGCAGATTGCTGCATCAGTTTTGAGTGCAGGAGCCCTTTGAGGTGAAGTATGGTTTATTTTGCAAGGCCTCGCGTGTAGTTGCTGTTTGCATTGGTGCTGCCTAACTGGGCTGCAGGAGCTGTTTTGGGGTGGGAAATGTGGGCTGACACACGTAGGAAGAGCAAGCGGGGCTTTCTCCTTACCAGGGAGAGATGCAGCAACCCGGCTGCTTGGCAGCTGGGGAGGAGCCGGAGATTTTGGCTCTTGACAAGGGGGACGGTCCCCTGCCCTGAGACAGAACTTGCTCTGGGAGTTACTGTTTTCCTCCTCCTCAGCCTTCAAAATCCCATTTTGTACTTTGGGAGGAAGTGATAGACCAGGGCTGTGAACTGGGGGGGCAGCGGGGAAGGCATGGGCTTGTGTGTGTGTGTGCAGCGCGCATGGCCCCGCCGGGGCGGGAGGTACAACCGGACCACGACATCCAATTAACATTGTACGTTTAAAATGATAAACACAGAGGTGGCAGCTTTCAAACAGAAAGAAAACGGACGTTGCAAAGTGCATTGCCCATGCCACAGGTGGCAAGCCTGCCTGTGATGGAGGTTTGAGGGTTTGATTTCTGGTGGGGGGGAAAGCTGGAGCACGGAGCAACTCTTTTCGGGGACTCTGTGGGTAGTCCTATTAGCTTTCTTACAGTAGCACTCCTTTTTTCATTTCTCAGCGCTGCTGCGTTTCACAGGCCGTCACTTTTAATTCCTCCCCTTGTTAACCTGCACAGCGGTACTGACTCAGTGCAGGAACAATAGAGGCGATGGTGAGGAGCAGCAGTGATTCACGCTGCCTGCTGGATGGGATAAGCCTGTCTTTTCTGCTAGCTTATTAATTTCTTCTAGTGTGTGAGTCAGGCTCTCCTCACCCCCGGGCAGCAAAGCAGCCGTGGTGAGTTTTAAACAGGGAGCTGGGAAGGGGGCCGCGGGGAGGGTGACCAGCAGGGGCTTCTGCCAGTGGCCACCCTGCTCCCGGGGTGCCAGCAGCTCCAAGCCATCCCATGTGTGTGGAGGGACATCGCCGTGACGGCATCTATTGCATCTCCAGCCCACTCCTGCATAGCCAAGGTCCCAGCATTCTCTTCTCACCGGCTTGGGGGTCTCTCCTGGGCACGGGGGAGAAGTTTGCCAGCTGGGCTTGTGGCCAAGCCAGCCGTATGCAGTGTGTGCTGTCCTGCTGCTCGGTCACAGGTTTGGAGGCACAGAGCCGATGCAACCATCTCGCCCTGCACATCTCTTTCGGCATGTGGCACAAGGCCGGGAGCCCCCTTCCCTACCTCTGGACCTGTCCCCCACCCCTGACACCCATCTTCTTGGCTACCACTTGTGTCCATGTTACCTTTGTGCTTCAGGGCTTGGCAAAAGGACAGAACAGAGGCCGAGCAGGTTCATTACATGCGCAGCAGTGGTTACCGAGTGAGCAAAAACTGTTTGGCAGCCTTGTGTCGCGGGTGGGATCCAGGCCTGGATTGCTGCAGGGTCCCTGACCACCAGGATCAGCCCCAGAACAGCCCCAATTGCAACTTTGCCAATTAATGGCAGTGATGGTCCCTGAAAGCAGCTGGGCTCCAGCTTCACAGTAGGTAAAACCATGAGAGCAGAGGTGGGGAGCACTCGGGGTGCTGCCTTGGGCTGGGCTGTGGCCAGGCAGCCCCAAAGGGGCTGCAGGCTGCCCAGTGAGTCACTAGAAACGCATCTGGGATGGTGGAAACAAGAAAAGCCAAGGCTTCCCCAGTCTTGCAGGCATGAAAGCGGTAAGAGGAATGCTGGGAGAGCAGTTGGTGAAGTCCTGGTTGGCTTGGATGGAGCTGCTCAGGTTGGTTCTGATCTTGGAGGATGCGTGTTGAAAATAACCCCATGACACTTGTGTTGGGCCAGGAGCTGCTACTCTGGGAAGCCTGGCTGCCTTTGGGGAAATCAGAAGGATGGGGACAGGACAAGAGGAAATGGGCACAAACTTGAATGTAAGAAGTTCTACCTAAACATGAGGAGGAGCTTCTTTCCTGTGAGGGTGGCAGAGCCCTGGAAGAGGCTCCACCAGAAAGGTGGTGGAGTCTCCGTCTCTGGAGACATTCAAACCCCACCTAGACACGTTCCTGTGCTACCTGCTCTGGGTGGACCTGCTTTGGCAGGGGGTTGGACTAGATGATCTCCGGAGGTCCCTTCCAACCCTATGTGATTCTGTGATTCTGTGATGTTGTGGGTGCTGCAGGGATGGTTGGGGCAGGAAGGTTGAGGTCGATCAGCTCCCAGTCTCAGCTGGACCATGGTGGTGCAAGTGGGCACCTCACCACGTGCCTCGACCAGTCTCACCAAAGGGCTCCTTGGGCCATAAGGCGTTTGAACGGTGGCTCCTGAGGAGCATTGGTGCTGCTGATGCTGGGGGTTTGGCAGCATTGCACAGGGAGATGCAAGTGAAGGCATCAAGACAGGTTTCTCCCATCTGGCTGGCACTGTTGTGGCAGAGAAATCTCTTCCAGAAGAATTTCCCAGAAGTTGTGGTGCTTGTTCTTGATGTCGGGGTCCTGTGTAGACCCCGGCACGATGCAGAGATCTTATGCTGGACACTCCTTGCCTGACATGAGGGCAAACTGATTCCCCTGCTTGATCAAAGAACTGCTTGGTCACTAGGTTGTCCACACAGCCAAGAAATTTCCTTGTTCAGAGTCACCTTTGCTGTTGAGTCACCCTCTCTCATCCAGAGGCATCACAGACCCTGGGTGAGGGGCATCACAGCCCGGCCCCACGGGGGTTCACTCTGACTTCCTTTGGTTTTGTTCTCAGCTCCCCGCAAACAGCCCTAAGTCTGCCCAGCCGCCTTGGCAGCCCCGCCGCGTCCTCCACCCCCGGCCAACCCAGCCATAAAACCCTCTAATCCGAACAGGCTGGGGCAGAGCAGCGCCGCTGCCATCAGGATAACTCTCTGTGTGTGGTTTCCATTTATTGCAGATTTATTTCCTCTGGGTCGCCGTCTCTGCTGTTGCTCACTCCTTGGCTCCGCTTCTTGGGAGCATCCAGCATTTACCTTCTTGCAGAAAGGGGCTTTGGGGACTGTAGCTTCATTGTACGTGTCAATTAGGAAAATACCCTCAGGAATTTCCTTTCTGATGCTGCCTGGCTCTACAATAACCCCTGTCTCCGTGTCTGCCGGCTCTCCAGCACCCGTCCCGCCGATGCAAACCGAAAGGGAGCAGGCTGAGCTCCCCAAACCCGCCGGGCTTCGGTTCCAGCTCCCTCCGAGCACAGAGCTCCATCTCCCTTCCACTTCTCCCGCGCTTCTCGCTCCCTCTCCGGGTGCTGGAGCTCGGGGTTGTTTTGGAAACCGCTGCAACTCCGGCATGACGTCACCACAATTTTGTAGTATCTCTGTCTCCATCCTAGTTAGGCGCTTCCTGCTCGCTGGCTCTCGCTCTGGCTCGCCTGGCGTGTCTACACTCTTTCTTCTCCTCCGCAATTCCCCAGGGACTTCTTTTCAACTCTTTTTTTTTTTTTTTTTAATTATTTTTCCTTCCTGCATCTCTTACACAGCAGTTTTTCCTTCTCTATTTCTTTTTTTTCTTGAATTTTTTCTTCTCCCTCCAAAAAAGTGCCTCTCCAAAAAAGGCCTTTTTTGCCCCCAAACTGCCTTTCCCAGCTCATTTTTGTAGTAGGCAGCCAGGCCCGCTCTGCTGTTAGCAGAAATCCCAACGTGCCAGGATGCTCCCGGCCAGCTTCCGAGGGCAGGGGACGGGCAGGGCAGGTGACCCCCCCGGCCACAGCAGCATCACCGTGGCCATCTGTCAGGTGCCAAGGAGGTGGCAGTGGGGCAGGGATGGGTCTGCAGTGGGTATTTTCTGCTGTCCCTCTCTGTGCTGGTGGTGGAGCTCAGGGTGTACCTTTCCTCTCCTCCCCCAGCTCAGATTTTCCTGCACGGCAATTCTTCTGCCTTATCCCGTCCAGCCCCCTGTCCCCACATCCCCAGCCAAGCTCCCTTGTGCTCTGGACGTCCCTGTCATCACTCCCTGTCCCACTCCCCCCCCCAGACACCCACATCCCTGTGCCAGCCCAGGGTTCCAGTCCCACCCTGACGACCAACACCACTCTCTCCCACATGGGGAAGAGCATATGCAAGGTTTCATCATGACTCTCTTGCGAGTGTTTGCTGAGCATGAACAAAATACAATTTATTTCTTTAATTTCTTCCGTTGCAGCAGTTTAAGTGCTGCTTGATTGCAGCCTGACTTCCCCGGGGACCACTGAGGGCATGGCCTTCCTCCTGCCGCCCGCGCATCCCTGGGAGCAGTCCCAGAAACCATGCTTTTATACAAAACATAAAGCATATACATACATCTATATGTGTATATATATATATATATGACCTACCTGGGCCCTGCAGGAACTGGGCATTGCCGTACCTGCCTGCACGGAGTGGGTACGCGGAGGCATGTGGTGTGAGTGCCAGGAGGGTTGTGTGATTGTGCCACTGCTGTGAGACAGACTATTAGTTCTCCATCCCTGGCTGTGGCTTCCCAGGTCATTTAATCCCCCAGGGTATCTTTTTAAGGTTATTTGGATTAAAATTGGTTTTGGGCAGTGACTGTCCCTTAACATGTGAATACGCCGTGCCCAGTGATGAAGCCCCAGCAAAGATCAGAGGCTTTAATACAGACTCCTGTTAAGGTTTTGGCTGTTGCTGGGGTAAAATGGCGTCTGGATGCAGGAGCTGCTTTATCTCAGTTCAGTCGTTTCTTCCTCTGGCTTTTATCCCATCACCCTGCACAAAGATTTATGCGCCTCTCTTGGTCAGTGGATGGTGCTTGGTGGACACCAGTGGCTAGTGATATTTGGGTGCTCTTCACTTGCCACAAGCTTGGGTTGGTCCAGAGGCTCCTGCATCCTCCCTGAGGTGCCTGGAGTCTGTCTGCCTCGTGTCCCTCATGGAAGCGGGCAGGAGAGCAGCAAGGGACCCGGGTACCTCCTCACAGCAGGGCTGCTGCTGCCTCCTGTGGATGAGCAGGACTGGGGTCACTGGCTGCCCCCGCGTGGGACCCTCTTTAGAGCACAAACCCTTCCTCGGGTCAGGGGCTGCTGGTAGAGCAGAGGGGAGCTGTGAGATTGCCCTGAGCATTAATCCACCAGGGCTGGTGCTGCTGGGCAGGACTGGGAATCACTGTGGGGATAAGGCAAGGGAAGGGGTGGTGAGTTCATTAGCTCCTGCGGGACAGGGGGAACAAGGTAAAAAGGTCATTTATTGCTTATGGAATATGGCAAGGTTTTTGGGTAGAGGAGCTATAAACCTGTTGTGCCTCATAAAAGCAGTTTCTGTTGCGACTGTGGTTTGTGTTGCTTCTGGAGCTATGAATTCCCACCTTTCCCCTTTGGATGGGGTTTCTGGCTTTGGTGGCGATTGAACCTGAGAGGTCAGAGGTAGCCCTTCATGAGCCCTTCATGCAAGCCCTTCATGAGAGCCGCGGCGCTGGTGTCCCTGCCAGCATCAAACACGTCCCCCACTGCCATCAGCCCCCCCGGGCTGTGCCTCTTTGGGATGCAAAGTGCACCCACATCTTCTCACTGCCAGACAGCACGACTGTGCTTGCCACATTGTCCTGGGGGTGAGACAAACCCACCAACCAGTAACCATTTGGATGTAGCATTAAAGGATCACTTTATCTTTGCAAACGCAGGGCTCGCCCAAGCTCTGGGCTGGTTCCAGCCATTACCCCGCTGTCGGGGTGGCCGCCCCAGCCCCACAGATCTGCCCTGGCTGGGAAGGAGTCAGTGGGGCTGGGGCCACCGGGGTGACACAGGGTCCCAGGGGATACCTGTACCCTTGTTTTCTAAGGATGGGTCGAGGTCATTTTGCTGCTCTCCCCTTGGCTGTTTCGAATCACTGTGCTGCTGGTGCACGTGGGATGCTCTTCTCCAGGCAGGAGGAAGCCAGGGCAGATAAACCTGCCTCTGAACAGAGACATTTCCCTGGAAGTTGCCTCGAGGTTTGTCATTGTCACTTATTACCCTGGGCCAGCCGCGGAGGCCTGTAATTGCGGGGAGAGGCTGCGGGCGGCTTGATGGGAATCTTAGGACAGGCTGCTGCCCTCCCGGGAGGGAGGAGAGGAGGAGGAGGAGGAGAAGGAAGACGAGAAAGAAGGAGAGGGAGAAGATAAGGAAGAAGCAGGGGCCCCTGTGCAGCTCTGAGTGTTACGGAGATGGTGAGTGATTTAACACTAGAACTTGGGGGGTACCAGTGAGATTACCTGGGAAAAAGCCAAAGTGAATCCAAGGCAGCTATATTTTTTGGCATGGTTCATGAAGACACTGTGGATCTGGCTGTGCTGAAGGCCGGGGCGGGGGATGAAGGAGTGGAAATGGGCTCCAGCAAGCAGCCTGGGGGGCTGCTGGCCTGTCCTGTGCAGAGGCGACTGGTGCCCAGACCCCTGTGTGCGGGGGGATGTGCCAGGGGAGGGACCGCGCCGGAGGAGGGGCTGCTCTGCTCCAGTGGGCATCGCGGCAGCTGGCCACAGGCCACCATGGCTACCCGCTCCGATGAGCCACTCGCTAGGTGAGGTACTGGTTTGGCCCAACACGTAACCCAGGTTTTGAAGGCTTCCCCATGCCCACTGGTGCGGAGGTGGGCAGGAGGTGGCGGGACAGGGTGAGTGTGAGGACGTGGGTGGGGACCGGGAGTAGGTGCGAGAGGGAAGGGCCGTGGGCGGCGGGAGGAGCGGCGGGGCCCTGCCCAGCCCTAGAAGCCCCAGCAGCTTGTAGAGATCTGCATTTTGCGTGTGTCACCCACCGCCCGAGCATCCTGCCAGCATGCATCACCTGCCACGGGAGGATGCCCTGCGTGAACGTAAGAGTTGCTTTTTTGCGTGCCTGTCCCCTCACTCCTGGTGCCACCGGGCTTGGATGCCCTCCCTCGCAGCAGCCCACCTCGGCTGAAGTTGGCTGGAGTTTTGCCTGAGCCCAGGTGGAGTTATCACCATCACCTTTCTCCCTGGTCTCCGCATCTGGGGGGGCACGAGGACCATCACCACGCTGTCCCTCGGGTGACAGTGCCCTGCCACAAAGGTGCCCCAAGCTGGGGGTGGGGGGATCTCTCTGGGCACTTCCATCACCCCACTGCCCCACAGGGATTTCTTAAGCTTGTTTGATTACGCGTTAAAACTGATCCCCAGGTCCTGAGTGATGGAGGAGAGGGGACTGGGGGCTTCAAAAGGGGCCAGGCCACAGCGAGGTGCGCGGGGTCTAGTGCTGGGCAGTGGAGGGCAGTTTGATTTCTGGCTCCGCAGCAGCTCAGCCAAGCTTGTTTTGAAGGTTTGCAAAAGAGAGATGCTGGAGCTGAGGGGCTCTGCAGAGCCCTGCTGCTGAGAGAAAGCATTGTATTTTTATAAAATAAGATCATCTGTGTTCTTTGCAAGGATTTACCGAGAGTGTATGATGTCGTAGACATATGTTTTGCTCTTAGTTCCCTGAAGCTGGTGTTTGAGATGAAGTTGGATGTGATCTCGGTGGCAGTACATTTATTTAGAGCTTTGCTGTGCAGCATTTCTCCAGGTTGTGGAGGAGAAATCTCCTTTGCGTGCAGGCAGCAGGCGCACGGCAGGGTTTGGGGCACCCAGGGGACCCCATGGTGCTGCGGGCTCTGCAGGCTCAGAGGGCTGGGACGGGGCTGGGGATGCCCCGCTGCATTCCCTGGGCACGGCCGCCTCTCTTGGGATTTCATGGCACCTTATGTGGTGTACATGGCTCTGAGCCTGGCCTCTGGAAACACCATTTTCTTGAGGCCCAACGAGGAGAAAATAAATAAAAAGGCTGTTGCTGCTGGTGATACCCCCCACCCTCTGTGCGTGTGTTGGGGTCACTGGGGCGTGCTGGTCCCTGCACCCCAGGCACAGAGGTGCTGCCTTGTCCCCGCTGCATGTGGGGACTGTGCAAGAGTCGCGGGTATTTGAGCACTATATCACATCTCAAAGAAATTCGGAAGAGCTTCCAAGCACCGAAGGGTTCATGTGTTTTTGTTTCTCACTCTCGCACCTCTGGGTGAGGCTCACACATGCCATTACGTTGCCCCCAGAAAGGGGTGGAAGGTGGGTGCTCCCTTGTGCATGCTTTTTTAGTCTCTGTAGTGACAGCACTAGTGCCAGTAAAACAAATTTTTGTTTTCTGTGTTCATTTGATCTGCTGCAATAACAGCCTGTGGGGCTCGCACAGCCCTCCACCTCCCCGGAGCGCTGCATGAGCATGATGTGTGTCTTCTCGCCACCAGTAAATAGCATTTGGGGAGTGAAAAGAAAAACAGAAAGGTTAGTTTGTTATTCTTTGTGATATATGAAAGAGCTGTCAGCTTCATCCTGAAATCATGAATCCCTGGGTATTCCTGGGACAGGGCGAAGGAATGCATCCTGCAGTATTTTTTCACTTGGAACAACCATTTGGCTTTAAATGTTTTAAAACATTCAAAACATAAATTAAAAGTTTTAATTTTGGCTAAGTAACAAATTAATGCCATCTCTTAGTCACTGTCTGGCTTGGATGGAAACACTTTGCTGACCTGCTTTATCTGTGCATCCATCCCGAGGGCCGGGACAGGTCTTTGCTGGGTGCTGCCCTCGCTTGCCGTGCCGCTCGCCTGCCCCGGTGCTGGCGATGCCCGTGGTGCTGGTGATGCCAATGGTGCCGCTGACGCCCGTGGTGCTGTCAATGCCCATTGTGCCACTCGCCTGCCCCAGCACCAGTGATGCCCATGGTGCCGGCGAGGCCCCCAGTGCTGGCAGCCGGGGGGTCGGGTCAGACATGGTGCTGCTGGTACTCGTCACGGTCTCAGCGTAGGAGCAAAAGTGGTTTCTTCAAGAGCAGTTATTTTTTAATTTTTTAAATTATTTTTTATCAGACTGGTAGAACTGGAGGAAATAAACAATTTCTTCTTCAGGCTTCTGCTTCAGACGGGTGGCAAAGGGGGGCTCTGTGCGAGTTGATCTGGTGAAAGCTGAGCTCTTGCCCATCTCCTGGCCCCATGCCATTGGCAGGGGATGCCCATGGCAGGAGGCAAGTGGAGGTGCTGGGGTGCTCCTCAGCTCTCTGCGTGCCCATTGGTTCCGAACCAGAGCTTGGAAAGATCCTTGCTGAACTTCATACGTTGTTTGTTTGGGTCAGGTGAGGAGCTGTGGTGCAGTTTCAAAGGTGACAATGATGCCTTGGTCGGGGCTCGGGAGTGGGCAGTCAGACACGGGGTCGCATCCTCCTTCCCCGTCTGCCGCGGCGCCAGTGACGGCTGTGAGGGGCTCACAGCCCCTGGGGCGCTGGTGGTCCGGCTGCAGAAATCTGTGAAAAGGCAGGGTTTTACCCACTTTGGCTCCAACGCAGGGTGAGGGGGAGCTCAGGCCGTCCGTGAGGGGGAACACTGGTACCCGCGTGGCTGGGTGCTGCCCACCAGCGTCCGCACCCCTCCCACGCTGGCATCCCCAGCGCTTCAGGCCGAGAGGAGCCTGACGGCTCCAGTCCCCGCATCCCCACGGAGCTGCCCCTGGGCCATCCCTGCTCCGCTGCCGCTCAGGACAACCCAAGCGAGACGGGCTGGGGAGCCCATCAGAAGCAAAGTTAATTTAAAAAACCCTGATGAAGAACTGTTTTTCTTGTGCCGGCCAAGAAACGTGATACTGAACAAATAGTAGAAAATAAAACAGAAAATAAAACTCACATTGGATCGAGAAATGGCCTTTTAATTTGCAGAACCTACAATGTCTGCGTGCAGAAATCTTAATTTCAGATCCGGTCTTTCAGTGCAAATGTCACTTTAAATAGATATTCCTGTGCGCACGTTCTGGTGCCTTTTGCCATGTCGTTAATGAATTGCTCGTTCTGTGAGTACATTCTTGTCTCATTTTGTATTCCCATACATTAAATTGATAGTTTGGGGGATTATTGCTCGTTCCAAGATTACATGGGTGGAGTCCCCTTTATATGGCCATGCTGGTATGTAGTGAATTTGAATTGGCGCAGCAGAAAACTTGAAAATTTGGAACAGATAACTGTCTCCTATCTTTATATGGGAACATCAGAGTTTCTAGCTTTATTCTGGGGTTCTTGCCATTCCAAATATAATTTATTCTTTTATATAACTGTTTTCATATGATACACTCTGAAGAGTGGATAATGGTTTGGGGAGGAATATAATCATATTTTTTTTTCCCCTCCAAGGCTGTCTTCCCAATTAATGAGATTGAGAACACGTTCCAAAAATCTATTTTTCCCCTCTGGGCTTTTTCTAATGTACTCAATTTATTCTGTAGTGTGTCTTGCACTTCCTTTATGGAGTCTGATGCCTAAACATCTAGTGGTGGTTGGCTGGCTGGAGCCGGTGTAAATCCACAGCGTGCTGACGCAGGCTCTCGGCTGTCCCGCTCCTTTGTGACCAGGCAGGTGGGCTCGGGGACATGGAAGGTCCCCTCTGGCCACCGCCTGTGCTGAACTGACCCTTGCTGCTGGCTGGGGTTGGCTTTACGGGGGAAGATGCTTTGTTTTAGGGGAATAGAGGGGTGTTCTCGACCCCCTTCTCTGTTTTACCGTCCTGTCTGGAGGAGAGGCGGGTGCCCTGGAGGGAACCAGTGCCTCCTACCCTCAGCCCCAGGATGACAAGGAGAGGATATTCCTAGAGAAGCAAGCGAAGCTCAAGGGGCTTTTTCTACTTAAAGCCTCACCTGTAACATGCATAGATAATGTTTTTGTATGTTTTCCTCTGTTTAAACATTTTTAGGGGTATATCCATTTCTTACAAACCCATCCAAGTGAGCAGCCCCAGGTGTTCTGCCCTGCTCTGTCCTCTGTGGCTGTTGGCATTGCCTTGTGGAGATGCTTGTTTTCCAGTTTTCTCGGTACTGGGGGATGCAAATTCAGCCTAAAACCTCTGACTGTGCTGAGCCATCCCAGTGTGGGCTTCAGTGTCCCAGGGCTGTTCTCCTGTGGGCTCTTGCAGGGCACTTTGTGCTCCCTTTTCCTTCCCCCGGCACTCCTGAGCCCATTTTTGTGCCCTGGGGCAGTGCCGGGTAAGAGGGTCCACCTGGCAGAGCTGCCGGGCACCGCAGGGCTGTGGGGAGGAGGATGAGGCTGGAGGGCTGGGCAAAGAAGAACCTCATGAGGTTCAACAAGGGCAAGTGTAGGGTCCTGCACCTGGGGAGGAAGAATCCCAGGCACCAATATAGGTTAGGGGTGGATCTTCTGGAAAGCACTTCTGAGGAGAAGGATCTGGGAGTCCTGGTGGATGGCAGGCTCTCCATGAGCCAGCAATGTGCCCT
>JAOXNO010000070.1:18635580-18648385 GCA_028565335.1 Limnodromus scolopaceus | reverse complement strand
GTCTAGGGTCTGCAGTAGTGTGACGTTAGTCTCAGAGGGGGGTGCAGGAGCATTTAGAACAGCCGGAGGTGGGAAGGCGCAGGAAGGCATGGGTGCAGGGGAAGGAAAGATGAGTGCAAATGGACTTGTTTACTGGGGGGTGGTGGCAGATGCTCGTTAGCAGACTTGCTTTTCCTCTGTCCGTGTTATACTGGCTGCTGAGGAACACAAAGTCAGTTGCGAGGGTTCGTGCTGCAGCCAGCCCCATTGTGTGCTTTAATTGCCAAGTGGAAGGAGGCGGAGGGAGGAGGGGGCATCCCCGGGTGCTGCTGGGGCTGGTGGGCACCAGGGCTGTGCTGGCATCACTCGTGGCACTGGGGCTTGGCTCCATTCCACCTCGGTCCAACACACAGGTCTCTGCTCCTCTGTGCAATGCACCTGCAAGGGTGTGAGCTGAGGAGGAGGAGGAGGAGAAAGCAGAATGTAATGGTGTTGGGGAGTTTGGCACTGCTGTGGCTTGGCCTGGCCCTCATGAGCACAACCTGTCGGCAGGGCCAGGGCGAGCTGCTGAGACGTGCTCTGGAGCGAGGGGCCAGTAACGGGGCTGCCGTCCAGGAGAACCCATCTCATCGCTTTCCTGGGGTCAGATGTAGGTTGGCTGAAGATGAAGCCCATTTTGCAAAGAAGCAGGTTTAGGTTTGCACTTCAGTCCCTGGGAAAACACCAAAGTCTTCCCTCCTGGGTCCCTGGGTCCTGGACGTGGGGGTGGATGAGCAACCAGAGAAGAGCGTTCAGCCTCTGGTGAGATGAGCCAGTGGAGCGTTGGGTGCCCATCTGCTCGCAGGGCGATGTCCTGGCATGGCGAGGTGGTGGGTTCAGGCTGGCGTCTTGGGCAATGCTGTGATGTCAGGATGGACCAGAGAGACATGGGACCTCTTCCTGGTGGGTCCATGGTACCTCTGGTGGGGAGAGCTGCTGGGAGGACACCATGAGCTCCTCTAGCTCCCAGGTGTGGGCTGAGCTGCTCTGGTTGGCGGGGGGGTGGCTCCAGGGCTTCATTTCTCTTCTCTGGATTACCTGGGAGTACCTTGCGTGCATAGCCATGTTTCTCTTCTCCTCCTCCCCCAAGTGGTCCAAAAGCACTTTTCTCTGTTTTCCAGCGTGTTTTTCATCTTCCACCAGACTCAAAGCCCAGCTTGGATGCGCATCAACGCCCCGTGTGCGTGCACGGGGTCAGCGCTGTTTGCAGGCGAGTGCGATGGCTGGGTTAGACTCCCGCTCCAGAGTGGGGCTGGGATGAGCTAGCTGCTGAAGAATGAACGTTCGAGCCATTGGCATCCTCCCCTGGCCGGGTCGGGTCTGCGGGGAATCGCCCGCCCCCTCCTCGGAGCCTTTGTAGTTGAGGCAGGAGGAGGCAGGACACGACGGGGCTGGCGCTCAGGAATGCTGGCGGCTGACGTGTCCCCCCATGGCCCACCAGTGCTTCCCCTCTGCCGAAACGCCGTCCTCCAAGAGACCACGGCCCTTTTCTGATTCCCCACAGCGTATGTCCTCCCTCCTTCACTCCCTCCATCCCTCATGCCAGCCCCTTCCATCTCCATGTGGGCAGGGGGTGCTGCTGCCCCAGCCTTTCCCTTCCCCTGCCACCAGATTTTGTTCTGCCTCATGTCCTACCCTTTCTTAATCACTTCAGTTCTTCATTCCTTAATCACCCGTGGCACCAGTACGAAGGCAAGGATCTGCTGTCCAGCCGGGCTTGCCTTTGGAGGTCCCAAAGCTGTCCCAGCTGGGTGGCCCGGAGCTCCCCTGGGGCGTGAGCTGGTTTGCAGCACTGCCACATGGAAGGCAGGAGCTCTCACCCCGATTTTCAGCAGAGCTACCTGGTTCATCCAGCCTGAAATTCAGGTTTTAGGATTGAGGGTTCACCTGGCTTCAAATTCAGGCTTTAGGGAGAACTGGGGCTGTGTTAGCCCGGGGCACTGGCAGTGCCGGGGCAGGGCTGTTTCGGGGGGTGCTGCCTGGGAGCAGGTGGCAATGGCAGGCAGGATGGATGCCAGAGCCCACGGAGGGGAGGAGACAGCGCTCCCACAGCCCTTTGGATTCTTGGCCAAGTCCCTGCCAGAGGCCGTTGGCTGAGGGAGTCGTGGTGCACAGTGCACCGAGCCCTGGCGTGCTCCAGGGGGGTCGGCCCCTGCTTGGAGGGATGCAGTTAGCCAGGGCAGGGGGGTGACATCTCCTTCCTCCTCCTTCTAAACAGCCCTCTCACATCCCAGGCTCTGAATTTTCTTCCCTTTCCGACAGTCAGGCATCATCTCCTGATTACTCATAAATGCAGCACGTTGCAGATAATGCCCAGCTTGACAGAAAGCTGTGCCCGAACACACCAACCACCAGGATCCGGGGGTGAGAAGGGAGGGATGGGGGTGAAGCTTCTGTCCCCCCTCCCCATGCCCTGCCCTGGGGGCCGAGCTCCTGCTGCCCATGCCCACCTCCCCCGGGACTCTGCCCAGCCCGGCACGGGGGCTGGTGTGGGGATGCTGTGGCTGGTGGGGCCGGTGCAGAGGTCCCAGGCGGGGACAGCAGGTTTGCAGCCTGGACCACTCTCGGCCTTGGCCCACCAGTTTGTTTTGCAGAATCCTCTTCTAGCGTGGAAAAATAACTCATCCCTCGGTTTTTATCTCTTTTGTTTGTGTGGGCATTGATTACGCTGGGAGTTACTGAGCCAGATTTTATTGGAATGACTTAGAAAGCTGCCACCTGCAAGCAGCCGCTTGTCTCTGGAGATTATTTTGGTTTAGTTTCTAAATAATTGCATGAAGCTTCTTCAGCTTCACTAATAACTTCGTTCTCCGAGGGACACTGCCCAGAAAAAGATGAGCTGAGATTGTGCTTGGCAACATTTAGGAGAGGAAAAAGTACAACAGGATTGATGTCTGCTGGCGCGAAGAAATAAATAATACAATAGCTCTGCCTTAGCCCCACCGTGAGCATCCTTCTTTCCAACCCCGTGTCTGTTATCTCCCCAGCTTGGCTGAAATTTGGAATTCAGAGCTGTCCTTTAAATTGGTCTCATCTTTTCTGGCTGCAGCATGTTGTGCTAATTCTTATCAGGGACCAGCAAGGCTGGCTCTGGAGATGAGTCGTCCTAGGGAAGCCTGCTTGGTAGCTTATATACATTGTGTAACTTGAGCTTGTTAAATATATGATTTAAATAACTTGCAAAATAGTTTACTTAGTGCCTGAAATGTGAAATTAAGAGAATAATTTCATGCTGGCCTGGATTCTCATAGGTTTGCAAAGGCTTTGTGAAAATTGTGGGTCATGTTTTAAATAAAACGACAAGCCCCCAACTCTCCTTGGCATTTTGGACCAAATCTGGTGCATAAAAGCCACGTGTTTTGCAGTGCCGGGTCATTGCATGCGTGTGCTTGTGATGGCCTTGCCCTGGCAAGGAGGGTTGGGAAGGGCGGCACTGGGGATGCCACCGGGAAGGCGAGAGGAGCCGGGTGCCTGGGCTGTGCCTCTGGACACCGGTTTTGGTGCCACTGGGCAAGCTGTAGCCATGGCCCGGGTACAGCTGTGTGTTGCTCTACTACTTCGGGAGGCTGCATTTTTATACCGTTGCAAAGGTGCTTGTTGAGAACCTGGCCGTGGGTCCTTATGGCAATTCCTTTATGGCAAATAAAACTACTCCAGCCTCCCAGTTTGTCTTGTTTTAGTGTAAAAGCACCAGGAGACTTGGGGTCCCGTTGCCTTCCCTTTTCCCTTGTAGCATTCCTAAGGTGTTTCCTATGACATTGCACTTTCAACATTGACGTTGCGCTTTCCTGCAAGAGCAGAAGGGCTGTGAGCATTGCACAGAGAGGCCCTTCAGTCAAACCTGGGGCAGTGCCAGCCTGGCTCAGGTGTTCTGGCACGGGGAGGGGCAGAGGGTAGCGCTGGTAATGACCTTGAGACAACACTTTCTTAATTGTATTGGCAGGCAATCCCTGCTTCTTGGCAGGCTGCATCCTGGCACCCAGGAGTGGTGGGCTTGGCGTTAGCATCCCCTTCTGCTGCTGCCTCTGCTTGGGTGGTTGTTTTCTCTGAGGAGGAAAGAGATTAAAGAGGGTGCCCGGCCCCGTTCACAAGGGTGGGTGCTCAGAAGGCACAAGCTGGGGGGGACAAAGTGCTGGGGACACTGCCAGGCTCTAAAGACATCACCTGGGACATACCGGTGTCCCACCTTCCTCCCCTGGCCCTGCCAGCAGTGGGAATGGCGGAGGGTTGGAGGGTGTAGCCTCTTAGTGCTGGGGCAGCGGGGGCTGCTCCTGTCCCTCCAGATGCCCCTGTGCTGCTGGTCCCTGCGGCCACTCACCTCCCTGTCTCAGGAGGAAAGGGTGGAGATGGACGCAAGCCTCAGTGGAAGTCTTTGTTTTAAAAATACATGCTGATAAAAATGACTCTCTCCATTATTTCATTAAGGGAATTGAAATGTGCTTCCTAAGCCCTTAGTCATCAATGAAGTGAGCAAGCGAGAAGCAGCGCAGCGGGTCCCGCTGGAGGGTGACTCACGCTGCGGGGGGGGCTTGGGGCTTGCAGGGGACTCTTTGAACTGGGGGATGCTCTGCTCACTCCCTCCCAGGAAGGCCAGGATCTCCCCAGCATCCTGAGAGGCAACAGCAGGAGGTTTGTGGGAGCCTCTGAGGCTCCCTGATTCATTTTGGGAGCTGAGGCATCACTCTGGAGACCCCCATTATGCCTTGATGCACGTGAGCCACCCACAGACAAATCTCCTGGCTGATCCCAGAGATCAACCAACAGCACTGCATGCATGCAGGCTGGCATTTCATTTTTTTATTGTATACCTGCATGGATAAAAGCCTCCAGGTTCCGTATCAGTTCAGGAGGAATTGATCTTTCCTTCCAGAAGGCAGGGGAAAATGCCAGGTCACCCTTTGCTCATTTTTGAGATCTCTGCCTCTTTCAGTCCCCAGGCAAAGACACGAAAAGAAAAAAGCCAGTCCCAGTTCCCTGTAAGGCCAGGAACCATCCTCTCTGTGATGGATTAT
The DNA here is from genome assembly GCA_028565335.1 of Limnodromus scolopaceus. Lineage (NCBI taxonomy): Eukaryota > Metazoa > Chordata > Aves > Charadriiformes > Scolopacidae > Limnodromus > Limnodromus scolopaceus. The sequence goes on along the minus strand of JAOXNO010000070.1, from coordinate 18,643,355 downwards.
CTCGTCAGCTTTGTAAAAGCCCTCAGAAATGCTGCTCCATCCTTCCCCCTGGAGCTGGTTCAAACTCTGTTCAAACTTAGTGCCAGGATTTTTTTCCTAAGATCCCGGCTGCGTGTTCCCTGTACCCAGCTCTGCTTCTTTACATCCCATCCTTCCCTTGACCACTTCTGCATAACCTTCCCCTCCTGCAGACGCCAGCTGAGATTGCAGTACCTGGTGTGGTGGGACAGGGGTGGTGGCTGGTGGCACCATCACAGCCCACACTGCTGCCCCAGGGAAGATGCTTCAGCTGCTGCCCTTTCATGCTCCATGCTCGGTCTTGCCCTCAGCCTCCCATCACCGATTCCTTAAGTGCTTTCTAATTAATGCCTTTAAGCCACCAGTAAAGGCCAGATCCCCTTTTTTGGGGGACCTTCCAAGTGCTGCCCTGAGCTCCCCAAGAGCTCCCAGCCAGCCGTGTCAGGATGGTGTCATGCCAGGACGGTGTCGTGCCCCTGCACTTGGCAAATGCCTTGGGCATTTGTTTTAAAAATACAGCTATGTTTTGTTTTATATAGTTTTGTTTTATACAGTTTTGTTTTAAAATACAGCTACATCTTATAGTGAAATACTGCACAAAGTCAGGTCAGCACCAAGGTACCCCGTCACCTCTTAGGGCATCGTTGCCTTCTCGCCTCCCTCCTCCTGCTGATGTCTCTTGGCTGCTTTACTTGCAGTTTTCAAAGCGAAGTGTTGTTTGGTTTATCCTTTACCTGGTTTATTAACCTCCTCCATGGACAGTCCCTGTCGGTGGCTCCTGCGGTGACACCACGTGTGCCTGCGCTCACTTCTCCCTCCACTGTTTCATGAGAATCTTGCTTAGAGATGGTCAGACATGTCCTTGCCTTGGGTCTTGCTGCTGGCCCTGACTACCTTCTCCTGCCCAGGCATCACCTCCACCAGCCTTCAGCAAGCTGTTCTCCCTTCACCAGTGATTCTTGTGGCCAAGTGCCTTCCAGCCACTTCCCGGGATCCTTCTGGATCCACGGCCACCTTGGTTTTGTGTGTGCTCAGGAGAAAGAAACAGTCCCACATGGTGGGACTGAGCTGTGTAACTTCATCTGATTGCTGGGCATGGTCCCCTTCTCTGCTGGGGAGAGAGAAGGGGTGCAAAGGGCTGTGTAGGGGAAATATGGGGAAACAGAGGCATGAAAAGGGAATAAAGGGCTCAAGGCCAGACCTTGGGGTGGTGGTAGAGCCAGGAGCTGATCCATGGCTCCTGGCCTTTTTCCAGGCTTGATTCTTTGGATGTGTTGCTGGCATTCTGCTTTTCCTCCTCGTTTGCTATTTTCTTATTAAGGTTTAAAATCAGCTATTTTGGCTAATCATTGCTGTGATCGCTCCCTGTTTTATTGTTTTGGTTTTCCTCTCTGCAAAATTAGAGCCTCGCTGTTTTGTTCCAGATATCTAAAACTTTCTCAGTTTTCCATTACTTTTGAAAAATAGTTGCTTGATAAGCTCAGGGTAACCCCTTCTCTTAGCGTGTTCTTGTAGCTCATCCCGCCAGCAGCTTGTGGACTGCACGGGCTTGTGATCCATGGACACGTGGAGGGCTGGGCTGTGCCCATGATGCTGCTCCCCTGTAGCCATGGGACGGTGCCGACACACAGCACGCAGCTTCACTATAGCATCTCCACCTCCCTTGTCTGTAAGAGCTGACCTTGCAAGGCATTCTTCTCCCCCAGGTTTCCATGAGGTTTTCCCTCCTTAGGGCTTGATTTCAGAGACCTGCACCCCGAGCCTAGCAAGACGTGAGGGGAGGTTAACACTCATGGTATGCGTGACCGTGTGAAGGGGATATTGCAGGATTTACCATCTACTGCACTGCAGATATTGGGGACAGTAATAGTCCCCCCAGCATTTTAGAAAGGTAGAAGAGTGTCAGTGTTGCTCCCTGCCATCAGTTATCAGAAAGGTCAGGTACTGTCTGGAGCTGGCTGTGGAGTCAATGGGAGCTTTTTTCCACGGTCCTCAGTTGGGTGGGGGTCTGACTGTGTGGGATGCAGATTTTCCATGTGTCATATCAATGGTGTTGAGAAAGCTGTTTGCAAGTGGTTTCTCCTTAAATATCAACAGTTCTCCATGATCCCTGCTAGCACAGATATCAGATGGAATTGAATTTGTTGTGGCTCGTCACCCTCGTTGCAGTGGATCTATAGTCTGGGAACTGATACCCTGGGGTTTAGGTGTCAAGTTTAAAGAAGTAAGGAAATAACTCATGGGAATGCTGTTCCTGAGGGAGTGGAGATGTTCCCGGATGTGCTGTGGGCTTGGAGGACAGGTCCCATCACTCAGGGCATTCGCTCCATGCAGTTACTGCTGTTCTCCTTTCTCTGCTGCTTCAGGAAGCACAGAGCAGTTGAGGAGATCACTCATTCCCATCACTTGCTTGCAGGGTTCCCTACACCAGGTTGTCCTGGACACCCAAGGCCATTCCTGGTTGGGTTTTTAATGTCTCCAAGGCCGGAGACGCCACCACCTCTCTGGGCAGCCTGTGCAAGCATTTGGCCACCCCATTCTGGTGTCTGGCCATCAGTCCCATGGGACTTTGCCATAGATTCTGTTCTGTCAGAGGAGGGGAAGCAGTGAGGACAGCTAAAGGTTGCTGCCACCACTGGCCAGTGGGGATTACTCAGAGCTTTTTCACACCAACATGGCGTGGGCAGATGCATGTGGGCAGATGAGATCTTCCCACCCCACAGGGCTGCTCCTTGTGCTGTCCCAGCTCTACCCAGGCTGGAGCTCAGGTGTGTGTCCGTGGGATGTGCAGGAGGGTGGCACACATCCAGAGCCGTGTACCCCGCGCTGCGGGTTTGGTGTCAGCCTCCCGGTGCCAGTGTCTGGACCAACACTTCCACACTGGGTCAGCCACCGCAGAGCTGCAGCCCCCTCTCGCTGGCTTGGCCAGAGCTCCCGTTTGGAGGGATGCTTTGGTGACAGTGGATCCCTGACTGTTTAAAATCCAGGGCCCTCCTCTCTCCACTGGCTTTTCAGTCCCAGGGTGGGTGGGAGCACCTGGTGGCTTTTGTCGGTGAGGGGGAGCACGGCGGAGGGCGCCAGGAGAGCTCCTGAGCCCCTGATTAGCATTCGGCCCGGATGCTTTGGCGTTCGTGCTCGCCATTGCCTGGCAACCACAGAGCAAAACTACAACAGCAGCCCCAGAGCCGAGCGTGCTCCCCGTGAGCGTGCACGCACGCCAGCACACGCCTGCTGCCCCTGGGGACGGGGACGGGGGGCAGGTGGCGTGGCCACCCCACACTGCTGCCCCCCAGCCCCCAGCCCCGCAAGGCGCAAGGGTGAGGACCGTCCCGAGAGGAGGAGGAGGAGAGGGCTCCAGCAGTGCGACGGTTTCGCTGGCACCCAGGTTTGGTGGGTCTGTCTGTCTGTCTGTCTGCCCTGGTGCTGCCCGCTGTGAGCATCCTGCTCTGTCCAGCGCAGCCTGTCCCTTGGTGGTGGGGACCCTTCTGTGCTCAGCCAGCATGTGGGGCTGCAGAGTGGGGCAAGGGGTCGGCGTCCACTGCAGGTGCCTCCAGGACAGGGCATGTGGGGGAGAACGTTGGGTGTAGTTGGGTGTATCTGGGTGTGTAAGACCTCATTGGACATGGGGCATGGCACAGTGATGCATGGATGCTTTCCATGTGTGTCACACACAGGCCCTGCCTTGCACCCAAAGCAGGGTCTGTGGGACGGCCCGTCATCCCCAGGCCCCTCATGGGGAGGCTCAGCCTGGCTGGGGTCTCCCAGGGGACCCTGGCGCTCCAGCAGCCTGGGCCGGGACGCTGCCAGGCTTCTACTGGATCGTGCTGTTGGTGGAGGGGGCAGCACACGGGAACCTGAGCATGCATTGGGCTGGCTCTGCTTCAGGCTTGCAAGTGCTTGGGGTCTGATGTCGTTCTTCTTGGCAGAAGAACTTCGTGGTCCTGACCCCAGGGAGTGGCTGTGGGCCTCGGGCTCCATCCCCTGCCCTGCTGGAGGGTCTCTGCAGGTGGTGGTGGCTCAGTCCCTCTGCCAGCCCTGCACTTTGTTCTCTTCCCAACTGGGCAGGCTTGAGAAGACACGAGTCCCCTTCTGACACGGGGTGCCATGCTTCTGCAGGTGATGGGAGAGACAGACACGCCCAAATATATTAGATTCAGACCGAACACATCCCCACACCTCTGCCTCGACTCTTTATCTTTACATCCCTGGCCACTGTGGGCTCTGCCTATTGTGGGTTTGGTGGCTGGAGCCAGCCCACATGGACCCACCAGGCAGCAAAAAGCATAGGCATGGCTTTTCATGCTCACCAACATCTTCATCAATGTTACTTGCTTGGCAAAGGGTTAAAGAAAGTCATCTGTCTCTTGTGTCTTGCAGAGCCTGGGGTCAGCAGACAAGAAGGACTTCTACCAGCCAAAGTAAGTGCCAGTAGCTGTGGTGAGTAATTGCATGGAAATTCCCGGTTGGTCCATATTCCCGAGCAGCTCTGTGGCTTGCTAAGATTAGACATGTCAATGTACAAGAATAGCTGCTGCAATTACACAAGTGAGGATAGCAGTGGAAGGGCTGTCAATCATCTTGGCTTCAGGCCATATGCAAATCATTAAATCAGGTCAGGAGGAATCACGACAGCTTGGCTGAGCCTGAGGGACAGAGCCAGGACCTGGTGGCTGGGAAGTGGGGGGTGCAGGGGTGACCTTTCCCACCTCGGCTCCCTCTGCTCCGGGTTTGCACAGCTGAGCTGCTCTGGGGAATTGAAGGGGTTCATTCTGTGTCACAACCAGCTGATCTTGAAGCACGTCTTCCGCAGCCTGTGCTTTGACGTTGATGCCTGTCGTCTTCCACCCGCTGTGATTTGTAAAGCACAGGATGAGGGGAAGGGAAGAGGCTTCTCCGGAGCCACCATATTCATGAACACGAACAAAGGATCTGCAAATCACCCAAGCAGCATAAGCAGTTGGCTACTGAGCACATGCCTTTGACTGTGGCTCTAAGCTGGCTGCCACCATCCGTAAGCGAGCGAGAGCACCTAGAGCTGCCAACCTCTGGGACCGCTGTCGAAACAAGCAGAGCTTGCGCTCACAGGGCAGTTACATGCACCAGCATCTGCAGAGCCTCTTGCACCTTCAAGTCAGTATTTGCATAAGATCAAACTCTATTGAAAGCCGTGCTCAGAGGTTCAGCTGTGGCCCTGACCACTGAGCAGCTGTGCATTGTGCTGCTGAGCACGTTGCACGGGGGACCTTGTGTTGCTCCTCCTCTGTCTGGGGAAGTGAACATCTCTATGTTAGTGCCTTTTTTCTTCTGAAAAAAAAGCTATTTTGAAGTTGTGGAACGGTGCTCTGACATGCAGGATTGTCAGAGGAGCATGGTTTTGGAAGGTTCAGAAGGAATTGGGTTGAGGAAACCCCTCCTCCAAAACTCACTGTCCTTCCACACTTGCTGTTTCTTTGCTGCTTCCCAGCGCTGCCCGAGCCGGCAGTGAGCACCGAGGCAGCATCCTTGGTCTGAGTTACTCTCAGCATCAGAGGAGGCACGTCTGAGGCACCCCGGCCTGTGTCACACAGCACCCGACAGGGCTGCCCGCTCGCTCTCTGTGTCGGGTGTGTGCTTGCTCTTCGGTTACCTGATGGTTCCTCTTCCTTTATCCCACCAAAAGTTTTTAAAACTCAGCGCTAGTCTCCTAGGTCCATGCTGAAAAGTCTGGTTTCAGGGAGCTCCTCCATCCGCTCCCGCCAAGGCAGTGCTGGTCACCGGCTTTCCAGCACCGCTGGCAGCTGAATACCTCTGAACAGCCAGAGCCTTTCCCCAGGCTGTTTAATCCCAACGTAGCTTTCTGGGAGGTCAGGGGGATATCCCAGGAGCATATGGAGTTATTGTGGATGCAACGACAAGAAGAACACACATTTGGCAAAGGACTTACAACCAAGCTTTTGTGACCTCTACCAACAGTTGTCCAAGATTTCGTTGGTTCTTACTGAGCGCTGCTGTGTGCTGATGTGCAGCCTGTGTCTTGACAAGCAGCTTAAAAGGGATCGAAGCATCTCTGGTGTCCTTGTTACAGCTGAAGCTTTTGTGGGGCTTAAAGTAAGTGATATGGAGGAAATATGTAAAGAGCTCATAGTCTTGGGTTTCCCTGTGGGGTGGTAATTACAGTGCTGCTTTTGTAGCTCATCTGGTCAGAGAAACGAGGGATGTTTCTCTACCTGAAGTGCAAGGCCATGGGCTTCCCATCTCACTAAAGTTGCAGAGCAGTTGTGTCAGCATGGTAGGTGCTGGTGCGAAAGGTCTCATAGATACAGGGCGTCTCATCGGTGCTCTCTCGTTCTACTGTGCCATGAGGCTACAGGATCTCCATGGTTTGGCCAAGCAGCTTGTGATATTACCTGTGGCTAATATTATAATAATAATAATGTAATATTATGTATATTATTATAATACATATATTAATATAATATAATATAATTAATATAATGACTTCGGTTAACACCCACCCTATTTACATTCCCCAGTGGCTGTTTTGGGGTTGCAACTGGTAGAGTTTGTGGCCATGATGTTCCCTGGTGCTGCTGTCTCCCTGCGATTTGGCTTTTTGATCCACTGGCTGCTGCCGGCACCGTTGCTCTCGCTGCTGCTGCCCATCTGCAAGGCTGGGCCAGGCACCCTCAGCCTCTGGCAGAGCCTCTGGAGCTCATCTTCCTCAGTAGAGAAAGATCCCTGGCAGCTGCCAGAGCTCTGATGGACCTGCCGAGGGCTCAGGAGAGCTCAGCACTTCTGCAGCACCTCCACAGACGTGTTCCCCGAGCCCTGGGCAAGGCGGCAGCGAGCAGCCGGAGTGTGGGAAGCAGCTGGTTCCTGGAGTTGAGCTGAGCTGTTGTGGGTCATGAACACATCTGTGCGGCGAGGCTGGTGATCTGAGAGAAGTCTGGCAGCGGATAGCTGGCCCTCCAGACCCCATGAGCAAGAGCAAACTCGACTGTGCCTCTGCTTTTCATTTTCTGTGCTTCAGAGGCACAGCTCACCCTGCCAGCCAAACCTCTACGCTGTGGGAGCAGGGTCAGAGCATCCCTGCGCTCAGGTCGATGGGTTTGGGCTCTCACAGGAGATGTAGGTTATAGAGAAAGAAAAAGTACATAGGCACTAGAAATCTGAGCAGTGTTTTTTATCACCCCTTGTCCTGGGAGTGAATCTTGCTCCGTTCCTGCCACATTCAGAAGCTTTCACTGATCAGGTGTCCTCCTCTTCCCTGGTCATCAGGTACACCTCCTTCTGTCACCCCGAGTGACTCCTTCCTTTGTTGCCTCTTCTCTTCAGAAATGGGAATGCTTGTCATTATGTTCCCTCACCCTGTAGTTAGCATTGGTCCATCTCAGCCAGCAGTAGGGTGTTTCCTCATTGCCCAAAATAGTCCAGTGCTCATCAAGGATATGGAGAGGCATCAGCCTTCACCCATCAGCTTTTGATGGCCTTTACACTTGTCTCCTCCCCTCGACCCAGTCCATCCATGAGGTTGTAAAGTACAGATCTCCTGCTGGGTTGTCCCAGATGTAGTGTGGCCAGCACAGAGGAAAGTGCAGTGGAGGTGGACCTCTGCTGCGGGAAGTCAGAGGTGCCTGGGATGGAGCCACAAGAGCTGAAATGATGTTGCTGCCCACTCAGGGGAGACACCTTTATAGAATCATAGAATCATAGAATGGTTAGAGTTGGAAGGGACCTTAAAGATCATTGAGTTCCAACCCCCCTGCCCTGGGCAGGGA
>JAOXNO010000070.1:18596003-18628310 GCA_028565335.1 Limnodromus scolopaceus | reverse complement strand
GCCTGTCCTCCCAGCAGAGGGGCTCCAGCCCTCCCAGCATCTCCATGGCCTCCTCTGGCCCTGCTCCAACAGGTCCAGGGTTGAGCTCCTGCAGTCCTGTGCTGGCTCAGGTAGGATGTACCGTGCCTCTTCCCAGTCTCCTTGGTGAGATGGTAAATCTGTATTTCTTCAAGCACTGACTGCTAAAAGGTCTGTAATTCTAAAGAAAAGAATAGAATGGCATGTATTGTGAGTGTATAGTGCCCTCCTCCTTCCTTCCCTGCCACCCCTCCTACGCAGAGACTTCTGATCACGGAAATCTTCGTAGCAGGTTTCATAGTGTCGAGTGTGTTAAATGTCTGCTCGTGAGTGAAAATTTCCAGTTCCTCATACTCCTTTCTCAACCTCCCTGCCTCACATCATCTCAAGAGCTTGCTGCTTTCCCCATCAGCACAGCGCGAGTGAGATCTCTCATAGTCTTCCCTGGAGCAACCACAGATGAGTCTGGCTTTTTCTTCAAATACTCAGTCCTGGTATTTTCTCTCCATGTTTTCAACCTGCAGTGCCAGATAGACAGCTGGGCCACAGAACCATCAGCAGGTACATCACCCTGCACCCTTTTCAGAGGCTTATCCTCACCTAAGACCACCTTCACCGTGGCCAACCTGGCTGCTATCTGAGCTCTTGGCTGTGTGGCACCATCGGAGGTTGCCTTGTGCCCGCCTGCCCGAGATGCTGTTCTGTTCTGAGCCCGCTGTCAGGCAGCATCTCCTGGGAAAGACCGGCCCTTTCCAATGTCTTTCCAAGCCGATCCACGCTCTTCCCAACTTCCCCTTGTCTCCAGCACGGTTGTCTCTAGGAGGGACCGCATCCACAGCACAGTGTGGTGGCTCTGCAGCCCTTCTCCGAGCCGCCTGGGCTCCCCAGAAGCAAAAATTGCCGGCAGTGGTGGAAATGACAGTATTAGCCTTGAGAGCAATCGGGCAGGTCCCTGAGAGCTGTGGCACTGGAGTTTCTCCTCTGGCTCTTTGCTCTGGGAGGGATAATCAGGCTGAATACACTGATTTACTTGGGCTGTACCGAGCAGACTGTGGAGAGACATGTAGATAGCGCTACTTTGCTCAGGGAACAGTGTGTCTAAGGACATTAAAAGAGGAAAATGCATTGTCTTTACTGCATCCTGACAAAGCAGTTCACGCAGAGGTGAGAACTAAGGCTTTGAGCTTTCCCCCAGGTTTCCGGCATTAACAAAGATGGGATTCAGGGCAGCGTGGTGTCTCCCAGGAGATATACAGTGGGAAGGAATAAGGGTGCTGGTGCTTGGTTGTCTCTTAAGGCTTGGGACATCATGTAAAAGGGCACCATCTTCAGTGTCACCATCCAATTTATGGGGAAATGAATTTCTCCTCCAGAAGTGCCGCATCTCTCCACGGACTGCACAGGGAGCCTGGGAAGCCAGCTCAGGTCTCTGCCATCAGCCTGATGGCTTCCAACACCTCCAGAAGGTGCAGCTGACGGTAGGATGAGCTTATAATAATTACTGAAAAAACACTGGATAATGATTTTTATACCCAATTAAAGACTTTACTGAATCAAGCTGTGGACAGCGTGGGCAGGTTGACTTTGGGGCGACTTTGGGGCATTTTACTGAGTGGTTGTAGGAGACCTGCTAAACCCCCAGCCACAAGAAAACACCTTCTTGCCCCACAGTAAATGGAAATGCATGCAATGCTTTGAGGAAACAGGCCGGAGAAGGAGGCAAAAGCAACCCGAGGGCCCACAAAATCCCATTTTTACATTTAAGAATAGGAAAGCCAAGCCTTCCAAAAAGCTTGAATGCCTCTAGAAAACCTCTGGAGCTGACAGTGCTCAAGCAGGGGCTGTTACAGGTTTTTCTTTGCAGTATGAGGTAGGAAGGAAAAAGCACCCAGGGAGGGAAAGCTCAGCTGTATTCACTCTCCCCCTCAGATGTCAGAGATGCTTTGTTTTCCAGAAGTGCTTATTATTCATACAGCTCTCTCATTAGACAGCTGAAACACAGCTCCAGCCTGGGGCTTGTCATGGCCCAGGCACTACCATGGAGCCAGGCAGTGTCTTGGTTTTCCACCCCATAGGAAGTCCCACTGGAGCCGGCAGGATGGTACTTGGTGCCAGCCTTCGGGCACCAGTGCTGGGGGTAGTTGGGTCATCTTTTCCCCACTGCGTTCCACTTTTCTCCCTCTTTTAATCAAAGGTTTTGTCCTTTGGCCACGATCTTAGGTCACCATCTAGCAGATGTGTGGGCTTACCAATCCTTGTTTCCTGAGGATCCTTCAGCTCTTGGTAACAATCTTCTCAAAGAAGGTACAGCACAAGGAGCTGCTTTCTCCAGGTGTTGCCCTTGTTCCCAGATGTTTCCAGTAAGCCCCTCTTCCTGCACGGGGCCAGGTTGCCAAGCCTGGTTGTGCTGGATGCCTCTTCTGTAATGTGGCTGCTTGGCTTTGCCATTTCCAGACTGACAGGACAGCTCTGAGGACGAGGAGAACTCTGCTTCTGGGCTTTTATTGAGCTTCTGTGTCTCCTTGTCTCTCCCCAGCTGGGGAGTGTTGCTGGAAGCTCTGGTTTGAACCAGAAACTAGTTTCAGACTTCTAACCACTTTCTAACCATCTCAGTGTGGTTTCTAACTGTCTTGTTTTTACTGGCTTCACAAGTGATGAAGCCAATCTCTGAAAGCATGGGAGGAGGCAGCATGGCTGCTGCTGAAGACGTTGGTCCTGCTCCATTGAGACCGTTCTGGGGTGTCCCACCTTGGGATTTTATTGGCTGGCCGGAGCCACCAGTGCTGCCACCAGGAAGGACCACATGCATCCCGGCTCGCTTCGCTGCAGTCGGCAGCGAGTCCAGCATAATGGATCCCACCTCCAGCCACCGGTGCGGAGCCAGGTCCTGGGGGATCTTCCAGCCACAAGCCCCTGCTGGCCTGAGCAGTGGGGATGCTGGAGGGGTATCAGCCCCAGTGAATGTGAAACCCCAAATATTTGTACACAAAGGCCACGCTGAAATCCCCGTCCTGGTCCAGACATCAGAGGTGTCATTTTTGATTTCCCAAACACAGAGAGAGCCCTTTCAGCCCGGGCCTGCTCAGACACTGCAGCTTTAATGTCCAAGCACCCAGCGTGTTTCCACTCCCCTCAAATGCATCAATCAGGTCTCGGTGAGGCTCTGAAAGAGCCAGTTTGTTAAACAAACACACTTAGTGTAAAAAGTTTATTCCAGTTAATTAGGACTTCATTGCAATGGAAACAAATTACCCAGCTGTCATCTGCCAAGGCAAACAGCAACAGGGGAGAGGGGGTCCTGGCCAGGCAGGAGACAAACAGCCATCTCAGGCAACCTTATTTATGGCCTTTTTATGTATTTCTGTATTTATTTGGACATTCCTGAGCTGGAGAGCTGGGTTATGGCCGAGCCGCACGCCCCAGCACTTGCATGGCAAAGGCTGTCACCAGCAGCAGGTTATCGGCCTGCGGGGCTGCGGGGACAGAGCCGTGGGGACCCAGGGGCTGGTGCCTGTGTCCCTGGGCACATCCTTTTGGGCTTCTCCAGGGCTCTTGCTCCTGAGACAGAGGTGAGGTGTTGGATGTGCAAGCAACAGGCAGGTCAGGGCGAGCTGGTGGTCCCCGCTGGAGGTGGGGGACGCAGGGGTCCCCGGCCAGAGCAGTAGGGTGGGGAGGCACTGGGGAGGGCTGGGGGCTGGCGGGAGCTTCATCTTAGCCAGGGATCCCCACGCTGCCCTGGTTCCCTGCCCTCGCAGCAGGGTCCCCTGTGTCTGCATCGCCCCTGATACAAGTCCCCATCCCCGCTGTAGCCTTATTCTCCCCTCCCAGCCCAGGCAATTAACTTTGAGGCAGGAGAGGCGTAAGCACTGCCTGATGTGGCTCCCACTCATTTCCCGCTCATTTTATTTAAACAAACACCTTATCGACACCCTTTTTTCCTTCTAGAGCTTTTATTTAAAAAGGTGGAGAAAGGGAGGCCGGGAGGCAGGCAGGGAGCAGAGCTGGCAGGAGCTGGAGGCCGTGCCATTCCTGCGGGAGCCAGGCAGGATGGTGCTGGCTCCCGGCGTGCGGAAGTGACAGATAAACCCACGGGATTAGCAGCGTGTACCGTGTCAGGAGAGCAGCATCCCCTTCCTGCAGCATTAGTCACCCGAGCCCAATGCCGGGGCGGGGGAGGCCAGTGCAAGTCATCAAATTACCTCCTCCCGCCTGCTCCCGTCCCCCTGCTCCCAGGTGGCCTGTCCTTGCTTCGTGTCCCTCCAGCTCTGCCCTTTGGAACCAGAGGGTGGGTTGTGCCAGGGCTGCCATGGCCGGGGTGGGGACGGGCAGGGGACGTTGGCCCCAGGGATGGCTGGGTGCACATCTCCACTTGGCCGCGGAGATGGTCCCTCTGTTGTAGCCACAACATGGTGGGTTGGGGTGGCACAAGCATGGGGGCTGTCCCAGTCGCCCTTGGGGATGCAGTCTCCCCTGCAGGCCTTGGGGACATGGAGGACGAGAGCAGGCTTCTGCCCTTGCACTGGGACCTCCCAGTGGGTTAGATTTCTCTTATGTGCCTGGTGGATAAACCCAGGGCTCTTCCACCCTTCTCATCTTCTGCGATTGCATCCAGGCCAGAATTTTTCTGGTCTGGTGAAGTCCTGAAATTCAGATTTGAATTTTGCATCACGAGCGAGTTGCTATCCGAAGCCTTTTATACACTTTCCAAGAATGTTTCTGTTGCTTTATAGCTGTGAGATCACCGTGGCCCACGCTCTGAGGTTTCTGTCTCTGATGGCACATGTTCAGGGGGGTGGAAAGCCTTGACCGGAGCACGCATCCTCGGAGGGGCCTGGAAGCGGGGCGAATAGCAGAGCCGAGCACTGATAGCTATAGAGATGGGTCCTGAGACTGGACTGATCTCATCTGAGGGATGTGGGAAAGATGGTGACCAGCACTAGAAAGGACAGATTTGGCTTCGTTTCTGGAGCTGGGAAGGGAGCAGAGGATGGACTGGGGAGTTTGGCACAAGCATCTTGGTTGCTTGGAGTTGGCCCATCCTGAGAGGTGATTAGAAAACACAAAGATGAAAAGCAGCAAGGAACCTCAGCCCCACATTTCCCTGCCCAAGAGCTGGGCTGCGTGGCAGGTAGCCCACTACCGCTGCAGATGCAGCGATGCCCCCTCGGTCTCACAGTGATGTGCAAGGGGGTCCCCGTGTCCCCGCTCTCCGGGGGAGCCTCAGCGGGGTGCCAGGCATCTCCATCCTCCGGCTGGCAACCTCTATGATTAGGGATTTTAGCTTTCTGTTTCTAGATTGACTTGTTGTCAGTGTTTATTTTTAGCTCCTCCATTGCCCTGCAGATTCCTCAAGGGATTCTTTCTTTCCCTCTCCCTCCTGCAGGTTTGTTTGTAATGTGGCCACCTTGATTCAAGCTCCGAGCAGGAGCTTTCAGCGCTGGTGGTGGCTGCACTGCGGCGCTTGCGGAGAAAATTACATGATGGGTCCGCGGTGGCACCCTGGGGACAGCCACCCCTGCAGAGACCAGGGTGGTGGGAGGGAGCGTGGCTCCCACCTACAGCTGCTGGCCTGGACACCTTGTGGTCATCACTTCCAATCACTGTCAAAGCACTCCGGGTGGCTGCTGTCCCCCTCCCTCTTCTCAGCGCTGCCCTCCCCAAGGTTTCTCTCTTTTTCACTACCCAGGGGAGAAAAATTAGATCAGCACCACTGTGCTGGCTGTGTGGAAACAAAACCCAGGCCCCCCCTGCAGCTCCACAGCCAGGTTGGATGGAAAATTTTAAGCATTTTTTTTAAAGCCCTGCATAAAGCAATTCAAAACAAGTTGCAAGTATATTTTGGACTCTGGCGGGGCTGTCGTCGTCGCCTCTCTTTGCCCGCTGGCTGTCCCAGACAAGGGCTCACTTTGAGCATACCCTTCTGCCGAGCAAGGGGGGGGATGTTTTCATTTCTAATTTAGAGCATCCGTCCCAGCAGGGTCCAGCCCCCCGTCTCCCGCTGAGCGCGGGGGCTCCCTGCAGCCAGGTTACCTGTCACCACCAGCTCCAGGGCTGCGCAAACGCACACATTAGAAAAAGTGACTCTCTTTAGACTTTGCCTCCTTCTTCTCAGCCTGAGTTGGTGCTCGGTGGGGGATGTGTGAAGGTACAGTTTGTGCTCTGTTTTTTCCAGGATTACTGTTATTTTGTAGAGGAGGGTAAGTTTGCTTATTTTTAAACACCTAAAGTATAGGTTGATATTCAGTATAGGTTTGCTATTTTTCCTGGGGAGAGACAGCACTGGGAGGTCCTGTTCAGGTATGGCTTTGGTGGTGGCAGCTCCATCACCATGGCCCCAATCCTAGAAAGCGCATTTTCATGAAGAATTGGTCTCCACAGGCCACTCTGACCTTGGGAGATGAGCACATGCTGAAGTGTTTCGTTGGACCTGGCCCTGCAGTAAGCGGAGTCCCTTGAGCAGCTGAGGGAACCGAAGCCAATGATTCAAGAAAACCTGACAGCAACTCACAAGGCCATGAGAGTTAAATCCCATCCCCTGTCAGCAGCATGACCTGAGCATCATGGTGTGGCAGCTCCTCTTCCTCCTTGTGGATTAACCAGCTGCAAGGAGAAGTAAGGACAGCAGGCACGGCAGCCACATGTCCCCAAGTACTGGGTGGAGGAACGTGCTGAAGGAGAAGACAGGGATCAGTGCCCACGGTGGTGCTCTTGGTGGCTCATGTTTTGCAAAGGCATCGATCAGCCATCACCTAATGGGGCTTTCTGTCATGATCGGGTTATGGCTAGCTGAAACCATGCCCAGGATTAGCAGAAGGGCGCGGGGTACCTCTGCAAGGAGCCAAATGTCAGACTCTGCTTTAATCAGGTGACCTGGTGCTGGAGATGAGAGGTTCTGAATGTGGTCCCAGGTGCTGCGAGGTGCTGGGGCCATGGTGGACTTTCCCCTCTCTTCTCTCACCTGTTTTGCTTTGAGGTCTGACTGCAGCTTTTCTAGGGTTGAAGTTGTCATTTAGGCTTTTCTGATCTTTATTTTTATAATGTTCATTAGCACAGTTCCTATCAAAGAACAGCATGTTCCCTCCCTGTCCTCATTTTCTCCCTGGTTAATAACCCTTTGCTGCTTTGGCTCGTTTGGAAAAAGAGACAGTAGCTTTGGGAACGACTCCTGGTATAATAGACAGACGTCAGAATTTTCAATCTGATCTGAGAAGCGGCGTTAATTCAAAGCGAGAGCTCAGTGAAATGACTGCAGAAGGCCCACGTTACATGTCTGGGGAGCATTGAGCCAACCTGTATCAAAACGTGGCAGTGTGCGTGTGTTCCTCCGAGCTGACGAGAGATGCTCTGAACCCAGATGGTTGCTTTTCCTTTCAGAAATGGGCTGTAACAGCAGCCTCCTGCTCCTCCCTTCCCTCCCCGAGGCTCAGCTTTGGAGATACTCGTTGCTGAGGCTCACGGTGCAGTGAAAACCCTTATAACAGGGTCGAGTGGTGCAGGAGAAGACCTAAGGTGTGAGAGATCATACATCAAAGACTGAGCTGTTGGAGGCACATGCCGGCGATCCGTGGTTTGGCTGCAGTTGGATGGGAGGTGGTTATGGTTTCTGAGCATCTGCTTTGCTCCTGAAGCCCCCAATATCTTCCTCAGCTGGGTTTTATCGGTGCTGAGGAACAAACTGAGAACACCAGACTGAGGTTTGAAGCGAGCAGGGGCAACCACTGCAAGACCATGCTCCAAATTTTCTGCCTTGGGGTGTGTGGAGCAAGTCCTGGCACAGCATCCCAGATGGATGGGTGTTAATGAGATCCCGTGAACCCATCGGTGTCAGCAGCACAGCCCCATCCCAAGGACACGCAGGTATTTTCTGGTGATAGGGAGCCTGCTGCTGGTTTGGGGAGAGTCAGGAGACCACCAGCCTGGTGGGACCCTTCCCTATGATGAAGGGTTACTTATTGAGCAGGACTGAGTCACCTCGGAGCAGGGAAAAGGCTATGTCCATCACGTGGTTTCAGTAAATCTGGAATTTAGTTCCAGCAGGGATGGGGATTGTTGTTTGAGTCAAGGAGAAGGAAGGAAGAGGCACCAGCGTAATGCCCTAAATCTTGGAAGACAAGATCTCCTATCTTTCCTTTTACGGCCTTGACTGTTTCAGGACATCTTTTCCACTGTCTGTGAAAAGCACAACTGGCTCAGAAACATCTCCAGCCATGGTTGTCCTCCAGAGCAGCTGGTCCCAGCTCTACAAAAAAGAGGCTTTTTTCTGCAGAGCCTCCACAAACTCAACTCTCAGCTGCAGCGTCCCGTGGACCTGCTGGCTGGTTGCATCAAAAGGCAGTTTGCTCTGAGAAGCTGGAAGGCAGTTGCTGTGTGACAGCCTGGATGCAGTTGCAGTGAAGTGTGAAGGGTGCTGTGTCCTGGGGGACCTGCGTCCTGTGGTGTCCCCAGCCACAGGCAGTGTTTGCTGTGCACCAAGATGTGGTTTTTGGCAATGATCTGCAATGTGTTCTGGGCTGGAGGATGGAGGGGGAGGACAAGGCACCTGGAAAGCATCCATGCTGCTATTGCCAGCGTGAATAATTCACCTATTCTTCAGGGCTGCAGGTTTTGTCCAAGGATAAACACACCTGTGGTTTATCTTTCATGGCTGGCTCTTTGCTTTCTAAGTGTCTAAGAGCACTTTTGAAGACCCCAAGCTCCTGGCAGCCAGCGCTGCAGAGCACACCACACTGGGGTTTTAAGACACCTACTGCAAAGTCTTACCTCTTGGGTTTGTCATTGCATCTCTGCATCATGCTTGCATTGGTGCGCAGATGTTGTCCAGTAGTGGAGAGGACCTTGCACAACCACGGAGCAGTCTCGCGGTCTGATGTGTGAACCCCAAGCCTGCAATGAAAGGCAGATAGTGAGAAGATCACCCACCATGGCTCACATCTCTAGCGTTGGCTTTGCCCAGTGGTTGTGATCTTTACTACAGGATTTCTTCATTGGAAATGAAAGTGTCTCATCTCCTGCATCACTCCAGGCTTAGTCCGTGGTGAGATGCAACCGTCTCACATCTCTGTTCCCCTCCCCGCTGCCCTCAGTGCAGTCATGCATGAAGGGCATCTTAGGTGCAGGAGCTCTACTGATGGGTTTCATCTGGAGGACGTCAAATGTTACAGGTTGTCCTGCTGGGAGGTGACTCTCTTGCATGAACAAGTTCCTGTGTCAGAATAAAATGCCTTTCACTGGCCTGGCTGGCACGGCCATCCTTCATAGGGTCTGAGGGAATGGGCCTGATGGTGATTTAATGATGCTGGGCATGGTGCGGTGTAGACAGCTGGCTTCTAAGGAGCTCAGCTCCTCATGGGTGTTCAAAGAACAAAGGCCAGTCCCTGCAGCCCTTGGGGATAGGTGGATAATAGGAGTTAATGGTGAAACTGAGGCACAGCGCCTTCAGCTCATGGGTGAGGCCGTGCAGCCCAGACTGGTGCCCTTTGATTTACGTAGCACCAGACACAGACAAAGCCGTTGTGCTGGATCCTCTCACAGCTTGGCCTGGAGGAGGACCCCATCCCCGTGCTCTGTCCCTCCCTGTGCTCCCCACCTGGCTGGTCCTCGGCAGGATGCTGGCTGGAGACGTGACCCCCACAGGGACCATGTCTCTGACAGATCACAGCGAGGTTCCTGGCCCTAGAAATGGCTTTGGCCCATCCTGCTTGGCTCCTGCTGCAGCACATCCCTCCTCCCAGTCATTGACACTTGGCTTTTGGGTTGTTCGTGTCGGAGGCGAGGCGGTTCGCTTTTCTCTGAGGGCGGCGAGAGCCTCTCGCTCTCCCTTGCTCCATTGCTGGAGTCCCTCATGCCCCAGGCGCCGAGGAGCTCTCCTCTCACTTGGCTGCAGAAACGGGCTCAGCATCCCAGAAATTCAGGCTTTCATGTGGGAGCCAATAGTCACACAACCTCCATCCAGAAACCATCATTATCAGCCGCTTGCTTTTTCTTGGTTTCTTTGAACTACAGCTCCCAGGATGCCTGAAGATATGCAGACATCCCGAAGACAGTGGTTTCCCATAAACTTTTGGGGTTTCATGCTTTGCAGGCAGGAATGTTTTTATTGCGTCGCAAATCCCTTCAAGTCCCTCAAACCTCCGTGGCGCTTCCCCGCCGTGGGGCAGACGTGGTGGCTGGAGGCGGCTGGGAGGAAGGCACGCCAAGGGCTTTTCTCTCCTCCTTCTTTCTCCTTCTTGCAAGAGGGACCTTTGTAAATCTCTGCCTTTTCAAGGGGGCTGTTGGACTGGGAGGAAGTTCGGACGAGCTACAGTTTGCCTGTAAGGATGTGTTTCCCATTCTCCTTGTCTCCGTTACTTCAAGGGCTATTAAGCAGCATCCTGCATCTCTGTGGACATAGCTGGGCAAAGCAGAGAAGATGCTGGTGGGCAAGTGCCTCGAGCAGGGTGGTGAGGGGTTTTCGCTGGACTGGGAAGAATTGAGGATACAGGGAAGAGAAGAAGATGCAGATTCATGCACTGGTGCAAGAGAGCCCAACAGGCTGGGTTTTAAATCCTGAGGTCCTCGCTCACAAGACCTAAAGGAAAACCATGGAGAGACACGGCTGTAACTGCAAGCTGGTGGGTCCCCATCTGCCAGCCCCCAGCGTGGATCTGCCCCTGGGACAGATCAGGGCACATGGGGTGTGCTGTGCCCATGGGGTGTGCTGTGCCCATCTCCCACAGGTGCCACCCCGGCTCTGCATCTTCCTGGAACCGGGAGGAGGGTGCTGCGAGTGGAGCGGTGTCCATGGCATGGGCCCAGCTGCCCCCAGCGATCACTTAGTTTCTGTAGGAGAGGAAATGCAGGGGTAGAATGGGGCTGTGTGTAATGCGGTGGCATTTTATGGTACTGTTCTTCTGACTGTAAAAATATTTTAATGAGTTTTTCCCATTTGGTGCTGGTGAACACCAGTGTTGTACTTTATGGTCAGGCTCATGGCATTTTGCCTTCCTTGATTTTCCCTTTGGGGGGTTAAAAAAATTAAAAAATGAAAAAAAAAAAAAAAAGCTCAGGATCCTCCATGGATTGTATTTTTATATATATTTCTTCTATAGGTGCCATTTTATCCGTGTGAGGAGCTTTGTAAATGAAAGCCGAGGTGCTGGGTGCACTTTGGGGGCCACCAGCACCACCACCCACCCGGCTTTTGCAGGAGGCAGTGCAGGTGTGAGCTGGGCTCTGTGTGTCCCCAAGGGATGTGTCCTGACCCTGCTCTGTGCCCTCCTGATGGGATGCTGCTGGGGGGTCCTCCCTGGGTGGGTGTCCTGGTGCCCCTGGGGTCTGAGCTGGTTCCCTGCTGCCCCTCTCCCATCCCACCCTGTACAAGCACACCCGTGCACGCCAGCACACCTGTGTGCACGAGGACACCCGCGGGCACACAGGGCAGCTGGCACCTGCCCTCCCATCCCCACAGTGAGTGGTGGTGGCCCGTGGTGTGGTCTGCTGGAGGAGGCGGGTGCCAGCCCAGAAAGGAAACCCATGGAGGTGCTGCGGCCGGCTGGCGTTAACCACATCGCTCCTTTCCTGCACTTGGAAGAGCCCGGCCGACGGGCAGCCCAGAATAACAAGCTTTTCCATTTGTGGGATGCAGGGCCATTTAAAACAAGAGCCGGCTCCAGCGGGAGCGCAGAGCTCAGACTAAACACTGGCACGTCCCCCCGGGCAGCTTCTCCCTGCAGAGGGGGATCAGGCTGAAGTCAGGACTGCTGGGGTAGATGGGGATGGCACAGCTGGGGTGGCACGATGGTGCCTCGCTCTCTGTGGGCTCAGCCTGAGCAGCAGCAGGAGCCAGTGGAGGAAGATGAAGGTCCCAGGTGGGCTGAGCCCCACCAGGGACCTCCTCACCCATCCATGCTGGTGGCATGTGAGGAAAGAGATTTGTTGGGTTTTGTCCTTTTCTCTATTTTTTTTTCTTCTTTATTTTCCCCGTTACCTTTTTTAATTAGGATAAAAGCTTTAATTGCTAGAGAGGAACTAGCTACCAGAGCTGTATGCGGAGCTCTCCTGTCCCCTGGAAAGAAGGGAAAGTGTCTGCACGTCTCTGCCTTGGCAGACGTACGTTCATGCAGCACGGTCGGAAGAGCCCAGCTCGCGGTCCTGCTGCTCAGGAAGGAGCAATATCTTCATAAAAAACAATAGTAAAGGCAAATGACAGAGTCCTTAAAAATAAGCAAAATGATGCGGATTTCGCTCAAGGAAAGTAATGCTTGCCCGTTTTTGTAGCTTTTATTTAATTGTTGGATGTAGATGCTTGGACTTTCATTTTTAAAGTAGATTAAGCTAATTTTGAGGGTGAAGCATATTGGTGCATGCCATTCATGAAACGGTGGTCGTCAATGATATCGTTTATGGCAGGGAGTCAGAAAAAGATCTGAAAGATGCTTGCTTACCTCTTCTTTTAAGCTGTTTTACAGCACCAAAATGGAGAAGACAGGTGACAGGAGTGGAGAATGGCTGTGACAGGGTGGCAGGAGTGGAGAATCCTACCCTAAATATTGCTTAGAGTCTGGCTAGAGAGGAAACTTCCAGATCATCTTATGTTGTCTTCAGGATCCCACCTCTTCCAAAGACCCTGAGCCCCACTCACAGGTCACGTTCATACCAGTGGGCGTGAGGTCTCTCAGCAGCGTGTCCCACTGCCTCCCCATGGGATGCTTCCTGGCTCATACCCACGTGGGGATGGGTTCCCAACAGGATCGTGCATGCCCGTGGGTGCTGATGATGCCCAGGAAGGGGGGTGATGCTGGTGCACGTCCCAGTCCCCCCCGCAGCATGGGCTGGGGGTCTGCAGGGCGGAGCATGACTCACCAGGCTGCGGGCACACGTGCCCAGCATCTCTGTTCCTGCGCGGACAGCTGTGGGTCAGAGGGGGGACAGTTGTTATTGTCAAAATGCAAATGAATAAAATCATTGTTTTGGCAGAGAATTTTTAGGGGAAGGACATGCAAATTTACCTTCCGTTCAGAGTGTACATTGGTATTAAAATACAATGTTTGAAAGCCAAAACAAAGGAACATTTTAATTTGGGACTTATCAGATGGTTCCTTCTGCTTGGATAAGCATCAAATTCTTTGCAGCAAATGCTGTAGGTTTGACAAAACTCTGGTTTTCAAAGAAAACAAGAAAAAAGTTCTAAAAATGCCATCCATTTCCAGAGGCTGTTGCTGCTTTCCTTTGCCTCCACTGTTGTGAAGCGATTGGTTTGGTGCTGAGTACTGGACAGGCCAACAGAGACAGGCTTTGGGAAATGCAAGTAGGATGCAAGGGCGGGTTTCTTCCTGGATGCTGCTTTAATCTGGCCTCTAAATAGCTCAGAAAAGTCAGCTCCGGGGTTCTGCTCAGAGTCGCAGGACCCAGAAGGTCTGGTGGGACCTTGGGGCACATCTGAAGGGTGCTGGCAGATCTTGTGGGCAGGGTGGGAGCGGGTGGTCAGCAGGGCCAGGAGGCTGCTGAGATTGCTGACGGGGTGTGGTGTGTTTCTTTCCTTGGCTGCCTTTATAAACGCCCTCCATCTAAAACCTGCTCTTCCTCAGTACTCAGAAACGCTGTGCTGCTTTTTTGAAGGCACCCGTGAGGTATCTCCATTTTCTCCCCCTGCTTCCCTTGTCCTTTCATCCTTGGGTGTACCTTCCCACCTTGTGTCATGGATCAGAAATAGAGACTAGCCACCGACTCGCTAATTGTAATGCAGCCTGATAATGCCAACTATAATTAGCTGTAAGTATCAAATTGGTTTTGCTGGCGGAAGTTTTTTGTGACCCTGTTAAATGGAGGATCCTGTCTGCTCTGCCCAGCTCCTTGCTGCAGAGCCAGGTCCTGCAGGGTCCAGCTTAGTCCTTCCCAGGGAAGGCAGCCTGTGTCAGTCCAGATGCCTACATCTGCCAGGCTTGTGAGGAGCCAGGCCTGGCAAAGCAGCACTCATCAGCAATCTTTAAGCACTGCTTACGCCCCTCAACATGTGGCAAATGTTGGTGACCACCAAGAGATTTGCTGCCACAAAGTCCCTTCCCTGAGCCCCAGGTCACCGCGGCCGGCCGGGTGGCTGTGCCAGTGACACGGGGCTGCCCTGGGTTGTGATTGTCGGGATTTGCAGCTCTGACCCGTCTTACGGCTGTAGGACACTCATCAATCCATGTGGCTTGCGTTGGGATGTGCTGTGGTGCAGGGAGGAACAGATCAGGGTCTCTAAATATGGCATCTTGTCTTGAGCTGCAGCACCATGTCTCAGGGCTGTTCCTTTGTTCCTGCTGTCAAGACTTCTAGCTTCTTTCTTTACTGTCTCCTGCGACTCCTGCCACTCTTTCCCCATTTGCAGCATCCCCACTGCCCCTCTCTCTGGCCCCAGGAAGCCTCAGCTCACTGCCCAGGTGTCCTCCCCTTGCAGCAACCCCCTCATTGGGTCAAAACGGGCATCTCCATCTTTGCTCAGTCCCCCCAGACTGGCTGGTGGAGCTTGTGAAGACCCATCTCTGGCAGGAGGGTCAGCCAGCGCACTTGCAGAGCTTGCCCCCTTAGCAGGGCAAAAGCCTTTGGCTTCTTCTCTGCAACGTCACCCAACCTCAGCGCATCGCTCAGCTCACGTGCCCGGTGTGACCGCACATGGAAGAGTTTGAGCAGGTGGATATGGCCAAATTCATCACCGGGGCTGCCCGCAGCCACAGTTATGCTGTCTAATCTGTTCTGAGCTCCTCACGGAGGTAAATGAGCACCTGTTCCACTGACGTGCTGTTCAACACCGCCGTGTTCAGGGGGGGAAGAGATTTCCTAATGCAGTGGCCCACAGGCAGACCTCGGGCTCTAACGGCATCAGATTTCACAACTAACTGTGGTTGAGTCAGCACGAGAAGTGGGACGCTGAAGTTCAGAAGGGGATCCGGGGAGCTGAAGGAACTGTTGATGAGCTCTTCTCCGTGCGTGGAGCCGATGCCCTGCTCTTTGTGTGAGGGACTCAGGCTGCTGAGATGCTCTCTGCTGCCCTGCCCTAGGCAGTGCAAGTCCAACCCAGTTCCCGTGCCGCTGCCTTGGGGAAGGCACCTCGTTGCTGTTTGGGTTGAACGGTTGTGTTCGGGCAGGAGATCACCCAAGCTTCCCATTTCCAGCCCTGGGAGACTGGGGGTGAGCCCCCAGAGGTGTGGCAGAAGGGCAGTGTCCCACACAGATATGGGGGTTCTTCAGCAGAAGCCCTGGGTGGGCAACCTTGGCAGGTCTGTCCTTGAGCTGAGGGACAGCATTGAGGGCAGATTCCAGTCAGGGGGTCCCTCGTGCTTCTCACCCACCGCTCACCTGGAGCAGCATCCATTTGGGCTTGGGAAGTCCCTGTGGGCAGTGTCCTGTGCCTGTCACCCAATGACCCAAAACAGTGGTGGAATTGCTCAGTCTGTGGCTTTTGTGCCCCAGCCCAGGACATTGCTCATATATTTAGGATATTGAGGAGGAGGAACATAAGGAAAGTGGAGTATATGGCTGTCTACACTCACCAGATTCCCCATGTTGTCACCCATGAACCCACACGTATCAGAGACCAGTGGCCAAAAACACTTCCCTGAGTGGCGAGGGCAGGGGCAGGACAACCTGGAAGCATGGAAGGGCTCTTGGGGCCTCGTCCTCCTCAGCTCGCCTAGGGATCCCAGAAGTCTCGATGGGAGTCGGGGCACTTTTCAGCATCGCTCCCTCTGCTTTCTTCCCTTCTCAACAGGAGCAGGCAGCAAAGCAGGGCCGTGCAAGGTGGCAGGAGCTTGTGGCACCCTCTGGGGATGCCAGTGGGGTTTGGTGGCACATTGTTGTGTCAGAAAGCCCAAAGTCAGTGGAGGTGAGCCTGGGGCACTGCTGCCTTCTGCCTGGTGGTCCCTCTGCAGCTGAGTCTGGTCCCTCCATCCAAGCCCAGTCCCCCTGGCTGAGCCTGGTCCCCCCATCCAAGCCCGGTCCCCCCATCCAAGCCTGGTGCCCCCATCCAAGCCCAGTCCCCCAATCCAAGCCTGGCCCCCCCATCCAAGCCCGGTCTCCCCGATCCAAGCCCGCGCAGAGTCGTGGTTATGTAAAGCCCCAGCGAGTGTGACCGGGAGATTCTTCAGTGTTGGAATCTGAGTCACATGGGGCTGTTTTATTTCCCCCTCTGCTAATCTCGTTTCTATAGAAACAAGATTGGGAGGAAAAAAAAAAAAAAAGAAAAGAAAAAAAAGAGCCAAGCACAGAGCGAGCGAGAAACCTGAGGTGATGGGTGAGGGAAGCGGAGGTGGTGGATGAGGAGGTCGGGCAGTGCGGGTGGAAGCAGGGGATCCCAGCCGGGATGGGAGCATGCCTGTGGTTGTGTGCGTCGAGGGGACAGGGACTCTCCCAAAGAGCCACTCTCGGATGAGCTGCTCCTCCGGCAGTGGGCAATCGGCAGAACCTGGAGGGAAGGGAGCAGGGTCTGTGCAGGTGAGTGAGCATCACTCGTGCGGCTCCCGGGCATCTTTCCCCAGCATGGCACGGCACAGCGTACCGGAGCTCTGCCCGGCGCACCTGGGTCCTGTCCCCACCTGCTGCCTTGGGGACACGCTGGTGGCTGGAGCCGTGGTCGGCGGGCGCCGTGCCTGATGTGTACTGCTGCGGCGGGCAAGTGAGCAGGGTTTGCCGGAGCAGCAGTTGCAGTCAACACTTGCCCGGAGACTGGTGGCGTGCGTGTGGCCGTGCACCTTCCCTTTCCGAAGCCTCTCTCTCCTGAAAGGCTGCTGCCTGCTCCGGAGGCACCTTCCTGGCTTTGATTATTTCCCCCCGATTTTATTCTAACTGCACCTGTGTGAATAAAAGGCTCAGAGGAGCTGAGCCCCACGGCTGCAGGATGCGCAGGGAGCTGTGCTTGCTTTCAGCCCTGCTTGTCTGCTCGCCCCGAGGCACCGTCCGGCTCCCTCCCAACGGGATTGCCCTTCCCCAGCCAGGCTGTGGCCAGGATGCCGGTAGGGATAAGCCCACCTCGAAAGCTGCTTTTGCAATGACTGTTCCCAAAGGGAGGACAAGATGAAAATGCTGCTCGTTTTTTGTGCTGCCAAGTGCCTGGGCTGCCCTCACGGCTTGTCCTGGGACTTTTCCTTGCCTGTGCTGATTCAGGAGGCTGGCAGCTGCTGGGAGCTGGGTTAGTTGGGAACGACAGAGAAGCACGTGCTGGCTCCCAAGTCTTGGGCTGGGGAGTGCAACAAGTGGGAGTTATTCCTGCCTGGACTAAGATGTCTCTGTCTCTGGGGGATGCATGGCTCATGCCCATGCCGGCACTGCCTCCTGACCCTAGTTATCCCACACCAGTGGCATGGTGTGGCTGTCCCTGCGCAGACCGCAGTCTGTCCTGCAGCTCCGGCCGTGGCATGGCCAGGTCTGGCAGTGCCAGCAGCTGGGTGAGATGCCACAGGAGCCCCTGGGCTTCTGTGGGCACACACCCACCCTGACGGCTGCAAACTGCTGAGACACGCTACTTTTTGCGGAGGCAGCCCACGGTGTCCCTCCGAGGGCCACCGCAGGGGAGAAGGAGGGCCAACCGAGCCAAGGGGACAGGGATTTTGCTTGTCATCGCTTTCCAGTTGTGGTGTTGGGGACAGAGCAGTGAGGCACTGCAAACCCCCGGCCGGATTCATGCCTGTGCACAGCTGGTGGAGCCGGAGGGATGAATCGAGTCCCTGTGTATTTCTGTACTCAGTCATATTTGGGAAATGTCATTGCTCATCCGACGGCCCGGCCAACGAGGGGGTGGAGGGCGGCGCTTCAGACCCTTGTCCTCATCCGAAAAGGGCAGCTGAGTGGATTTTTGTGCGGGGATACTGCATCTTGTGATGGCTCAATGAGGTGGCCGAGCCACAGGCAGGATGGGGACGGGCTGCCAGCCCAACATGTCCCTGCTCTGCCTGTCTTGGCGAGCCAGGGGCTTCGGCAGGGCTGGGGTCAGACCCCCAGAAAACGTGCCTGGTGAAGGGATGGGTGTCAGGCTGGTGTGACATGGCACATTCAGTGCAGGTGGTGTGGGAGCTGTGCCCCGTGCTGAGCTGGAGTCTCCCCCCTTGGCCGGACTGGGCTGTGGTGGCAGCGAGGGTCCGAGTGCCACTCTGGGCACCCTCCGCTCGTCCTGGTTGAACAGCAGCACACACCAGGCTGGGGACAGCACTGTCCCAGTCTCCCTTGGGCAGCAGCATCTGGCTCTGTGTGCCCCTGCCCGCTCTGTGCCTGTGGCGAGTGGGTGCCATGGCTGATGCCAGGGGGACTTTGCTGGGCCAGGTCCAGCCGCCCACACACGCACGTGAAGTGCTTGGTTTTAACGGGGGGGACATTGCCCGTAGGTTTTGCATCCCCGCGCCCCCCCGGCAGCGGTGTTCCTGCCTCCCCAGCACTGCTGGCTCTGCTCTGCTGGGGGGTTTGGAGGGAAGGGCTGAGGATGGGTATTGCTGCACGAGTCTCCAGGGCCGATAATTATTTCTGGGGAAAAGATGCTGTGTTTTGACTTAAACGCTGACATGGGACTCTGAACATGTGTAATCTGGCTGACAGATGGCAAGTCATAGAGGTGTGATTTATGATACAGCACAGTAGCTGAACAACCTTCTCTGGTTGTCAGGAGACGATTCTTCCCAGCGCTGCGGTTGATGTTTCAATTGATGGCTTTCCCCGCATGTCCCCCGGGCTCCTCGGCAGCGTGCGGGGACCGCCGACAGGCTGTGTCCACCGAGGCTGGGCAGCGCCGTTGCCGAGCCACTGCAGAGATGCTGCTTCCTACAGTGGGGAGGGCAGGTCACCCCAAATCCCACCCGGGCTGGACTGTGAGACCATCCCTGTGCAGCAGGCAGGGGTGGGGGAGTGGTGATGGCCTTGTCCCTGTCCCATGGCTGGGGTGAAGCTGGCTCAGGGTGGCAGTGGCTCCCTGGAGCTGCCTGTTCCCCCGACCAGCAATTGTGGGGCCAAGCGTGCTGATACTGATGGGAGAAGGCACCAAAACCTTGCCCATCAGAGAGGCACACAAGAGGATGGATGCCAACAGCCATAGGAAATGTACCTTACTCGCACAGCCTCTCCAAGCCTCAGTTTCCCTGCCTCTACTTTAAGATCCCTAAAGTTGATCTTTCTCAAGGAAAAGAGGTATCTGTTAGCATTTTGAAAGCACTTGGGAAGTAAAAGTGTGGTCCCATCAGCATCCCCCTCCCCATGTTAGAGGCTCACTGCTGCAGCCACCCCCAGAGCCCAGACCCCGAGCATGATGCTGCTGTGGGAGCATCGTGACCCCGTGGGACCAGAGGAGCCCCAGCACAAGGAGCTCAGGGAAGCTGACCCACAAGCAGGGCCTCGATGGGGCAAGGGGAGTGGGGCAGAGCATGCCACCAGCGTCAGGCTGCATTTGCCTGTGTGCAGCCATGGCAGAGCAGGTATGATTCATTCCCCTTCCTGCAATACAGTTTATGTAAAGCAGCACTGTATAAATAGCCAGATGATATAGTAATGTGCTCCTGGCTCTCCAGCTAGTGATGCTTCTGCTGGAGCTTTGGGTCTGGTGGAGGTGAGAGGAGCTGGTTCATCACTGAGGGCTAGATGAGTTGCTGACAGCTCTCAAGTGGGAGGCACCAGCCCATCAGAACAGTCCCAGTCCTCTCCTTTAACCTGGCTGTGAGCAGTTGGAGGCGGTGGGTGAACCAGCTGGCTGACCAGTAGGCTGGGAAGCTTGGTTTGGGGGGTGAAAGCAGCACCAAACATCTCAAGATACTCGGTCACCTTCTGGCTTGTACGTGACCTCACTTGTCCACCATGGGTTTGGGGAATCAAGACAGCGCCTGCCCTGAGCCAAAGAGCCCTTGTCCCTGAGCCTTCCCCTGTGATGCCGTGCCGAGGGGAAGTCACGGCAAGGCCACATGCCCCCAAGCACCCAGCTGGCTCCTCCAGCCCCACCAGCACCCTGTCCCCAGGGGCTAATGCTCCTTCATTCTGAGCCCAGTCGGCACATCACCCTGTTTTAGCCCTGCCAGCTCTTCTTGGCAGATGCTGTTGGCTCTTTCTCTGCTTTGGGCAGGTGGACGTGTCTGAGTAAACCTCTTGGGTGGGTAATTGTCCCAGTGGATTGCAAGAGGCATGTCTGGCATGGCAGAGGAACTTGTTTGTTGCAGGGGCCGGTTGCCTTCCTGCATCTGTGCAGGTCATTTGGGGTTTTCCAGCCCCCCATCCCTGCTGGGGACCACTTTGGGAGAGGTGACTCTGACAGTCCCCGGTGGGGACAGGGCATGGCAAACAGGATAACATTCGGCAGGCAGTCCCCAGATCAACTTCCCCAGCATCCTGGCAGCTGGGGATGGAGCCCTCACCCCTGCAGGGTGGCAGGAGCCTCTCCTGGGGAGGTGGGAAGCTGGGCAGCATTAGGGCTGCCCCAGCGGAAGCAATCAAATGCCGCCAAGGAGAAGCTGTAGGAAGCCAGCAGCACTCGTTCCCACCACCCAGCCCCATCCTTGGGTCAGCACTGAGCCCTGCTCACCCTGGGGTCCACACCTCTCCAGGGGGCTGCTGAGAGCATCAGCGGCCAGTGCCCATGCTTCCCTAAACTGGGATCTTACTCCTTACAGCAGGGCTTTGACACCAGATCAAAGGGGAGGCGAGGTGGCGGGGTGGTGTTAGTGCTGGGCTCTGCTGGAGGGGCTTTCACCAGGCGCCTGGATTGCGCCTCTTCAAACGCCTCTTCCTCCGGCTGCGAGCAGAGGAAAGCTGGGGTTTGGGTTTCTTGTTGGGTTTCTTTTAAGGCAAACCTCATCCTTTACATCAAAGTAATATTTCTTCTCAAGAATGTAAAGAATGACCCTGGAAGGTCTGAGTGGCTCTTTCCCGGCGGTGATCGGAGAGACGAGAACCTTCTCCAGAAAGCTGTCTCCACCCTGTCCCCAGCAACAGCAATTCATAAGCTGAAAAATAAATCAATAACCAGAGTTAATGAATTGAAGATGTCTGTGTTTAAAATGTATCAGGGAAAAAAACTGTTAGCTGGTCGTGGTTGGCTTAATTATTGTGAGGAAAGGCGGAGAGCTCGCGTTTCTGAGAAATACCTTCTTTTTTTCTTTCTTTTTTTGGAGGTATTTTGTTTGGTTGAAGCCAGTCAGGACTCGAGAGTAGAGGAGGATTGGCTTTAGCAATGTGTGTAGGTTCAAAGCCTCCCCCCAGCCCTGTCCCTTATCCCCCAGGACCTCTGTCAAATCCCTTCCCTGCCCAGCCCAGGGCTGGCTGAGCAGTGGGAGCAGGTCGTGCCAGCACGGGAGTAAAGGAGGAGGAGAGACAGTGGCTGTGCCAGTGTGCACGGCAAGGCTGGGCAGTGGCACCAGTGCCACCAGCCTGGTCGTGTGTCCAAGTTGGGGTGTCCCAG
The DNA here is from genome assembly GCA_028565335.1 of Limnodromus scolopaceus. Taxonomy (NCBI): domain Eukaryota; kingdom Metazoa; phylum Chordata; class Aves; order Charadriiformes; family Scolopacidae; genus Limnodromus; species Limnodromus scolopaceus. The sequence goes on along the minus strand of JAOXNO010000070.1, from coordinate 18,606,913 downwards.
TTGCCCAGTCAGCTCCTCCTTTGCTCCCACCTCTGCTCCCGGTGAATTGGCAGCAGGGATGGGTTGTGGCACTGTGTTTGGTTACAAGCCGGGTGTGCTGGCCCTTAGAGTGGGCACTGGGGGCTCCACGTGCTGCCGAGGAGAGCAGGGGGCTGTGGGTCTTTGAGGGGCAGGAGCCTCCCAAGCAGACCTCAGTGCTGGCTGTCTGTGTGCCCCCGGGCTCGGAGACCGTGTGATTTTCCCTGGGGACAGCGGTTCTCTTACAGAAAGAGCTGGGGTGGAGCGTGACCCCAGAGCCTGGGGATGGTCTTCCCCCTGGATCTGGGAACTGGGAGCAACACTGGAGCATCCCACACAGGCTTTGCCAGCACAGATGGGTCTTGCAGCTGAACCCATTTGCTTGCAGGTGTTTCTCTTTCCTCCTCTGAAACACCTCCGACATGGCCTGATTTCCATGTCAGTCCTCATCAGGAAAGCCCTCCTGGTACTGGAGCCCCCCATTCTGGGAGACCACAGGGGTCTGGGATATCTCTGAAGGAGTGTGTGGCCATGGCATAGGTCCGCTTTGCTTCTGTCCAGTGATGGTTCCATGGCTGCCCGACCCCTCTCAGGCAGGCACTGCAAGAAGCAGAAGCAGCTGCTGTTTCTCCAGCGTTGACCATCACTGGTGGCATTTGGGCAGGAACAGACAACACAGGGAGGAGAATTTGCTGCAGCAGGAGGGCAGGACCCAGTGCTAACTCAGCCTGCCAGGCTCCCAGCTTCAGTTTTGCTAATGGCATGCCATGGACCAGTGCTGGTCCTGGCTTTGCAAAGCGATGCCAAACCTGCTGCTGCTTCGCTTCTTCCCCCTGAGGCTGATGCCACCCTGTCCCACTGCCCCTGACCCTCTGGGAGTCCCCTCTTTTCAGCTCCGAGCATCTGGCTTTGTGCTGTGGACCTGCCGCTGGGAGCCGGGGTGCTTCAGTGACATTAACGCCTCTCCTCTCCCCTTCCCCAGGTCGGAAAGCAGCCTCTCTAGGTTTGCCCACCGCTTGTCGGTTAAGCAGAAGCAGGAGAAGAGAAGGAAAGCTGAGTATGCCTCAGCCGAGCTGTCTGCCTTCCGGCCCAGGTCTCTGAGCATTGAATGGTAAGAGCTGCAGGACAGGGTGGGGGAAAAGGATCTCCTGCCTCTCCGGTCGCTCTCCTGTCCCCTGTCCCCACCACTGCCACTCTCTGTCCCTGTCCAAGCAGTGTCCTGTGGGAGAACATCCCTTCAAACCCATCCCTCTGCTGCAGATGCTCCCCCAGGGTATTAAATCAAACATCTCCCCTCGCCCCAGGGCAGGGAGCAGTGGGGAGCCCCAGGCAGCTCCTTCCTTGGGGGGCTGCAGGAGACCCCACGAACTGAGCCACGGGGGTCTTGCAGGCCTCATGTGGGACACGGACACACGTGTCTGCTGGGCCCAGTGAGTGCACAACCTCCAGCAGCCCCCACTGCCGGCTTCTCTCTCCCCTTCCCTTCCCACCCCACGCTGCTTATCGGAGCTGCCGGAGGATGCGTCCCGCGGCCCCTTGCTGCCCAAAACACCCATTGGATTGCCCCCAAACACCTCCACTGGATAAACCAGAGCCCAGAGCTGCAGTGGGACGGCTGCAGCCAGCATGGGGGCACCGAGAGCCATGGGGGAACCGGGAGCCACAGGGGCTCCCCACTGGTGCCATCCCTGGGGTGATTGGGGTGAAGGAACGGGGCTGCCCCGGCATGAGCCACCCTGCAGGGCAGCCCCCTTCTCCCACCCCCCAGGGATGCGGTGCTCAGTCCTTCCCTGCTGCAGCGCTCATGGGGCCCCTCGCACTGAGCACAGGTCTCAGGCTGCAGCCCCTGCTCGAGCAGGGAGTCATTTATTCTGGGTTTCTAAGCTCTGATGCAACAGCCTTGGAAGCAGATCACAGTTAACCCTCCCAGGGTTAGAGGTGACCTACTAAGGATATTTAAAAGAGCTGGAAATTGCATTGCTTTCTGCTTCCTTAGATGGATAAAGGAGGGTAAAACTTTAAAAAAAAAAAAAAAAAGAAGGAAAGAAAGAAAGAAAAAAGAAATGCTTAGAAATTGCAAGAATGTCGAGTTTGGTTTTCGTTTTCCCTGCTTTTTTTGGAGATCTTCCTGGCATTTATTGCATGTTCTAACACTTCAGTGTGAGGTTGTGGAGTCCTCATCAAAGGCTTCCTCTATCTGTGAGGTTAGTTAGGCATCAAAGCTAACTAGGTATTAATGAGGCCAGACAAAGAATTTAAGCTATTTGGTGACAGATTGCTTTATTCTCCAATTGCACAACTTTCTTCCCTTTGCTGAAACGATGTCATCAGGAAAGCTGTTCTGCAATTACTATGAATCTTCCAAATAGACAAATATGTGAATTTGTAATATACCAAATAGGAAAAGAAGCAAAGAATTCATTAAAAACAATCAGAGTTTCTCTTTATAGTAATAAAGAAGCAAGAGAAGTCATTAAATCTCTTTTCTCCTTTTAAATGTCTATTTGAAGCTCCCAGATCCCATTTTAGCCCTGCTGTGCCAAGGTATATTTGTGGTACATCTTCACTCGCTGTTTCCTGGGGGAAACCATCTGTCTTGGGTTAGTTTGCAAAGCACCTTGTACAGCAGCAGTAGATGACGCTATTTTATGGGGGTTTTGTGCCAGCTCAGAAGTGAGCTCTTGGTAAGGAGGAATCACCTTTGCCTTCGGTTTGCCACATGCCATCGTGCTAGAGATGGAGGTTGGAAAGCGTGAGGCCCCAAAGGGAAGGACCTGATGTCACCGCTCCTGCAGGGACACAGGCACGGCTGGTCTGGCCAGGGGGACCGTAACTGCCCTGAGGGGTTTTATCCATGTCTGGGAACACCTTGAGCTGGATCAGGTGTCCGACCTGCCACCCGGGCTGGGGTGGGCTGGGGTGATGGAGCTCAGGTGCAGGGGCTCCCTGGCACTCAGCGGAGGGGTGACCCAGGGGGGTTGTGTTGACAAGGACCAGGCAGGCAGCAGCGGGGCGAGGACCCTGCCCACCGCCTGCTCCCCGACCGTCTCAATGTGCTCTTTAACCCTCTCCCTGTTGCTGTGGTCAAGAAGATGACCCAGGCGCTGTGTAGCTGCGTTGATGAAGTGCAGGAATTTAATTAGCTTTTACGTGGATGCAGCCCCATTTCCAAAGAGTGGCCGGGGGCACCAGCTCACGGACTTCTGCTTTCCTGGCAGGACAGTCAAGCTGCAGGCAGGTTTTCATGTCTGACAGTGGTGTGTGTGTGTCTGGTCCACACGTGCACGTTTGCACTCCGGGAGGCACCTAGAGGCTTTTCCCATGAGAGCACCAGTCGCCTCTGGGGCCATGTCCTGCAAAGGGGGCACCTCGCCTTTTCCCTGGTGTGAAACATCATTTCTCTCCTTCCCCCATACGTCTTCAGGGATCCATGGTTGTCGTAGCAGGATGAGCATCCTCAGGTAGTTGCTGCAAAGCATCGTGAAGGGCCTTTGGAGCCACCGCGGGTGTCTCTGTCCCTGCTGGCCCCACACCTTGCCCCTGGAGGGCAGGCTGCGTGCTGTGGCCGACGGAAAGCGTGGCTCCCGCCCTTGCAAATCTAGAGCAAATATCTGCGTGCATCAAATGTGTGTATTTATAACCTTAAGCTAAGGTCGCCACTGCACCATTTTGCCCGCCTGTGTGTAGAGGGGTGAACATCCCTGCTGAGTGTGATGGGGGGCTCAGCTTACTCCACGAGAGCAGGAGGGGAATGGAAAAATGATGGACTGTGTTTTCCCAAATCAGTGGCTTCTGAGAGTCCTGCCCATCTTAATCCCAAGGCTTGAAGGCAAGGCAGGCCTTGTGGACATGCCATTACCTGTTACTGAGGAAGAGGTAGAGATTATAAGCACAAAATCATCAGTGGCCATTGCTTTGACAAGCTGGATGTCAGTCAGGTGGAGGGATTAGTGTTTTGTGCCTGAATTTCCTACCAGAACACTGTCAGTCCAACGCCTTGTGTCTGTGCCATAGCAGAAGTCATCCTTGCGTCTCATCCCCATGCAGGGCAAGCTGAGCCAGTTTTCCAGCATTCCCGGTTGTTCGGGTGCCCAGGTAGGGCTCAAGGAAGCTGAGGTAGAAGAGAAGGAGCTGTACAGCGTCACAGTGTCTGCCTGACACCGTGTGCCCTGCCCTGAGTGCTGCCAGGTACGACGGGGACAATAGATCCCTTCATCTCCCCTTGGCCCCTCTCCCTTTCCCTGGGGACACCTTGAAGCCCTGTGGGAAGGATCGCTGGGTGCTGGCGTTTCTCTGGGCCAGGAAATGCAATTATTCGCTGCCACAATAAATAAGGTGTTGAATATCCTGCGCTGCCTACCCGAAGGCGCAGGGATGCTCCCGTCGCAGGTCCTGCTGTCTGTGCGTCCATCGGAGCACGTCTGCCCACCTCAGCGGGGTGGGGGGGCCCCATGCCAGCAGGTCACGTTTCTCCCCGGGCACAAGGCAGGCTTTATTCGCCCAGCACGTGTTTATGTGCCGCACCGGGCGAGCGGAGCGCGGTCCTGCTCCCCAGCGCGGCCGTCGGTGAGTGAAGCCTCATTAGTTCCACTTATTAAAAAAAAATAAAAAAATTGCTTGGGGTGGGGGGGAGGGAGAGAAGGGAGGGGAAAAGTGAAGTATTGAGAAAACACTTCTCACATTCATATGTTGTTTACTGAAATAAATACTTCATTATTAGGCTTTTTTTAGGCTATTTTTTTTAAAAACCGGTGCCACAAAGTCCCCAGTGTTAGGGCCCATGAATGTGTGTGTCACCTCAGCCCGTTGCTCCCAGGAGCCGGTGTCTTGCTGCCGGGAGGTGCCTGGAGAGAAGTACCGTGGGGAGCCGGGTGGCATGAGGCTTTCCTGAGCTTGGGGAGAAGCCTGGGGGCTGCTGCTGTCCCCTTTCGGTTTGGTTGGCTGAGTCCTTTCTCCTGTTTGCTGGACGGTGCCTGCTGAGGCTCGCAGGGCACCGAGGCAGCTTGAGCTCCAAACGAGGAAAAAAATGGCAATTGAGGGAAGGAAGGATTTTGGATCCGATTTATTAAAGCTCTGCTTTCTGCTGGTCTGTGATACTAATCTTGCTCCAAAGCCTAAATAGCGTGAAGGCGCGTGAGACAAAATCACTCTTTATTTGAAGCTTGCCGCCTTCTGCTTTTGGAGTGAAGAAGTTGAAAGCTGGTGGCTCCCATGGAGCCTTCCTGCTGTCCCTACAGCAACCCCAAAACACCAGCAATCCCTTTTCTCCCCGCCTAGGGCGAGCCGAGGCAAAGAGAGCCTCCTCTCCTCTTGTGCGTGTCACCTGAGAAATGACCCACGTTTGTCTTTCCTCTTGAGCCAGTCTTAATCCAATAAAAGGCTGTGATCTGCTGGTCCAGGCGTGTGCAGAGCCTGGGAGCCTCTGTCCCCCTCTCGCATCCTTCCAGCTCTGGTGCTCGTCAGGAGTTGCAGCTCTGGCAGGTTTGTCCTCCTGTCATCCATTTGTCTCTTCCTTCTCCTTTCCTACCTCTCGGACTGGTTTTCCTTCTTCCGTTCGTTCCTGTCTTGCCTTCCCCACCATGCTCCTTTTCCCGAACCCACCTCTCATTGTCCACTCTGATTTTCCTCCATTTTCTTCTTCTTCTCAATTGTTTGCTTCTACTTGCTGCCTTTTCTATTTGGGCTTCTTGATTTTTTTCATGCCGACCAGCCTCCCTGCAATCCGTGGTCAAAACAGCCTATTCCCATGGTGGCTCAGGAAAAATGCAATGCATTCCTCGCTTCCCCCATCCCGTTATCTCGGTTCTGCTCGTTGGCTGCCCACCACGAGCTGTGAAAGCAACGTTGGCAGCAGCATGTTGTCTGGTGGTTAGAGAGGCGAGGAGGCAGCCAGGCGGCTGGGCTTCAGCCCTGCCTGCGCCTTGTTCTGCTGCCTGACCCCTGGCGCGTTGCTGAGTCTCCGCTCCTCGCGTCCCTTCTGCCGGAGAGAGGGACATGCAGGGACCCGGCAGCTCCCACTGCAGACCGTGCCCGGCGGGATGGGGAGGTATGGAGTGGTTATCCTGCGATGTCCCGGCAGCGGGGCCAGGTGTAACAGCATCCCTCTGCCATGGGACCGTGGGGCGGCTGCAGCCACTGGGCATGGGCACCACGCTGGCACCGTGGGGCTGGCAGAGGCGGCACGCATGGCTCCGCTGCCGTACTCTGCCTTGTGTTTTGGGTTTGGTTACAAGCCAAAAGGTTTTTTTTTAATGGAAGTGTTTTCATGAAATTTATTAAAAAATTTTATAATGTAATAATATTTCCCCGTGAGGTAGAAATTCTCCTGAAATTGCTGTGCTGGGGCATGAAATCCATGCCGTGGCGGTGCCTGGCGGTGCTCAGCCCCCTTCCTTCACTGCTGCCGGCTGGCGTGGGCAGGCAGCAGGGAGGACCTGGCCCCATCGGCCGGCTCCTCACCTCCCGCCACCCGAACGCTACAGTCCCATGGGAGGTGCTGAGCTGCCGGCTGATCCCTCCGACTGTTCCCGAGCCAGCGCACTGGAGGGCTGCTACTGCAAAGCTCGCCCGGAGCCCTGTGCTGCTCCCATCACAGCAGTCTGTGCTCCTGCAGGACTTTCCCCAGGACTCTTTACTTGACAGTCGCCTGTTCGCAAGGGGGAACCAGCAAAGAAGTAAATTATCATCAGCAACTTTTTGGGATGTGGGAAGGAGCGGCACCGTAAAGACAGAAGGCTCAGAGCTCCGCTGGGTTTCACAGCCCTCCTTGGGCTGTTTTACTCCTAACTGAATCCGCAAGTCCAAGAGGAGGCTTGGAGCCACTGCTCTTCCCAGCCAAGGAAGCTTTTAGCCTGGTTGAGGGGAAATATGAGGGAAAACCACCCTCAGCCTTTCAGTGGCAGGGGAGGAGTGCCACAGCCTGGGAGGTGTGTGGGCATCTGGGAGCCAAGAGATGCTCTGGACAGGATGCAATGTGGGCACCACATCTGCACTGGCAGTGGTGTGGGGTAGCCAGCCTCGCCCAGAGCTTCGCCTCCCCCATCGCACCAAACCCGGCCACTGATCTGGGGTGAAAGGCAGCCACCCCCGGCTTGGTTGTGCCAAACACAGGTCCTGGATGGGCCAGTGCGGTGTTGAAACGAAACGCGAGGCACTTTGTCTCGACTGGGAGCACTTTAAGCCCTCACTCGGGAACAATGGCCAAGCTATGGGGTCATTTGTTCTGGTATTTCAGCAGCTCCTCATGATTTATGGGATGTTTTGTTCTGCTGCTTGTCTTAGCTTCCCCCTCTCCACCCTCCCCGTCTCCATCCCTTCTCCCTTTCAGCTCCTCCTCCCCCCCCGCTCCCAATTCCCCTAATAGCTGTGGAGCCTCTCTGCCTTATGAAGTCATGGTATCTGTGACTTATTGAATTAGCTGTATGGGAGCTGGACTTCCACACCGTGCTGTGCTCTGCCGGGGCGTCCCGGCTGCCCGGGAAGCCAGCCCGCAGCAGGGCCCCTTGCCCAAGGGCTCCGGCCAGCCTGAGCTTCCCCCCGGCCTGGCAGATGGATGTTGCCATCAGCAGGCTGCGAGAAAGTCGGCTTACGGGTGATAAATGTGGCCAAGAGGAGCTGCAGCCCCAGCAAAAAAGCCTGCAGAGGCTCCCCTGGACCAGGGCAGGACCGGGAGCTGCAGGCTCCCGGTGCTGCCATCCCCCCACCCTCCCAAGACACCTCTCCGTGGGCGAGATCGACACCAGTTAGGGAGCCCCAGAGCTTTTGGTCTTGAAAGGGGATGTGGTTCAAGAGCTTGGCTTTATCCCCAGCACCCTGAGGATGGCCGTGGTTGGTGGCTCTGGGTATATGGGGGGGAGCAGGAGTTCATACACACACCCCCAGAGCTGGTGGGACACTGGAATCAATGACTGTGAGGGACTCACTGATGGGGATGGGGAGGAGTGACCCCTCAAAATACCTCCCTGAAATTCAGCTTTGCCTTTAGGAAAGCATTCAAAATGAGTAATTTGTTTGTGGAAAATCACCTTTTATCCTCGTTGTCTGTGAGTCAGCTACAGACGGATAGAGGCTGAAGGGTAACTGCTGTTCAGGGTGACACCAGTGCTCCTGCTGCAGCCGGTCCTTAGCCCGGGGAAGGCTTTGCAGTGGCAGAAGAGTCCCGGTCCATGCGGTTCCATGTCTGTTGCCCTGTGCTGCTGGCAGGGAGATGGGAGCACCCAGGCTGGGAATCACAGGGGAGTTTAGGGCTGTCCAAATCTGTAGGGTCTGTGCATGGTTTGTGCCTCTCCTCCTGATGCCCCAAGCCTCCATTAGCCCAGGTTTCCTCCTCCTCTGGGGAGAGGCAGCTCAGCTTCTGCTTACAAAGAGGCTGGAGCAGTTGGGAGAAGACCAAGGGCAGGCTCCTCTCTCTCTGCAGCATCGTGATCTGCTGCCACTGGTGCTGGCTCCGGCAGCTCCAGCCTTCCCCTCTCCATTTGTTTCTCCTGTCACTTCAGCGGGAAAAACTGAGCCCTCTGGGAAAGTGACAGAAGGAAAATTCTCAGAGAAGACTGATTTCCAGGTTCTCCCTGTCTGGGACCAGAACCCTCAGCCAGTTCCCTTCCTCATTGAGAACACAGGAAGAAAATATCATTTAAAAGACAAGTTTAAAATTTTGTGCCGATGCATTGTTCTGGCCGCTTCCCTCTGCTGGTAGCTGATACTTCCAAACCCCTCTAAGATTATTTCTCAGTGCTGCATATCTATTATCTCCAGCACACTTTGGTTTCTCTCAAATAGCCTTTTTGCCTGATTTGTTTCTTTTGTTCTCATTATCTCTCTGACATTTCCTGTGGCCTGGATCTGCAAAGCAGGATGGATACCTTGGTCCTTACTGAGGCATGTGGAGGATGCTGTTCATCCTGCAGGATCTCTACTGGTTCTTCCCCATGGCAGTGTCCATGCCCAGAAGGTGCCAGTCACCTGGATTTGCACAGCAGGCAGCCCAAGCCCCGTGGTTGTGCTGGGAGGAAAGTGCAGAGAAGCCGCAATCCTTAGTATGAAGGGGAAACCTCATGGATGTCTGAATTGTAGTGTGAGTCAAGCCATTCCTGATGGCTCCATGGATCCTCCCCACCAGCTGGTATTCCCATAGCGTCAGTGTGCTGGATTTGGAGGGTCTTAGCTCTCCCAGTCCTCTTAGCCAGCACACAAAAAATATCTCAGTATGTTTCTTTTAATGGGAATATCCATATAGTCATAGTTTCATACTAGTGGTTGGATCTTCAGACCTGCCAGCTTTGAACCTGGCTGCTCCATGAGCCGACGTGCGCCTGGGGAAGGGCAGTTTGTGTGTCTGGAGCAGCCCCAGCAAGACAGGCAGTGTCCCCTAGCCCCTGGGCTACCAGGCTGTGCTTCCCCCAGCCTAGAGACAGCTTTGCCCTGGGAGCAGAAGGGTTGGCTAGGCTTGCTGCTGGTGCTGCTGGAGACACTGGGGTTGGGAGCTGCAGAAGCATCAACATTTCCAGATAGTCCTGAGATCCAGCACTTTCAAAATATTTGAGTGCTTTTAATCCTCCTTTGTCCCTTAAACAGCAGTAGTCCCTGCTGTGCAGGTTTTTGCTGCTCTTAGATAGTTTCCTGCTGGCTGAGACACTTCTGCCTGCCAGAGCTTCAAGAACCTCCTGTTTGTCTTCCTGGAGAGCGTCTCTCAGTGCCAGGTCAATATTGCACCTACTGGCTTGGATGCTGGCAGAATAGGCAGCACTCGGCAGGAAGGCAAAACTAGAGGTAGGCGTCAGCCCAGGACACTTGGGATATCAAGGACCAGGTCCTCAGATGTCTTGAGATCTCTCTCCATCTTTGCTTGAGTCTTTCCTGCATCTGCACTCTCACTCTTCAGACCCTTCCCTCTTACCCACCTCTCTTCTGCCAACTTGCTTGGTTTTCAGAGGAGGCTTGTGAGCCCAAGTGAACTCCATGTCAGCTGAGCCTCATGCCTGGTGGAGGTCAGGGAGAAGCAGTTACAGTCCCCTCTGCTCCTCACTTCCACATTTCCTCCCATTCTGCCCAACATTGAAATACTCATCCATCTACCCCAGTGCGTCCTGCAGTAGCTCACTCACCGGGGACATTCCTTTTCCTGTCCCACTTTGCTTCTGTTACCTTTCTTTGCACTGCTTACAGGGCAGGTGGGACAGGGATGAAGATCTTCTGCAACAAAGAGCTGTTGGGCGATGTGGAGGAGGTTCAATGCTTTGCTTTGGACAAAGTGGAACTGGACACTTGGCAGCAGTTGCCAGTGTCGTCATGAGAAACTGCACCTTCACTCTTCACAAGGTCTTCACTCTGCCCGTGGTGCAGAGGTTCACCCGAGTCCCGTCCAGGTGTGTTTGGACAGAGTCTGGTTTCCACGCAAGAAGTGTTCCAACAGGGCCCATAAGAGCTCACCAGTTAGTAGCTGACCAGTAAACCGCTCCTACCTGAAGCCAGGGCAAGCTCCTTACTGATGGTCTGCTGTGAAAAGCTGTAGTTTCTGAGCTTTGAAAAACACATGACATTATGTGGCAGCACTTGTTAAGCGTGGCAGTGAGCTGAGTGGAGCTCCAAGAAACAGCTCTTCTTGGCATTATCAGGGTTGACTCTGGCCCACTGCCCCAAGAAGAACCATCATCACCTTTGGCGGGATGACGTGGTTTGTAGAGTTGGTGTTCTCCATGCAGACCCTACAGGTGTCCAAGTGCATGGTTATTGCGGACTCTGAAATGGCAGGAACTGCAGGTAGATCCTGCAGCGTGATTACTTGGCTCTTCTTCAGCCTTGAGAAGAGAAGGCTCTGGGGAGACCTTATAACAGCCTATCAATATCTGAAAGGAGCCTACAGAAGAGCCAGAGAGGGACTCTTTACGAGGAAG
>JAOXNO010000070.1:18534583-18595642 GCA_028565335.1 Limnodromus scolopaceus | reverse complement strand
GCCCATAGCAGGGGGGTTGGAACTCGATGATCTTTAAGGTCCCTTCCAACCCTAATGATTCTATGATTCTATGATTCCCACAGTCTTGTTTCTCCTCTTCTCTCCCGGGCTCCACACGTAAGTGCTAAAGTGGCAGGGGAGAAATGACCCAGATGAAGAGTTCCCAACCCAGACTGAGTCATCAAAGTTTCTGACCTTCACCCATCGCAAGGAGAGTGCCCTGGGCTGGGGGCCAGGGATGAAGTGCTGGCCTGCGGCATAGGACACCTGGCTTCTTCTGTCCTGCTGAGTGACTGAGGGCAAGATCTGCCCCCCTTTGTGCCTGTTTCTCACTCTTTAAAAGGAGCAAAGCAATGCTGACCTCTTTTCTCAGGCACTTTGAGATCTGCTGATGGAGAAGCTGGCGTTTAGGAGACTTGGTAACTGAGGTCTTCTGCTGGCAACCCCCTTCCCCCAGCCCCAGGGACAAGATGTGGGTTGGCTCCAAGCTTGGAGCTGACAGGTCGAGCTTTACTGTTTGGCTTTGTAAGTTTAGGATTGCGAAGAGGAGGGAGAGGAGGCAGTTGGTTAGAGCCAGTGGCAGGGTGGAGGTGGGCAGATGAGTCTTTCTAGGTCTGGGGAGATCTGGGCAGGTATAATCTTAAAACAAATTCTTTTCAACGTCACTGTGCACTGTGATTGGGAGTCAGAGGGTGCTCACTCCTGTCGTGTGATGGAACCTTCAGCCTATCTGCAAGTCTGGCCTATCTCAGAAGAATCAAGCCTTGAAGGAGAGACTGCTCAGTAGGTCAGTACCTGCTGCCTTGTGCCAGGGAACAGCCTTGAGGGAAGAGACAGGCCGGCGAGGCTTGGCTGGGTTCCTGGTGCTGAGAGGGACCCCTCAGCCTCTGGGTCTCGTCAGAAAGTGAGGTTGGGTGAAGGTGTGGGTTTGCTGGTGAGCAAGCAGATAATCTGAGGTCTAACATGTGTAAAGATGCTGCCAGGGACTTTGTCACCTCCCTGTGTCCCTCACAGGCAGTCACCCCACCTCCTGCTCCATCCTCCCCATGGTGAGCCAGGCTGCCAGTGCTGCCACGCTTCGGGGACAACTTGGAGCCAAGTCCTGCTGTGCCCCACGCCAGGCGGGGGCTTGTGGTTTGGGGGAGCTGTGTCAGGTTTCCCTGTGCGCTGAAATCCCGCAACACAGCAAGCCAAATCCCGGGCAGCAAGGAGGCTGCTTTTGGAACAGATAAGCCGGCATGACATTTAGCTAATGCTCCTGCTTTCCTTGTCTACTCTCAGTCTTGCTGGCTGTCCAAGCAGCTATCTTCTGAGGGAACCTCAGCTGTGAGCCCGGCCTTGGAGGTGCAGAAGCCAGTGCAGCACTTGCCTGCTTTCTGAGCAAGTGGAAGGCTGATGCTGCCAAGATGTCCCGTCCTCCCAGCGCTCTCCTGGCCCTGCTCTGCCCCAGTCACGAGCTCTGGAAGGCTTGTGGCAAGCAGAAAAGCAGCTTTTCTCATGGAGCAGAGCGCCACTCGGGTGAACTTCGGATGAACTCCTGAAGTTTCTTTGGCCGTTTTCTTTCCCGATGATGCAGGCAGGTCAGAAACAGGATGCTGGATTGCACAGGGACCCAAGGCTGCCTTCCTCATGCACCAACGTGCTCACCTCATCCTCCGTGGAGGAGGTATCTGCTGCTCTTCACCCCAGGTAGAAACACAAGCAGATGGATAGAGCTGTCCCTGGGCTACAATGGGACTGTGCTGCCAGAAATGCTGCTCTCCCTGGTCTTAGGGGGGATGGTAAGCAACCCACTGCAGCACACTGAAGTGACCTGCTCAAGGTCACTCAGGTGGTCTGTGACAGAGGTAAGAGTTAAATCCCCCCTCCTCATCCTGCTCCCACATTTTCCCTGGAGATAACACTTGCTACCTTCCGCACCGCTCCTCGCACCACGTCTTTGGGTCTGTCACCAGAAAAATCAGGGGTGATGAAGGAAGAGAAACCCTCTGGGCTGAGGGTTTGTTGGCAGAGTAGATGGGAAGGTGTGATTGCAGCCTGAGCCAGCCCGTGTGAACATGGGGGACGAGGTGTGGAGTCTCAGGCTAGCATGTGCCAGGACACAGTGGGCACTGAGAGGAGCTTTCCAGGGCCATGAGCGTGTATATCACAAGGAAGCCGTCTTGCAGTACACAGCCAGGAGAAGGAGGGTGAGAAGCATGGTAGGATGAGCAGGGTGTCTCAGGAGCATAAGGGTGTCTCCATAGCCCCTGTTGGGGTGCAGAGGATGGCGAGGGGGAGGAAGGACACAGCAACACCCACTGTGTGTTGACACCACCAGCTCTGTGAGGTGTTTCGCAGCCTCTTGGTGATGGAGGAGACCAAACCATTTAGGTCCAGCTCAAAGCTTCTGCTCGGTGTACCCACGTGAACAGGCATCTCCCAAGCGCTTTGAGAGATCCCAAGTCTCTGAGGTGCTGGGGTTGGAGTGGCCCCTGCCACCCTCGCTCTTCCGTCCTGCAGTGAAGTCATGCCCGTGTGCTGCCATGGAGGGGTGAGGAGGTCACCTCTTGCCTGGCACGTTGGTGGTAGACAGAGCCAGCAGCCGCCTGTTGTTGAGGCTGTACAACACTTTCCAGCGGAAGTTTGTTTGCTTATACCTTTGCCAGATTTCAGCTGTTTGGGCTGAATTTTTCCATGCTCGCTCTGCCTCAGGCTGAACTTTCTCTCTTTTTTTTTTTTTTTTTCAAGTTTCAGCAGAAGGTTGGGGAAAAATGGTAGTTTTGCCAATTTTTTTTTTTTTTCTCCTGTCTCTTTGTTTGAGGACTTCTGGTGCCTCCATGCTTTGGAAAAGAGACTTGAAATTTGGCAGGGTTGGTGCATTCCTGGTGGAAATCAACACAGATCTGGTCAAATTGTTAGCCTCTGGAAGGCATGGTTGTGCATGCTTGGAAGAACTCTTCAGAGGCTAGCTGCTGAAGTCCCCATCTGCAAAGAGACTCTGGCCACTGCGCCTGCTGCTCCCAGCTGCACCAAGCACCTCCCAGTCCCTCCTCTAAAGGCACCCCCTTGCCCACACGAGTCCAGGTCATGAACAGTGGCTGCAAGGAGCCTCAACTCCTCATTAGCAAGTCTCAAAGCACTTTACAGAAGACATCATTGTCTTTATCTCCATTTCTCCTGTGTGGAAACTGAGTCACTGGCTGTGGGCATCACCTGCCTCTCACCCTTATTGGTGGAGCAAGGAACAGAGCTCAGCTCAAATTGGGCAATGCCTTGTCTCTAGACCAGGAGAAGCTGAGGCAACACTCAGTAAGAGCAGAGAGCGTTTCCTAGTGCTCTCATGTCCTGCAAGACCTTGGGAAAGGGCATTTGCACCCCTGCCTCTCCCATGGGTGTGCTTAGCAGCACTGGTCACATCGATGCATGGGTGGATGAACGTTTCCTGATGGTCAGAAGTTCAACCTGGTGATTACTATGGTTTTACTCTTGCTCTTTTATATTAGGGTGGAAATCTTTTCTAGTTAGTGTCCTGGGGGCTCTGACAATTCCTCCACATACTCCATTATTCTCAGCTTGAGCTTCTCCACCTGATGGTATCTCAAGGCTTTCTGCAGCTAGAGGGAGAATAAATTGACATACGAGGTGGGAAACCTCTGGTCTGATGGAGGCAGCAGGCAAACTTGGCTGGAAGGAAGCCTGGCTGGTGGTGAGGTCTTCCCAGCTAGTGCCATTACAAGAGCATTTGAGCGGGCACTTGTGGGTTGCTTTCTAGCAAAATGACCAAAAAAAATTTGGCTTCTTCTCTTGGACCCCAGCCTTTGAACCTTGACTCCTCTGGAGATTCATGGAGGGAAGGTTGACTCTGGCATACGTGAGTGCTTTTGTAGTTGGGTGGCAGTGAACCAGCTCCTCTGGCCTTGCCCTGGGTGGTGCTGGCATGATACTGGCACTAGGTCTACATGGTGTGGTTGGTCTCTCATGTCAGAGGAGAAGACCCCAGTGGGTACTATGCAGGGAGCTGGTTATGGAACAAGCCGGGAGCAAATCCTGGCATGAAGCTGTGCCGAATGGGAAGCCAGCCTGGGACATGCCACCAGCAGTCCAAGATGATCCCCAATGGGGAGGTGGCTGTTCTTGGTAGCGGTGCCAAGGACACCCTGTGGGTAGCAGCCAGCATGCCCAGTGCTGCTGGTTGCCTTCCAGCAGGAAAGGGGTTTTCTGACTCCAGTAACATTTACCAGCTGGGCAGCAGCTCTGGAGCTGGGTGTGTGCATTTGTCTGTTCTTCCATTGTGTCTTGGCCGTCGTCTCCTCCTCCCCGCCGAGATCAATGTCTGTGGCCTGCCTTTTATAACCCCTTTGGGTGCAGCTCTGGAAGTCTTCAGCCAGTGGTGCTGGTTTTCATCGTGCAGCTTCGGCGTGCTTGAGTAGCTTGGTCCTTGTCTAGCTGGACAGCTTGGGTAGGATGATGGACCGGAGGTGGGTTTCCACCAGAAGGGACATCCCGGTGGTGGGCTGGGGAGGTTCCCTGGAGTGCTGTGAAGCTCAGGTTGGGTGTAGTTGGCTGGGGATGGAGACCAGCCACAGGTATGGGCACGTGAGCTCAGGTGACCTCCAGAAGTCCTTCTTTGGTCAATTTTTCTCCAATTTTGTGGTTTTGGAGAGGAGGTGGATACCAATGAAAGCCGGATCTCACTAGCATATTCTTCCTGATGGCAGCAGGTGGCGCAGGAGGTTAAAGGATTTGCTTGTTATCTCTGCAGGTCTGGGTTCAAATTGATTGCCTCTCACTGCTGTGATGAGTCTGTAGGCCTCAGCCCTCACAGCATGTGGTTGTGCCCCCGTGCTGGGGAAAGCTGCAGCCCCAGGGATAGGCAGGGGGGATGCAGCTCCCAGGAGGCCTATTTTCAGCAGAGCTCAGAGCTGAGCCAACATTCGAACCATACCAGTGGTCCTGGGTGCATGGGTGCTGCGGAGCCCCGCCATCCCAGGAGTGGGGCACAGCGTTGTGGAGGAGCCGGTGTCAGGAGGCAGAACCCCAGTGGGTCTCAGCAGGATGATGATGATGAGGAGACACTGTGGAATGTTGTCCCAGTGCGAGGCTGTGCTGAAACACAGAGCATTGCTCCCACGTGTGCTTGAGCCATCATGGAGGAAGACAAGTTAGTGCTTCTTCCTGCTCCTGGAGTGTCCCGGCTGTTCGCTGGGGTACAGTACGTGGTGGCAGCCCTTAGAGGAGCTGGGGCAATGCCGTCACGGCACCCGTGGCCCCTTCTCCCACCAGGACAGTGCTCAGATGCAGCTGCTGGCCCTATGCAGGCTGAGGTTGCCCCAGCAGCTTCTCCAGCAGCCTGCCCCGCTCCCTTCCAAGAAGTGGGTGTCAGGGCCCGAGCAAAGCGACGGGACCAAGCTTGGATAAGTGTGGTCTTACATCCCTTCTCACTCCTCCCAGCATAGCAGCCGGGCCCTGGCCACATGGCTGAGCATCCCCACACTGAGCACCCACCTTCTGCTCCGGCTGGGTCCAAGCTGGGGCCCTGTGACCCCATAGGGATATTTTTTTTCTCCCTCCTTTTGCCTTCAGTGATCTTTGAGGCGTCGTATGACTCAGCTTCTGCATTTGATACCCCCGAGAAGAGTTTGCACACATGCATCTGTGGCACAGAGCAGTGCTCGTTCCTGGCAGGCCAAGCCGGGATAGGGTTTCTTCCTGAAAGAGGGGCAGTGAGTCCCCGCTGCTCATCCGCTTTTAATATGCGGAAGTCTGATTTAGCCGGATGGTGCCAGCAGGTCGGGAGTATCTTCCAGAGCACTGTTGACCTGCTCCAGCATCCGGGCTTGTGGGATTCTGGAAGGACGGGAGGAAGCGCTGTTCCAACGCAGAGTAGGGGCTCAGCTGGTCCCTCTGTGCTTTGGAAATCTCTCTGTCCTCCCGTCTCTACCTGCAAAGGTCCAGCTGGTTGCGGGTGCCAGAAGCATCAGGCACATTTTGGGTACTGGGGCTGAACTCCTAGTTCTGGCAGTCGGCGCGCGGCATGGTCAGCAGAAGTTGACACCGACGTCAATCTTGTGAAGGGCAGTTTGGGCACTGACCTTTAGGTCCTGTTCATTTCTGCTGCCTGGTCCCTGCAAGCAGCTCGGGGCCGGAGGCAGCTCCTGACTGGAGAAGGAGCCCCCAGCCAGCCCCCAGGCTGAGCTCCCTCCCTGGGGTGCTGGGGGGCACAAAGTCACAGACCTTGCAGTCCAGAGGTTTGCAGGGGGCAGGGGTTTGCAGGGGACAGGGGTATGCAGGGTGCAGGGTTTGCAGGGCACAGGGGTTTGCAGGGCATAGAAGTTTGCAGGGTGGCTGCAAGCCCCAGCTGAGCCGGGCCCCGGGGCTGCGCTTGGCTCTCGGCACCGCAGGACTGGCTCCGTCTGCCTCCCGCCTGGCAGCGGCAGGGTTTTCGGGTGGTCCCAGGGCTGCGGTCACACCCGGCCCTTCCCATTGCTGCCGTGGGTACCTGGCGCCGGGATGGCCAAGCAGGGCTTCCCCATGAGCTTTGGTCACGGCTTGGGACAGCCCATCCTGCTCAGTCCTGTCTCCATCAGGTTCCAGTTAAAACCAAATGCGTTCTCCAGCCTAAGCTGCGCTGCCGTTTAAGCCCTTCCAAAAATGAAACAAATACCCACGGACTGCAATTCGAATTGCAGCTCAATTAGGGCTCGTTCCCAATGCGATCATAAAACCTCCAGTACGAAAACAAACAACCCAACCAAACCACATCCAAGCCTGACAGCATCCTCTGGAATGCCTTTAAAATAACAAGGAGGGCAGAGGAAGATGAAAGCGGCATGGCCGGTGGGAAGAGGGCTCTTTGGCCCTGAGGGGCAGCCCGGAGGTGGGCTGAGCAGGTGTGGGGCAGGGCGCTTTGGGTTGGGGACCGCTGTGGAAGTGATGGGTACTATGGGACAGGGTGGGTTGGGGACCAGTGTGGAACTGGTGGGTACGGTGGAGACAGGGTGGGATGGGGACCGGTGTGGAAGTGATGGGTACGATAGAGACGGGGTGGGATGGGGACCAGTGCGGAATTGATGGGTATGATGGAGACAGGGTGGGATGGGGGTCCATGGAGTAATGGGTGAGGCTGTGTTCCCAGGAGGATGTAGTGGGTGAGGAGGAAGAGGATGCATAGGCGTTCTGGAGCGCGGTGGTTGTGCTCTGAGCCACTGTGATGGCGGGTGCTGGAGCAGGACCGGGGGGGCGCAGGGCCGGAGCAGGACTGCAGCGGCTGGAATGCGTGTCCCGCGTAACCCTGGCTTGCACCGCGTCCAGCCAGTCTGGTGCCGCGGTTCGGGTTTCACGGCGGACTTTAAACCCGGCCATATTTAGCGTGCGTTTCGCTGGCTTGTCAGGGAGGGGAAGCCACAGCACAACTAATAAAAAAAGCCAAACAAAAACAATGTAATTAAAGAGACTCAGCACTGTGTGTTCCCATAGCAAGAACATTTACCCAAGACTTCCTTGCTCAGATACTTAATGTCAAGCAGCAATTAAAGGCTGGCATTGTGGGGAGCACAGCGGGGAGGGTTTACCCTGGCTGGGAGGTGGGAGCCCAGGGCTGAGCCCTGCTCCCGATAGCAGATTCCCAGTGCCTGTGCTGGTGGGGAGGGACTGGGGGCTTTTGGCACTGGGAGGTGCCCCAGGGACAAGTGGTGCTGGTGACAGGGGGATGCTGCACCCCAAGCAGCGGCTCCTGACCCCCTCCAGGCATGGACACCCTTGTTCTGTAATGCACACACACACCCGCATAGCTCAAGCCCCACAGAAATTTGGGAGCGCAAAAGCAGAAAAGCAGATTTTCTAGGTGCAAGCCTCCGGGCAGGGTGGGCCAGGAGCTCTGCTGGGGTAAATTCCTGTGAAAACAGTGAAGCTGGCAGAGCCGGGCTGGAGTGCAGAGCTGAGGTCCTAACGTGGACATTACTTCTCCCCTCCACCGTCTCCTTCCTGACCCAGTGTGTAGATGGAACCTGTTTGAGCCTCAGGTTTCTTGTTTCCCCTCCCTCAAGGGATGACTCCGAGTGCCCAGAGCCATCCGGTGCCCCCTGCAGAGCAGCTCAGGGCTGGTACTCCTGGGCTGACGGTAGTCAGCATCCTCTGCCGTGGCTAGAGAGCCAGCCATCACGCACCATCCCTCACTGTGGTCTCCAAGGAGAAGTGTCCCTGTGCCCTGGCAATGCTGGGTGAGGGGTGTGTGCAGGCAGGGCAGAGGGACACGGATGTTCAGGCACAGCCACAACGGTGCCGCTTTGTGACTGCGGCGTGTGCACAACAGCAGTTACCTCAGGGGATGGCCATGGGGGACACAGGAACTGGAAGACTGATTTCGGTCATGTTTCAATGGGGTTGAGCCACAGGCTCCTTCTGGGCTCATTTGAAAAACATAATTGGGATGCTTAATTAAA
Source organism: Limnodromus scolopaceus (assembly GCA_028565335.1). Lineage (NCBI taxonomy): Eukaryota > Metazoa > Chordata > Aves > Charadriiformes > Scolopacidae > Limnodromus > Limnodromus scolopaceus. The sequence goes on along the minus strand of JAOXNO010000070.1, from coordinate 18,587,219 downwards.
AAAAAAGCAAAAATAGAGAAGCAGCAGCAGCATTGTGTTGCAGCAGAATTTGCTCGAGTGTCTCTGCTCCCTTCCCCCCTAAACGTACTGCTGGGCCTGCAGAAATGGGGTGTTTTATGGGAGGCCTCTGCAGACTGTCAGCGAGTGATCTACTGGGTTGGCTCTGAACCTCTGTTGGAGTCCTGAAGTCTCTGTCTCTCCCAAATTCAGATCCTGTGATTTAGGAGGAGGGTGAGGCGGGGGTGAGCCATGCAGGCAGGCTCTTCCCTGCTGTCCTGCACCGGGGGACATGGCTGTGCCTTGAGAAGACACCAGCAACTCACCAGCTGGCCCGTGATGTGGGACATCGCGTGTTCCCCGCTGCCACAGCCCCTCCAGCAGCTGAGCTGGTCCCAAAATCCCTGCACACTGCAGCTGCCACACTCCCAGCACAAGCATTCCCCAAGGGATGCAAAAGACTCCAGATAGGGGAACAGCCTGGACGGCAAGGCATGATGCTGTACCCTCCTGCTCCCGCTGGGGAATCCCCCACTTCTTCCCCTGCAGAGGTGCAGGGCGCTGAACGCTGGTGGGATATTCCAGATCACACACAGGATGTGCTTTTCTCCTCCAGCTTCTTCAGGTACCAAGCTGCCGGGATTTGGCTTTCCAATCCAACACTGTGCCCTGGTGCTGCCTTGGGTCACAAGGTCCTCAAGAAGCACCTCACGTGCACTGCGGGATGCCCGGTGTGGCAGCGGCGGAGCAAACTGGTGCCTGATGCTCAGCAGACTGCACCAACCCAGGTGCTCTGCAGCAGCTCCTGGCCTCTCACCTCACTGAGCTCCTCCGAGCATTGGGCTAATAGTGCTGGGCTTCTGGAGCTCAAACAAAAATGTCCTGGCAGGAGCAGGATCTATATAAGTTAGTTGTTATTGCTAAACAAAAGAGGCATGCTCGTTTCGGCTCCATTCAAAACAAAACCCAGTGGGTTTGCCAAGTGGGGAAAAAAGAGAAAATCTGTAGGAAACAAACAAACAAAGCCCTGGATCTGGTTTGGTGCCTTTCCCCGGACCCAGGTTTCAATAAGCAAGTGCATTTTCCAGGCACGCAGATGTTTCCGCGGAGCAGGAGTGTTTTGCTCCATCTTTGCATAGCCAGGTCACCGCATGGTATTTTGGAGGTCCGCACACCTCAGGATGCGTAACTGGCGTGCAGGTTGCTCCTGAGAGTCCTACTACCTTGTAGGGATGCTGAGCACAGCATTTTGTCCTCGTTCTGAGTGTGCATTTTGGTGGGTTATGAAATCCCACTATTTTGGAAGGGCTCTCTTACTCATGCTCCATTTTGGATCCAGTCTCTATGTCCCCAGTCCTGAAAAATTACTTATGCTCAGGCAGAAAGAGTGGAAAATGCAAGTGCATCAGCAGCTCCTCTTTGTGCAAGACGCACAGCTTCTGGTTCGTGTCCCGGGGAGCCGAGAGGAGGTCCTTTGCGTGCTAGGAGCTCGAGTGGTCTCTGCTGTGGAGTATTTATTGTCCCAGTGTTTGTGGCCATAACGTATGATTTGCTGCACAACCCCAGGGCCAAGTGTGCTCAAAGGAGGAAAGAGCCCTCGTGCCCCAATTCCTTTGGGAACAGACTGTATGTTGGTCTTGCCGGCTGATCCCTTGGTGCAAGCTCCCAGTCTAGGGGGAGGTTGACTGGGTTTGATTGCCTGTCCCCAATAGCTGGTTTTTAGGCTTCTTCTGAACTGGATAGTCCTTCACTGGATAATTGTATGGACTGAATTGGACTATGGGTCAGGAAAGCATCCCTGGCAGCTTGTGCTAACATGCCACTGATGCTCACAGTGCCACAATGCTACAAGGAGCTCTGCAAGGACTCAGTCCTTCTCCTCCTTCCCACCCCGAGCCTCATCCTTTCAGAGCATTAACCTTTCATCCTCCATCCTTTGGGCTCTCTTTTCCACGTGCATGGAGCCCCACGGCTTCGCTCTGCTGCCTCAGGCCACAGACATCGGGGAGCAGTGAAGTGACAGCCACCCACGTGGATCCCAAGGAGGGAGCGTGGTGCTGAGCTCATGTCTGCTGCCACGGGCTGGAGTCTGTCCCCTCGCTGCCAGCGTGGGCAGCCACCCATAAGCCAATCCTTCCCACAACCAGCGTGCCCAGGCATGGACCGGGCAGCCTCGGGTTTTGGCTAGAAGGCCGTTACCACCAGCAGCAACATCGCTTGCAAATGAGCCTTTCACAGCCCGGACTCCCACTGGTGGGAGGTAGGGTGGGATGGCCACCATGGTCCCCAGCAGCCACATCTCATGACCTCCAAGCAGGACGGTCATTGCCTGCCTGTCCAGATACCTCCAGCCCCTGTCCCTGCAATGACAGTGCATGGCGACAGGGAGGACAAAGCCCCTGGTGCCCCTGGTCTGGTGCTGTAGGTGCGTGGTGGGCCATCCCCGCGGGTGCCCAGGGAAGGACAGTCGGGTTCCACTGGGCTCGGGGCATACAGGGCTCCTTCCAGCCAGCCCAGGGCCTGAGCCCCGTCAGCGGGACAGGGCATCCCCGACTGACATGGACTGGTTCTCTGCTGGAGGCTCAGAGAGGCTACGCCCTTAAACAAAATGCACTTAAAATCATATAATTACAATTATTAGCACTGTTTACTGCGCCACGATCTGTGGCGCTGGAAACATTAAAACCCAGAATATGCAGAAACCACAACTTTATGAACTACCCAGAGGATTTGCTTGCGTGCATTGCAGGAGGGATAAAATGAAGTTGTCTTATGCACATCCATCCTCATGTCCTTTAAAAAAAGGCGTTCTCATTGTATTGGTTTCATGAGATGGGTCTGGCCAGCCTCAGTGCATCCTCTAGCAGAACCTCAGCCTTTTCCATGGGGTTTCTGATACATGGATTTATGGCATTGCAGACCTGCTGTGCACACCACCTCCCTGATGGTTGCAAACACAGCCAGAAAGCTGAGGACAGGCAAGGCACCCGTCCCCTGCTGCGGTGTTTGCAGCAGGAAGGTAAATAATTAGCAACAAGAACTGATTGTGGTTGAGATATAAATTTAGTTGGACTGCACTGAGACTATAAAGGCAGAGGAGGTGGGACCTCCTCCCACCACCTCGCTGCGGGATGGGGCTTTGCCATCAGGGTGAACTGGTGTTGGCTGGTGGTACCTCGAGGGCACGACATCTGTGGGTGTTGTTTTCAGCTATCAGTTGCTCCACCGCAGGCAAAGTTTAGCTCTAGATAAATCAAGACTATTTCACCGAGTCCAGATGACTCATAACCACAGGGCAGGAAACTCTTTTATCTTTGGGGCAGCCAGTTTAATATAGATAGATGTTCACTCCTGAGCTCTGAATAATTTCTGTCTCTTTGCTTCTCATTAAAAGCAAATCAAATGAGGGGAAAATAGCGAGAATTTTCTCTGTCGCCTCTGTTTCTACCATCTCTGAGAGAACTTGCTCCAAATTGTCCAGTCTGCCTGTACTCAGTCATTTGCCATATATTTTAATTGGCAGAAAAAAATGCTTTTGCTCCAAAGCACCGCTCCTTTTTTAAACCTTGATTCTGCAGGCATGGATGGAGCAGGGATCTGTTGCAACAGGGTCTAACCCAGCTTCCAGAGAGGTACTTCTGGGGTCTTCCTTCCTTTCCTGATATGGGAGAGCATTGTTGCCTCCTTGGATGAAGGGGAATCACAGAGGAGTTGAGTTGGGCATCTTGCTGATGAGCCTGCTAAAAGAGCCACCTTCACCTCCGAGCAGCAGCTAGGATGGAGAGAGGAGGGCTTGGGCAGCAGGGAGCTCTTAAACACGAAAGAGTCAGCTCTTTCTCTTTCCTAAGTATGTCAGATAGCACTTAGCTTCTCAGGCTTGGTCAGTGGGTCAGGACCTGCCTTTCTGGTTGCCTGTTCCTGCCGGAGTGCCCTGTCACCACAGGTACGGGTGGCTTTTCTTTCTGAATTTCTGTCTACCAGTGACAGCAGAACCGCGTGATACCTTTCTTCTCCTTTGATATCTGATGTCCTGTGTTTGCTGTCTGTAGAGGCTTGTGTGTGCCATGTGAGGAGCCCCTTGGCACGAGAAGCCTTCAGCAGTGGCTGTGCCAGGAGCTGCTCCATGTCCATGATGAAACACAATGTGCTCAGGCTGGCATGGCCGTAAGCTGAGCTCTCTGTGTCCAGCACTGGGTAGGTCCCAGTGAGCCCAGGGCTGGTTCTCCATCACTTCCCTGCATCGTGCAGGTCTCTCCTCACGGGGTGATGCCCTCCTGGTGGAGAACCGCTCCCCTTCCTCCTCACCAGAACCAGCAGGATCCTGCTGCACAGATCTCACCCACCTCCACATGGTTGCTTAGGGGTATCTTGCCACCTGAAGCTCCTGTGGTTGGTGTTTGCTGTCTGTCTGTCTGGTCAGTGAAGTCCTACATTCAGATAACGCCCATCCCTGGAGGAATCCAGGGCAGCAACCTGATACTGTGGCTTGGGCCACACTGGAGACCTCTAAATCTGTGGGCTGAAGCCAGTGAGATGAGTGATTGGCAGGAGCCAACCTCCCCACCATTTTCCGGTTTTAAATATCACAGTAATAAAAGGTAAAATCATTAAAGGGCTGCTGCAGCCCACTGTGCCTGATCTGAAATGGGGAGGATTAAGAGCACGTAGCGAGGTTGTTATTAATATCCTGCCTCCTGATGATGGCTTTGTAAACATCATCAACGCAGGCACAGCTTTGCAGTAGCATTTTGGCATGACCTTCTAGACAACTGTCACGCTTTTTGTCATGCTTACCACTTGCTTGATATTTAACCCATAAAGTGATACGGGGAACACCTTGCTCCTAAATATCTGACCTTATACGCAGGGCTATGAGGTCAAAACTGAGAGAAACTGTGTTAAGCGTCACTTTGCTAAATGCTCTTTAGACCCGATGCTCCTTGTCTGGGCACTGAGCCACGGGCTTCAGCAAGAAGGGGATCAGATGTTTGACGCCAGTGAAAACCCTCAGAGCTGTAAGGGATGACTCATGGGCAAAAGCCCTACACAGCAGCGAGGCCACGCTCGCACTGAAACCACGGACTTTGCCGGTGGGGATGAAGTCTTGGTGGGGACATGAGGGTCACGGCCACAGGGCAAGGGGCAGTTCCCCTCTGCAAAGTTAAGGAAAGATACCAGCTTTCCTGGTGACTTGTACATATTTAACATGGTTATGTAAAGTAGACATCAAAATCAGAGTGGAGAAAAGATTTTGCAGCTTAATCAATGTGGATGGAGAAGGTGAGGAGCAGCTTTGGAGTCTGGGTCTGCTGGTGAGCAGGAGACTGGGGGTCACTCGTCCCCATCAGGAACTGGCATTGTCATGGTGCTGTGAGAAATGGCCTTTTGTCCATTCCTCACTCCTGCTTCACTTCCGGAGGGTGCCCTTTGCTGGAATAAAGACCCTGGGAAAAGTAACGTACCAAAGGGCTGAGGGATGGTGACAAGCGCAGGAGATGGGTTTCTGCTAGAAGGATGGATGTGGAGAGGGTGCATGAGGCCATCCCAAGCCAACTGCATGGTGGGCAACACTCACCAAGCATGGGGATGGGAAGCTTTCAATTCCTGCACAGCCCACTGCCGAGGGGGTCTGGGCAGCCATGGATGGGGCAATCCATCTCTGTAGGAGCTGGTTGGCAGATACTGGGAGTAAGGAGAGGTTTCCCCGGTGTGATGGATGGGGACAGGTTGCAGAGCTGAGCTGCATGAGGTTGCTTGGGGCATCCCAACTTGAGGGCATTGTGGGCCTGGAAGAAAATGTCTCACCCACAGCATTCATACGAGGCCCTCAGGACCCCTGCAGGGCCAGCAGCAGTGATGGGGAGGCAGATAACAGATGGATGAGGGCATTGCTGGCACCTTGCAGCCGATCACATTGTTGCTGCCCCGGCACAGGTTTGGCTCTCCTGGGTCATGCCTCAGTGCCTTTCTGGTACATCCTCATGTGCCTTCTTTCCCCACACTTTCTTGCCCTCTCCTAGGTCATCCTCCCCTAAAATGACGCAGCAGATGCGGGACCTGCAGCTGGCGCAGGCCAGGAAGCCACCAGGCCCTTCCTCACCCAACGCAGCCAAGAGGCTCTACCGAAACCTGTCAGGGAAATTCCGCGTCAACTACACGTCCTTCGATGAGGGCAGCCTGGCGGGACGAGGCGAGAAGGAGAAGCTCCGCAAGTCCTACCTGGTCAGTAGCACCTGCTGGCTCCATCCAGCACGGCTGTGGCCAGGAAGATGGGGATGGAGGGTCCATGCATGGGTAATGCTATCACCTGGATGGAAGCCCAAGAGTGTGTTAAGTGAAGCTGCCCTGGAGGAGGTTCAGCTGGAGCTGGACTGAGTGCTTGCTCAGCATCACCCATTTGCTCAATTCTGTCTGCAAAGAGCTGATGCTCCTGAGTTCCTGGGACCAGGGCAGCCTCTCCCCATTCGGTTTTGTGGGGTGCTGGTGAAAGGCTGGGGTGGAGGAGGGTGCCCTGTGCTCAACTGACTTGCATTTCTCCTCCCACCCAGTTCCAGAGCAATGCTGCCCTCTTTGAGGCTGTAGAGCTGCAGGACCTAGACAGGGTCCAGGAGCTGCTGAAGCAGTACAGCCCTGAGGAGCTGGACCTCAATACCCCCAACAGCGAGGGGCTGCTGCCCCTGGACATCGCCATCATGACCAACAACGCTCCCATCGCCAGGGCCCTGCTGCAGGCAGGAGCAAAGGAGAGCCCGCACTGTGAGTTGGTGTGGGGGAACCATGCGATGCCCATCACCTGGGTCTCCAGCCTGGTGGAGCGGGACATCCTAGGCAATGGGGTCCGGGTGAGGAGGTAGCCACTGGGCTCTGGGAAACTGGTGCAGGCTGTAGCCGGGGCTCAAGTGGAGCCATGCGCTCAAGTGGAATGTGGGAGCAGGACACAGAGGGAAAGACGGGGTCTCGGGGTGGGGACTTGGTGTCAGCAGAGCCTGGACTTGCCCTAACCACCTTCTCTTCCCTCCTGGCTCCCCTCCTGGGGCCCATGGCCATGTCCACCCGCCCTGCAGTCGTGAGCCTGGAGAGCCGTTCGCTGCACCTCTCCACGCTGGTACGGGAAGCGGAGCAGCGCGTCAACGAGCTGACGGCACAGGTGGTGAACGAGGCGCCCAACGCCGACTGCTCTGAGAAGGAGAAGCAGCTCAAGGCCTGGGAGTGGCGATACCGGCTTTACAAGCGCATGAAGGCAGGGTTTGAGCATGCCCGTGAGTGCCCACAGGAGGGCTTGGAGGGGCTTGGGGGGCAGCCCCTGCACTTGGGGAAGGAGCAGAGCTGTGTGTGATCCAGGCAGGGGGCTGCACCAGCACCCATCAGAGGATCCCCACACCCTGTAGCCAGGGCTCACTGTATGGGTGCACGGGGGGGTGAGCGCTCCAGGAACGTGTCCCTGGGTGCAGGTGGAGGCCCAGGAGGGACACTGAGGGGTTCAGAGTGACTGTCCTTGCTGTAGCGGTCCCTGTGCTCTCTGTTCCCAGGAGTGCCAGATGCCCCCACCAACGTCCACCTCTCTGTGGCCAGCAGCTCCTCGGTGCAGGTGACCTTCTGGGAGCCCCTGAGTGTTAACTCAGCCATTGTCACCAAGTACAAAGGTAATGACCGGGGTCCCCACAGCAGTGCAGGGGGACATGGAGCCATGGAAAGCACCTCAGGTGTGCCAGGGAGACGTGCTGGAGCGGTTGCCCAGTGCGTGCCATTCCAGGGTGCCAGGGGCATGGGCAGTGCTGCTGAGCCCCTGCCAAGCTGCCTTTGTGCCAGGGTTTCATTCTGTGACGCCACCCGGCTGCCACCCAAACAGTCCGAGCCAGACCAAACCAGCCTCCTGCACCTGCAAACCTGCAATGTGCAACCTCCTGCAGAACTCAGAGTGCCATTTGTGTGCTCACCACAAGCAGTGGGGCTTTCCTGTCTTGCCACTCCTGCGCCCCTCACCCATTTACACCAGACTTTTTGGCTTCTGGGAGAATTTCCTCCATTCCCAGCTCCTGACCCATCACCTCAGGGTGCTGGCCCTGTCTGACACGGCTGGCTGAGGAGGACCACAGCTCCCCATCCTGTCCCCCCTGTTGCGGCTCCCCCTCTGCCCTGCCTTCCCTCTGGTGCTTCCCACAGTCCCTCTGCAGCTGCTGGCCCTTACATGTTGCAGCCAGCCTTGGTAGCCTGTCCCTGCTCCAGGGCCACATGGCAACTTGGGGTCTCTCTCCTTTCAGTGGAGTGGAGTTGCTCCCCAACCTTCTCACCGCTGCTGGGGGAAGCCGTCATTGACAAGCTGAAGAACCTACATTTCACCATCCGGGGGCTGGTGTCGGTGAGCTCTCTGGGTGCCCCACGGGGGTCTGGGCTGCGGGGGGACCGCCCATGGCCAGGGAAAAGCTGCTGGCCATGGTACAACCCATGGGGTTGTTCTCTGCAGCCAATGCTGGAGGGGATGGGGCATCATCTCAAGCAGGAGGAGTAGGGTTGTGCCACGGGGGTGTTCAGCACAGCCTGTGGGCAGAGCTAAGAGAGTGGGGCCGGGAGAGGCATCTGTCTGTCCCTGCATGGCCATGTCGCCCTGGCGATGGAGAAATCCCCTGCACAGGATGCCTGGGGACACTGGAGTGAAAGGCAGGACAGGTCCGTTCACTAAGCGCCCGATTTATCCTCTGTCCCCCACCCCGCTCCCGTCTCCAACCATGCTCCTCCTGCCAATAAATCAGTGGCTCGTTCCTCTGCCACCTGCACAGACCAAGCCCCCACACCAGCCCCATCACTCACTGGAGACGGAGGGGACCAGCCCTGTCACTCCACCTCCAGGAGCTCAGCAAGGTCATGGACTGGTTGGGGCTGGGGGTCACCCACTGTTTTATCTTCCTGAGAACCACAGGGGCCACGCTGCCTGTCAGCTGTCCCTTCCCTGGGGACTGCCATCCTGTCCCCAGCATACATTGGACTGGCAGGCAGAAGATGGGGCAGGATGGGGACTGTGACAGGATGGAGCTTGGGTTAGGAACACGGAGAGATGCTGGGATGGATGGGGTCACCCTTACCAAGGACGTGCAGCCCAGAAGCTCTGGGGCAAGCAGCAGGGACCGCCGGCTTGAGGAGCAGGGAAAGCCCTACTAGAAGGGCTTAGCCCAGGCAGTGGTGTCGGAGCCCTGGAGCCACTGTCAGGGCAAAAGAGCTGCCCTGGTCCACGGCAGGACGGGGCTCAAGCGGAGCCTGAAGCAGCGCCGCTGCAAGGAGCTGGCCCAAGCCCATCAATCATGCTTTCAGAGCTGCTTCACAGGCTCCTGTCCATCTTCATGAGTGCCTGGAGGCCTTGCAACATCTGGCATCTTGAGTGGGCTTTAATCAGAGGCCTTTAATCACTGTCACCGTGCCACAAGCCCTTGACAGCATTGGGCCAGCTCCCTGTCTCCAGGGGCTGATCCTCGCACATCCCAGCTGGAAGGCAACATCCCCACCCTCCAGGCTGCAGAAACCCCGTGTCTTTGGGGCTGAAGCATCTCCCCGCAAAGGGCATTCACAATGTCCCCTTTTCTCTGCCTCCCCTCAAAAACACCCACCCATGCTGTGGGGATTCTCTAGTGTCTGATAACAAGAGCTTTGTACAGCTGGGGCAGGTCAGAGCCAGTGACCCAGGCTGTGGGCCCCAGTTTAGTACTCCTCGAGGTGTACTGGTATACTGGGCTGGGTGGATGGGGGATCTTCACTCTCAAACCGAGCCAGGAGAGGTGCTGGTGGGTTGAGCGTGGCTTCCCTTCTCACAGGGCACAGCTTACTACGTCCAAGTGTCCGCCTACAACATGAAGGGCTGGGGTCCTCCACAAGCCTCCGTGCCCCCTTTCGCCATCCCTTCCAGTAAGTACCATGGGAGCCAGCACCGGCTGTGGGATGAATGGGGGGAGGCAGCAGCTCCCTGTGCTGTCTGGGGATCCCTCTCTCGGGGTCTTCCCTGCTGGGATGTCTGGTGGACCCAGGAGCAGAGGCAGAGTTTGGGATCTCAGGCCAGGCAGAGAGGCTGCCTCAAGCCAACAGGAGCTTTGCTAAATACTAATTTTTCTACCTGAAATTCTTCTTGTCGCCTGGTAAAGGCTGAGCCATTAAAACAGCCACGTGGATCAGCTCATCCTAAGGAGGAATTAGGACAGAGGATGTTTTGCTTTCTTAGTTAAAAGGAAAGTAATGCAGCCATCTCCTCTGAAAGAAGAAGACCCCTGTCTGTTTTAGCAGAGGTTTGTAATTTAGTGCAGGGCAGCTTTTGGGAGGGGTCACTCCTTAACCCCTCAATGACATCTTCCTCAAAGCAGCCAAGCTTCTGTAAGACCACATGCTGAAGGGTGACATGGTGGGATGTCCCAGCCCAGCCCCTGGAGGTGACCCCCCAGGGCTCAGAGCCATCCTGGTCCTGGGTGGCAGTGGGCCTGGAGCCCTCCCTGTGCCACCACATGCCCCAGCCCATCCCCAGGGACCTGCATTCCAGCATTGAGCTGGGATGGGGGTCACGAGCCCCACCAGAGTCCAGCTCTGGGTTGTCAGCACTCGCCTCCCCACACTGGCACCAGGGCAAGCGGCAGGGAAAAGCCTTGCAATGTCATTCAAGGTACCCCACACCCCCCGCCCCCGGTGCTGGGGGAGACAGGCCAGGAGGGCTGAATTGGAAGGAGCAGCCCCAAAGGGTGAAGTTCAGGGCTGAGCAGACTCCACGGTGGCCACTGCTCCTTTGCACCAGTCCCCAGCTGGGTCTGGCTGTGGCCATTCACAGTGGTCCCATGGGATCTCTACCGGGGGCTGTGTGAGGAGCGGCCCCACGTGCCCCAGGGGGACAGAGCCTGTCCCGACGAGCAGCAGCAGGGTGGCGGGACGCGTCCCTGCCACTGCGCGTGCAGACAGCGAGGGACCAGGGATGCTGCGTGTGAGCAGTGAAGGCACCACGAGCGGCCTGAGGAAATGGGCCCAGAGATCCTGCATAGCTCTGGCTGCAGATACGCAGGCGCTATATAGCACTGGATGGAAAGATGCAAAAATACATTGCGTGTATATGGCAGCGTAGAGCCAGTCTACGCCTGTGCTGCATTGCCCTGGCTTTACCCTGGCCTGGCAGCAGGTGTTGGTTGTGTTTGCACCCACTTTAAAGCCCCGTTGCAACCCTGCACAGGTCGCATTCCCTGTGACCAAGATCTAGCGGCATTAACACAGAGTGCGACTGAAGCAAATCAGACATGAGTGGGTTTTATTTATTTTTATCTCCATTAATATTTCTCCCTTCAGTAAAGATCCCTCCCTGGCCCAGCAGAATATAATCAGGCACCTCCCTGGATGTTTTTAAAGCTCCTAAAAATAGTGGTGAGCCCCAGCCAAAGTTAACAGAGCTGAACTTTCCATGGAAAAGAGCAGCAGGCAGGACACGGGGTTGTTTAAATCAATTAATGTAAAGCTAACGTGGAAGCGCCACCAGGTCCCCAGTCCCACTCCTGGTCCTGCTGCCGTCTCGCAATGGGTGGAGATGGCAGAAGAGCTTATTTATGTGTTTGCCGAGAAGAGCCCAGCTCTCAGCACTCACATGGAGAAAGCTGCAGCTCTGGGGAAGACCTAGAGGAAGACACTGGAAAGAATTCTATTTTTTAAGGCCAGTGAAATGCGGCAGCAACAGACGGGAGCTTGTTCTTCCCCTCTGCCATGCCGCAGGGTGGCTGGGGGCTATGGGGTGCTGTGCAGAGCCAGGGTGCTCCTGGAAAGACGGGCGCAAAACCAGGGATCTCCCACAGTCCAGCCCAACCAGAGGTGCCCAGCACCTATGTGTGCTGCCGTGCCATGCCATGTCTGTGGGACACATAGGGGGGTGCCAGGAGGTGACCTGCCATGTAGAGGAGGGGATGGGAAGTCCTGTTTCTCCCAGGCTGACGGGTAGGTGCTGGGGGTGATGCTGGTCTCTCCCTGACAGACTGGCGGGAGTATGATGGCCGGGCTCCTCGGCGAAGGGGACAAGCTGAAGCTCTGGACCATCTACTGGGCCAGGTGAAGACTGTCCACCAGCACTGCGTTTGCCATGGTGAGTGCACGGCACAGTGCTGCGGGGAGGCTGGGGTGAGGGATCCAGTCAGCCCCCCAGGGTCATGGCATGGGCTGGGGGCGGTACCAGGAGTAGGTCTGCCCCATGGATGAGCATAGCAGGGAGACAGCTCAGGCAGACCTTGGCAGAGCCTTCCCACCAGGTTGGCAATGCCATGCCATGGGCTGCTGGTGCGGCCCTTTGTCTCCTGCTGCAGCATCCTCTGCTCTCTGCTCCCCAGAGCCGTGCAAGAACCAGCCCCAGAGCAGGAAGCACTCGGTCTCCAAGAGCCTCAAGCACCTCTTCCACCCCGGCAGCAAGTTTCTCAAGACACTGAAGCGGTGAGAGGCTGGTGCACGGGAATGGTGGAGAGCCCGTTTACCAGCAGGGACATAGGGCTGCGCATCCTGGTACAGCCACGAGCTACGTCTCCAAGCCCAAGGCTGGGGCATGCTCAGAAGTGGGTCCTTGCCTAGAGCAAGCTGGTGGTGTCAGTAGAGATGAGTCCCATTGCCCAGAAATCAAATACTTGGTGTTTCCATTTGGACTGGCCAAGCTGCCCCCATACCCAGATACCTGCGCCATCTCCAAGCATCACCCAACACCCCACCTTCCTCTAGACCCCATCACCCTCTCACCTTCATGACTGGCCTGCAGAGACCCCAGCGTGTCTCCTGCACAGGCCTGGCTCCATCACCCTCCCTTGTGCTGGCAGGGGCATCAGCTGTGGCGTTGGCCAGGCTGGCCTTTCTGGTAGTGTTGGGTTCCTCTTCCTGCTCCTGTACTGGCTGTGTGCATCTTCTGCCGTGGGCTGTTGGAGAGGAGCTGAGACACAGGGCAAGACATCTCTTCTGCCCTTATGAGAGCGACCTTTTGGGAAATTAAGCTGGCAGCCAGGGGTGACACTAGAGTCTGCCTTCCCTCCCATGCAGGGGCCTCTACCTGGCAGCCATCTTCTACAAGGATGACAACATCCTGGTGACCCATGAAGACCAGATCCCCGTGGTGGAGATTGATGACACCTACTCCTGCCTGCTTATGCAGGATTTTCTCTGGTTCACCAAGGTGGGTGGCCCAGGGACCCTGTGCTGTGCACTGGGGCATGGCAGCAGTGTGTCTCCTGATGCCTGTCTGCCTGGCCACCAGCCTGGATGCTGCTGAGATGATGGCCACCACGATCTGCAGAGCACCTTCACTGCAGCACCTTTCCCGGTGCTGCCCATGCAGGCAGCAGTACTTGGGTGCTGCAGGGGTCTCGCCAGGGCTGGCTGGGTCTGACTCAGGCTGGGACCAGCACCCCTTTGCACAAAGGGAGCACGAGCCAGTCCAGCTACTCTCGCCAGATGACACAATATCTGGCAGTTCCTGGGCTTCGCAGCATGACCTCGGCTGTGCCGCTGCTGTTGCACACTCCATGGGACAGAGCGATGCCAAGAGCTGGTCGCAGCCCTGGGAGCACCAGGCTGAGCCAAGTGGGCATCGTCCACCACCGCTGCCTCGGGCTGGCAGCTTCCCTCCACCCTGGGCACTGAGGCTTGGCAGCACAGGTAGCCCACAGGCTTGCTGCTCACCGGGGTTCAACATGGACCGACAAACCACCAGGAAATGGTGTTTCCGTCCCAGTCCTGGAAGCCCAAAGGGTGGGTGAAGGGCCAGTGCTGTGCTCGGCAGGCTGCGTGCCGTGATGGGTTGGTGCTGCCTCACAGGGATGCCAGCATCTTCTCGGCTGTTTAACTGCTTCACCGCAGCATCATGCCGTGGCAGCTCTGCCTCTGTCATACAGAGCAGGACGTGCAGGGTGCTGCTGCCTGGTCCTCCACTGCCAATAGTGACAGGTGGGCAGCTCAGGGACAATATCTTTTTCTGGATGGTTCTTATCTACTGAGGGAGAAGGCTGTCTTCTCTCTCCTTCTCTTGGGTATCTTCCATAGGACAAGACGAAATGGCCTCAAGTTGTGCTAGGGGAGGTTTAGGCTGGATATTAGAAAAAATTTCTTGAGCAAAAGGGTTATCAAATGTTGGAACAGGCTGTCCAGGGAAGTGGTGGAGTCACCATCCATGGAGGTATTTAAAAGCCAGGCAGACATGGTGCTGAGAACATGGGTTAGTGGTGGTTTTGACAGGGTTGGGGTGATGGTTGGACTCGGTGGTCTTAAAGGTGCCTTCCAACCTGGACCATTCTATGATTCTACTCAAACTTAGGAAGGTCTCTGTCCTAGATAAAGACAGATATCTGAGTGGACACAGCATGGTCCTTCCCTCGGTTACAGGCTCTGGAGGCATCTCAGGGTGCCTGTGGCATAGGAAATCGCACCCCTGCTGAGAGGCGATATGTGCCCATGCATATTCCCAACCCAGCTCAAACAGAAAGGGAAGCACCCCCAAAACACCTTTGTGTGAACCAGCTGCAGGCAGCAGTGGCTGGGGCTGACAGATGGTCCTTTGGTGTGCTGCAGGTGTCATGCATGTGGGACGAGATCCTGTGGCTGCGGCAGTGTGTCACTGTCTCCCAGTCATCCTGCTCCTGCATCCTGCAGACGCGCTTCAAGATGCTGCTGGCCATCTCCCAAATGCAGGTGAGGGTGGGCATGGGGGGAGAGTGAGTGCTTTTTGGGGAGCTGAGCTCCCTTGGGAGCAGCACATGGATGTGCCATGCCCAGGAAAACCCTAGGCTCTGCCAGTTCTGCCTGGGCTCGGTCAGCAGCAGAACCAGGTGCCCCTGCCTTGTCCTCCCTGACAGGACCCCAGTTGTGGGGCAGTGGGGTGTCAGGCTTTGTGGCAATCTCATACAGAGGGGCTGGGGGATGTCAGTGTGTGCTTTGCTGGGTGGGCTGGTTCCCAGCTGGCAGAGGAAAGACCCCCAGCTATGTCCCAGAGCACTGTGCCTCGAGGGTGTCCCCTGACCCACTGCTTTCTCCTCTCCTCCCCTCCGATCCCACAGGGGCTGCTGGGCATCCACGACCTGGGGCAGGTCTTCTTCGAGCCAGTCAAAGACAAACAGGGCAACATCCTCATCGTCACCCTGAAGGAGGTGAAGACCAACCAGACCTTCGAGAGCGTCCGCTGGGTTCCCATCTGCAAGCTGCAGACCAGCCGCAAGTCCGTGTCCTCCCCGGAGGAGCCCACTGCTCTGGACACGCTGCTGATCTCTGTCCAGGTGCTGCGCTGGTGCCATTGGGGCAGTGGATTGCATCACTGGTGTGTGCTGGTGCCATTGGGGCAGGTGCTCCATCAAGGGACCACCAGCACTCCCTGCTCATCCTCAGGCTGGAATGGCCATGGCAGAGCTCGGGCTACCGAGTGTTTGGTCCTGGCCACGGGCAGAGGGGGAGCAGAGCCCATCCAGCCTGCAAAATCCCTGTTGCTTTGAGGGGAGGCATCAGGCCAGTGCCACATTCATCCCGGCTGTGTTGGGTTGTAGCTGCTCTGCCGCTTCGCTTCTGCCGGCTGGGCTGGCTGCGCCGTGGCACCCAATGTGAGGGCAGGAGAAAGCCCTGCTGCGAGGGCTTGCCCAATCCAGCAATGTCTCTGTCCTCAGGACAAGCTGGCTTACCACCAGCGGAGCAGCCATGCCCTGTCCCCGGGCCTCTACCTGGGCTACTTGAAGCTCTGCAGCGCCGTGGATCAGATCCGAGTCCTGGTGCCCGAGCGGCTCCCCAACATCCTCTGCCATGTCAAGATTCGCTCCAACCCAAACATCTCCAGGTGAGCCTCGCAGGGCAGCTCATCTGCACACACCATGTTTCTCTGTCCCATCCAGCCTGAGAGCACTCTCATGGCTGCTCTTCTGCGCTCAGGCTTCTGGCAGCAGCGTGATATTCCCTCTCAGTGCCACCGCTTGCCATGCAGCTCGGAGCTGGGGCAGACCCCTCTGCCTCTGCAGCTCCCATGTCCCCTGGGGTGCTGCAGCATCTTGGGGGGAACAGCCAAGCAAACACAGCTCTCGTAGTGATTGCACATTCAGGTCCACCCCGAGCAGCACGAGTCTGTCTCTGCCCTTCTCCAGGGAGGAGTGGGAATGGCTGCAGAAGATGGCCAGCGTGGAGGAGCCTGTTCCTGCAGAACCAGAGGCTGAGACCTCCCAGAACCACTTGTTTCAGGAGCTCCAAGTGGCCATCAAGGAGCTGATGACCCTGGTCAACATCCCATTGCCAGAGGTACAGGCAGGTGCCAAGTTCTGGGAAGGAGGGAGGGGCAGGAGCTGTGCAGCACCATGCTGGTCACCGCAGCAAGCAGGGTACCACAGCCCCTGGTCCCTCTTTGGGTCTGAAGTATCAATTAGATTTTAGTTGCATGCAAATGGTGGACAACCAGCATCTGAAACATCTGCCTGCTCAGGGACAGTGTCCACAGGAGCTGTTTGTCTTAACCTCACATACACCTTTGAAGCAAGGATGGTGAATCCGGGTTTGCATTATTGTCTGCCATGGGGTTTGGTCCTGGGTTAAGCCCTTGCAGCACAAGACCAGCCCAGCTTTGCCCCTCCAAAGCAGGATGGGCCCTGGCCAGCCATGGGATGGAAATGCAGCCTCCTGGGCCAGACTGCACGGGGACAAATCCCTCCTCCACCATGCTGAGTATTCGCTGGGAGGGTGTCCATCGGCCCCAGTGCCAAGCACGTGCTTCTGGCCGGGCAGCTATGAGGGCACCTCTCTGGGCAGGGCTGAGGCCATCAGTGGTGGCACTTCTCTGAGACCAGTGACTTTGACTAGTAGTTTAAAGACTTTTAGGAGAAATAGGAGAGAAAGGGCAGTGTGCAGATTATGTCAGAAGCAAGGAGCTCCTGGCTGTGTGCTGAAACAGCAGTGTCCCACCCCTCCAGGTGGTCCCAGAGGACTCCTCTATGGATGAAGACTTGGTGGAGGGCCCACCAGGTGATGTTTGCAGCTGTTAGCAGCAGTGTCTTCTTGCAGGCCAAAGATTTCCGTCTGTACAGCCAAGAGGTGCTGGACTTTGGGGGCCAGGTTTCCTTCCTGCTGCTGTTGCCTCCGTCAGACGACGTCTGCACTGCTCCGGGCCAGAACAACCCCTACACACCTCGCTCCGGCTTCCTCACGCTGCCGCTGCAGATCTTTGAGCTAGGTGAGGAGCGGGAATGCCAAAAGTCATCCTTGCTGCTCTCCTTGCCATCTGATAGCTTCCAAGAGCCAGAACAGGCGGTGGGGTGGGCTGGAGGTCCTTCATCTTCCTCAGGAGAGGAGGGATGGAGAGGGATGCTGAGGGCTGTCCAGGTAGGGTAGAGGAGAGTGTTGCCTCCTCCTTGTGTTGGGTGAGTGGGGAGGAGCCAATAGGGCATCCACAGCAAAGGACCTGATATTTTTCATTCCTCCCTCTCTTCTTTTTCCTCCCCAGTCCACTTCTTCACGTACGACCGGGAGTTCATCACCCAGTACTGCCAGGTGTCCGCCCTCCTGGAGCTGGAGTCGCTCCTCTCTCAGCAGAGCCTCAGGGAGGCCTTCTCCGACGCCGAGCTCTCCACTGCGAAGCAGAGGCACCAGCAGGTTCAGGACTACATCCAGGTACACAGAGCGGGAGCGCACTGGGAGGGAGCCAGGCTCGAAGGTGCCCACGGGACATGGCCAGGACTGTCATGCTCTGGAGGAGCTACAGGAGCATCCTCACCAGGGCTGTTCACTGGTGTAACTCCATGGGGTTTCTCTAACGTGGCAGATGGGCAGCAGCAGGCAGGGCTTCCTCTAGAAACTTCTTACTGCGATGATTACACTAAAAATTGGAGAGCTGAGGACTCCTGCTCTGCAGGTCCCTCACCTTGCTGGAAAAGGGCCTGGAAGTGCATTTTGGGATGGAGAGAGCAGCCCAGGGTACCTTCTTTCCCAGCACTCCTGCCTGCAGCAGGCAGCTCCTGCTGAACTGGCACTTGCTGGTGGTCAGAGCAGCGTCTTTTCACCCCAGAGCACTTTCTTGGGTTTTCCTGACATGAGGATTCCCCTGAAGCTTTGACTTCTTGGGAAAGGTGTGTCGGGAGAACCTCTGCTTTGCCGTGGGGCTTTTTTGTTGCTGTTGTTTTGCTTTTTAAAGGATCCTTCATTTCCTATTTCGGCAGCAAATGGAGGAGATCTGGCGTGAGATGCGCTGGATTATGGATGCCCTGCAGCATGCCCGGTACAAGCAGCCCTCCTGCGGGGTGTCTCTCAGTGGCTTCCTCAGCGAGGCTGGCGGTGCGATGAAGGAGAAGACCCGATCCACCTCGTCCCACCTCGACTACCTGCCCTCCCCAGCACCCTCGCCAGAGACCAGCCGTAAGCTCAACTCTGGTAAGGACCCGGCGTTGCAAAGTTCCTGCCTGGTGGGCTCAGGGGGCTGCCTGTGCTCAGGGGAGCTGGGACCACTGCTGGGGGTGCAGGTAGGGCCAGCATCGGTCTCGGTTGGGGCCTGCTCTGCCTGTCCCCCTGTACAGAAAGGGGGTAAACGCCTGGGGGCTTCCTTGGACTCCATCTGGTGCAAACCCTCAGCTGGGGTTGCCGACAGCAAGGCTGAGCCCCTCTTTGCTTCTCTTATGCCCCTTGCAGACTTGCACGGACTGTCAGATGAGGAGGGTTCTTCCGAGGTCTTCCTGGCCACCGACAGTGACTACGACTCCAGCAGGGCACAAAGCCCGAAGGAGCTCGACCTGGTGTACTCCTCCTCGGGGCCCGAGTGCTGCAGCAGGAGGGTTGCCCGCACCCTGCGGGACAGTGCCCCGGACGTCCTGCAGACCCACGAGCTCAAGACACCACCACCACCACCACCACCGGAGGAGGAGCCCCGGCCACCCCCCGAGCTCTATGACAGTGACTTTGTGCTGCCCAGCCGGCAGATCGAGCTGCTGCGCATCACAGAGAAGCGGCAGGCGTACTGCGTTCGAACCAGCAGCCTGGACTTCCCCAAACCGCTCTGCCCGGCGGCCAGAAAGTCCTGCCCCGGCTCTGTCGACAGCTCCCCGACTGAGAGCAGGACCGCGGGCCACTGCGGCCAGCTGAGGCTGGGGACTGGATCGACACCCAGCCCCGAGCGCAGCCGGGGCAGGCAGGGCTCTGAGCCCGTCTTCCGAACACGCTCGGCCGAGTGGACTCAGGGCTTCCAGGAGCAGGCGGAGCAGGCCGGGTGCCCAGCTGACCGAGGGAAGAAGCCGGGCTCTGTCACCCTGCGGGTCTGCCCGCAGTATGAAACCGGACTCTCCAAAGAGACCAGTGTCAAGGTACCGGAGCCTGCCAAGGGCAGCGGTGCGGCTCTGCTGTGACCGGACGGAGAGGGCGGGCAGGATGGGGGGGCAGGCAGCGGTGTGGCTCGTGTGACCCTCGCCTGGCACTGCCCTCTCCATCCTTCACCGTCCCAGGGATGAGGTCCCCTGGCGACCCGCAGCACTCCTGCCCTGCATCCCTTCATCCTGCATTAGTGGTGCATCACATGCATCAGTGATGACACTGCTGGCAACGCAGGACAGGGCACGTGGCTCTGCAGGAGCAGTAGCCACTGCTGCAGAGGGTGCGAGCAAGGGCCATGGGTAGGGTATTTTTGGGGGACAGGGCAGTGAAGCCGGGCTTCAGCTCTCAGTCCATGGTTCAGTGGCTGACAGTAGGTTAGTGGCACCCGGCACAGGCAGGCAGTGAGCAAAAGTGACATTGATGGATTTCCCTCACCATGTCCTGGTGTTCAAACACAGCCACCCCTGCCAAAATCCAGCCATCACCCCCCACCACCATGTCCCTGGCCTTCCCACAGCCTCCTCTCCCTGGGGTCTGTGCTCCCCCGCTATGTGCCTTTGGGGAAGGGAGAGCAGGAGCTTCTCGTCTCCAGCCCGTGGAGGGGACCAGGCAGAGCTGCCTCCTCACAGCAGGAGTTGGGGTGTGCTGGAGCCGCTGTGTGACCCGGTTCCTCTCTGCAGGGGCTTTGCTGCTGAGAGCTGACCACCCTCACCTGCTCCAGGTGGGATCCCCATGGAGGACATCCCCCAAGGCTCGCAGCTCGGGCAGGTCCCCCTCCGGCTCTACCACCTCCTTTGCTCCCAGCCGTGAAGCTCCTTCCCCTGTTGAAGTTTCCCTCCCGACATTCCTGGTGCCCAGAGCAGAGGCTGACGGAGCTGCCTGAGCCCATAAAATGGCAGAGGAAGGACAGAGCTGACGGGCTGATGGGTTTTATTGCTGGGGAGTTTTGATAGTCGGTTTCTCCCACCCAGCAGGGACGTTAGAAGCGGAGAGGAATCTGACTCGCAGTATTTATTTTCCGTTTGAGAAATTACCATAGATTTCTATGCAACTGAAGCGCAGCCCTCGGGTTCCTGGCGAGCTGCCCACGTGGCTTTTGAAGTTGCAAAGCTCTGGACACGCCTGCTTGAAAGTGTTTTTATGATGTTCTTCTCGAAGAAAGCCGAGTTCAAAGGAAAGGCTCCTCGGCTGGCGTAAATCAGCTGAGCCCTGCGATGATTGTTGGGAGCTGGCGGGGTTCACGTGGGCCGAGGGCTCGGACCACCCTGCCAGGGCACTGCTCGCCGCGCTCCGCAAGCTCCCACGGACGTGCCAAAGGAAACCGTCACTCTGCCCGGGCGAGGATGGATGTCCCGCTTTGGGGCCTTTGAAGTCAAGTAGTGGGCTCCCAATGGTCATTAGCAGCTAGAGCCCAGATGAGCTCATTTTCTCGGCTGTAAAGAGGATTCGGAGGGCAGTCCCCCAGGGAGCGGAGAGGGAGAGTGAGGGTGGCTGTTGGTGGGAGAACCCCAAGCTTGTGAATGAGATGAAATTTAGCGCCGCTTCCCAAAGAGACTTCAGCTCAGCACCGCTAGTTTGGCAGAGCCGCTGTGGTTCCGCTGGTCTGACGGTCTGGATCCTGCTTGCCAGAGGGACTTTGTGGAGATCCCTCCATGGTGCCAGGAGCAGGGCTGGGACTGTCCCTCTCCGGCCACATGTAACAGGACGGTGGGACAACCCGAGCGGAGGGGGTGAGCTGTAGGTGACACGTGCAGGAGTGGAGATGTGAGGTCTCAGAGGGTGCAATGGAGGCAAGAAAGTGGTGAGTGAGTTTGGGCCCCGGCACGCTGGGCATCCCCAAGCTGCTGCCGCTTGTTCACTGGGCAGCACTGGTTTGGCTGTTCCTCCACCCAAATGATCACCACTGTAGGACATGCCATGTGCTGCCCCTGGCCCCCGGTTCCTCCTGGTCCCTCCCCCTCACCATCCATCTCTCCCACCTTTCTCTTTCCGCAGCTGCACATCACCAGCCAGACGTCCGCTGGGGAGGTGGTGAAGCTGGTGGTGCTGGAGATGAACGACGTCTCCCGCGGTGTTCTGGGTGGCTCAGCCGCCTTCTGCTATGGTGAGGAGCAGCTGGAGCACTTTGGACTGGTGTTTGCCTCTGACAAGAGCGAGCAGTGGCTTCCCGATGACTTCTTGCCTCTGTCCCTCCAAACAACCCAGCCCGAGGGACGGTTCTATGTCCGGATCAAGGAGACATCCCCTCTGGTGCTCCAGTACGGGCCAGCGACCACCGTATGAGAGGAGGAGGGCCAGCCGGGCGGCGCAGGGACCTCAGCTTCCAGAGAGCAGACAGCTCGTCTCTGATGCTTCCTTCTTCCACAGACACCCTCTCATCAGGCGTCCGCGGGGTGGAATGGGATCATACTGGGCTGTGTGTTATTTGTTTGTGTTCTTTTTTTTATTTTTTTTTTTAACCAAAGAGACATCGAGACTCAGTTTTTCTGACTGCAGAAGAGGAGGGTGGAGTGCGGAGACCTCAGAGCTTGGGAGGAATCTCTGCAGGAATGGAATTTTTGAAAGTAAACATTTTTAAGGGGAAAGGGGGGGAGAGAGAGAGAGGAAAAATATTACAAGAAGAAGCAGCAATACCTTTTTTTTTTTTCTTTCTTCTTTTTCTGAAAAGCCTTGTTTAGGATTCACTGAAGGCAAAGCCACAGAGGATTGCTGGGGAGGGCTGTGGTGTCAATGAGGAGAGGGCACGAGTCGCAAGGACAGCACTGAGTGTTTTCCTGTCTGCCCTCCTCTCACTGTACCTGGAGAAACAATTCTTGCACATAGTTCTTGGAACAAAATGATATTATTTTTTTCTGAAAAAAAAATTAATAATAATTGTGCTAGAGGCAGTGGAGTTGTGTAAGAGGTGAAGACCCTTTGACTTGTTTTTAAGGCAAAAGGAACCCACTCAGCCAGCCCCACGCACACACAGATGTGCGCACAGCTGTGTTGGTACCACCACTAGAGGTTTGCTGTAGGGCATCTACTGCAGCACCCTGTGCACTACCCTGGGATTTCCTTTCCTCCTCAGTTACCATTTTGTTCTGGTGATTGTGCTTGGCCTCTCTTGTATGTCCTATAGCATGACATTTTGTTAGCCACTAGGTCTCTTGTTAACAAGGTTATTTTTCTGATCTCCTGTGGTCCATAGTAAAGATGACTGCTGCTGACTGCGTATCACTCTTTTCCTTCTTGCAGCTTGATGTGTAGTGTTCCTTCATCCCCCATGGAATCACAGAATGGTAGGGTAGAATGAAAGGTAGAATGAAAAAAGACTGGCCCCATCCTCTTGACACCCACCCTTTAAGTAAGCATTGATCAGATCCCCCCTCAGTGTTCTCTTCTCCAGACTAAAAAGACCCAAGTCCCTCAGCCTTTCCTCATCAGAGAGATGTTCTTGTCCCCTCATCACCTTTGTAGCCCTTTGCTGTCCCCTCTCCAGCAGTTCCCTGTCCTTCTGGAACTGGGGAGCCCAGAACTGGGCACAGTACTCCAGATGGGCCCTCCCCAGGGCAGAGCAGAGGGGGAGGATGACCTCCGTCCACCTGCTGGCCAAGCTCTTTTTAATGTACCCCATGATACCATTGGCCTTCTTGGCCACAAGGGCCCATTGCTGGCTCGTGAGCGTCCTGTTGACCAGGACTCCCAGGTCTCTCTCTGCAGAGCTGCTCTCCAGCAGGTCACCCCCAACCTGTACTGGGGCATGGGGTTGTTTCTCCCCAGGTGCAGGACTCTACACTTGCCCTTGTTGAACTTCATTAGGTTTCTCTCCATCCAACTCTCCAGCCTGTCCAGGTCTCACTGGATGGTGGCATGGCCTTCTGGTGTGTCAGCCACCCCTCCCAGTTTTGTATCATCAGCAAACTTGTGGAGGGTACATTCCATCCCTTCATCCAGGTCATTGATGAATATATTGAAGAGGACTGGACCAGTACTGACCCCTGGGGAACCCCACTAGTTAAGGACCTCCAACTAGACTCTGTGTCACTGATCACGACCCAAATTAGCCCTGATTTCAAGGGCTGGGCTCACATTTCCCAGGAGCCTTTAATGGGATGCTTTCCACTCAGTGGAGCTTTATGTTAACATGCAAATTGCATGTGTGGGAGCAAAATGCAAGTTAGAAATGTTTTTCTGGTCTTCGTTGCTCTGTAAGGCAATAAAATAAGCTATGGCATGTGAAAGCAGTCACCTCCATGTGGTGTTGGAAACCCAATGGTTGTAGGGCCCAGCTATCTGCAGTTAAATGCATTGATCTGGTCCTGCAGCATCCACCGGGGGAAGAACACCAGGAGAAGAGTGTGGAAGGCAGTGAGAGCTCACAGCTGGATTGCAGCTGGTGCAAGCGCTTTTGAGCAAGCAGCAGCAATCGAGGTTGGAGGCTGGGGGTGCATGGCAAGGTGAGGCTGGTGTCACTGATGCCCCTTTAGCAGCCGCCTCCATCCCCGTCTCTGCACAGAGGGGTGCGGGCTGGGCAGCAGACCCCATCACCAGGTGCCGGGGTGCAGGCAGGGTCTCTGCGGGACAGGGTCTGCTGACCTCCTCCTCCTCTGGGGTTTGTGGTTCCTCACCGTGCTTTGGAGAGCCAGCGGCAGGCTGTGTGGCGCGGGCAGGAATATATCCCAGTGTGAGCCCTTCGCCGCCCCACGTCAAAGCCACTCTGAAGGGGAGTATCGTGTGCCAGCCCCTCAGCTGGTGCAAATCAACGGCACCGCATTGACGTCAGCCCAGACACCACCATGGGACGTGGAGGCGAGCGGCAAAAGAACATTTAAAAAGGCACTTCTCCCACCTCCCTTCCCCTTCACTCGTCTCCTTCCTCAGGTTAAAACCCATCCCGGTTTCTCAGGTCAAGGAAGAAGCAGGTTGGTGAGAGACTCCCATGGAGTTTGTCCTTCTTGTCCATCCACGGGCATCAATGTCCCAAAGAGATGGGAGCTGCAGGGTGGCCCTTCCCTAGCCAGAGCTAGTCCACACACATCACCTACTGGTGCTCAGAGCCTGGGGCAGAGGAGACGGAAGACACAACTGGTGGAAAACTATTAAGTGGCTTTCTGGAAATCACAGAGTGAATTCAATACTAGAGGAGGGCCGCTTACAGAAAGCTACATCTGTGGTCCTGATGCTCCTGAGCACGGATCCATACAACTCTTGCTGCCCTTTCATTTGACCCCGGAGGGGAAAAAGGCCTCCCCTTTTCTTAAACATTTGTTCCCCCTTCCTAAAATCCCTGCTCCACCAACAGAGATGGAGTCATGACCCAAAGCTAAATGCTGACTCCTTGGCCAGGGTGGACATGGGGCAAGCCCTGCTGGGATCCAGTCACCCACAATTCCCAGTGCAGAGCTCCAGCCCATGGGAGGACCTGCCGGCCATACGGGTAGCAGGATGTATCACTTGGCTGCAGGGAACAAAAGCAGTAGGTGGTTCCACAGGAGCTCCTCCCCTTGCCTGGAAGAGGGAAAGAGCAGGGGCCTGGGTAGAAGCAGAGTCGGATGCAGAGTGGGAAGGGTGGGTCCTGCATAGCAGTAATGTAGGACGCCCTCCCTACCAGGGACACTGGGATGCATGATGTCCTGATGGAAGCTTCTCTCCTCTCTCAAGCACATCTTCAGCCCCATGAGATGGACCTAGCGACACCTCTGCCCTGCCCTGGAAAATGGCGTATGATAAGGTGGGACCACTGTTCATGGCAGGACTGAAGGGCAGAGCAAAGAGGGCCTGGGTGAAGAAGAGGGGTTTCTGGGGCAGGCTCTGCTGCACAACAGTTTTTGAAGAATGGCACTTGCAATGCGGTTGTATCTTTTTACGTTCTCCTTCTCTCTCTGGGCAGTTTCATGGGCACATCACAAGTCTTCTTCCCAAACAGGTCTTGAAGCCTTCAAATGGTCTCCTGCCATTCCTTATGGCCAAGGAACTGGGTAGGCTTTGTACAGAGCAGTCTCTCAGGCTGTAATCTCAGTGGTAAGGGCTGTGGGAGCTGATATGGTGGCTGGAACCAGCCTGGGGCCATGACCTGTTTACATGAAGGTTGGTTTTTAATTTTGAAGGCTTCATACATGCTCTTAAACCAGGTTAATATTGGGGTTTAGTGGCTCAAAGCCCTAAGGGGCATTGAGGCTCTGGATTAGGTGGCTCAAGCTTTGCTCTGTCACTTCTTTACCTCCCTGTGCCTCAGCTGCTCTCCGTTCCCTTCTTTCTCCAACCCAAAGCCATGCAGCGGGCAGCAAGTGGCCTGAGCGAGGCTGGTACGGGGCTGACAGCCTCCCACCAGCTTCAGCGCCACTCTCTGGCAGCTGGCACGAGGTGATGGGGTTCTGCTCTCAGGAGAGGAGGAGACGGGAAAACTCACTGTACGAACGTTGCTCATCCTCTGCTGGCCTTACGCTGACAGCAGACCCCATGACTGGGGGGGTTTCCCTTCCAGCTGGTGGCATGGAAGCACCAGGCTCTGAGTGCAGCAGCGGGCATCCCATGGGGATGCATTTCCTACCTTGCCTGGGAGGCGGAGACCGGTCGCCTCAGCTGGGACATGTGGCCTCCTCTTCCAGGTCCTACAGAGCACCGAAAGATGACGCTGCAGAACAATTTGTACTTTTCATCAGGGTTTTTTTTATCTCCTTGTGAACATTACTTCTGTCACTAACAGCATTTAAATGCCGATCAGTGTATTCGTTTTTGCTGTTGGGGACAGTCAAAGCCAAACATCAGCTTGTCCAGTCCAGCAACCAGGTCTTCTGCTCCAGGTAGACTCAGGTCTAGAAGCTCAGCAGGAGAAAACTGGCTTATCTCCATGAAGGTTAATGGGAATGTATTAATTTACATCACCAAAAGAGCCATCCCTGCATGACATTTTGTATGGATTCACAGAAAGAAACCTGAATTGTGACACTGAATTTCCTCCCCCAAATTAGGAGCTTGTTGGCATCAGTTCTAAAGCATCTGCATTTCTTTTCTCCTGTCCAAAGGGAGTTACTCAGTTTATCAGACACGAATCCAGTTTTGTGTTTCCCAAGGTTTGGCTCTCTTAGTCTGAGATATTTTTTTGTTGGCTTTTTATCTTTTTTTTTTTCCTTCTTCTTTCCCGTTTCCCTCCCCCCTCCCTTTTTTTTCCCTGAGGCACTTCTCATTATGTTCCTATTTTGAAATTTCTTTCCTTAGCTCTGGTTACAGGGGAAAGCCGAAGAGCTACCATTTTCTATAAAGTAGCTGCAATGTCCACAGAGGAGAGATGCTCTGAGCCCCAGTTGTTGAAGCAGAGGAAGCCTTTCGTCTCTCAAACAGGAGGTGAGAAAGCAAGCAAGAGCCATGCCAGCATCCAAAACACAGTGGAAGTCCCAGGGCTATTCCGGCACATGCAATTATTAAGTTAATTATTGCCCTATCATCTGTAGGAACTCTGTACAATTACTGTACAGTTACATGGACTGTTTACCCACACAGCTTATAAATAGAGTTGCCATATAATTGAAGTGTGGTGTGATCAGATTTATGCTGGGTGACTCAAGGGGTTGCCCACACTTTCCATCCCCAGCACAGATGCCCACTGAGGACGCAGCTTCACCGAGCAGCCGCTGAGCAAAACACTGTTGGCCTGAGGCTCCCCATCAAGGAGCCTTTACTCGGGTGGCCCAGGTTCCTCCAAGAAACCACACGCTGGTCTGTGTATGCTGTGGGCAAAGCCACTTCCCATATGGAACTGGACCGGACAACGCTGATTTTAGACCGAGACTGCAATTTCCCAACCACAAGGACACTTGGATTGGAGGAGATGGGAGTCCTCCCGCTGACTTCAGTGTGTCTAGGATTTTTTTTGGCTTGAGGTTCTCCAAACCCACCTATAGACCAGGCAGAAAACAGATCTTTCTACCCCATGAAAATTCCCAGGACACAGGAAGGTCTTCTGTTCCCAAAGCTACCTGAAAAATAAAACATCACAAAACCAGGAAAATACAAAAGTAAAAACTGGTGAGGAAGCACTAGTGCTTTTTTTTATTCTATTTTCCAGCTAAAAAAACCAACCAAAGCCACTATTTTTTTTTTTTTTTAACCAAACTAATTTTCACTTGAGAAACCAAAACACCAGAACAGGCCAGTGTGAATATCTACAAGTTTGTTCGAACTCCAGAATTTTGGAAGATACCATTTGTTGAAACCAACAATCTATTATTCACATTTTTATTACAGCTAAAATGGCATTTTTGGTGGGAAGTAAAAAGGAAAACCCAACAGATGATGTGTTAAAACAATGTTTTTTTATGGTTATTCCCTCAAGCTCCAGCTTAATCCGATAGACTACAAACCACATACTTAAAGCTGAGCATGCGCTTTGCTCACTCAGGCTTCAAAGAACCTCTGGAGATGCCAACACATTTATCCTGAAGGAGCTGGATTTGATCTGTAAATTAAGATAGCAACGAAAGACCAATTTTGCTCTTCTTTGACTGTTTTTGAGCTGCTGGACCACATTCCTGGACTTGCCATGAAATGGGGTGATGGGCACCAGGAGCTCTTGCCCCTGGCTGAGAGCAGAGCAGCGTTGGGCATGTCCTGCAGCTCCTTGCTGGGCACCAGACGGCTGGTCCCTGCTTTTCACCTGCCTCATGCCCCGGGAAATCCCGGGCTGGAGCTGGGTGCCCAGCCTGCAGGCGATGGCAGCAGCTCTGCGTCGAGGTGTGGTTTGCTGTAGCAGAAATAGCGGCAGGGGCTGTTCCTGAGCCAGCCACATTCCGGTCTTCCCCCAAAAGCCCCGTGTGGTGCCAGCCACATCCAAACCACAACACAGCACTCTGTGCAGGCCAACGTCACAGCCGCTGCTTGCGGTTGTGGAGGGCCCATCACCATGGGGGTATCAGTTGACCTGATTCCCAGCATTTTCCCTTAGAGAGTTTCCAGCAATACCTCAAAACTGGAAATTAAATGCACTAGGGGCTTCCACCAAGGTCATGGAGAGGTGTCCCACCAAGCTCTCCACTGTGCTGCCTGGAGAAAGTAGGGAGGCGTGAAGTGTCCTGGGAAGGAACAGCAGCATTTGCTGTGGTTTACCGGAGTGTTGTGGTGGGGGAGCGCACTGGGAGACGTTACCTCCCCAAGTGTTGGTCTATTCCCAGACCCAGCGTTACTGTTCCTGCTCCTTCATAAGCAACACACTCAGTTAATTCATATACATTAAGAAAAAACCCAGCCCGGTGTCCCACAGCGCCATTCATCCATGCAAACATCAGCAGGTCACGGGGTGGAGATTTTCATAGAACAGCACAGCTTAGATATGGGGCAACACTTCTGTGCAGACTGGATTTTCACCCTGACCACAGTTTACCCTGTGATGACAGCAGAAAGCTGTAACCAGGCGCCAAAGTCTACTAAATTTATCCTAAAGGATGCGGGAAATAACTGACTAATTATAGATCCATATATCTTAAAAGAAAACGTCCCTCAGGTGGCACTTGGTAGACCAGCCACAAATACCACGTGTTTGGGCACAGAAGCAAGGGAGGGAGAACACACCAGGGTCCCACGGTTGCACGTGGGTAAAAAGTGAGCGTGGCTCACACCACCAGGCTGGTGGGCAAGCCCTGGCTGTGCCCGGCTGCCACCTCCCGCAGGGGCTGCCTCCTGCCTCCCTGCCCATCACAACACCCAGTGAGAAGCTGCAGGGAGGGGATGGTACCCAGCACGCTCGGACCAGGACAGAGGGTGGGAAGGAAGAGGCAGACAGCCTGCCTGCACGGTGGGACCCAGTGCTGCGAGGTCTTGCGGAGGAGTTCAAGCTTTCTTGGTGTCTACTGAAGGGCTTTGCAAGAGGAAGACCCTGTGGTACAGTCTGCAGGCAGAGCACTGAGCATGGATTCACCATTCACCCACACTGCACAGGGATGTAAACCTCAGGTTTTTTTATTTTGACTGTAAGTGGAAAAATACCTTTTTGCACCAGGCTGAAGCACAAATATTTGTACAAAGCCTAGGATGCAGGATTGACCAGCTCAGGGCCAGCTGGTGCCGTGTGCTGCCGTGGCAAGCATATATGGAGCCAGGCTAGCAGAAGGCCTTAGCCCCTTGCTGGTCAGGTCAGATGGCATAAGGATGTGCGTAGTGCAGATGGGCAGTTTATATGCTGCTGGGGGTCAGGGTTCCTAGATGCCCGCAGGTTAAGTGAAACAGAGGTAGAAGATACATTGGAGAGTCTCTAGGAAACACCCATCTGGACAATTTTGTGGTGGTGTTTCCTTCCAGATGACTTTCCGAGCCCTCCTGCTTTGCTAGGTTAACTCAAGGTCAAGTCTCAATGAAGTCAACAGGAGAGTTGCCCTTGGCACTGGTGGGACCAGAGATTTGGCCTGAGAGCAGGCTGCCGGGCAAGCGTTGGTGATCCACCACTGCAAGTGGTTGCTTTTCCAGCAAGTGCACATGCAGCAGGTCCTTCATCCCTCACCATGACTTGGGTCTTGTTTTCTGGTCCAGAAGGAGCCAGGGAAAGACACTCACCTCCCTCCATTGGCAGTTTTCTCCCGTTTCCATGTGTGGCTGGTACAGGACAAACCAAGCCCTTTTTGATTTGTCACCAGTTGCAGGTGACTTCACGAAACCAAGCTCTGTTGTCCCGTCATGCTCTGGCTGGAAGTGGCTTTGATCTGGGTGTTTAATGAAGACATTAATTGATAGCACGTGGGGAGGAATTTGAGCTGCTCTGAGCTGTCTCCAAGCCCTTCAGATCCCAGAGCCATCATCCCCTTCAAAACAGAACAGAAGAGTTATTACAAAACAAATCATGTTTGTATAGGCGCTTAAAAAAAAAGTCCTCTCCAGCTCTGTTAAGCTCATATTACTGGCAGGACTGAGCTGGAGAGACCATGTGCACCATCGAACGCCTTCAGCAAATTAAACCACCATCAACGAGAGGAGAAACAAGGCACTGCTGTCCATATCCTGTCCAGACTGAAGCAAGACATGACGTGACACGGGGTGGCCGGGGGTCCTGCTCTGTCTGGCAAGGTGCCCCGGGCACAGCTCCACTCCTGGAAGCACCCGTCCCCAGCGGAAGGAAGACTTCTGCCCGCTGGGAGCCCACGCCTTCCGGCCGAGCATCCCTCAGCCCCAGTGCTTCGGGGAGCTGGAGACTTTTCAGTGCTCGGCTCCACACGTTCTGGCAGCCATGGCTTTGCTGCAGAGTCTGTCCTCCTCTGCCCAGACATGCACTAACTGCAGGCAGCACCAGGCCCTGCGTAGCTGGAGCTCACATCCTTCCGGACACGCACGTTTCTCCTAGCTGATGGTCTGTGTCCAGCTCTGGCCAGTGCTGGCAAGGTCCTCTTCCCAATGGGGTTGTGGGTTACCTACTGGCAGCCAGCCGTGACCTTGTTGCTCTTCTCCATGACTTTTCAATGAAGATGCTTCTGTTCCTTGCCTGATCCAAGTTACCTGCACCCCAGCTAGCCACCCAGCATACTGCCGGGAGACTTGGGAGGACGCAATATTTTGAGACCTCTCCCCCTCTGTCAGATCGGATTGGAATTGGCTGGTGGACTGAGAAGTTATTAGGAACAGACACCCCCAGACAATGTGATTGCACAAGCTTCATTTCCTTAGAAAACCAGGCCAACAGAGCAGGAGTCTGTCAGTAAACATGTTGATTCCAGGGTCTCTTCTGCGCTGCTCGCAGGAAGGAGCACACAGCGCTGGCGCCCGGCCCGCACCACCAAACGCTGCCTTTTGCGTGGGGACGTCTGGACGCAGCTCGTCTGTCAGAGGATCAGCAGCATTTGAGCGGAGGGTTGCATTGCCCATGGCTTTTGGCGACCACCAGCAGCCCAAAGTTCTCCCAAGGCAGGCAGGGCAGATGATGTGGGGTAAGCTCCCACCATGAAGAGCGGGCACCGGTGGAGTTGAACTCAGTCCAGCCTGGCATGCATTAGACTCCACCACTGCCCTGAGGCGGGCTAAGAGCAGGACATCATGGTGCTCAAATCCAGAGCTGTCCATCCTCTGCACTCAGAAAGGTGCAGGAGGATGAGGTCTCCCCATGGTGTATGGCCCCTGCAGACCAGCCTCTCCGATTTTCAGCTTGCCCTCCAACGGGGACTCAGAGCTGGGAATCTTGGGGAATTTTCTCCCCTTCCTTCATCGAGACACTTATCCCTGCGTTTCCCAGCCCCTGGAGTTACAGCTTCCTCGCAGCCAGGCTGCAGGAAGATCTCTTGCAACACTGGAATGCTTTGCAGTCATTACCTCCCTCCCTAGAAATTTTTGGGGTCAGAGGACATAAGTCTTCAGTAATCATCCAACAACGTCAATGGAGCTCCACTGATTTACACCAGCTGAGGATCAAACCCCTCCCTTTCCTCTCCCATATTTAAGATATTTTCCAGACTTCAGACGTATACAGAAGAGGGAGTTGATGGCTCCTTGGCTGTTGAGGAGGTTCCAGCTTTGGTCCTGGCCTGGAGTAACATGAACATGGTGGCTACCCTAGCTCTGCCTCTACATGGAAAAGCAGCACTCCCGCAGTTTGCCAGCCCTTGGGCTGGCAGACTGACTGGGACAGGCATTAGCAAGCCCACACACATGCTGAAGGTCTCTTCAGTCTGAGATGTGGCTCCGTCACCATTTCTCTCACAGCCAGCACAAGCATGCTCCCGCATAAGCCATCGCTGCTCCATAGTGTGCTATGGATACCACCACCTTGGTTCTTCATTTCTCCAGCTGCAACAAAATCCAGCTCACTGAAGCTTTGCATGGTCCATCTCAGGGCTCACCACATCCCTCCTCAAGCCTTTGCCAATCAGGACACCACTGCCACGGAGCCAGCAGAGCAGGAGCAGCACTGCTGAGCTCAGGATGCACTCACCAAGGACCAGAAAACCCAGCCACCTAGACCACAGGCTTGTCTATCTGCAAGAAAAAAGACACCCACGAGCATCGAGGCAAGTTCAGTTTTGATGCGTAACAGTGAAAGTTTATTCTGAGCCCAGTGTTTTGGTCTGGGTGGCTGGGCCAGTCTTGAGGGGAAATGCAGTTAATATTGCTGATAGCTGGATCCAATTTATAAGGCGCTCAGCAGAGACAATCATCAGGGAAGGAGACAAATAATCTTCAGGCAATTAAATTTAATTGTTCCATCTGAAGATTATTTATCTCCTTTCCTGATGAATGTCTCCTCGAAGCGCCTAATAAATTGGATCCAGCTATCGCTGATAGTGGCTGCTTTCTCCTGGCAGCGGGGAAGGGTGTGGAGAGCAGAGCAGCGCTCAGCTCTGTGTGTTGCTTAAGATCTGTCACCTCGAAACATCTTTTTAACAGACTTGAAAGTGTCCACAGGCTTTATCAATACACTGCTCTTATACAGAGAGCTTGGCAGTGCTGGGCTAGATCGTGCAAAAGCTCCCAGACCAAGGTGCTGGGTGGAATGAGATCCCATGTATTAGGTTATAATGTCAGGCACCAGTGAAAACTTGGAAATATCTGTCTGCCTGTCTGCCTGTCTCCACTTCATTAGCTTTCGGCCTGGCTGTTTGTGCAAAGGGCTGAGGAGGAAGCCCTGCAGGCTGAGAGTTGATCTGCCACAGCACCGGCGTCTGGAGAAGGGTTTCCCGTGGGATTATGGAGCATGGCCCCACTCCTGTGAATGCCCCCAGGGATCTCCATCCCTGCCAGCAAACACCTTGAGCCCCAAGGGGGTCAGCTTAGAGCTGGGGCAATACCCCTCTCTTTTAGCACACTTCTCCTCCTGTGGCAAATATTGGGCTTGTTGTTGCAGTTGGCACTTTTTCATGCGTTTTTTTGTTTGTAGTCTGGGTGGAAATGGGTCTGCACTGGTTGGAGGGCACAACACATCCCTTCCAACAGCCAAAGCAAGGTTGGCCCAGGTGAGTTAAAGTCTTGGAAAGCAGCACAGCCAGGAGATCATCCTGGGAAGGGGGAAACAGCATTGGTGAAGAAAGCATGGAGATCTTCTCCCAAGAGAAAAAGAGTAAACGTGGAGCAAGTCATGCTCCTGATGGCCTGATTTCCAGGAGATAGGATGCATAATCCTCATTTGAGATCATTTAACCACCCAGAGAGCGCATTGCAGACATGCTGATGTTCCCAGAGCTCCTGATGGACAGGTCACTTACCCTGCGAATAGCCTGTGCTCTGCCTGTCCTCAGCCTGTTGTCAGAGCTGACTGCGGGTTCGGGACAGTGGTAAAAGCCTTGGGAGTCTGTGGGTGTTCTGAGGAACTGTGTGGCTTTCTAAAATCGGGTCTCTATTCACCATCCAACCGTTGAATAGTTCAGTAGTATTTAATTAGCATACAATAACTGTCCCATTGAATTTGATGGAATACATCATTTTGGAATGCTATTTACAGTGCTAGTTTTCTTACAGAAATCCATGTGTCAGAGCTTTATCCATTATTATAGTCTTTAAAATAGGCAGATGTGCCTTTCATGGCCAACTGCATGTTTTATTAATGGGCTAGAACTATCAGATGCATTGTAAATCATGGGACATAGCCACCAGTCTGGTGCTCCTCTCCTCCAAAGCCCCAAGGCAAGTGATCTTAATTGCCTGAAGGGCTTGTAATGAACCGTGGGGCACATGCTCACTTACCGGCTGTAAGAGCAGGTTCTCCCAGCCACTAGTAGTCCTCTTTGCCCTGCCATCACTGCCTCTCCTCCTGACCATATCTGGTCCCCTTTGCCTGCTCTGGAAGGCAAACAAACCTCCAGCTGGCACATGCAAGCTCTCATATTTATATATAGATAATATTATTAGCGTGGACTGCTCTGCTCCCTCCACTTCCCTCTTTTCCCTCATCTACCTCCTGCCCCTCTCCCTTCCACCCTCTGTCTCCAAAGTCAAGGGCAGGAGCAAGAGACTTGGGGCCTCTCTAGGAGAACCACATTCCCCAGGTCCCTTCTTCATTCAAGCCCTCACACTTTGTGCACATTGCACACAACTGGGTCCAGTCTTGCTCAAGCCAACAGAGCAGCATCTTGCTTCATTTGAATATTCATTAATAACTTAAACAAGTTCTTTTGACGGGATTGAAAATACTGCACGGGCAATCACACCACTGGAAATAACCAGGAAAGGCAGGGGAGGTACATGCCAAAAGCAAAAGCCGACATCAAGCTGAAGATTTTATTGAAAAGCATTTGGCAAAGATGCGCTGCCCACAGTCAGAGCCTGCCCAGAGGTCTTCAGGCACGTGGCAGGGCTAGAAAAGGCCCGTCCGGGGACTGCTGGCCTCCGTGCGAGTGCCAGGACTGTGCCCAAGGACACCCCGACCAGAGGCTCAGCTCAGCATCGCTGTCTTCCCGATACAACCAAGTTTTGGCAGGCAACCAACTCCTCCCATCCCTCACCCTCGCTCCAGCACAGGAGCTCCGTCAGGATGCTCCCAGCAGTAGTTCCTCAGCAAGTGGCTCTGCTGCTCCGCACCAGCAGAGGCACCAAGAGAGTGCCCAAACCCTCTCCTGCCAACAAGTCTGGCAGGTTTTACGCCTGGCTGATGACAGAAATGCCCCATTCCTGCTGACAGGGAGCACAGCCAGTGACCAGGCTCGCTAAAGAGGGGTTAGAAGGTTTTTAGAGAGTGTCTGTGACTAGCACTTGGAATGATGCCATCTGCAATGACATCTTATCCATCAGAGATTGAAGAATGCAATCTCTGAGGGCTGCTCCTGAAAGAGGCTGGGAGACCCTGTGGCTGCAAAGGGAGATGTTCTCCATGGCTGGCTTCATAAAGATGTGAAGGACCAGCTTTTGGTCCAGGCAGTGGCATGCTCCTGACTGCGGCTCAGGTCCTGCTCCCCAGCAGCATCAACATGCAGGAAAAGGGATGGGGGAAGGCTGGGAGGAGAACGTTGTGGTAGGAAAGCACTCAAAGGTCTGGATTAGCAGGAGCAACCCACGGGCAAGGGGAGCCATGACGGATTGCAAACGAGGAAGACGGCAAGGAGGAGGGAGTACAGGATTGCACATGACCATCTCCACTCTGTGCATCTGTAATGATAGCACTGGACGTGAGCGCAATACTAAAATCCTAGATCTGTGCGTAATACTCCACTGGGGACAGATGTCCTCTCTTGTTTTGTACACTGTAAATGCAATATCGGTCCCAAACCCAAATGATTCCCCCCATCCAGCACTGTCCCCGCTCCCATCAGCTGCAAATGGCACAGATGGCTGGAAAAAAAGAATAGCTATTTTTAAAAAAACAAAAAAAAAAAACCCAACCCTGTTATTTCTGCATTTTTTCTGTGTGAGGACACTTCCTTCCTTCCAGGAGAAATCAATCCAGTACCAAAGTGTTAACTGCTTCCCAGCCGTCTCCTCCATACAAGGTAAAGTTTGCTGGCCCCTGGCAAGCACCTCACTTCACTGCGTTCCCAGGCTGCCCTTGCTGGCCCTGTGGCTCATGAATCGCCCCTTGTTCTCTGGGGAGAGGGATGGAGGTGGCTGGCGACCCCCAGGCAAAATCATGGTGAGCCTTGAGGAGGGTGGTGTGGGTGGCAGGAGATGCTGGACAGAGAAGGCTCCAGTGGCACAGCAGAGCAGGAGAGGGTGAAGGAGCTCAGCCTGGCTGTCTGCGCAGTTGGCTTTCCGTTGGATCAGGAGCAGGATGAGTCCTTGGCAGGGACAGACCCTGCTAACAGCTCGGAGGGGCTGGATGGGCTTGCCAGCAGCCCGTGTTCTCATGCAGTGGGCTGGCAGGACATTCCTCCCAGCAGTGCCAGGGACTGGCTGAGTGTTACCTGCTCCTGCACAGGGCTCCTCATGTGTATTGGTGTCTCCTCTTGGAGGTGTTTAGGAGCCTGAGAAGAGGAGTGGGGTGTGGAGATGGCTTGGATGCTTTGGAGAGCCTCTGTGCTTGCTGGTGCAAGTCTGCTGGCAGGGTTTGTTTCTCACCATGAGTGAGCTCCTGGTGGGATATGGAGTCTCTCTAGCCATGCCCCAGCCCTCTGAAAGGCATTGAATTCACCACCTGGAGAAGAGCCACCAACAAGAATCTGATTTCCCCTTGCCTTGGAGAACAATATTTCCATGCAGCCAGCATGGAGGAAGATCAGTGGTCTAGAGCTGCACTGGATCTTCTGCAGGACCCAGCCCCAGGCAGTGAAAGGAGCTGGAGCCGCCCAGACACTGTGTTGGAGGTAGGAGCAGACCTGACTCCAGGGGTAAGCAAGGCCAGAGGCAGGCAGTGGGACCTGGCTGTTCTGGTGATCAGGGAAGAGGGACGCAGAGGGATGCGTGGGTGACGGCCAGCAGCGCTGTGCTGAGAGGTGTTCTGCAGGAAGGAGCAGAGAGGCACAGTTGAAGATGTGTCAAAACACAAACCAAAGCATCAGGTTCAAACACCTCCATTTAAAGAGCAGCTGTGAAAACCAGATGCTCCTCCAGGCTTTGAGACCCATCTCTTGATATTGAGGAGGAAAAGGGGATTCCCTTGTGATCTTAGAGCTGTGGGGAAGCGGGGAGAGGCTCTCAGCCCTTGGGTCCCTTTGGACTGCCATGGCAGGGCCTCTTGGGAACCAAATGACAAGTGGTTTGCTTCCACAGGACTCTAGAGGTGATGCTGCTTGGTGACCATAAGCTCTGATTGCTCTCCAGTGACGGAGAGGTTTGTGACCCCCCCTCCATGAACATTGCCCCCTCCCATGTGCCCCAAGGCACCTGGTGGCAAGACCCCACATACAAGAGCAAAACTGGCCCAGCTTTGCAGGGTATGTTCTCCTCCCGCATGTTCTCCAAGCACCATTTCACAAGGAACTCCAGAAAAAGTTCCAAATACTTCGATTTTGCAGGTGGAAGAGCAGTTGGCAGAGGGGTGCTTCCTACAGATCTCCTCAGGCCCCTGCCTGCAGGGGGCTGTGCTCAGTGACCCCATGGTGGCACAGACCTGGGTGGATGAAACCCCCAACCTCCCAGGTGTCCACTGATGCCCAGAGGAAGCCAAGAGATGCTGAACAGGGGAGGAACAGGGTAGAGGGGGTGGGAGTGGAGAGTGCTGCAGGACCCTCCAGCATGGCCAACCAACTTGGGCCACGTGCTGCTCCCCTGGAGAGATCTCCATGCAAAAGGAGCTATCTGACTGGGATACACCATCCAGCCAGAGCTACCTCACTGGGAGCTTACCTCCATCCAAGGAGAGCTATCTCAGGGGATCCTCCTTCCAAGGAGGGCCTTACTGGGATTGAAGAAGAGTCCTCAGCAGGACTCTGCTGTGCCCCTCCTCAGGATCCAGCTGCCCTTGGGGCAGTGCCTTGGTCAAAGGGATGGTACCTCTGGCTGGCTGTCCCAGTCTTGGGAGGGTGCAGGAGATGGGGGAGGATGGGAAGCTTGGGAGGAGCAGCACGAGTGTGGGGACGGACGGGGATCAGGAAGGATCAAGCCAGGCTGACGGGATGGGGAGGGCTGGGAGGAACAGGGCTGGGGGGGCTGTGTGATCTGAGCTGGGACTTGGGGCCAGGGGCCAGAGCCAAGGGGGTCGGGAGCTGGACCAGCCGGAGGGCTGCGTGGGGGTTGGGGGGGACAGACCGAGGTGCACTCGGGGGCTTTGTGTGCACAGCCCGCACAACAGCTGCCGGCAGTATGGTTGGCTCCAAAGCTGGTGTTGACAGTCCTTCACTTTTATGGGAACTAAATTTACCCAGACACACGCAAAATCAAAAAAAAAAAAAAAAAAAAAAAAAAAGAAAAGGGAAAGAAAAAGATGGGGGGTTGGAATTAAAATAAATTGCAGCAGCGCCAGCATCTGCTCCTTTGTGGTGCAGTCTGGGTTACGGAGAGGGGAGGAGAAGTCCCCAAAAGGGAGTAGCACTGGTGTTTACTGCAGCTCTGAAACATCCCGCGTTTGCAAGCCGAGAGTGTTTTCACCGTGTTGCCTCAGGAATGCTTGACATCCAAGATGCCAAAGAAATGTACCCACTCGGTGGAAAATGAAAGCCCAACCATTTTCCATGGGTTGGTCAGCGGGCATGTTTGCAAGCGTATAGGGGCAATAATGTGCTGCGTTGTTAAGGGAGAGGAGATCTGCTGGGAGCAAAGAGGCTCCAACAGCAGAAGGACATGATACTTAAGCTTTTCCCTCCTTCCTTTTAAGATGACCGAGAACTTCTGCTTAAAAGTTTGGTTAATTTTTCATTTCTTTTCTCTTCCCTCCCATCCCCCCAAGCCAAAGGCATGCACTGTAGGGATGGTGTTTTCCTTTGGTTGGCTTCTTGGATTTACATGCCTTGTCTCCTCCAAGAGCAAGGCAGCAGACCTGAAGCAAAGGCCCGAGGCAGGACTGTCCATTCGGTTGGCTACAAAGATTTCCAGGTCGAGCTTCCACGGTGGTTCTTTTAAAGGCAGGGATGCTCTGGAAGATGCTCTACCGATTAAAAAAATGCTGCTTCTGGTGCCATGTGGGCACATCTGCCAGCACAGTGAGTTCTATGAGAAAGAGCCATGCACCCCGGGCATTGCACGCTCATGTCCCCATCGGCAAGCACTGCAGCGTGGACATGCACTGCCGGCTGCACATGCAGGCTGCAGGCATCAGCAAACCTGTGTTCCCAAGGTGTGCACAGCCCAGCCAGTATCTAAAGCTAAAAGAAAAAAAAAAAGGATTAAAAAAAAAAAATCTAAAGACCTAAAAGAGGCTGTCTCTTTGTCCAGGGTGGCTTGGAAGAGCAGGGATGGTGGGAGGTCACAGGGGGTTCAGTGCTGGCTCAGGCACAGAGGCAACCGGGAGAGAGTCCTTGCACGAGCATCCCTCCTCCTTGCCGTGGGAGCCCACTGCAGTATCCTGCTCCCTCTGCAACAACAGAGGGAAGGCCCAGACTTCCATTCAGAAAATGAAAAAAACATCCTTATTTTTAAATATCGCCACCACTTTCATGGGCATTTAACACTGTAAACAAACTTTTCAGCCATGGTTTACAGAGAGCCTACTTGTCAGCAGGGTTTGTCTGCTGGCCCCCCCCGGCAGCTGCAGATGCACGCTGTTCCCCGAGCTCTTTGATTAAACTGGTGCCCAAACAGAGGAGCAGAGGAAAAGGGTTTGATGGTTTCGTGTGCGGTGAGAGTGGAAGAAAACTAGCACGAGTGGGCACAGTTTTCAGAAGTTCAGGAGATCTCTATTTTTAGCTGCCTGCCGCCTGATTTTTCCAGATGACAATGTGCCGCTCTTTCTGAAAATTTAATTCTTCTCGGGTGTTTTTGGTTTGATCCCTAATTTTTTAATTAAAAGGGAGATGCTGAAAACAATTAGTCACTTTTTAAAAATTGTAGCCAACAGTTTCTTTTGCTTCCTTCATCTGTGATGTGACTGGGGCCAGAAGTTATGCTCTGGGCGGAGGTGGGAAACTGGGGTGGCTGGCACCGATTTGGCATTTAGTGGGTGTGTAAAATGAGTGAAAATTATACCAGTCTGGGAGTTATTCTCCAAGGAGTAAGTGCAGCCTCCGAGATGAACCCTAAAGTCAATCAGAAACGCTCCCAGTCCCACCAGGGCCAGACTGAGCTGGGGATGCGGTTCACGATGCCACAGCCTGTGCCAAAGAGTGTGCATATTTGAAGTGCGAGGACGAGAGCTCTTCCCGTCCAGCAGTTACTGGTCCTGCTCTGTTGCCCACATGAGTGGCTGCTCACCACTTTTCTACCCAGCTTTCCTGCACCACGCAGCTCGTCTCACTGGTTTGCGGCACTAAGAGGGTTGGCCTGGGCTGTCCCATAGGGCTTGTATGCATTTACTTCTTGCGGTAGCCAGCTGGCTACCAGTAATGCCACCAGTTGGCTGAAGTGAGAGAAAGATGGATATAGTAGAGAGTGATGGGTGTCTCATGCTCCTTCTTTTGTGGATGGGAACCATTGCTGTGCACAGCAAAGGAGAAAATCCAGTGGTAAATCCAGTTGCTGGTACGTATAGTCTGTAGCATCTAAATAAGCCTGTATCTTTTCTGCTTTACGAGGAGCTGAAGGCTGGTCACCCACCTGGTTACAGCCGAGGTGTTGCTAACGTGTGCTGGTGCTTTCCCGTTGAAGCCCCAGCTTCTGGAGTCATGGGATGCAGCAAGGGTTTCCATTTTTGCTGAGCAATGTTCCAGGCCTCCCAGTTGTGGCAAAAAACCCATCAGGAAAGAAACGCAGAGAATCCAAATGTGTTTAATTACCTCCTGTAATCAGAGCTCTGGTTCTGGGTGGCCGAGTGAATCCCTGTCAACGCCGGCTGCAACTCCTCAAAACCCATTAGGGCGGTGTGGGTAACACAGAGGTCCATGAACATCTCTCTGGCCTGGAAAGGCCAGGTCTTCGCAGCCCTGGGAAGGCTGGGAGGCTGGGAGGCTGGGAGGCTGGGAGGCTGGGAAGGCTGGGAGGCTGCTACACTGCCTGGGCTAGGGGAGGGCTCAGGTGTGGACCAGGCCATGGCAGGTGTAGGAAACCAAAGCCTCCATAGCCTTTGCATCCTTGGGGGGGCAGCGGATGCTTACGGGCTCCAGCCCTCCCATCCAGCCACCACAGGCGGGGGGGNNNNCTCCGTGCCTGTGCGCCCCGGCCCCATTCACACCCACCCGCCGCCCGGGCGCTGGGAGGTACGGGCAGCCCAGAGGCGGCAGGCACGCTCCTTCGCAGGACTTCAAAGCGGGTTCCTTTGTGTGCGTCCGTGTTTGTTCCCCTCCCCTCGGTACGGCTGTTCTGATCGATGTGACATCACCTAGAGACAACGCGGGGGGACCAGACCCTGCCATTGTCCCCGGGCTGGGAGGCTATGTCCGTCTCCTAGGAGGTGGGAGCCGGGGCTCGCAGGCATGCTTTCATCTCCCTGACCTGCCCCGCTGGCGAGAGGGCTCTTCCCAAGGCACCGGCCTGGGGAGAGGCGTCCCCACTGCACAGCAGAAGGGACACGAGTGAGAGACAGACACGCTCACAGTGTTTAAAGACATCATTAAACGCCCCCACCCTAGAAG
This sequence comes from Limnodromus scolopaceus, assembly GCA_028565335.1. Classification (NCBI taxonomy): domain Eukaryota; kingdom Metazoa; phylum Chordata; class Aves; order Charadriiformes; family Scolopacidae; genus Limnodromus; species Limnodromus scolopaceus. Next base: position 18,545,958 of record JAOXNO010000070.1, on the reverse strand, counting down.
CCTGCACTTGCCAGTTACACCCATCTGGTGCTTTTCATTAAAGACAGCCCGCTACTTTCGGAGGTGTGTGCGTGCATGTGTGTGTGTGTGTGTGTATGCATGCAAGTGTGTGTGTGCCCGGCCCTTCCTCAGCACCCTGCATCTCTGCACCCAAGGAGAAGGAGGGTGGGAGGCAGCCTGCAGCCTCCTGCTTGCTGGGAGATGCTGGGTCGGGGCTGGGAGACATCCCAGGCACACAGGGACAGGGATGTGGGAGCCACCAAGATACTCAAGGGCAGCAGGGAGGAGGTGGCAGTCCTACCTGGATCCCACAGAAAGGAGACCGGTGTCTTCCCAGACTGGGAGAGAGAAGGCACCCTGAGAGATGGCAGGGGAGGAAGACTCCATCTGGGTGGGATGGAGGAAGGCTGAGGAATCCGCTTCTTTCTGCAAGGGCCAAAATTTTGTAGCTGGTCTTTTTTTAGCTTTATAGAGGCAGAGGGCCTGTGGCCCCCCTGGCAGTAGCCAGGAACCCTCAGACTTTCCTGTGCTGTAGCAGGAGCAGAAGGGTCAGCAAAGGGCTGACCCCGCACAGCCTCGACTCCTTTCCCGCCTGCCATGGAGGAAATCCCCCAAATTACCTGACAGGGTGAGTTCCCCCTACCTTCCACTTTTAGTGAGGCAGGAGGAGGAGTGGGACTGGGGAGAGAAGAGAACTTTCTCTTTCAGAACTTGGCTGGAAGGGAGAACCAGGCAGTTCCTGTCCCACAGGCAGGAGGAGAGGATACAGACGTGGTGCATCCACCTTGTCCACAGCCAAGGGTGGGCTGCCAGCCACCACAATGGAGGCAACATGGCATTTTGATACCTGGTCGTTGTCTTGGATGCCCACCACAGACAGCTCTCTGGGAGAAGCATAGGCCACCGAACTGGCCAGGATGGCCGGTCTGCCCCATCATCTCCCAGTTGAAAGGAAAGACTCCTACACCCCTGTGCAGTGCCTGGCTCACCCCAGGGGTGTTGGTGCAGGGTCCATCCTCCTCTAGAGGGCAGGACACCCAATGGTAGCAACCAGCCCTGATTTTGGGCAAAATGGGTGAGGAGGTGATGGAGCTGGTCTTTCTGGTGCCCCCATGGGCTCCCACCTGGGTCCGGGCTGCTGCATCAGCGCAGGCTCCCTGCAAAGACCAAACACGGCTGAAGAGAAGTCCATGGGTTCTATCCACCAGCAGCAGCCAAGCAGGCAGGGACCCTGCTCCATTGTTACAGCCCTTCACCTCTTCTTCTGTGCTTCAGCTCCAGGGCCACCACACCAGCAAGAGGGTGACACTGGCAGGGAAAACTGGCAGAAACCAGTCTTGAGCCACTCCATTCTAGACCTCAGGGCTCTGCACAGCACATCCCTGGCCCTACAGCAGGAGACACCCCTGTGCCCACCCTGTCTGACACAGCTTTGGAAAGTGTCTTGGGAAGGACGGTTGTCACCTAGGCTGGAGCCAGGCACACGTGACTCATGCTGTCTTCCTCTGGGCAGTGACAGGTCCGCACTGACAGGGCAGACTGGCAGAGCTGAATCCACCTTGAACCCACCAAGGCCCTGCTAGCTTTGGGGCTGTGCTCTGGAGGGGAGCATCCCCTAGAAGGGGATGTAGCAGGCTCAGAGGGCTTGGCTGTAGCAGTGTCCCCATCTACCCAGAGCAAGGAACAGGACAGGAGGGTTGGCGTCACATCTCGGGGAAATGCCCAGTACACTGACAATACTATGGGCGCACATCAGGGGGAAGATGGAAAGGTGGAGAGGGCAGGACAGTCATTTGAAAACTCAAATGCAAAGGGATTCCTGTTGCTGCCGTGGTTATCTGGGACCATCCATAAAGAGCTGCCGCCACTGCTGGTCCCGTTCCCCATTTCCCCACCAAGAGCACCACTGACTTCCCCCAGCAGGAGGGGCAGGAAGATCTGGGCTTTAACAGTCTGTGAGACAAAGATCCCCTTGATTCTAACCATAAACACGTGATGCTCTCAACATAATGATGGGCTTAATGATAATGACTGAGACCATCTCCTGTGAGCATAAAGTCCTGAGCTGAAGAGACCACTCCACTCTTCCACCCTGTGGTCTCTCTCAGAAACTCATGCCAAGGACAGGCAGCTGCTGGCAGCAGATGGGGGCAAGGCACAGCAGGACTCTTCAGGCTCACACCAGAAGTCGGAAGCTCTTCACCATCAGCTGGAAATTTTTCCATGTCATCCCAACAGGAGATCTAACAAGCCTTGCCATGTGGGCAGTCTCCCCAGGAGGGCTTCATAAAGCAGACCCATTTTGCAGTGACTTGGAGCAGTGTGGGTTTTGCCCCACTTGCTGAAGCAGTTTACCTGCAGATCTGTGCAGGGAGAAGGGCCACGGGAAGGAGAGGTGAGCTCTGGCCAAGTGCCCACATCCCCTGTACTCCCATGTGTCCTGCAGCCCTATAGTATCTCAGTGCTGCGCTCTGCCTGATGTGTGGTGGTGGAAACAGTGGTGAGATGTCCATGCTGAGCAAGGGTCAGGGCTCTTCCACACAGAGGCAAGTCCAGAGGAGGCCATGGAGATGCTAGGAGGGCTGGAGCCCCTCTGCTGCGAGGACAGGCTGATTGGTGTCACTGGGAGGTTCCAGGAGGTTCTAGAGTCTCTTCCATGGTCCAGGGGAGTAAGGCCTGGAGAGCTAGAACGAGGTCTCTAACCACGACAGCATGTGCAGCAGCTCCAGGATGCGGTCAACATGCAGGGGGAGTTTTTATCTAGATCTGAACCTGGCAATCCAGCACCGGAATGTCACACTGCCTGGCACATACCTGCCTGGCAGAAAAGCATGAAAATGCCCATCGCTTGGCTCTTCTGCCCCCATGGTAGAGTGGTGCTCACGTGCAGAAGGAGCAGGGAAGGGTGGCAAGAGCTAAATTGCTCCTCCAGCCAGACTGTCCCCCTGGGTGCATGCAGCCCTAGCAAGCCCAGGCTACCCCATGGGGAGTGGGACACAATCTGGGGGCTCTCTGATCTTCCTTATTGCACCCCGGGCCTACCTTCCTGGACCACCATGATGCACTCCCACTTCACACCCACATGGCGAGCTGGGGCTGTCCCCACACCCACCAGCTTGTGAAGGGGTGGCCAGATCCCCAGCTGAGCTTGCACCTCACCGAGGCATTTTGCACCTTCTCCTCACCCAGCCAACCCTCGAGGTGCAGTGAGGACCAGTCCACACTGGAGAGCGGAGAGCTCTTGGGATAGAGGTGTGATGGCCAGTCCTGCGTTTACAGACCAAGACAAAGTCAATCTACATTATTTGCTGTTGAGATTAACTAGTAGGGGAAGCTCTTCTAGGAAAGGACTGGACTTAATTATCAGCACATTGTTAACTAGCAAGCTATCTCCTAAACCGGGAAGCTCTGAGCTGATGCCATCAGTCACTTCTAACAAGGTGGACTGTAGTTTACTTGGAAGATTTACAGTTTCTAATGGGTAGTGCGTGTAATTCTTCATGGCATGAAGGAACAGAGCAATGGCTGCTACGTAATGTCATCTGCATCTGGCAAGAAAAAGAGACCCAATGCCTGAACATGGTACTGGAGAGGTTGCTGCATATGCGGAGTGGAGAAGTTGGTGATCCAGCCATAATGTGCGTGATATATAGCCAGAGTACGCTTAGATGAACATCTCATGTCCAACCTAGCACTCAAAAGAGTGGGATGCGTGAACATTGTTTTATGCTGGTGGCTTCAGCTTCCACACTGCACACTTCAACCAGGACAGCATGGACCAGCAGTGAGCCCATGTATGTTGTTGTCTTCTGAGGGCAGGGCACAAAGGTCTCCGAAGCTCTGAACCATTGCCCTGGGGTCTGCTGCTGTCCTCCCACCTGGTTCTGCTCTGTCCTGACATGCATGGGATGAGGTCTGCTCCCAGGTACACGTGCCTGGGACGCGGTCAAGCAGCTCCGATGCATGCCAGACAACTGAGCTCTGCGTTGGGCCCACAGAGAACAGAGACCTTTCATGAGTCGCTTTGAGGAAGGAAGCGTTGTGGTACAGTGTTATATCTCCATCCTGAAGGAAGCATTTGGTTACCAAGGTGCAGGAAGCCGCGCTTCGGTGACGCGAACACAAGAGGAAGCCTGAGCTCGATGGTGGACAGTTGGACTCTGTGGTAGAGTTGGACTCTGTGGTACAGGCATATGGGAGAGCTGCCAACCTGATCTCCCAAAGCAGCAGCAAGCAACAAACTCTGAAGATTCGGTCTGGAATGGGGCAGACATGACCCTAACGGGCCTGGATGAACTTGACTGAGCCAGCACAAGCAGAGCCAGCGTTCGTAGGTCATTGGACTCCAGAGTCTCAGCAGGTGATGCAAAATGATACCTCAGGACCATGGGATCTTCCCACCTGGCCAGAGAAGCCAGGTTAAAACCAGGTCTCCCATCATGTACCACCACACCTGGGCAACTGGCATGGTTATTTGATGTTGTAAAGAGTTCAAAATAATGAGCTTCATCCTTACGAGTTTGTCCAGAGTGATTGATGCTTCTGACACAGCTTCTGTGACAAAACTATGACTGAATTGTGGGGATTTTCTTTTTATTTTTCAACCCAAAAGAACCTAAGAGACACTCAGGCTCCAGAGAGCACCTCAGCTCCCCAGCACCCTGACACCCCGGCTCCCTGAGCCCAGCAGGGTTTCACAGGACTCACTGCTGCAGGGACATGTGCTGGCATCTGTCATTCTCCTCTTTCTGTGCAGCAGAAGGATGTCAGAGGGGCAGGGATTGGGAAAGTCCCTGTGTTTTTCTTGGCTTGAAGGAGGAACCCTTGTAGTGAGGGAAATGGGGGCAGTAAAAATGACTGCTTGGGTAGAGACGGAGGCGCAGGGGCCAAGGAGCTGAAGTCAAGGCACTGGGGGCCGTGGGAGTCTTCCCCCGGCTTGGCTGGGCTTTGCCGGAGGAGGAGACAGGCGGTCGGTGGCGGTGGCAGAGCCCAGGAGACCGCGCTGGCAGCGCCCGAGCTGCTGCCCTTGGAGGTGATGATGTCTCCGGGTTGCGATTCCCAGCAGGATCCACAGCCCTGGCCCTGCCTGCAGCAGCGCGCTCCTCTCCTCCCCTCCTCTCCTCTCCATCTGGTCTCTCCTGAGCTTCTGTTTTGGCCCCCGTTGCCTTTCCCGGTCCCCCCAGCCCCGCGCCTGCCCTCCCGGGACAGGGGCTGCGGGGGCAGCGGCAGGCAGCCATGGGGGGGTTAACTGCAACGCGGCCCTAATGCAATCCAGTGCCTCTATCTAGAGCTCTGGTATTACTGGCTGCCGTTACCATCCTAAATTGTATCTGCGTTTCACGAAAAAAAAAAATAATAAAAAAAAAAATATCCCATGCTGTCTCTAGAACTGGCTTTAAAAAGGATTACACATCAATACCCAGCCACCCTGCTCACCCCCACCCTCCGCCACCATTGTTCTTTCTAAGGCGCTCCTCTCACTTTGATGATGATCACTGGCAGAGTTTCAAAACGATGTATTATAAAATCTTCAAAAAAAAAAAAAAATCCAGTTGCCATAACGTAATGCAGATTTTTGTCACCGCTCCACGGCTTCTGCTTTCAATTTCCAGTGAGGGGGAGAGACTCGGTCGCAGTCAGATGGAGACCAGCTCGCATCCCCACTCCCTGGGCCCCCAGGCAAAATCCCTGGAATTTGTTCCTTACTGTTTGAAGGCAAAGCCGAGGGAGGATAGTGCAGAGGGGAGAGATCTGGGAGAAAAGGAGGTGCCAGTCCCTGGGCAGATGGGCACAAGCCCAAGCTATGCCCAGGTGGAAGTGGCTGTGAACCTCTGGAGCTCACCCGAGCTCAGCACACCTGAGCAGGGATGGGAGAACTCATGGAGAAGCAGTTTTTCATGGAGAGGTTGGGATTATCATCCTGCAGGGTTTTGGACGGTGGTGTGGGGTGTCAGTCCGGCTTTAGGCTTTTGATGTAACCCGTCTTTCTGGCTGGCTTGGCTCAAACCAAGCATCCTACCAAGGGGCTGTGTTTTGCTCCCATTGAGCACCTGCCACTGGGAGCAGCTGCGCATCAGCCTGGCCACAGCCCTCCAGTTTGGGGACTGGGAGGTCTCCAAGGGCTGGGGAGGCTGCAGGCAGGACAGGATGGGGGGATCCGGTGGGACTGGACTTTGCAATGGATACTTCTGCCCTCAGACACCCTTGTCCTGAGCTGGGTGCCAGGGCTTGGGCTATCTGCAAGAGCCCCAGCCTGCTCAGGCAACCAGTGCACGGCCCAGCTGCAGGCGGGCAAGAAGGGCCAAAGCAACCTCTGCCAGATAAATCTCCAGCCCTGGCAGCTGGACTGAATTGTTTGCCACATCTCTCATGGGCTGACACTGCGCTGCTGTCACAAGCCGAGCACTATGCTGCTGGGATCAATGAGCAGAGCGAGCCAGGGGCTCCAGTGCATGACATTGCTACATTGGTTGCCCAGTTTGCTCCCTGTTTGCTCTCTCAGAAGAAGGTTTTGCAGCTGTAGAGGTTTGGGAGGGTGCTGGGATAGTATTCCTGAGCATAAAAAGACCTAGGACACTTCTGAAAGAGCAGTGACACTGGGGTTATAGCACTGCAGTCACCCCCTCAGAGCTTGAAAATCAGGTGGGCTTTCCCCAGGCTTGCAGCCCAAGTATGAGGTTGCCGCACGCTGTCACTGCCGTGGTGGGAGGGACGGTATGCAGCTCTCCAAATGAGACATGCCTCGAATTTTTGGAGAAAAGGAGCTGTTTCTGAATAGTTGAGAAGTTTCCAGGATTCATATCAAAGTACTATGAGAGCAGGGCTCACTCTGAACCAGGCAGCCAGGGTCAGCCCTTGTCACAGAGCAAAGGGTCCACGGCTTGCGTGCACCTTCTGCCATAACCAGGGTGGATTTGGACTCGGTCCTTCAGGAGCTTCTTGGGCTACAAAGGTTTCCTGGGCACTAAAAGCGATGTACAGCTTCTGTGACTTCTTTCCCTGGTGGCAACCTGCACCTGAAGGAACTGCACCTGGTAAATGGGAAACTCCCTGAAGTTTAAGGGAGTCCTGAGGGACCCTCACTCCTCTTGCCTCCAGAACAGACATCACTGGACTTGGCAGCTTCCCAAGTGGGAATTCCATCCAGTAACTGGAAAACTCAAGCGGACTGGGGAGAATGGGCAAACATTTTGGCTTCACTCTTGGAGAACATCCATGAGTTTTTGCAGAGGCTTTCGTTTTGGAAGGGTTAGCCATCTTCCACTGGGAAACAGTTGCCCAACCTGTAGTGTGTGAATGGAGATAAACATCATCTCCAAGCATCCCCATATGTGGATGCCTTCCACAGATTTTACAGGGGACAACGGCACAGCTGGGTCTCAGTGCTCATGAATAGCTTCAGTGTAGAGTACTTGGTCATCCCATGATTGATTAAGCTATGAATAGATGGTAGGCAGCCAAACACATTTAAAAAACACAAAATGACCCCTCCATCCATTGCAGGTGTCAAGCAAGTCCTGACTGGAGCTGTCACTGCTCCTTGTGGCCCAGGAGTGTCCCTAACTGGTCTTCTATGGCTGCCACCTCTTGGCTGATGGCTGAAATCTCCAAATGGTAGTTATCTGGAAGGGCAGTCTGCCCTCTTGTTTCCTGGATCTCTACCAAGGACCGCAGAAAAGCACCCAGCCGGGCCATAGCTGCTCTTCTCCCGCTGACCCAGTGCCCCTCCATCCCTCAGATCCTTGCATGTCCTCCACCTGGCCCTCTCCCCAGTAGAGATCTGGTGGGTGGGAGAAAAAAGTATGGCTGGGATGTGACTTGGTGGAAAGCATCGGCTTCATGGCAGTAGGTCTTAGAGCCATCCGTGCCATCTGATCCTAAAAGGGAGCATTTTTCGGAGAGTTATGAGTCTCTGCAAATAGGGCTTTATAAGGCAGTATCACTAATATGGAGCATAACCTTCCTGCCCACAAACATCCTGATACCCTTTCTGGTGTGAGTTTGGCTTTGTGAGCCAAGCCAATCTGATCAGGAAAATCCTGGGGAGAAAACAAACAAGGAGCCCTGGGAGGAGGCTGGAAATCGCTTTCCAGGGTTAGAGCAGATGTTGTTTAATAGACAATGATGCCACAGATGTGCCTTGGCTGGCTGATCCATAAGGACGCGGCAGCCTGGCCACAGGGCAGAGGGGGCTTTGTCCCTTTGCTCCCGCCTGCCTCAGCCCCGCTTCAGCCCCTCTTCCTTCAGCAGCCTCTGGGACAGGCTTTGGGAGCATCAAGAAGATGGGGAGCCCTCCATGTCACCCTCGGTCACCCCTCCTTCCCCCTCCACGAGCCATAAGATGGCATTTCAGGGTCAGCTGCTTTTGTCCTGGTGCTGGTGCCAAAGGTTGTGGAAACCCCTTTTTCCTGACTCGGCAATGCCCTGCTCCTCCCAGCCCCGACGTCTGCAGCTCCACGCAGGGGGGAGAGGCCGAAGCCCCAGGGAAAAGACTCCTTTTTTAAAAATTTTATTTCCCTTCCCCTTCTCACCACTGCCGCAGCCGTGTCCGTCCCGTCCCCCCCCACCCCGATAATGAGCTGTTGTCTTGTGCAGCATTGAGAGCTAAGTAAGCATGAAAAATTGGAACAATAAAGAAGTAGTTCTGGGACAGCAAAGCCCCTTGTTTGACAAGGCTAATTCCACACCCCCCAGCCTCATTTTCTTTCAGCCACCTTCCCCCTCCTCGCTCCTCCTTTATTAAATGAACTGGCTTTTATTGGGGTGGAAGCCGGGTTTCCTTTTCCCCTCTCGCCTCCCCCTCTGTTCACATGTAATTTGGAGAGTTAATCTCCTCAGGCAGGAAATGTTGTTTCTTTCACTCTTTTTCTCCAGCCCCTTCCATTTGGCTCTTTTAATTGGGGCCCAGACCAAGGAAATGGCCACACCACGGAGCCCGAGCAGGAAGAGGGCTGTTTCTGTTGAGGGGCCCCGAGCATCCCTTCCCACTGCCCCAGCTCACATCATCCCCCTCAGCAGATGCATCCTTCAGCCAGGAATGGCAGCACCCAGCTCCCCTTGGCCAGCTGGACACCTCAGCTGGCCTGAGGAAAACTGGGCTGGAGGTGTTGGTTGGCATTTCTGCTTCTTTTCTGAATTTCTCTTCCTGCTTCAGGTCAAGTCACCCAAAGGTTTCAAGACATGACATCACCCAGGGTCATCTCCCCCAGCTCTCCAGCAGCATGAAGACACGTGGCTGCTAATATTTTCTGCAGAATCTCTTTGAAAGTCATGACGTCGTAAAACCTCATGGAAGTTCTCCAGATTTTCCAGATTTTTTCATGATGCTTTTCCCCCAGTTTCTTTTAAGGAAAATAATAATTCAGTTTTAATGACAAATAGAGAGCTGGGTTTCTCCCCCTTTCCCCCCTCCCTCCCCGCCCCCCATCTGTCATGTCTCTTCAGGCTGAAGGAGATTTGCAGCCGCCCCTCTTACTGGCTGTGCTTACATGGGGCATGTGTCCCAGTGTGGACATTACCTTGGGTGGTGCTGGTGAACACAACTCATAGTACAAGAAACCATGATTGGTAGTACTATGAGACCTGGTTGCTCAACACTCACTAGATGAGGGCTTCCTCCAGAAAAGACAAGTAAAATTGCAATCCATGCTTCACTTAAAGGCAAGGCAAGACCATGTTGAACTTTTTTTCAGTAGAGAGCTCCAGAAAGCTACTGGAAACTCATGTGAGAATCCCTTCCTAGAGCAAAGAATGTGGTGGGAAGCATGAGGAGGTTTGAAAGGCTTGTGATGAGAACAGCCATTGGAACCTGCTCTGCTGCTCAGAGCAGAGTCCTGCTTCCACCATGGCCTTCAGACGGCGAGGTGCACTGGGGACAAGGCTCTGGGACACCCTCTGCACCTCTTGCATCAGCCTTTGGCCACTTCCAGTTCCTCTGGAGACCCAGCCAGGGAGGCTGAAGTGTGGCTGCTCCTGGGGAAGGAGAGTCTGGTCAGCTGCTGACAGGCTGGGAAGCTCTGGAGTCTCCAGTCTCCTCCTAACCACAGTTTGGCCAGAATGTTCCCAGCTCTCTGGCAGCCAAAAGCTTTTGGATGGCTCTTTGGCATCGATCATCACTCCCAATAGGGCAGTGATTCATGCCAGGAGACTAATTATCATTGAATTCACTCATCCCTCTATAGACGACCTCTGGAGGAGGTGATGGGCTGGGGCTACATGTTCGTCACCTCTCATCATCCATGGGACTCAGTGCCAGTGCAGATGGCATCAGTGTCCTGCATCAGTAGGGACACAAAGAACCCTGTCTGTGCTCTCTGGCTCCAGGTGCTACCTAGGAAGGAGAGATGTGGCAGGCATCACACAGCCCTGCTGCAGGAGACACATCGCCCTTCTGCAACATGCACCATGCATGGGCTGATGGCCACAGTGTGTCCTGCTTAAATGAGCTGCTGAGTGTGTCACACACAGCAGAGGAGACCAGGCTCTAAGAAAAGCGGATGGATTTTAGGACTAGATAACCAGATCCTTGGCATGAATTGATGCTGTCCTGGAGTGAGCAAAGCTTTGCTGATCCATACTGGGTCCAGCCCCTGGAGTAGGAGGCTAGGTGGCTGAGGCCAGAGATACCTGGAACTGGGATATTCTCACTTGAATGTGAACCCAGATGTTTCAGGCAGGAGCTGGAGGTAGGGAGAGATGTCACTCCAGGCAGAAGTAGCTGTGATCCACAGCCTATCCGCCATCTCCTCTCTCACCTGTTTGAGGACACTCTTAGCGCAGTGAGGACCTCAGTCTCCAGGAAGCTCAGCTCCCACAGAGTGCAGGAACCAAGGGGACAGACTTTGCTGGAAGACTTTCCGGCAGTGTGGGCAATCCAGCTCCTCCCTGTGCCCCTGTGCTCTGCACGGGAACTCGGGACCGGTCCCCAGGCTTTGCCCGGTGCTGGCTGTGGAACCGACACAGGCCGTGCGGGGGTCACGTTCACTCACCCAGCCCCAGGGCCGCACGGGAAGCTGCTCGGCAGGAACAGGTTGATCTGTGCACACAGAAAATGAAGGGCCGAATGCTGCCTGCAGCGACACTCCGGTGATGCCTGGCGGAGGTGCTGAGGAGCGCTACACCTCTCTGTGTGCACCTCGGTATCCTTTGGGTGGGTGTGGTTCCTTTCGTTTAAAACAAAGCAAATTATAGCAGCCTTCCAGTACTTAAAGCGGGCCTACAGGAGAGCTGGGGGGGACTCTCGATCAGTGTGAAGTGATAGGATGAGGGGGAACAGTTTTAAACTGGAAGAGGGGAGATTTAGATTAGATATTAGGAAGAACTTCTTTGCTGTGAGGGTGGTGAGAGCCTGGCCCAGGTTGCCCAGAGAAGCTGTG
>JAOXNO010000070.1:18518674-18532488 GCA_028565335.1 Limnodromus scolopaceus | reverse complement strand
AAAAGAAAAGAAAAGAAAAGAAAAGAAAAGAAAAGAAAAGAAAAGAAAAGAAAAGAAAAGAGAAAAGAAAAGAAAAAAACCAACCGACCAAAAACAACCAAAAGTGAGCAACTGAAGGGTGGAAGGGAAAGAGAGCAGCAAAACAAACGTTAGCCGCTTTCCCCGATTTCCATCTGCTCTGATAACTCGACCAAGGCTGCCCTTGCTGTCCTCACGTGTCCCACCAACACCCAGAGCCTGAGATGCTCCAGCACTGCAAACACCGTGTGTGCATGGCTCTGCTCCTGTCTTGGCATCTGCTTTATTATTACGTCTTTGGCACTGCTCTCCTGCCCCTTGGGTGCCAGAGACTTACCTCTCCCACTTCCAAATAACATGTGCAAGTCTTGCCCGAAAGAGGAGAGCAGGGAAAACTGTTCCCAGGAAGGGCCATACGGCTCTTGCCATCGCTCACGGTCGTGGGCCAATGACTGCTCCAGCAGCTCTGCTCTCACTAAGCTAAATTCGGCTAAATTCTCGCTAGCTATTTCAGCTAAAGGTTTTCCAAAGCTCAGGCTGCCCATGACACCAGGGTAAGGAGGGAGGTGCCAGCCAATGTGCTAAGCTGTGTTCAGCTCAGTCCCCATGGCTTTGTCACCCACCTGGAATGTGCAAGCCAGGTTTGTGGAGTGAGGACCAGTCCCAGGTCTCTTGCATCTTGCCAGTGCTGCTCCTCTGCTTACACCACTTACACCCTCCTTGTTTTAAACACCCTTGCGCAGTGGCTGGAGCCCGCCCTGTGCTCAGGCAGTGTCACAGGGCAGCAGCGGAGGATGAGCCCGTGAGCAGTGCGAGCATGTGCAAGCCATCCGACTGCTTGTACCTTTTAGCACGGTTTCTTCAGTGCTGGATGTTTTCACCAATACTCACAAACCGCACTTTTCTAACTGCCCTCTGTTTGACTTGGGAACACTTCGTGTCTCCAGAATGATGCACACAAAGCAGGGTTCTGCGTGTGCATGGTCCCTCTCCTGCGTTTTATATAAAGGAACAGCATTTTCCCCATAGTTCCTTCATCAGCTCCTCCAAGCTTTGGGCCTTATTCCTTAAGACAGGAGGAATTTCTCCTCTTTTTTTCCTGACGATCTATCAAAAAAGAAAAAACAAAACCCCAAAGTCAAAGTCTTTACCAGAATTTTATTCCGTCTCCTTCTGTGAGGGATTGACCTTCGCGCTCATGCAAGGGAGGGCGAAGGAAACACCCCAGCAAGGCTGGGTGCACACCGTGGCTCTGCCCCATCCCACACACCAGCCTGCCCACACGCATGGCACCGTGGCCATCCCAGCAGCAGGATGGCAGCTGGGCAAACTGGTTTGAGCCACAAGCACCAGTGCCCTGGAATCACCAGCAGCAAAGTCCAGTCCACGCAGCGTCTGCTCCCACGTTCCCTGCCCAGCATCCTAAACCAGACCAAAGGGACAATAACAAGTGCCAGACGGGAGGCTGCAACCAGATAAGCAGGAAAGATGGAGGCATCAGAGTAGCCCCGGCTTGTGGAGCGATGGATGTGCTGACAAGGCATTACTGCCTGACACAGCACGGAACTAAACTCCTCGTGAGCCCCTTGCCAGGGGATGCTGTAGAGGTACAGACCAAACAGGGTCAAGAGCAAAGACTGCAGCCAAAGCACCTCAGGGCAGAGAGAGAGAGACTCCTGAAACTGAGCCCACCGTGGTCCAGTGGATGTGAGAAACCTCCAGGGTGCAGGAAACAGGGCAGAGCGCTGGGGAAGAAGAGGGACGAGAGAGCCTGGAGAAAGCCCTGGGGTGTGCAGGGCCTGAGCCCGGCGGGGATGGAGGCGGGCAGTGGTGTGACCCCCAGGGCACACGGTGCGGTGCGAGGTGGCTGCCCACTGCTGTGACCATGGCACAGCTGGGTGGGCTGCCCTGGGAGCCTGCCAGGCTGCGCAGTGGTCTCAGTCCAGGCACTGACAGAGCACCAGGCATCAGTTCTGCAACAGGAGCACCACGGAGCAGGTGGTAACGTGCCTGCAGAGCTGGAGATTTTATTGCTGGGAGTCGGGAAGAGTAGGTCCTCAGCAGTAGCACTCCTGGCTGGGCAGGCAGGGAGAGCAAGCCAGGGATTAGGCTTGGTGCCCATCCAGCCCAGGAGGTCCTCACTGTACGAGGGCTCACGGGCTTGTGAACGGGTCCGGGCACAGAGGGCCAGAAACTGCTAACCTTGCAGCAGTTGCATCTCTGGGCGGTCATGTGCAATGAGGAGGGTTTTGAGCTCTGGTTTCAGAGGGTTGGTTTGGGAGAGGCTTCTCAGAGGGTGAGGTGAGGCAGGAGAGCACATGGCTGAGAAACGGCAGGGTGCTGGGGTCCCCAAAACTCTGACGGTTCTGCAGGGTGCCATCTTTTGCACAAGGCAGCTGTGAATGCAGCTGCAGAGAGCAACAGAGCGGCTCTGCAGTGGGTCAGCTGAGGTAGCTCTGTCCCAGGCAGTGGCGATGACAAATTGCAGGCAGATAGAGGCAGGCGAACTGCCCTTGCAATACCCTTCCATTTTCTAGCAATTGATGCCTTAGTGACTTCCTGAGCCAGGAGCGGTATGCACGCCATCCCGTGTAATAGCCACCGCAGAGTCTGCCCTCCGTGAATTTGTCTAATCTCATTTCAAAGCCATGTGTATTTTTGGCCTGCGCGGCATCCTGTGGCAATGAGGTCCACAATTTAATTACACGTCGCGTAGGATAGTAATGCCTCTGGTCTGCGTGGAACCCAGGGCCGGCTCGTTTCATTCATAACTTCTCCTGGTAACCTCAGCTTCCTGATTCCAGTGGAAATTAGTCAGCGAAATGTTGGGACTCCCGTTTTTAGCTGGAGGAGTCTTTGGAGGCAGGCAGCCAGGGCTGACCATGGTGGAAACCACGGGGAGTTTAAGGGGAGTAGGATGCTTGTGCCCAGCAGGTATGGAGGGGCTGGACCGGTTGATGTTCCTCACCAGACTGCTGCAGCAGGAAGAGGATCTGAGGGACCTGTACGGGGCCAAGGAGAGCAACCTCAAAGGGTTTGTGGTCACTGGGGTTCCTCGGGCAGCTCGTGCCACCGGTTGGAGGCATGAAGCCTGGGGCAAGGGGTCGGTGGGTGTATGACACGGGAGTGAGGGCGTGGAGCAAAGCAGGGCCACAAGAGAAGCGGAAGGGCTGCAGCAGCGCTGGAGCCTGCACCTGAGCCGAGCAGGGCTGTAGTGGGGGAAACCTGGAGCATCTCCTGCCACATTGCCCTGGAGTGGGGCTGCCTTGAAGATTCTAGCAATGGGGACCCTCAGTGGTTGATGAGCACTGATGTAGACACTCCTCTTTAACATTGCTACATAGAATACCTGATTTAAATCTCTGGTGAGTACAGGGGGCACGCCAACATACGAAAAGTGAGGCTTAGAATAAACAGTGTCCAAATCTTTCCAGTCAAGCTGGAGAGTTACAAAACATGACAGACAGATGATGAACTATGGGATAAGATATTGGATTTTAGTAGATTATCCCATTCAGCGCGTCCACAAAGCTTGGCTCCAGCGAGGCTCCAGCAGGTCCCAGTCAGTGCTACACACCTCCTGGCACAGGTGCAAGAGTCGGGCTCATCTTCCCTCCTATTGGTGCTATTACTGCTTCTGGCTTTGTGCAGGAGTCAAGAGTACAAGAACACAGCAGGAGCCCTGGTGGTGACCAGGAGGTGATGAGACAAGGACTGTGGATGTCTGAACGCACTGAGAAGCAGAACCGTAAGTTGAGTTGGATAATTCAACTTGATTTGAATAATGAGGAACGCCCTTTGGCGCAGAAGGTCAATAAATCACTTTCTTACTGGGCAAAAACTGCCAAGCCCCTGCTGTGACCTGGAGCAGCTTCAGGTCTGGGCTTCACATTAGCGTGGAGAAAAGGGCAGGATGCTCTCGTGCAGCAAGTGCTGCCTTTCTCACTCTTCTCCAGCCAGGAGCTCGTCCCCTCCCTGTCCACACCACCCTGCCTTCAGATGCCTGCCCTGCCAGCGTGAGCCCCAGATGAAATGCTGTAAGAGGTCACCTCCTCACACCCCTTTCTCACCTTCGCTGGCCAAACCAGCCACGTGCTGGAGCAGGAAGGTCTGGATGGCGCTGAACGAATTTTTTTAGATGAATAGTTTATTGCTTTTTTCATTAAAGGCAGATTCAGAGCAATCAAGACTTTTCCTGAATTTAGATCAAATTAAGCAAACAGTTTCCTCTGGAGAAAAGTCTGGAAAAGTTTCATTTAGACATGGAAAAATGAAATAATTCCTGTGGACGTTTCTGCCCAGTTGGTGAAGCAGAGCTGGGCGTCCTGTGCTGAAGCTGAGGCAAAGTCCGGTTACGAGGGTGCATTAAGAGTTGTCCCTCCCCAGTGCACTCCCAGCCTCCTGCAACTGGTGCTTGTGTTCCCTCTCCTGTGGCACCTGTCCTGGCCCCCACGCCACCCTGCAGCCCCCGGCTCCATGGGCAGGGGCTGCACCATAGTCCCCTCCGCTGCCCACTGAAACCCGGGGTGCAGGGGAAACCCTGCCCGCCGAGGAACACCAGCAGGAACCCGCAAGGTGCGGGGGCTTCCTCCCCTCCTCGGGACACTGCCCAGGCAGGTGCTGCCCTCTCTGCCTGCCAGCTTCTGTCCCCAGATGAGACCCCCTGTTCGGAGGGCTCTGAGGGTGATGATCCAAGTCTCTGGGTTTATTTACCAATTTTTGATGAAGAAATCATTGTTTCTTCTGGTGGGGCCCATAGCCCATGGAGCGCCCAGCCTGGATGGCATGAACAGGAGGGATTTCTCACCTGGGAGAAAAGGCACTGAAGAACCCATCCGCACTCTGGAGCAGACATTTCACAGCTCTCCCTGGCTCAATATTATTCCTTCCCTCTGCTTCTTCTTTACTGCCGCCCTCTGAAAGGTCCATCAGGACAAAGGACACGTCAAAGTGTCAGCTGTACCAAGAGCGTTTCTCTCGCTCCCTTTGTGGTCCCCTCTGGGGCTGATAAAAGACCCACAAGCTTCTGGATGGGAATCCTAGTTGCGCTGCATCTTTTGCAAGCATTTGCATGGGGCAGGAGGGGGAGTGAAACGCACCGGGTCAGGGCAGCAGCTCCTTGCCCGGGATGGGAAGGAGAGTGGGAGCCAGGCTCGGCTCCACCGCGCCTGCATTTGAACTCCTTTGCCACTAATGTTCCGGCTGGAGGGAATGACTGACAGAGACTGATGGTGTCTCTGCCTGTGTGTAATCTTAGAGCCGGCTGGATTTGGGAAATCTCTTTCATTGCTTTAAAAAAATAAGCAAGCGACTAGACTGAAGGGTCCCGATTAACCAGGAAAATCTGGGCAAAATGCAAACGCCTTCTCAGGTTCTCGCCCCCGCGAACCATGCGGTGCCTCCCCGGGGAGGGCGGTGAAGCCTGGCTCGGGCTGCAGCGCAGGAGGCACACACTGAGACCTGGGGAGGCACGAATCCTGACCGTCCCTCAGCCCTGTGAAACAGGTCCTGAACGCAGAGCTGGAGCCCCCCTCCAAGCTGCCCGAAGCTGGAGAGGGCTTTGGATGACGACTGCTTCGTAGGCACCGCTGGTCCTACAAGCCCTCCCCTGCCTGCCCTCGATGGGCCATGCTCCAGGATGCGCGAGCCCTTCACTCTGCAACAGCTGCCTTCCTCCTGGGCTTCACACTCCCAGGATCTGAAGGGAGAGTGACAACCGGTCAGAAATGACGTTATTATGTAGAATTATTTATTCACAGACAGGCTTTTTCAAACAGGAATGCAGGGAGGATTTGGCACCCAACCCCTGGCTCCCTGCTCCCTTCCCACGGGGTCCCTGAGTCACCTGGCCAGTGTTTATCTCCCTACATCTCTACAGCATCTTAGGGACAAGCAAGGCTGGAACTGAATCAAGAGAAAACAAATACACTGGCAGGACACAGCTGAGAGAAAGCTGCATAGGTGCAATATAAACTCCCTCAGGGGTCGGCCAAAACCTACGGAAAGCTGGAAAGCTGTAGTTCCTGCAGGTTTTGAACCAAGTAGCAGGGATTCCAACCTGCACTCAGGAAAGCTGGGATGCTGCTGTGTGTCTTGTATTAGAAAGACCTTTGTCAAACATATAACCTTGTCTACTGTGGCTGAAATAAATAGAATTTGCAGACTGGAGTGAGAAATGGCAGGTGGAGCGTCTGCAGCAGCATGTTTCCCAGCTGCCCAGTAATAGGGCTGTGGAAGACAAGGGGAGGCTGGAGGCAGCTGGCTGAGGAGCTACAGCTCAGAGCTGGGGCAGCCCCCAGCACTCAGCCACAGAGGATGCTCCGAGCCAGCACTGTGGTCCCCTCTTAGATCGTGTGTGAAGTGTTCCAGGGTGAAAAGAAATCTCTTCCATGAGGAGAATCACCTGGACACCAGCACCTCTGCTCTGCCCCTCCTGGCTTTGGGACAGGCTATGTCACCGCACAGGGCAGCTCAGTGCTAATCACTCTCAATGCTAATCACTCTCAATGTTAATCACTCTCAGTGCTAATCACCCTCGGGGGGCTAAGCTCAGCCCAGTCCCTGGGTTCCCTGTGCTTTAAAGATAAAAGGAATTTCTCCTGAAGTCAGCGTGGAGCCAACCCTGCTCGCACTGTGGTGCAGAGGTAAGGATTGGAGGGAGGAGTAGATGGGAGAGCTCCAGAACAAAACTGTCCTCCTCAAGGTAAACATGAGGCCACATGCTGACACAGGATCCCATTTTCCCTCCTGTGTCAGGCCTGCCTCCTGCTGCCTTCCATTAGCTTCTCTTGGGTTGGGACCCATGTCACTGCGGTGAGAAATGCCCCTCCTGGAGCTACATGAAACAGGAGGAGGCAAACCCGTGGACCTTCTCTCTGACTGACCCTCGCCCCTTGTTGCACAGGAGAAGCACCAAGCTTTGGCAGCATTAAACCTCCCCCACAAGCTCCTGGGATTGATCTGGCCTCCACAGACCTCAGTTTAGTGGGAAATGGGCCCAGCTCCTCAAAGACGCTGAGGTTCCCTAACTCCTGGTGATTTAAGCTATCTGACCCTCCTATCCCTGCTCTTCTCTGATGCCCATGATAGGGGTGGACAGTGCTAGCAGGAGGAGATGCCTCTTTTTGAGTGACTCTCTGGGACGTAGCTCCTCAAAGCAGATGACCAGGTTGGAGTGGCTCTTCGAAGAACAACCCAGCAACAGCTGTGCTGGTGCATGAGCCTCGAGCAAGGTGCTCCAAGACCCTGCAGCATGCTGGAGAGAGGGGCACAAGCCACCCTCTGAGTCCCACGGGCATGGCAGCATCGCAGCGTGGTTATGGCAGCAAGTCTCTGCCTCCTGAGGCCACCCGCCTGGGCAACCCTTGAAGATGAAAAAATCAAAGAAGATAAAAAAATCCTTGAAGATGAAAAAAACTTGTCCTTGCACCTTTGCCTTCAGTGCAACTCCCATGACACAGCCCCTTTGCCAGGGGAGGATGGTGTGTGGGGGGGTGCCAGGCTGGGGAGCAGACCTGGGCTGCAGATGCAGCGTGGCAAGTCACCCAGGTCCCTTGGAGCCTCAGGATGGAGGTGTCCTGGGGTAGCAGTACGTTAGCTGGTGCAGCAGCACTTCAGTCTCTGTGGAGCTGAGGGCAGGTGACTGAACCGTTCGAGTTCTCCATATGCACCTCGGGGAGGTTGGCAGCCAGTGCTGAGCCCTGTCCTGGCTGCCACCTGAGCTGGAGGTCCCTTGGGTCCCTCCATCACATGTCAGTTACAGCCACAAATCAGTGTCCCAGGGAACATCGCTGTGGTGCTCCCTTTGGCCTCAAGTTCACCCTGGTGGGACATGGGCTTGCACCTGGGTGAGAGCCCGGAGCACGTTGGCTTGGGGAGGGCGTCAAGCTGGAAACCGACCTGCCTGGGCTGTATGGGAAGGAGCTTGAGCCAGCGCTTGGGGCAGGCCAGAAGAGGCAGCACAGGAAAGCGGTGTGTCCTCCAGTGGTGTTTGCTGTGGGATGGATGTTTGCAAGAAGAGGGGCATGGGAAGTAGGCTGGGGATGGGCTGTAGCTGGATCTTTGGTCTGACTGCGGCTGGAGGAGGTTCCTCATGGCTGGGCACATTGCACAGGGCTGCGACTTGTCCTCTTCATCTGCGTGGCAAGAGTTCCCACCGCCAGCTGTCGGGCTTCCTGCCTTTGAGAGTGGCACAGGGCAAAAGGCAGGGCTTGGCAGAAAGGAAAGGAAGGGGTGGCAAATTTGGCAAGGTCTCGTGTCTCCAGGTTGGCTTGGGGCTGGTCATTTGGGTTTGGTTTACACTGGCAGCAACATGTTGTCCCTGGAGAGTGTCTCGTGAGTTCCTGCACCAGAGCTGCTCCCTGGCGTGGCCACCCTTAGTGGTGGGCCATGTCCCCAAGGCATGCTCTAGCCCTTTTTATTCAGGACATTTTCAAAAAATAGCTGCCCTGAGCAGTTCTCTCTGCCTTGGACTAGTGTTGACAGCGACTGCCACGTACAACATGACGTGGCAGCATTGCTCCGTGTCAACACATGTGGTGACAGATGTATGCCAAGCGGGTAGAAATCTCAGAGCTCCATGTTGTTGTTTTTTGATGTTGGCGGGTGTCCAGAGATCATTCCTGATCTCTGCTGAGGAGCATTCCTCTGGGTCCCCTGGGAGAGGAGAGGTCACCCTGGCAAGTTTTTGAGGACTCCATCCTGACATCCCGGCTTCTGCCAAGCCCCCAGGCTGTGCAGCGGGTGCTTCAGGCTGGAGAGGGGTCAGGAAGATCAAACTGCTCCTCTGGGGACTTTCCCTCTGCAAATTCCCTTGTTGGAGGGTGAGATCTCCTGCCTGCCAGTGCTGGGACACAACGACTAATGCATGTGGATATTTACAGGGCAAACAACAACAAAACTGCTGCTTGTATTGAAACTACCCTCCTTCTTCCTCCCTGCAATGCCAACACCTGGCCAGAAGGAGCTGTGCAGAGGACACCAGCCTAGTCAATACGGTCCATCAGGTGGCAAATGTGATGACTCACTATGAACGGATTGAGAGCAACCAAACCTTTTGCTGAGTGCAGTCTTCTCCACCACCCTGGGCATCACCTGTCGCCGTTGTCTGGGCTACAGGCCACAGCAAATTGGACGTAATCAGCCCCAGGCTGTAAGGGAAGAGGGAGAAACCCCCCTCCTTGGACTTCTTCATATGTAACAGCGATAGGATAGTTTTTTCTGAAGCATTTAAGACATCTGGCACTACTGGAAAAGTGCCAGGATTTGGGCAGACTGTTAACTGGAACCAGTAGAGCTATTGCTGGGCTCTTAGGGACGGTGGGGAAATGGGGGGCTGCAGTGAGCGGCGTCGGGTGCAGGAGACCAAGGTGGCCGAGACCAAGGTGGCCAAGACCGGCATGGGCACCCGCAGCGGCAAACGTCGAAGGACAAGCTCCAGGCAGCTGATGGGGACCGTCAGGTATGGCTGCACAGAAAACAAGGAGCTACAGGGCCAGGCACACAGCAGGAAACCAGTTTGGATCATAAATGGGTAAGGCAGCAAGGGACAAGGCACACCACCACGGTGCCAAGAGGCAGAATGTCACGAGGAGCCCAAAAAGCAGAAAACACCTTATGATAAGGACAAAAAAGGATGCCACAAAGCTCAGAATAGCAAAAACATCCTACCCGGTATAAAGAAAAAGTATTTCTGAGGCACAAGTAATCCCCTCCCTGGGGCTTCAGGGGTGTTTTTACTTTCCCATCAGCTCTGAACTTGGTGCGGGGTAAGTGCCAGGGCATCGCTGAGCTCCCAGGAGCTGCAAGGTCTCTCTGGGGGACTGTTAGCCTCTTAGCTTGGCTTCTCAGAGGAGACCTTTCCCAGATGCTTCTCCACGGCCCCACTGGGGAAGGGCAGCACTGGGCAGCCGAGGGGGTTTTGTCGTGGCCTGTGGCTCATGGCTGTGGGAGCTGGGGGGCAACAGGGCAGGTACCAGACCTGCACAGAGTTAAGCCCCTATAGCAGAAGGTGGCTGGGGCCACCTTTCTTACCATCCCATTTCTCTTCCCATTCCACTCCTGATAGGATGGGAAGAGAAACCTGTAAGCTGGTGACTAACTTCATTAATATCGGGACTACTGAACCTCTTAAAGAAATTAGCAGCTCTCTGATGAAAACGAGAAATGCTATGTGTGTTTGTCTGACCCCATGTCCTATGCATTTGACGGTTACAGTGACATCGTTGCCCCAGGGGGATCCGGCTGAGTGGGGACCCCTGGGTCCTGTTCCTGAGCTCCACTGTGCAGGGGTGCGTGCCGAGCCACAGCCAGCCCCAGGCGGCTGTGTGGGCTTCGGTCTCTCGCTTTGCCTTCCCCAGATTTTGGGGCCAGCCAACTGCTCTCAGCCTCAGAATTCCTCCGGCTTGCAGCAGACCGCAGGGAACCCGCGAGCCCGTGAGCTGCTGCGGGAGGCTGCGCCGTGGAGCCCTGCCAACCACTTGCCATGGCATACTTTGGGAACCACTCCTTTAGACACACTGACGAGAGTAGAGTAATGTATTTCTACTGGAAAATAAACATATGTCTAATGAAAACCTGGTGCACCATCGTTTAGTCCTTTTTTTTTTTTCGTTCCTTAAGTGAAAATTAGGGCTTTTGTCTTGTCAGACCCAAGCCTTTCCCCATACTTGCCATGCCAGCCCATCAGCATTATTTCTCAAGCATAAAGAGAGCCTGGAAAACTTAAACAAGCAAACAGAAAGCAACAGAACAACCCAAAAGAGACAAAGGACATTTAGCTGGGAGTTGGGCTTTTTCTCTTCTCTTCTCTTCTCTTCTCTTCTCTTCTCTTCTCTTCTCTTCATCCACTTTTTAGGTTTTCAAGCATGGTCTTCCAGCTTTCCTGGATTGGGGAAGAGGCTTTTTCATGGTTTAAGGCGTGGATTTCAAGCTTTTGTGCATACAGCTGAAGGAGTAGGGATGACTTTGCAACAAAGATAATTTTGTTCTATATCCTTATCTCTGGCTTTGACTTAAATTAGTGTTGCCCAAAACAAGCTAAAGGATAAAAAACCTTGTGAGCTGAGTAACAGTGCTGCTAAAACAGTATCACTCATGTTTTTCTGCTACTTAGAATTTACTTGCCCTTGGAGCCTTCAAGTGAAAACAGAGTAGGCACTGCCTAAGTTTCAAATGTGAAATAGAAATGCCCTTTTTCTTTTGTCGCAAATTTTTTCAGGTCTTCTTTAGACGGCAAAAGGATGCCAGATAAGGGAAAGAAGGAAAAGCACTTTGCAACCATTTTAGCCTTCAGAAGGTGCCTTTAACATCACATCTTTCTTCTTACACAGAATTATTTTGATAAGGCTTTTCTGTATGCGATATGTACCCCTTCCAACTTTAAATCCTTTAATTAAGGGCTAGATTCTGTGTTGGGCTGCATGCCCGTGGAGAGCAGTAAGAGGGAGGTATATGAATGCGCAGCACTACTCAGCCTCCTAGTCCATGCACACAGCCATAAATAGGATTTTGCCCCAGTGCCCCTGGTCCTGAAGAGAAGAGAATGGGAAAGGGCTGGAGAAGGAGCCTTTGGCTGGTGGACCCCGCAGGCAGAATTAAGCATTAAATTTCCTACCCAGGGGCTTGTCTTTATTTCTGCCCTCCCCCCTCACACCTTGAAAAGTTCAGAAGAACGCCAAATGAAGTGCTTCATGCTGGCTAGCACAAGAGCACGGCAGTTAGCCCACCGTGGGCTGCCTGCTAGAAAGGCTGGTAGGGTCTTCCAAGCCCCCTGCAGACCTTGATGCCTTTCCCCCCTGCCCCAGGGATGCACCAAGCACCACTTTCCAGGGATCTTGCCTCCAAAAGGGGAAACCTTCTCCAGCCCACCCTGGAGAGCCTCTCCTCTCCCACGGGGGACCTGTCCAAGTGACGTGAGTGTGCCCAGAGCAAAGACATCTTCGGCTGGTGCAGGATGATTAAGAAGCATGTTTATAAAGTCCAGGAGACAGCTGAAGGAATTAAGTTACTTGAGTGCTTTGGGATCCTTCAGGATGAAAAATGCTGTATACATGTCAGATTTTATTATTACAATTACAGTCAGATGTTAATCCCCTCACCGGGATTTACTAAGGCAGCAGTGCCAACAGCAGTACATCTCGCTGAGTAATTGCCCCGTTCCTGACTCTTGGGTGTCTCTGCCCTGAGCTGCTTCTCGTTACTGTTTGCTTTAATTCTGACACTGCTGAGAGACCCGCGTTTTCCCACCCGGCAGAGAGTGAAGGCAGAGGCCATGTCTGCCTCTGCATCTAGGCTGACTTCAGCTCAAGCATTGCATGTGTGCCGGGGTCAGGAATTCGGTATCGAGAAGGAGAATATCGAGGGGTAACGAGAGGCATCTCTTTTGCAAATTGTTTCGAGAGCTAATGACAAAAGAGCTGGGGGGCAGCAGTGTTGTACGACTCTAATTGCAGAGTGGGTGTGAGCCAAAGGAGTGAAGGAAGGCTCAGGGTTCAGCAAACCAAGCCAGGCTGATGACAGCAGAAATCCACAGCAAGGAAAGAAAGGCTGGATACGTTCAAACGTGCACTTCAGTCCTGCACACTGTAAATAACAAGGACACACTGTGACTGGCTCCTGAGCAGCAGCGGTTTTGTCTCCCAGAAGAAGATGCTCTGACTTTATGCGGACTCAGGGCTGGATCTGTGACATCTCTATTTTTGGGGGGGGGAGTGTGTTTTTGTTTCCTGTCTAAACCCAACATTTGGCATTTCTGGGATAACGAGGAGACAAAAAAATGGGGGAAATGCTCCATTTGTTAGTCTGCTGAGCGAAGCCAGCTTCTCACATTCCCATCGTTCACCAGTGGGGTGCTCCCAGCTGCCCCGCTGCTGCAGCCCCTTGCTTGGCTTGGTGGGTCATAAGCACAATGCGGTGAGAAACTAGCCCCACGATCTGCCCGGTTCCCTCTGCGCCCTGCCTTGGCCCCAGTGGGTAACTGGTTATCTCATGCCTTTGGGAGGGAGTGACTGGCATGGGCAGGAATGTTCTTACACACTGTCAGCCTGGAGGAACCAGCTGTGTGTCCAATTTCTGGACATGGTTCAAGTGTGAGCTCAGTGCCGAGCAATGTGGAGGTAAAGGAGGTGAGAAGGGTTTGGGTTTTCGCTGTGTTGACACACACCAGGCTCCCATCCTCTGTGCCTCAAAGGTTGTGGGTCCAGCTCTCCGCCAAAAGATTTAGCCCCAAACTCCTGAGAAGGCGGTGAAGAAAGACCCACGGATTTAACCCCCCCTTGCTATCACACCATGTGGCGCTGAGGGATGCAGGGACACTTTCTCTCGAGCGAGAGTGATGCTCCTTGAAGGCTGTAGCCTCCTTCGCTGAAGGTGCCGAGATGCTGATGCCAGAGTGCGTCCGTCTGGTGGTTACACTCCGATGTGCTGCCCCGGGGTCCTGCCCGGGAGGGGCTGTCGGGACGTGGTGCCCTACTCATCCTTTAGCTCTGCGGGAACCTGGAAGAGGGTTTTCAAAGTTGGCGCGGGCTCTGGCGGAGAAGCAGACACGATGGGGCAGCAGGGTGGTGGTGGAAAGCTCGGCCGCCCGGGAGCTCGGCGCCGGTGTCTGGACCGCCCCGCGGCAGGCAGGGGATGAGAGGATACCGAGGGCAGGCGAGGGCTCCTTCTGCCTCGGGGGCCGACGCTGCGAGCCCAGCGCTGGGGTGGTGGCCCCGGCGCCTCCCCGTGCGCAGCCCCGCCGCACCCGCGCCCCGGTCCGGGCCAGCGCCCCGCGGCCCCCGCTCGTCCCGGCGCTGAGC
>JAOXNO010000070.1:18498682-18509012 GCA_028565335.1 Limnodromus scolopaceus | reverse complement strand
CCGGCCCGCCCGCGGGGTCGCGCCCTCCTGGGCCCGCACACCGGCACGGGCCCGCACGCCGGCCCTGGCCCGCCACCGCCCCACTGAGCCCCTCAGGCCCCTACCGGGGCAGCCGCCACGCTGGCCAGCCTCGCCGCGGCTTCCCCGGGACTGTGCCTGTGCGCGGCGGCGGGCAGCGCCCTCCCCCCTGGGGAGGCTGGCGGCCTGCCCTTGGGCAAGGCCTCACAGGCCTTCCTGCGCCCGGTGGCCACGGTGGGCGACTGGCGGAGCCCTGGCAGCCGCCACAGGGCTCAGGGCTGGGAGGAGCAGGGTGAGGGCACAGCGAAGCATTTGCCGGGTGGTGTGGCAGTGGCGGAGAGGAGCTGGTCCCGCCAAGGGAGCCCTGTCTTCCCGTGGAGCGGCATGGGCTCCTCCAGGCCAAACCTTGAAGCCCAGGTTGGACGGCACGTGTTGGAGACACGACACCTCTCTGGGAAGTCCAGCTTCTCACCAGCCACCACCAACCCTGGAGGTCCCATTGGGCCACCCCAGTGTTGCAGGAGATGCCTTTTCCTCTGGCCGCTGCAGCATCAGTGGCAGCCACTGGCCAGCAAACGAACCCAAGAAGTCGCAAAGCCCTCCACGACTTTCCTCTGGGCTGAAGTGAGTTTGTTCTTCATGAGGAACTTCAGCATGCCTTGAACATAAAGGCTTCCCACAGGGACTGACTAAGCAGCCCCCCATCCTCCCAAAGGGAGTGGTGGAAGAGGCAGAACCAAAGATACCCTGCGTAGAAGAAAGGTGATAGCTTCCATGAATGCTCTGAGTGAAGTGGGATTCATCTGGGCCCCTCCATCTCTCTTTTGCCTACATGCCGAGTGTCTGTACACAGTTGGTTGTCCTGGTCCAGGTCCAGCCCTGTTGTCCAGCTCAGTTACTTCAATAAGCCTTCAAATTGCTTAACAAATACCACACAAATGTTTCAACCCTGAGAATTTGTACTCTGGGCTCAAAATGTGATTTATCTTCATCTATGCATGCAAGATTTATCAGCCCCAATTTAGGGAATGGCTGAGCTCTTTAAAGTGTGGTTCTAGTCAGAAAAACCAACTGGAGTCTTCTCTCAGTGAGTAGGACACATGGCCAAACCAGAAGGGAAAAATTGAGAAACGTTTTTCTAAAAAAATCCCTGTGTTTTTTGGTCAAAAATTTTGAAGTGTGGCTGAATTTAGAAACATTAGACCAACTCGGTAGCGAGCCAGGAATCAGGAAAGGAATTGTGAAAATCCAGTCAGGTTTTTTCCTCTGTTCTTCATCACAATTTCATATTCTGATGCCATTTTGCATCAAAAAGTGCTGGCAAGCGCGATGCGGCACATCTGCCTAAGAAAGGCCATCTGCAGACCTCCACCCCTTTGTAATGCGGATGGGAGATGTCTCTGTGAATGCGCACACACACGAGAATAAAAGCACTTGTTCATGTGCTCTGGGCAAGCCTGCTAAAGCATGGGACATGCGAACTTAATCCTGGGCATAGGGGAGCGCGCTGGTAAATATGGCAGTAATTTCTACTAATGAACCCTGCAGACTTGCAGCTCCAGTCATTGCTACCGCGCTTATTCATTTCTTCTTGCCGTGACACTGAGCTCCCAAGGGAGGAGGCTGGCTCTGCTCTGCCTTGAGAGCCGTTGGAGCAAGGCCAGGAAATCCTAATGCCGTGGACAGTTTTGGAGAACATGGAGCCTGTTCTCCCCTCTTAAAAGCTCTTGAATTCGATCTCTGAGGTGCAGGCCATGCTCAGAAGGACAGGTTCAAATAAAACCGCAACCTCCAACAGGGTAAAACCTCAAACCAGGCAGAGCAGATCAATAAATACAAGATGACAGGCCATTAAATAGTTGTCATTAGGATCTAGAGAGACCAGCGTTGGAGCCAGATGACATTAAGTCAGAGCCATACTGTTAAATGCACCTCATCTGGAGGTGGGAAGGCTCAGAAGATTCTTGCAGAGTCCTGTGCCAGAAAGGAATAGCCACAGGAACTGGATTCGCTGTTGGCCAGAAACTTTTTGAGACCAAACTTATCTTGAAACTATATTATTTGTCTATCTGTGCGATTTCCCAACAAATTAAATTGTAGCAAAAAAGTCATGATGGGGCATTCTAGAGGTTTCCTTTGGACAACATCAGAGCCTTTTGACCCTGTTTGAACCCCCAGACTCTGTACATTCAGATTATGGTGCTGGTGTGGTTGCAGTGACGCAAGGCGAAAAAGGAACCAAAAGGTCCTTTCAGGTTGGATGGTGGATGTGATCCTTTCCCAGTAAGTGCAAGGAGAATGTTTTATTGCTCATCGACTTGCCTGGGTCGATATGTTTTTCTGTCCCAAAGAAAATCCTTTGTAATTCAGCCTTTTCTGTGCAATATTTCATGGAGCATAACAAAAGGGATTTTCCTGCCTGGAAGCAGTGGGCTGTTGGACATTTCTAGCTATAGCTCTCGGGTTGGAGGTACAGAACAAAAATCTGACCTTTTATGCCCACCATCTTTGAAGCTGGGACAGTCCTAATTTCAATCTCAGCAACAAAGGGCACATGTAAGTCTTGATTTAAAAGGTCTGAAACGACTCTCATCATCTCCTCTGGCTGCTTGTCTCATCCAGCCAGTCTCACATCATCCCGCCTCACCTGGAGTCAGGGACAGGCAGCTGGATCCCATCCACGCCACCGTCCCGGCCAACCCGCAGGTGGGATCATGGGGGCCAGATGTCCTGAGGTGGGGGGCTCGAGGGGCATTATCCCCCTGTTTGTACCCATGTCACATAGCACAGCCATGCAGCTGTGTGGTTCCCCAGGCCTCACCCAGCCTGGTTGTTGTCCTTCCCAGCTGTGCAAGAAGCCATACAGGGGCAGGAAGAAGCCCCAGGACTGACTCTTTCCCGAGGCTGAGCCGGTCCCATGATGAGAGACGCCCAGGAGATGCCCTTGTTTCCTCTACCACTGTCAGCAGTACATTCTGCAGCCGAAGACCTGAGAGCAGCTCCGGCCCACTCTCTGTGGTCCCCATGTCTCACCAGTGACGCCTGGTACCAGCCCTGCCTGTACTCATCCCCTTATCGCTACCTCAGGGAGGATGCAGCAGCTGGCATCCTGCTGTCTCTGTCTCACACACCGTTTGGCACCCAGACAGCAAAGGGCTGGGATGATGTGCAGTGACTAGTCTGGGGGGGCTAGCTTGCCGTGGCCTTTCCAAACGATTTTAACTAAAAAGACAACAAGCCGCCGACTGGCAGGTGGCTGCCAGTGAGCAGAGTCCCTGCACAGTGGTTCTGGCACTTGGAGTGCAGCCCGCAATATGCTCTCCACCAAAGAGTGTTAGCTGGAGGTGCGTGCGTTTTTTCCCCAGCTGGAGGCGGGGGGGGGGGGTAGATCACAAGTGCAAAAAGTGCTCCTGATGCGTCCCAGTGCCTCTGAGACACCAGGTGAAATAAAAGCAGGGTCACGTTATCTGTTATCTCAGGATCTCTGCTGTGCAGGCGGGCATGCCTGGGCAGATATGAATAATTTAAATCACACCAACAAACGAGATTTCCTCCTTACAGGATGCATCAGCTTGGCTCCTGCTCAGCGTGCTCTGAGAATCTCATTTCAGCATCGTAGCCCTGTGTCTTCCATTGACGATTTCAGAACTGTTAAGAACTGTAGCCAAGACTGCATGGGCACCTCCCCAGGACTCTCTGGGCTTGTCATAGGGCTGTTCCTAGGGTGGCTCTTTGCCCTTGGCTTTGTTTAGCATCCCCAGGCCTTTCCTATGATAGCAACTGCTGGAAGTGTGAATTTCCATGCCTCCAGATTGCCCGCCAGAGCACGTGCGCTTCAATAACCAGTGGAGAAAAGCACAAGGTCCCATCCCTTGCTGTAGCTGCAAAACCTGCCTCCTTCTCATTGCAGGGTGTCCTACTGTGGGAATCTGCAGCTCTCCCGCGTCTCCTGGTGAGGAATAGAGCTGTGGGGGCTGTGAGGACCCCTTCGCTCTCATCTGCACATGCACGGGCAGGTTTCGCTCCTATCTGTCCTAGTTCTGCTTTTGGACAAGACAGGGGAACGTCTGATGAGCTGTTTAGGTGTTTGAGTCCAAAGCCTGGTCCTGGGCTACAACTCCCCCAGGTCTGAGCTGCTTCTGACACATCTGCCGCCCAGGGCTGAGAAGAGGTTCCCAGGCCTGCTCAGAAGAAAACCGTCACTGCTTGCTTGGCACCGGAGCTTGGATGGGAATTCTCTTGTTTTTCATGAGCAGGCTGAGCGGTCAGCACATACCACGAGCAACAGTCAGAGGAGCAATAAATAGCCTACCCAGACCAGAAGGAGACAACCTGTTCAGACTGGACCGCTCATCCCCTGCGCCAGGGAGAATGACTATTGCTCTGCGTCAAGGTCCTGTGCGTGCTGGGGAAAGAAAGCCTCCAGCCTGGCCCATACTGCATCCGGTGCGTCCTCCGAGAGGAGCCACGGTCACTGCTTCGATCTGCACATCTCAGGGATGTGATAGCCAGCCATCAGGGTTCTCTTTGCTCCAGTGGGACATCTCCCTCCTGCTCCCAAAGCTGTGCCAAGAGGCAGATGCCATTGCTGTAGGCTGACTGTGGATTGCTCCTCCAGGGCTGGTTCCTGTTTGGGTTCACACCCAACCGTATTCCTACATCCCAACGGAAGGCCCAGTTTTGCTTGTTCTCCAGGAAAAAGAGCACTTTGAAAATGTTAAGTTTCTGTAACTCACCCCAGGAAAACCCTGTTTTCCCAGATTTTGGTGTTTTTGTGGTCTTACACCACCATAAGGGAAAAGGAGAGGTCCCAAGTAGCCAGTGCAGGCCCATCGCTTAGTGTTTTCCTTTCTCTCCTTTAAGGTCTACAACAGAAATAGGCGTGAAGGGTGTTCCTACTGCCACAGGCCAACATTTCCTCCTAGTCACCTCCTGCAGAGCATCAAATCTGGAATAACCAGGGGTTGTAAAGTGCTCTGAACCTGAAAAGTGCTAACTAAGAAAATAAAGCACAACACAAGTGTTATTAATAAATGCCAGCCGCTGTTATATAACTCCTAATCATGAGCCGCGTCTTTCGGTCCCCATTGTTCCATTGTCAGGCCCCATTATCTGGGAACTCTTACCCACCGACCACAAGAAATAGCCTGGGCTCTGCGGGTTTGCAAACTTTGTTGTTGGAAAGCTTTTCATGCAATTGTTTTTGCTTTGCGCTGTTGCCTTCCTTATTGTACAGATGTGGGTGTGTATCACAGCCCACACCCTCTGTCTTTTGCCCCAGGATAACTTTGAAAACGAGCTGATCATCTCAGCGAGTGTTTTTCCTAAGAATTCTCTTTAAAAACAACAACATTCAAACCAAAAAACCCCCTCATTTTCCTGAAGTGAAGCTTGTGCTGGGGTAGGATGCGGGCCTGCAGTCCCAGCAGAATAGAGACTGCACTTTATCCTCAGAAGAGACTCCCCACAGGACTGGCAGCGCCTTAGCCCAGGCCTGAAGGAAGAAGGGAGCGTGGGGTAGCCGGGTCTCTGGGACTCATTCGGAGCAGGGCATCTCTGTGGTTGCAGGGCTGGGTTATCAGTCCATCCGTCCGTCCGTCCGTCCGTCCCCCGGCCAATGAGCTTTCAGCAATGCCCCTTTGGCGCTTCTTGTCCTGTTTCTCACAAGCCCACCTCAAGGCTTCTCTACCTGGGAGTCAACATGAGGCTCATCTGGTGCTGCCACAAGCTCGTTAACGAGTCTCAGCTCTCCTTACAAGCTCATCCAGACATGTGCAAAAATTTCCGCACCCTGATGAGGAGGGTGTGTGGATCTCGGTGGCACCTTTGCGCTGGTCAGTGTAAGCTACACCCGTGTGGGAAGCTCTGCAGGCTGGGTCATGGCTGCTCAGGTTAGAAGAGCTGTCCTTTCCCAGGGCTCAGGCTGGAACCGAGCGTACCGAAAAACAGCTTTCTGCTCAAAATGAAAAATTTTACTGAACTTTGTCTGGGTTTGGAAGAGAAATTATAAATCAAAACCAGAAAATGCTGGGCAAAAAGCTTTTGGTGTTCAGTTTCCGAGGCCTGTATTTTCTCTACCAACAACATGTTTTAAAAATCAGTGCATTTTTTTCCCTCCTTTCGCTGGAAAACCTGAAATGACACAGGAGGCTAAAAATAGTAACATACCCAACCAAGTCATTGGTGTTTTTCAATCAGCTCCAATGCAAACTTCGGTGTTTGGGCAAGATTAGTTATTTTTCTGACCAGGGCCTATATTAGGTTCTTGAATATAACCAACCAAAATGGTCTAGGAAAGCCACCAACCCGTTCCTGAATGGTTTTCCCTGGAGCTCATCCAGAGCCTCGCACTTTCAGGCAGCACAAACCCATAAGCTCAGTGATGCTCTCAGGATGGGGACAGAGGTGAGGAGCACCCACAGCATCACTGCGGTTTGACCATGACATGGTCCCCAAGCCTGGAGCTGTGGTCACCTGGGGTCACCCATCTCCCTCATCCTCAGAAGGGATGGGCTGTGGGACACTAGTCTCATAGGACCATCCTTGGTGGCATCTCCTCCCCAGATGAGTCCCAGCTCTCCCAGGTGGCCTTCCTCTGGCCTGTCCCGTGTTTTGCAGCAAAGAGTGGGTGCAGAACATGCATGGCCAACACCGGCCATCTTCTTGCCTCCTTCTGCCCGGCCAATGCTTTCCCTTTAAGAGAGAGTGAGATGGCAAAGCACAGAGGTTGTGTGTGCTGTTCGGGGAGCTGGGGCAGCCCAGGAGACCACTCTCCTGGGACCTCTGCATGGCACAGAGACTTCTACCTAACAATTGAGGGAATATTTTCCACCCAAAGAATCCATCTCGTGGTCCCCTCTTCATTTGTGACACAAGGGAAAATGTGAAGCAGCCAAGACGCGTGAATCACTGTCCCAAACAACATATAATGAACTCATAAAATCAAAGGCAGGGTTTGTTTCAACCCGTGCTGCCAGGGCTCCTTGGACATTGTCTGGAATGAATTTAAGTTGTTACAAAACTCTCTGTGTCTCTGTGTGTCTCTCTCCCCCCCAACCCCCCAGCCCGCCTTTCTTCTCTTCCTCCTTCATGCTCTGCTTCCCTATGAGCCTCTTCCCACTCCTTTCCCTCCCACCTTTCCTCTCTCCCTCTCCTGCCTTCCTTCTTTCCCCCTTCGCCCTGGTCCCTCCTTCCCAACCCTTCCCTTCCCAGCCGTTTCCTGCTCCTTCCAGCTCTCCCCATGGCTGGGGGCTGGGTAACCCCACCACTTTCCAGCCAGACTCATTTCCAGGACAGCTTCAAACAAAGATCTTTAACCGATTGAACAGGGTCCATAGTGCCTGCTCAATGAGACACGGCCACGCCAAGGGATCTCCTGGGCTCCCCCCAAGCAGGAGCTCACCCCACCACCAGCAGAGGCTGGGTGGAGAGGTGACCTTCCCAAGCAGTACCTGGGGCTGGAGGAGCATGGCTGCGGAGAACCAGCACGAACCCTGCTGTGAGTGCTCCAGCTGTCTGAAGACCCAGCAAATGCCACACTGGACGCTGAGGGTGGGGGACACGCTGGCCCATGTCGGGTGCCGCAATGAGGGGCTTTGGCAACAGAGCAGTAGCCATGCTTGGAAAATGCCTGCGTGCCCTGCTTGCACACGCTGGCTTCAGGAGAGTGTCTGTGCCGCTGCTGGGAGCGGGGACGTGCTCCACGGTCTCTGCTGGGCGCGATGACACTGGCAGCGGCACAGACGGCTGGTCCTGCCGGCACATCAATTTTACCAAGTTCTCACACTCTTTCCAGGAATTACCTTCATGCCTACGGGCCTGCCCATGCGCCTGAGGCAGCGTTGGGGCAGGGGCAGGCCCTGCTGCTTTGGGGACCTGGGCTGGCATCTCCGTGCTGGACTTGTGGTCCCATCAGCAGGCTGGAAGACCAACAGACCCCACGCCATTCCCAACTGAGCGGCAGAGGCAAGGCCCAAGCTGCTGAGGCTTTCTGGAATCCCAGCTCAAATCTATCCAAACACTAAAAGCTGAATTGGTTTGGAGCAAACAAGACAGAAGCCAAACCTCAACCCAGCCATGCTACAGCCAGCCTAGTGAGCTGCGCTCACACGGGACAGCCTCCATCTGCCCAGCAGGTTTGTGGACCTCTTCCCTCGGTGTCTCGCTGGGAACACCCCTTGCAGCACCAGGAGTGGGCTGTGCTCCAATCGCAACATCAGGAGCTGCTTTCTGTGGTGAACGCCTGCTTCTCCAGTGCTGCAGACAAGGTGTTATCCACCAGCCCGGACATCTCAGATTCCTCAAGTGCACAAGGACATCGTCCAGCTCCTCCAGATCCCTGGGGAAAGCCCAAGGTTGGTAGGCAGCTGACTGGAGCTGGGAAGTGACAGCAGACAGGACTAGGGTCCCCAGCACCTTGAAGATGCTGAGGTACCTGATGAGGCTTATTAAAAGAGCTCCTTGTGCTACAGCAAAGCTTTGCTGAGGACTTCAGGCCTGTGCTCGGCGTTTGAGTCCCTGAACAGCAGTGCTCGGAGGCCAGATGAGATGTTTTCCAGAAGAAATCCTTGCTCTGTATCCACATAACCCCACTCAGCAGAGACACTGCTGGCAGACGGCCGTGCTTCCCTGGTGGACCTGGCCACGCGTGGAGTGTGCCACAGGGGCCCGTGGTCACACGCACAGGCGTGTGAGACACCGCACAGCGTCCCCCCGCTGATGAAAACACAAATTTAGCCGCGAGCGCCCCAGGGGACGGGTTTTTTCATGAATCCACCCTCCCGATGCACCCGCTCCCCGGCTGCCAGAGCTTCTCTCCGCCCAAGCCCCGAATTGCCGGGGCTGCTCCGGGGCCGCGGGACCGCAGCGGCGGGGAAACGGCACCACCTCGTGGCTGCCCGGCCGGGACCGGGCCGGGTCAGGCCTGGCACCGAGCGGGGACACCTTTGGGGACGGCTCGGGACAGGGGTGTCCCTTTGCCTGCCGTGGGGCAGGGGCGTGCCGGCTGCTGTACCAGGAGGTGACCCCAAGGTGGGGTGGCGAAACGCTCGAGCAATCGGCAGACACAGCCGCGGCGGTGGGGCGGCAGGGGGAACGGTTAAAAAAGGAGCCGTAGCGTGACTGGAAAGGGCCAGGCTCAGGGCTTGCAGCTCAGAAACCTGCCAAGAGAGGGAAAGAAGTGCAAAATCTATTCCTGACCCCACTAAACTGACAGCTGCTGGTCTGGGGACCCGTGGTTAAGGACATGCTCATGGCATTCAGCATTGCCCAGGGCGTTTCTTCACCGTAGCCGTCGGCATGAGCAGGGACATGCCATTCCCTTCATCATGGGGTGACGGCAGCCGCAAGGGGATAACACGGAACTGGAGACATGCTGGAAAAGCAGGACCTGAGGTTCCTGCCGAGTGGCAGCTTGCTGGGGCCACAAAGGCTGTTTGGAGAGGTGTTGCACATCTCACGTGGCCTCCACACCCTCCTCCTGCAGCATCTCCCCTAGCCCATGGTTGGGAAGGGCGATGGCAGCAGCACAGACTGCTGCAGGTTCAGCATCCCTCCAGCCTCCATCTCACTGTGGAAGCTGCAGGGCAGGCTGGCCTTTGATCTTCCCCAGCTTGGTCTTGTGCTGTCAGCTGAAGCTCCAGTTTCATGCCTGACCTCTGTGGGATGGGCAGGGTCAGGACAGGGAAAAATCTGTAGAACATCACTCTGCAGTGGTGTTTTATTCTGGATGTTACAGTGATGGTGCACCGTGTTTCTTTTTCCCAAGCCACGTTCATTGCACACCTTTCAACCAACAATCCCCGTCCCCACCGGGGTCTGGCTGCTTATGCTTGCAAACAGGAATTGATGTCAGTGGTGAAATGACTCGTGTATAAATGAGACTCGAGCCCCAGATGCTCAGCTTTCCCCTGGCAGACGGCAAAGCTCTGTGTCTGTCTGTGGTTGTGCCTGTGGCAATGTCGTGCCCATTTTACGCAGGCTCGTAGGGACACACAGACCTGAAAACCTCGCCTTGAGCTGTCCCCATTGGCCCTCCCACGTGGCAAAGAAGAGTCCTTATGGCACAGAGCAGTACTACCAGTCCCCAGTACCCCCATGGTACTCAGACCCCAGGCACTGCCTCTACCTGGACCCCAGGGTGGGCAGAGAGCCTGGGAGGTCTTGGTTCTCCAGCCATGCAGAGGAAGGGCCAAAACGCACCATGTGTCTGCTGGGCCTGCAGGAAGGCTTCAAGTTGCACCAGGGGAGGTTCAGGTTAGATATTAGGAAATATTTCTCTACTGAAAGGGTTGTCAGGCATTGGAATGGGCTG
>JAOXNO010000070.1:18470524-18492999 GCA_028565335.1 Limnodromus scolopaceus | reverse complement strand
GGGGACGGGGGGGGACGCGGGGGTGCTCGGCGCTGTACCTCGCGGGGTCGCAGATTCCCCCCCCCCTGCTCCCGGGGGCTACCGGCGGCCTCCGAGGATCTGAGCCCTGGTGCGGGCAGCGGCGGGAGCCCTGCCAGGCTGCTGCCTGTGGTGCCAGCTCCGGCTGACCGGGCACGGGGCACACACGTGCTCTCCCCTTGGCCGAGGCCTTTATCCGCTGGGATGGTCTCGGCCAGCACAAAGCCATCAAGCACCTTGGCAGGGTGGATTTGCTCTCGCCACCAACCAAGGTTCGGGGCTGTCGCTGGTCCTTTCCCAGCGCGGTTGCCTCAGAGAGACCCTTCTGCAGGGCGGCTCGGAGGGTGGGTTCCCTCTGGAAATCGCTCCCACGCAGCGCGCTCAGCTGTGGTGCAGCCCCGGGGCCAGGCTGGTTGAGACCCCTCGGCACCCCCCCAGCACCCTGCCCCAAACCGCGGCTGGGGTGAGGGCTGGCAGTTCTGGCCAGGACGTGTACGAGCGGGCGGTGGCACGGGGAGAAGGGAAGCTGGGCTGCGTTTGGTGGGTTTGCTTTTCTGTCTTGGAGCTGCTGAACCCTCAGTTCTTCAAAACGCTGTCCCTCCCCCAGCTTCCCTGGCCCGCTGGAGAGTGGGTGGGTGGAAATACCTTCCTTGGGATAAGGAATAACTGGTGTGATGGGGGACGTGGCGCTCGGCAGTCTGCTGTCTCCCTTGGCTCTCACCAGGCAGGGTGGATGAGGAAGGCCCCGAGGACAGCAGGAGCTCCTCTGGCAGCGCCATGGTCTTGCTGGGTTGCTGCTCGGCCGGGCAGTGCTGGTGCATGGATTCTCCTCTCTCGAGTGACCTCACCCCGTGAACGTACGGGACGTAAGCCAGGCTGAGCATCCTCGCCTCCGTCTGTGCCACTGGTGTCGGACCTATAGCCAGGCTGAGATGACACTGAGTGTAGACCTGGACAAGCAAACCCCAGATGGCTGGAAGGGACTTAGATCCTTTTTCCCCAGCCGGGTTCGCTGTTGCCCGCTCTCCAAGCCAGGAGAGGCTGGAGCTCCCTGTAACTGGTGCAGCAGGGATGTGGCTTGAGCCGTGCTCCAAAAAGACTCCCCTAACGTTTGGATGGGTGGAGGGCACTTTTTTTTTTTTCTTTTTTTGCCTGCAATATCCCATTTATAAAACAGAGGGAGCTGCGGTGCTTTTCTGACCACCTGGTTGGAATGAGCTGGTGAGGACTGGAAGTCCAGCAGTCCAAGCACAGGGTGGGCTGCAGGAGGTCCCAACATCCCTTCTTCCTTCATCTGCACGTGGAAGGAGGAAGGTGAGTCGGGTTCAGGGAAGGAAGAAGGTGGGTTTTAATGTCAGGTTGGGAAGGAGCAGAGGTGAGTCTGCAGCCTGGGGAAGAAAGAAGCCAGGCCCAGGGATGCAGCTGATGGCACTGTGGCCTGAAGCGAGGAGCCCACCAGAAGCGTAAGCTGCTGGGTGTCTAGGTTGAGGGTCGTTGCTCCTGCTCCATGGGCACCAGGACATGTCTTCAGCCTGGGCCCGCGGGAGCAGAGGTCCCACATTGGGTGACAGCTGGTGGAAGCGTGGGTCTGAGCAGACTTTTCCAGCCCTAAAGGGGGTTAGCATCAGTGCAGGCCTTGGGCAACGTGCTGAGATGGCTTCATCTTCCTTCAGCAGGGAAGAAGCCCACTGTGCCAAGGGTGTCCACAGCACCTCTGCCTCCTGTTCCCCCACCCTGTTAGTCAGGCTCTGCTCCATAAGGAAGCAATTATTTTGTGCCCCCACGAGCCCCTCCCTGAGCCTGCGCAGGACACTTGTGCTCGGTATGGAAACGCGACAGATTTTCCATATTCCGCTTTGCCCCGTGATGTTTAAAAACGTACGTGACGGCCTCTTCCAAATGCTGCAGACTTGGCTGACACTCAAGCAATAACAGGCTGTGTGACACCAGGGGCATGAAATATCATACCAATAGCTGGGGGGGGGTATGAGATGTCAAAGTGCAGTGCGTTTCCGGCCCCGTTGTCGTGAGCCATCCTCTACCCGATGTGAGAGATCTTTCAAAGCCGGCCAAATGTTGTCATCTCTGAATACCATTTTAAATATTCATCCAGACTATTTTCAACATCTGTGCCCGGCATGTTGTGAAAAGGCAACAAGGGACGTTATGGAAACCAGATCACTTTTTTTCCCATATGGATTGGAAAGGGGTTGAAGCGATGAAGACTTCTAGGCCAGGACTATGTGAATCCCGTGCGTCCGCTGGGAGCAGCGGGAGGGAAACCCTCTGCACCCTGAGGGATGCTCCGGGGAGCACACGACGGAGCCGAGCGGTGCAGCAGGAGCATGCAAAGGGGTTCAGGGAGCTGGGATGCGGTTAGAGTTGGGTAGAGCAAGTCGAGCAGTAGCAGAGGTCAATAAATAGGGTAGCATCGAGACAGCCATGCTTTCTGCTCCTGCAGGCCAGGGGCTCCAGATGCCTCCTCGAGTCAAGAGCACGAGGAGGAGATCTCCAGCTTGCACTGGCCAGAGGATGCAACAGAGTGTTGCAGCAAAGCAGACTGAGCTCCGCAGCGTGCAGGTGATATCGTGCTTAAATCTCCCCTCCCCGGAGCAGGACCACCTCTACCCACGGCTGCCGGGGAGCGGCGTGGGCACAGGGGACCCAGCAGGATGCCTGTGCTGGACGTCGATCCCCACTTCCCATGGGCAGCGTGGCTTATGGGTTACTGAAACGGGTGAGCAGGGATGCATCCGAGCATCCAGCCTTTGACAGCTCCGTGCACATGGTTGAGTAGCCTGGCGACTGTTTGCCTTGTGGTGGATTTCTTTTTTTTTCTTTTCTTTTTTTTTTTTTTTGGTTGTTTTCGATAACCTAGGAAGTCTGGGCTCCGTTTCTGCCTTTTGTAACATCAGGCTGCAACTAATTCAAGCCAGGCCAGATTCTGACCACAGGTATGCCAGTGTAAATTTGAATGGAGTCGCTTACGTCTTGGTTTGGCCCGACCTGAATGGAGTTACTTCTGGCTGATGCCAAAGGGGCTGAGGTCAGAATCTGGCCCATCCTTTCCTGAGTGC
The DNA here is from genome assembly GCA_028565335.1 of Limnodromus scolopaceus. Taxonomy (NCBI): domain Eukaryota; kingdom Metazoa; phylum Chordata; class Aves; order Charadriiformes; family Scolopacidae; genus Limnodromus; species Limnodromus scolopaceus. The sequence goes on along the minus strand of JAOXNO010000070.1, from coordinate 18,489,904 downwards.
AGTGTAATTTGTATGTGTCTCCTGGCACTGCTGGGGTATCGTATGGCTTGTGTAATGCTGTCTCTGGCCTGCCAGAGTGCATTGCAATATCTGTTGCCGGCAGTGCCTGCTGCAGGAAGATGCTGCCCTGTAATTGCCCGCGTGAGCTGCGCATACTTTGGGGAGCAGGGGCCGAAAGCCTGAGGGGCTGCGCAGAGCAGTTGGCTCCACGGATGTGGGTCCGTCCGCGCTTGGAAGCTTCTGATACTTAAACATCAGAAGAGAGGAGGGAGCTCATAAAGAAAAGAGAGGCATCTCCTCAGTGCTATTAGCCGCGTCCCAAGTGGGCACCGGTGGCTCCATTAGTGGCTGGGAAGGCGATTACGCTGCCCACCCGCCGCATCCCTCCGGCCTCTCCCCGCTGCGCACGCTCCCTCCTGCCGGAAAGCCGAGCCCGGTCCCAGTGCCTTGGCTGCGTGGGGTTTTTCCTTTCATTTTAAATACTTCTTGGTTGTGTTTTTTTGTCCCAGCAACACATGGAATGATTTATCCATGGCCGGAGCACGATTTGGTCCCGATGCATTCTGCTTGTTGCGTGGAGGGAACAAAGCATCCCTCAGCTGGCATCGGTGCGGTGGGGAGGGACTGGTGCCCACAGAGGGGAGGGATGTGGTGGGGACCCCAGCAGCTCCCCAAAAGGGGTCCAGTTTGTGGGGCTGGGGCAGATCTGCAGTGAGTCACTCCTGCAGCACGTGTGGCAAGGGAGCAGGGATGCTGTCCTTAGAAAGGGCCTGTCACAAGGTGGGGATGTGCATGGTCTGGTATCAGATGCATCCTGGTTAAGGGACATGCTCTCATCGTTTGCGTCCGGTTACAGCTTCTCTGAGCACATCATTCCTCTTCCGCTTTAACTCCCCTTCTGTCCCCCCAGTGCCCTCTGAGCTGGCACCTGAGCCACTGGTGAGCTTTAAAGGGGATGGCACAGCTCAGAGATGAGCACTCTGTGTGGATCATCCCTCTCCAAGCACTTTGGATCTAGTTGCTGGATCCCCTCAAGTGCTTGGGTCCTTTGGTCCTTCCTGGGGTTTTCTGCCCCCTTGTTCCATGGCTGTGCCATGCCATGAGGAGCATTTTGGTGCTCTGTCCAGGTGGGTGGCCCTGTCCCTGCCCCGTGCTGGCACCCAGGACCTTGTCCCTGTGCACAGGGCAATGCAGCACCTCGTGGGGACCAGGTGTCCTCACCCTAACCAGTTCCAAGTTCCGTGTGCTTTCCTGGGGGGATGCGAGCACCCCACACGCCATGCTGCCCTGGCCCGGAGGAGAAGCCCACTCCGCTGCACCGTGCCGGTGGCATCGGAGAGGACCTGGGGGAGGAGAGCAGGTCCCTGGCAGGAGGGAAGCACCATTTCCCTGCCATTCTTCAGGGCTTTCCCCTTTCCCTCCCCAGCAGTGCCGGCAGCTCAGCTTTAGCCGTTGCCTGCCCTCCAAACCCACATTTTTCAGCGGCAGGGCTGCGGCGGAGCACTGCTCAGGCAGCTCGTGCCTTCCTCCTCCACTTTAATTAGAGAAGGCTGCTCCTGCGCCACAAAGGTCCCGGGATCAAATCTGGCTAATAACCCCCTTCCCTCCCCACCCTGTGTTGTTCCACTTAATCCTGTAATTACCTCTGCAAAGCTGCCGCTGCCCTGGTCTGCTGGGTGGTGACCCTGGGCCTGCTGTAGGCACCAGCATCCATATTTGGGGAATTTTGCTCTCTTTGCCCTGGCTCACCTGCTGCACCTGCCTTGTGCATTCAGTTTTGGGGACCAAGCACCCACTGAATGGCTCAGCATCGGGAGACCCGGAGCTCTGGGCATCCGTCCATGCCCAGCGTTGCTCTCAGCAGCACTGTCTCCCGGGAAGGCGACGGGAAGGAGAACACACAGGGGGCTGGAGCATCACCCCGACAAGCCTTCCATGAGGCAGGGAAATGCCACCGGTCACCTTGGGAAGCGTGTTGCTGTGGGGGGAAGGGGTGTGGAGGTGTTGGATGCGGTAGCTAATTTTTTTAAAGCACTTCTGAAGCGCTACGGCGGCGTGACTTCCTTCCAAACCGCACGGCTGTTAGCATTCCCCGAGCGGAGGAGTGAGGAAATCGCCCACCTCAAAAATGCAGCCGCTTCTGGGGAGGAGCCGGGAGGGCGGCTGCTTCCCCGGGAAGGGTGAGCCCTGCCGCTGTGTCCCCCCAGCCCTGCCAGTGCTGGTAGTGGCTGGGAGCTGGCGGCCACCCGAGAGCCTTGCGGGGGACACCTTCAGGATGCTGTCGCCGGGCGACGCACCCCATCACTTATGTCCCTCCTCGTGCCAGATCCACGTGGGTGTTGGGCTGGATTCAGTGCCTGGAGGATCATCCCATCGCTCTCTGCTTAGTCAGCAGCATCTCCATTTGATCTGAACTGGGATGGGAAGCGGAAAGCAGGGGCAGATGGGGGCCGGGGAGAGAAATACCCACTCCCAGGCCTCTCTGGCAGCTTGCCGGCAGTCCCAGGGTCACACTGAATATGCATAAAAGGGGGCAGATTGAAGCTCACCCTCCTCTCCGATACGGAGGTGAGGCCTGCAGAGACCACCGGCCCCGGCTCTCTTTCAGCGGGATAATGGGGTGAGCCGAGCACTGAGCGTGCACGCCTGTGTGTGGTCTCGCAGATGATAATGATTTCCATTCATGCCCTGCCTCTGCAGTGCCGATGCGCCGCTGGGTGAGCGTTGGCTCCCCGGCAGCTGCTCCCCAACAGGAGCAGAGCCCCCAAAAAGTTGGGCACTGGACTTCTGGGCTTGTGCCTTGGTATGGCTGGTGGAAGGGACGGAGTTTCCCGTCAGAGCAGGGAGGATGGGCAGGAGATGCTCATTCCTCAAGTGCCCCAAAAGCAGCAGTAACCCTGGCCCGAGTCCCAGCCCTGCCCATAACACTTTTGCCTCTGGGCTCTCCCTTTGCTGCCGTTGGATGCTGTCTCTCTCCTCTGGGCAAGGACTTCCCAACACCTTTGTGTCTTACCAAATGGGAAATTAAAAGGCCTTTGCAGGTGGCACACCTGAGCGTGGCCCTGCTCATGTCCCCTTGCTGCCCTGTGGCAGAAGGAGGCGGTGGGCAGAGGAGACTTTTCTCCTCTGACCCTTGGCTGACCAAGGGTTCAGCCTTGTTCGCCCTGGGGTGGATGGATGCAGCTGCTGAGGCATCCCTGGGGCTTTCTCCTTTCTTCTCCCAGTGCAGAGATCTTTCCACCAGGTTGTCCCCATGCTACATGCTGCCCTGGGGCTGGTGGGTTGGGAGGTGGTGGTGGCAGCACCTATCTGGGTCTCCCTCTGGGGGTGTGTGGTGGGATGGGGATGACGGGGGGGCTGGCAGCATCACCAGAGCGCAGAAGCTGTGCTGGGTCTCTGTCAGAATTTCTGACAGAAAATGTCAGAAAAAAGGGGTGTCTGTCAGAATTTTGCAGCTTACTGTGCTGGGTGTGGGTACAGGCTCTGCCCGTGGGGTGGCAGGGGCTCTGCCGTGCTGCCCAGCACCAGGCAGGTGCTGGGGATGGTCCTATCAGGATTGCATTGGTGGGTTAACCAGGCTCTGTCTTGGCTCAACAGTTCCTGGACAGGCGGACTCTGGGGAGCTCGCCCAGGAGGCAGCTGCCTGCAGCTGGGCCGGGGCTCCCGGGGGATGCTCTTCAAAGCCTGGTGGTTGTGGCATGGTGCTTCCTGCGCTGGGGTGACTGCTGCCTCCCTGCCGCTCCCCTCTCTGCTCCCACAGCCTTCGCTGCGTGTTGTGCTCCTCGCGTGGGGAGTTCCCATTGCTCCATGTGCTCCAGGGGCAGCATCCCTTGTGTTGCTGTCTGCCAGCTGCTGAGCCATGGGGTGGCTTGTCCCCTGAAAGGCTCTGCAGCACTGCTGGGTAGTGGCGGATGCAGAGACCACCAAGGGAGCCGTTGATTTTTCAGCAGTGAGCATCTCCTTTTCCATTAGCAGAGGATTAAGCAGTGAGGAAATGGCACGGCAGGGCCAGGATTTGTCCTGGGAGAGATGTCCAGGGATGGGCTGAGACCCCTGTCCCTGCTCCCTCCTTGGTGGGCACAAGCTCTGGCTGTGGCTGGGAAGGGAGGAGCTTCCCCTCATTAGTGGTTTGGCAGCCCAGAGAGGCAGCTTTCTTCCACAGCCACAGCTCCTTTTTTTTTTTCCCTCCTTTTTTTACTTTTTTTTTTGGCAGAAAGGGGAAAAAAAAACACCAACAACAAAAATCACAGATCATTTGAAACAGGCTGTCCCCTGCCAGCCTCTTTTGGCCAGAGTGGGGCAGCCAGACAGGCAGGAGCAGGCTGGGGGCTGCAGGTGCGCAGCCTCTGCCACACTGGGTCGTGCTGCCAGCGCCAGGCTTTGTCCCTGAGAGCAAAATGCAAAACCCAAGTCCCCCTGTAAGGATTTCCTAGTGAGAGAGGGGATGATGGAGGGGATCTCCTCCACCTGCCCTGGCTGTGGCACAGGCTGGCAGAGCCTAGAACCCAGGGTGGTGACTGTGACAGGCTGATGCCATCCCCCAGCTGGGCAGCTCAGGGCTCTATCACCAGCTGCAGCCTGGGGCTGTTTTCCAGTGAACGTGTGAACCGTGGCAGCTGGCACGATGCTCAGGATGGGGCATGGCCGATCTGCAGCTCGTGGGATGCCCCTGCTGCAGCCAGAGCCAGTAGGAGGGGAGGTGACCTACAGGCCCTCTTCCACTCTCCAAGCCAGCGGTGCAGGAGGTGGGCCATGTCCCCTGGAAGCCACCCAGCATCCCCTGGCCCTGTGCTGCAGCTGCCCAGAGAGGAGCCCAGCCAAGCCCTGCATTTGGTCCTTGGTTTTCCCTCCATTAACAGACAGGCCAGACCCAGATCTGGGTTTCCTGGGGGTGAGGCCAGAATAACCTCCTTTAGCCAGTGGGAATACCCGGGTAGTGTGGCTGTGAGATTGGGAAGGGATCCAGCCCCCGGCTTGGAGAAGCCACTGTGCTCATGGCCAGCAGGGATGCTTCTGGGGCTCTGTCATGGCAGGGGAAGTGGCACTGGCCCCAGCTGAGCCCTGGGACTTCATCCTGGTGAGCTCCTGCCTGTCGCAGTGTCCCCGCAAGGTGTTTTTGCTGCTGCTCCTTTCTCCTGTGCTAGTGGGAGCTGTCTCAGGCTGCAGTTGGATAACTTGAGGTTTGCAGCCGCTGTCGCAGCTGAAAGGTCTCCCCAGCTCTTCCCCACCACCTCTCCTCAGCAGGTGACAGGGGTCTCTGAGCTGTTGCGTGACAGCCAGGGCCGCTGGCAGGTGTGAATGTTCCTGTCTCTCCTGAGAGAGTTTGTGAGCGGCCAGGGAAAGGCTAGACCCTGATTTCAACCTCCTCCTTCCAAACCTCATCTCCTTCTGCCATTTCCAGCGGTATTTTTGCTCCTGCTGACAAGCAGCGAGGGATTGCCGTGGATAAGGCACTGCAAAGTAATCGCCTCCCTGCCCTGCTTCAGGATGCTGCACCAGTACGTGTGGGATGGGAAGGTGGGCATGAGTTGAGGGCCAGACATGGCGTGTTCCTCATCCCAGAGGGCTGCCAGCGCCATTCACTCTCTTTACTTTTGCCCCAGGGAGGAGCTGCTTCCCTTGCCCTGTGAGGATGGAGGTCCTGCAGCTCCTGCGCCTGCTCCTCACCACTGCCATGCTGGGCCTCTCCCAGACAGTGAACCCCTTCGTAGCCCAGCAGACCCCCCCGGACCCTTGCTACGATGAGAGCGGTGCCCCTCGCCGCTGCATCCCTGAATTCGTCAATGCTGCCTTCGGGAAGGAGGTTCAAGCCTCCAGCACCTGCGGGAAGCCCCCGACACGGCACTGCAATGCCTCGGACCCCCGCCGAGCCCACCCGCCTGCCTACCTGACCGACCTCAACACCGCCTCCAACATGACGTGCTGGCGCTCAGAGACCCTCCACCACTCGCCCCAGAACGTCACCCTCACCCTCTCCCTCGGCAAGAAGTTCGAGGTGGTCTACGTCAGCCTCCAGTTCTGCTCGCCCCGGCCCGAGTCCACCGCCATCCTCAAGTCCATGGACTACGGCAAGACCTGGGTGCCGTACCAGTACTACTCCTCCCAGTGCCGTAAGATCTACGGCAAACCCAGCAAAGCCACCGTCACCAAGCAGAACGAGCAGGAGGCTCTCTGCACCGACGGCCTCACCGACCTCTACCCCCTCACCGGTGGGCTCATCGCATTCAGCACCCTCGATGGACGACCCTCTGCCCAGGACTTCGACAGCAGCCCCGTGCTCCAGGACTGGGTGACGGCCACTGACATCCGCGTGGTCTTCAGCCGCCCGCACCTCTTTCGTGACCTGGGCGGCCGGGACACCGGTGAGGAGGAGGGGGGTGGCACCAGCTCGACCCCCTATTACTACGCGGTGGGGGAACTGCAGGTTGGCGGACGCTGCAAATGCAACGGGCACGCGGCGCGCTGCGTGAAGGACAAGGAGCAGAAGCTGGTGTGCGACTGCAAGCACAACACGGAGGGTCCCGAGTGCGACCGCTGCAAGCCCTTCCACTACGACCGGCCCTGGCAGCGGGCCAGTGCCCGTGAGGCCAATGAGTGTCTGGGTGAGTGGCTTTTTAATGTTGGTTTGGTTTTGGTTTGGTTTGGTTTTTTTTTTTTTTACTGGGGCTGAAACCACAAAGCGAGTTGCTGAGGGAGGAAATGATGGGTGCTGAGCCAAAGCGATGGAGCGTGCTTGTCCAGAGATGCTGGGGAGCATCCTCCTCGCTGGAGGGCTGGGAAAGGCTCAAGCATCTACCCTGCCTCTCCTATGGGTGCCCCCCCCAGGGGTGTGGTGGTTTGACCATGAGCCAAAGCACCAAAACCCTCCAAAAAATCACTGGTGGTCAGCTCCAGCTGGTCAACAAACCTTGCTGTGGGATGTGGGATGCCCGGCTCCACATGTTTCCCTTAGGCAGCAAATTGGCTGTCCATGGGCTGGGAGAGGGAATTGTGGTGGTCCCCTGAGAGATGTGCTTTGGGGCAGGGAGCAAGCAGCAAAATCTGGCAGACACTAAGTAAATACTTGAGATACCCCAATTCAACACTTTATCATTCATCTTCGGTCTGCCATGGTGCTTTGTGTGGTGGTTTGAGCTTGTCTGTCCTTGCAAAGGTTTCCATGAGTTAAAAATATCGTCATCGAAATAATACATTTCCCAAACATCAAACTGGCATTGCTTCGGTGTCCCCCTCGTGAATCTTTGTGGGGTTTTGGGGAAAGTCTTTGCCTTTTGTCATGATTTGGGATGGGGCTGGGGGATGCCAGAGCCCTGTGCAGGTCTGGGAGAGGGAGGAACAGCCTCTCGCTCCTCCTGGACCAGAGCCTGGGTCCCAGGGGGTGGTGGGAGGATGGAGACAAGGGAAGGCTGTGCCATTAATCAGCACCTGAAAAGCTCGGTGGATGTGGCAGAGGTCAGAGGGACTTGTTAGTATTTCTGATCGATGTCTTGTTGAGATCCCAGCTGTTGGCTTAAATATATATATACATTACAGCGGATTTCTTCTAAGAATGGCTAAAAAGGCAGCAGATTCAAAGCAAGTGCCAGAGCCGATGCTTTAAACCACCTCATGCCCTGTGGGAATGTGTCAGTCCTCGCGTTTTCCCACTTGTCTCAGAAAGATGAGTTTTGGAGCAAAGCTCAGAAAAAACATCCACCCTCAACTCCAACTCTGCCCACAGCTGCTGCCTCCAGCTGCTGCAGGTCAGGCAGGAGAGGGCTCCAGCTGGTGGGTGAAACTATTGAACCACCCTGGGACAACGGGAGGAGCCCGACCCAATGGCTGCCTCTCCTGCGGCACCCCACGCCACATCCTCCTCACCACCCAATCCTCCAGTAAAGCAGCATGGTGGCAGCGGAGGTGTCTGTGCTGGCACAGAAGGGGTTAAACTGGAGGAACCTCATTTTGGGGGAGCATCTGCAGATCTCCTGTCCATCTGCCCATCTTGTCCATCCATCGCAGGGCAAGGGTCCCACTCCGCAGGGTCGTGCTCCTGAGCATCCCTGCCCACAGCTGCGTCATCCTTTTGGCAGATGGGGCTGAAAAGATAAACGAGAGAAAGCAGAGCAGGCGGGGGCCCGGCACACAGTCCCTTCAAGCTCCCCCCCGACAAGCCCGGTGCACAAAGACCCTTCCCCGAGCTGCATGTGAAAGTGGTTTTTCCTGTTGATTCGCTCCCCTTCTTTCTCCCTTTTCCCTCTCGGGCTTTGTGCCCTCTCTGAAGGGACCTGAAAGAGCTTCTCCATCACCCTCCTCCGAAGGGCTTAGCAGCTGAAAGCTGGATTAGCTCCCCAAGCCTTCCCCTCTGTGCCTTTCAACAATGACATTTCCCCAGCCAGCACGAACAGACGCAGCAATTAGCACCAATTAAAAGGAGAGGCCGCCCGGGAAGTTCCCTTTGCTCAGCCCAGGGACTTCGAGGTTTCGGACTCCGGTCCTGCAGCTGGGCATCAGTGGTGCTGGCTCATGGTGGTGGAAGGTCACGCATGGCCGGGGAGGGGATGAAGAGGAGGAGGGTGGATGGATGCGGGTGTCCGGCACCAGCTGAGGGACAGGGGGCTGCAGCACCTCAAAACTGGATCCAGAAGGAGCCATGGGGCTGGTACAGCCTCAGGTCATGCTGGGATGTCACCTCTGTGCTCCCCTGCCCCCTACATGGGGGTTTGTCCCCCTCCAGCATACGGGAGTCTCTGCCTGCTCCAGCATGGGGACAAATTAATGTCCTGCGCCGTGTCATGGTGCTGGGACATCCATCCATGCAGCTGGGAGTAAGGACAAACTTTTCTTATTTCACAAGAATTTCTGCCTCTGGTGAGTGCGGGGAAATGCAGAGGTGAAACCGCCCAGCGACACCTGAGGTCTGAGCATCAGTGCAGGGTGTCACCCCACCACGGTTGCCGTAGGGTGGCCGTGGCGTTTGCAGCGACACCTCCATGCTGCAGTGTTATGGTGGCCAGCACGACGTTGGTAAGCAGGCAGCTTCGGGGATATCGCAGCCAGGATGGCGACAGTGCGTTTGCCACGTTGCTGGCTTGGCAGGAGGGCTGCGTGCCAGCTCCGTCCCGCAGGGTGCGTGGCCCCGTGCCTGGTGGTTAGAGTGGTGCCATCGGTCCATAGGCATAGGGGTCTCTCCCGATACCCCAAAAAGGGCTGTGTGTCAAGCAGGGAGATTGCCTTGCCAATATTGTGATGCCCTGTGTGCCCTCTGGTGTGCCCTGCCTGAAACAGGGGAAAGAGGAGGGCAGGAAAGAGAGAGCCGTGTCCCCATCCATGTGTCCCCCAGCTTTTAGCCTGGGTCAGGCTCAGTGAAGGATAATCCCGGCAGAGTGGCCAGTGGGAGCGTGATCGCCGAAATCCCAAACCCCACTGTGTGAAGCATCGGCTTTATTCTGGCAGACTGGCGCAGCCTCCTTCCCGCCACCCCTGCCTGTCCCTGCCTGCACACACAGAGCTGCTCGGGGCAGCCCGGTCACCCCCTCGGCAGGCTGTCCCCGAAACACCCGGCCTGGGGAGTGGGGGGAAGCGGATTAGCACAAGGCAGCCACTGGAAGTAATTGATGCACTCACTGGTTATGCGGGAGCTCTTGTTCCCTTTGTGGCGGCCGCGGCGGGAGTGCTCCCCGGAGCACCGGGATAATGCACGGGGCTCACTTTGATCTGGGGGGCTTGGCAGGGAAGGGGCTGTGCTCTCCTGGGAAGCCCTCGCTGGCTGCTGCTCCCTCTGCTTTGGGCGGGGGTGTGTGTGTGCGTGCGTGTGTGTGTGCTGTGTCGATCGATCCGCGATGCCATTGCCTGAAAACACCCATCCCTGGAGCCGTGATGGGATTTAGAGGATCCCATGTGCTTCGCCTGTGTCCTCTGCCCCTTCCTGTACGTGTTTGCTTTCTTTTTCTGTCTCAGTGCTTCCCATGCAAAAAAGCTCGTGGAAATCCCCCAGTGAGCTGGCCTGGGCTATTTTGTCCCACGGAGCAGGATCCGTGCTGCTTGTTGGCAGTCACATCTGCAGCCCCTTCCCTGTCCACATCCTGCGCAGTGGGGAGCTCCTCTCCCTCTCCTCAGCAGATGTGCTGGAAACCGGCAGGTTCCCAGCAGCAGCCGCCACGGTCCTTCCCCAGAGAGAGCAGGGGACGGGGTTTGAGGCAGGTGATGGCTTTTGGAGGTAGGCCAGCGGGCGCATCCTACTGCCAGCCATGCCTGGGCACCCCGTCCCCATGGGGTGCAGCATCCCAGAGGATCTGGGGTGCAGGGGGGAGGGCAGCCACTGCAGTGGAGGGGGTTAACACTTGTCTGACCATCCTGAGTCCCGCTCCTCCTGAGGTGGAGCTGGAGGGACTCAGCCTTGTCCCCCACGTCCCTGTTCTCAGCTTGCAGCCCCTCGAGGAGGGCTCTCTGCTTCTGCTTCTCCTACTGTTCCTTGGTGGCGGAGGTGTGAGCCCCGGCCCCCCTCCCTCTGAACACCTTCCCCATGATGGAGGGGCAGTGCAGATGGGAGGGAAGGGGCTTTTCTGGTCTCTGTCCCGTCCCTGGGGTGGGGGTGTAGCCCTGTCCTGCCCCGCTACCCCAGCCGGGCTCTGATCCAGCCAAAGCAGGGGCGTAGCTCGAATCCACTGTGGGTTGGCAGCAGCGGCCAGTCTAGGGTTTCGCTGAGCCGGCTGCCTTCCCTAATTATTCCCAGGGAACTTGTAGGGGCGGCAAGCCCTGCTCCTGCCCTGCAGGCTCCATCATGGGCCACGCGTGTGCCCCAGTGCACAGCGCTGCCTGTTCCCTGCTGGGACCCCCAAAGCCCCTCGTGCCATTGTCCCAGGCTCCTCTGTCGCAGCAGCCTGGAGGAGAGAAGGTTGTGGGGAAGCCAGGGCCTGGGCAAGGGTTCAAATACCGTCAAAAGGGGGACAGAAGGTTGCTCCATTGCAAGGTGTTGACGTTTAATTAGTCTATTATTGCAAATTATTAGATCTTGTGATTGTTTAATTGATCATATGATTGTTTAATTGGGCATACTGTACAAGGGCGGAAGCGAGCTACCACGTAATTAGCCCCAAACTGTGCAATTAAATTCTTATTAATACCCCAAACAGCAGGGAACATTCAAGCCTTTAATTAGTGATTAACGGGAGACAGACAGAGCTTGCAACCGAGTCAGCTCTAAGGAACAGTGCAAGTATTTAGCCGGGTAAGAGGGGGGACCCGTCTGCCCCGATTAGTGCTGGATGGCTGCGCTGGGGGGGTGAGGAGACGGTCACGCATGCTGGTGTGACCCCATCCCTGAGCAGGGGACAGCCACCCATCCCAGCCCGGCCAAGCCCAGTCAGGTCTCCTGTGTTGGCTGGCCAGGATCATGCCAAAATCCTGCCTGGGCTCCCACTAAGGTGGGGGTGCTTTTCTGACACCCAGCCTGGGCTGGGAGCAACAACCCGGAGCAGGCAGCATCCCTGCCTCCAGGTGGAGGGGACAATGCTGGGCAGCAAGAGGTGGTTTCTCCCCAAAAGCTGGCTCCTGGGAGGATGTGCAGCAGGTTCCCAGGGAAAGGGCTGATGGGGATGTGCCAACTGGGAGGGCCCCCAGCCCGCGGCAGGGTCGGTGGTGCCATGAAAAGTCCACGGCCAGTTACTCTCTCACCAATTAAACCGGAGGCCCGCGCCGAGGGCAGCGAATCATTTACCTGACCTTTCTCCTCCGCTGCCCATCACGTCCCCTCCAGGCTGGCGTCCCCTCTCCTTCCTGGAGGATGTCGGGGGGCTCATGGCGGCAGCCCTGAGCATTCCCAGTGGGGTGGCAAAACTGCCTTGTGGGGTGACCCAACTGCCCATTTAAGTGATGCAAGAAAATAACCCCCCCAAAATTGCTCTTTTGCTGCAGTTACGTGCCTCTGTTCAGCGGCATGAACCGCCCCAGCTTGTCCCTGTCCCGTTATCTGGTGAGGGCAAGAGCAGGCTGGATGTCGGGGTACTTCACCGCATCTCTCCTGGCCCTGGCAAAGCCTGGCTGAGCTTCGGCATCCCCGGCACTGCAGCATCCCTGGCACTGCAGCATCCCCGGCTGCCTGGGACCACGGGCAGTATGTGCTGTTCTCCCTCCAGGTGCCGCATCCCATTGCCTAGCCCTGTGTCAGAATTTGCCTCAAAAGTCCCTGTTTTTCACCGGCACCTTCTGTGCTCAGAAGGCACAAGCCCCCAAAGGCACCTACCGCCACGCCAGGCTGTTATTTTGATGCCTGCCATGTGATTTTTACGCTAATCTCATAACTCGGGGGAGCTCCGGGGGGAGCTGAGGTTTGAGCGTGTGGTGCCAGCAGCACCGAGGCCGGCACCAACCTCTCGCTTAACTCCTTTAAGCATCCAAAAAGGCTCTTTTTTTTTTTAGGGCTGGGGTTTGTTCCAGCTTTCTTCCCCCAGCGTCTCCGAGGCCGGAGCGATGAGGCAGCGTTTGATCTGCGCGGGCTGAAGCTCCCACCAGCGCTGCCGGCCGGGGGGGAGGCGACTTCACACGACTGCCAAGCCAGGCCCCAGCAGTTAAATCTGGGCTGACACGTTAATGAATTTCACAGTACGCCTGGAAAAACTCTCACCCAACCTCAATTTACCAGCGTGGGGAGGGGGCCGGGGCTGGGGGAGGAGGGCGCCACGTTTTGCCGAAGGAAATCTTGTTCCCATTATCTTTTTGTGAGAGCGTTAAGCAGGAGCGGGCAGTGCTTTGCCTTTTTATCTCGCACACGTGGAATTGGGCCAGGGGGGCTGCACAGTTCCTGTGGCTAATGAAAAAATAGCCTGTGTGTGTGTGTGTTTGCAGGAGCGTGCACGTGTGTGCAAGCATTTGTGCACGCATACTCGTGCATGTGTATGAATGTGTGTGGTTGCATGTGTGTGTGTTTGTGTACGCAACAGTGTGTGCCCACGTATAACGGTATGTGGATATTTCTGTGCACATCTATGTGCATGCACATGATACACATACATATTTGTGTGCAGCCATGTTAATGTGTCCATGTTTGTGTGCACATGAGCTTGCTCTGTGGGCTTCTTTGTGTGTGTGCTCGTGCACACAGAGTAAAGGTAAGGAGTTTGGGGGCTCCCTTGCTGGCACCCCGTGAGGCAGCAGGGGCGATGCTGTTGCAGCCCCTGGCACGAGGTGGGTGGTCCTGCCCGGAGCCAGCCGGGCTCTGTCACTGGAGCCAGCTGCCGGGGAAGGGGCAGGGGACAGCGGGGCTGCAGGTGCCTGGCTGACGCTGCTGGACCTCCCGGCTGCATCGCTCCATCCCGCGCATCTCTGCCTTTAGCCGAGCACTGCCCCGTCCCTACACGCGCTCCTTCTCCTCCGCCCTGACCTCCCGGCACCGGCACCATGGAGCAGCAGATGCTGCACATCTGGACAGCACGTTGGGGCCAGCTGTGTTGTGCCGTGCCCGTCCTGCTCCCCCGGCGCAGGCAGCCCTGGCCCTCAGCAGCAGCAGGGATGCAGCGGGGCAGCTCTAGCCCAGGGGGTCTGCCAGGTTACTCCTCCAGCCCTCACCCTCTCCCCTTCCCTCGCAGCCTGCAACTGCAACCTGCACGCCCGGCGCTGCCGCTTCAACATGGAGCTCTACAAGCTCTCGGGCAGGAAGAGCGGTGGTGTCTGCCTCAACTGCCGGCACAACACTGCAGGGCGGCACTGCCACTACTGCAAGGAGGGCTTCTACCGTGACCTCAGCAAGTCCATCACGGACCGCAAGGCCTGCAAAGGTAAGCTGGAGGTTCTTTGTGTGGGAAGCATGGATGGTCTCTTGGTCTCCTTGCTCTTTCCTCCCATCCTTGGGACATCCCTCTGCTCTGCTCGGAGCCTGGCTGCTCCCTCTGACAGCCGCTGGTCACCTCCAGCCTCCATCGCTCTGGTCATCTGAGTGACCCCGAGGGCACCAGGCAGGGACATCCCTTCGAACTCAGCATCTCCCCAAGGAATGGGGAGGACAACAGGCAGGGAGCGATCAGGCTCCAGGACCCCCGTCCATCCCTGGAAGGTCCAGGTGTGGCCACAGTTATGATCTCCGCAGTTGGTGTTTGGAGAGATGCTGGGCAGATGCTGGAGAAGGTGCGTGATGAAATGCACTGGAAAACTGTCCCTGACACTGATGTTGTCTAGGCTATAGCCTAGACTTGGGAGCATTCAAGCTGTTTCACAAAATGACCTGTGGTGGCCTCCCTGCCTGGGAGGGCTGAGGACGCCGACGGAGGTTTCCATCTCCCTGCTGGGCTGCAGTGCAGGACCCCACAGAATGCATTTCAGCTATGGGGTGGCTCTTGGGACCTGTTTTTGGGGGGATGCTGAGCACCATGGCTCCCGGTGCCTCTGAGCAGGGTGACTTGTCCCAGAGCTGGCCAGGAGCCCCGCTGGCTCCAAGCCATAAAGCTGCAGTTTGACTTTAGAAGGTCCCCAGCCTGCCAAAAGACATGGGACCTGCACTTCTCCTCTTCCTCCTCTACTTCTGGCCAAGCACATCTGGTTTCTCTTATCTCTCCCAGCTCAGCCCTTTCTGTGGAGCCTTTTTCTTCTGTGAAGCTTCAAAATAGTAGCTTCACCAAAGAAACTGAGATAAGAAAACACCTTGCCCGTCCCCAGGGACTGGCAGGATCCAGGCTGAAATGCTGGAGCAGGCAGGAGGTTGGCAACGGCTGCTCTGAGGCCAGGAATTCATCCCTGATCCCCCTTTTTTCCATCTTAGATTACAAATCCCTCACAGAAGGGAGTGTGGCATCCCCTCCAGTGCATAGTGCAGCTGCATGGGCTCTGGGCACCTTCACTGCTGTGAGGATGTGGTGCTGCAGCTTGTTTATGTAGGGCCTACGGGAACCGCTGGAGCTGGTTTTGGACTGTTAATGTTGTGGCCACAGACCTGAATTGGAGGATTTGGCCTTTGGGATTCCCCTCTCAGGTGCATTCGTGTTTTTTGTAGGTATGGCTCATTTGGGTCCAGGATGTAATTGGTAAAATCCTGCTGTTGCCCGTGCTGTGTGAGCCGCCCCGGCCTCTGCCCACCCTTGTTCCCACGGGAGCGGGGGAGAGGACGGAGCAAAGGGAGAAACTGCCCACATTTGACCGACGCTGTGTGGCAGTGGGGGCACAGCTGGGCAGGCACTGGCAGGGGGAGCCCTGCCCGCAGCCAGCTCATTAGCAAACGGCGAGCTAATAATTTTTAATAACTGGAGCAGCTGACTTGGCCGGTCCCACCTCGGCAGCCCATGTCCCCAGGGGAACACGTGCTACTTCCCAGCCCCATGGTCTTGGCCAAGCCATGTCACAGCTATGGCTATGGCTATGGGCTACAGCAGCCCCTCGACTGCAGCAAGGGTTTCCCATTGATGGGACTTGTGCCAGGTCCCAAAGCTGTGCCAGGTGCCAGCATCCTTGGAGTGACACTGGGAGGCACTGGGAGAGAGGAAGAGGAGGAGGAGCACATTCCCAAGGTCGATAGGATGGCATCCCAGGCCGTGTTCCATTCCTGCAAGGAGTCCTGGCTCTGACTGAGGCCACAGAGGAATGGCAGCAGCCCCCGGCTCCTGCTGCGGCACCACTGGACTGGGGCAGCTGCAGCAAAATTCCCTTTTCCATGAGGATTTTCCTTGAGCACTGGGGGCTCGTGGGCAGCCCTGGCTCACCGCGACTGGCACTGGGGCTCGAGGGGTGCTGGGGTGGCCGTGCCGCCTCCACCTCACTTTACATCCTCTGCGAGCAGCACCCAACCTCCCCACACCTCCCTGAATGAGGAGTTTCTGTTCCTTGTTGGTCCACCAGCTCTTTCTACTTTTGCCACCGAAATTATCTGATAAAATCCCAAGCAAAGGGGAAGCCTTGTTAAGAGAAGCCTTAACTCCCTGTGGGACCTGGGGTCCCTAGTGCTGCCTCTGGGCTGGACATTGAGGTCTCAGTTTCTCCTCCAGCCGGGGAAAAGAGCTCTTTGCAAAAAAATAATAGTAAGTGAAACAAGCAGGATTTGTCTCTGTGCTTGAAGCAGGGAGGAGGGTAATGGAATATGGCCCAGCTCGACGTGTGGATAGGTGTTTGTGGGACCGGGGACACGGTGGGTACAGTGATTCCTACCCGGGCTGTGGCTCAGGTCCCTCCGTTTTCAGGGCTGAGGATGGAGGAAGCAGAGGGGCTCTGGCTGCCTCCGTCTGCCTGCTCCTGCCTAATGCAGGCAGCAGCCTGCGGTCTGTCAGGGCAAGTCCTGCTCCACCGTCCTGGCCAGGCAGCAATGGTGGAGCATGAAGGTGTTGGAAAGATTCAAGGTGGCTCCTCTGGAGGCTGGCAAAGCATCCCGGGGTGCTCAGGAGCTGGTGGGACAGGGCGAGGGCTGACGCTCCTGTGCAGGAGAAATGCCAGCAGGCGATGTCTGGGCTGCGGAGGAGCGAGGGGCTGCAGCAGGTCCCCCCAGGCAGACAAACCTCCCTCCCCTGCCTGTCCCCGTGCCAAGCCACCGGCAGGTCTCTGCCAGCCCGGCCCGGGGGTGCCGCTTCCGGAGGGCTGGCAGGGTTTGCCGGCGGCCTGGAAATGCTGCGCAGGTTCAGTCCCGCCAGATGAACATGTGCAAAGGGCCATCCCCCGCCACGGTGCATATGTTGAGGAGGATCTGGCAGCAAAGGCGGTTCCCTGGGTCTTGGGGGCCAATTCCTGGCTCCGCCTCAGGGACCCGAGTTAATAATAAAATCCCTGATGCTACTGCTTCTTTGGCTGCCCCTCCTTCAGAAAAGCAGGAGCGTTTCCACCCCTTTCTTGTACTTAGCCAGTGGTGGATCCTTCAGGACTGGGAGCTCCTTGGAGCTGGGAGCCTGCCTGGTGCCATGAATGGGAGCTGGTGCTGCCAGTGAGATGTATAAATACATAGAGATGTGACAAGAGAGTTTGGGCTTGGTTTTTCCAAAGATGTGTCCTGTACCTACAGCTCAGATACCTAAACTCCTGCAAGAAAAAAGAAAGAAAGGAAAAGCAAGGCTCATGACAGCAGATCTTAAAAGCAGGCATGGAGCAAGCTGCTGTGAACTGACATGTGCAGCTTCGGACAAAGGTCTTTGTACCCACCGCAGTGCTGGGCCAGGGCAGAAGCTGAGCATCCCGGCAAAGGCAGATTTTGCAGGCACTAGGAATGAAGTTCGGTTCATATTCAGGAGGCAAAATGCTAGCCCAGAGGCCAGGAACTATTAAACAAACCCCAAAGCATGTTATTAAATAATTATCCAACCATGGTTTGTCTCTGCTGGGAGGCAAAGTCTTTGAAATAAATATCAAAAAATACCAAAATATCAACTGCCGATTGCACAAGCCCCCATCTCCTGCTGGCAACTGAGCAGAGCCCTCGGCCACCAGCTGGCAAGTAGGGAGGCAAGCTCTTCCATCCAGCTGCCGGTCCGCCAGCAGCCGGCGTCACCGCTGGATGCTGTGAGATGGAAAAGCTGGGAGGATGGAAAAGGCAGAACAACCTACAGGATTAATTCAATGGTGGTAATTGAAAAGTCAAATAAAGAATGGCTGCGCATTAATCCCTGTAATTTAAACAAAGCTGTAAACCGTGAGCTTTCTCCAATGAAAACTGGTGAAGCAGTAGCAGCTAAGCCTTAAGACGCAAAAATACTCTCAATATTAGGTGCAAGACATGCTTTCTGGCAAGAGCAGCTCGATGAGTTAAGCTCCAAACTAGTGACTTAATCCACCATTCAAGTACTGTGGGCCAGATCCTGGCAACCAGCGGGGCTGCGAGCCGCAGGGCTCGGTGTGTGGGCAGCGGGCAGGAAGCTGTGCTGTGCCTGTCCTGCCTTCCCCGCTGCCAGGATGGGGTCCCGGGATGGGATCCCCCTTGGTGGGTCATGGCAGGACCAGGAGGGATGCAGATGCTCCAGCTGGAGTGATGGGATGTGGCCATGCTGGGATGTGGGACTGGTTGGATAAGCACTGAGTGCTGCCTGGGATGCTCTTCCCATCGGAGTGATGGAATTTTCATGGGACTGTAGGAAATCCCACCACAGCAGGGTGAGGGGCCAGAGGGTGGTCTGGCAGAGACCAAGCTCATCTGTTGTGGACGTAAGATGAGCAAAACTGCCTTAATTGCTGATCCAGGTAAAACATTAGGAGATATTGCAAGCTGCCTTCTCCTGCACAAAGAGGGATCTGCTTAGATGAATTGGATCCTGATTGTGCTGAGATTTATGTCCATCCTTTGACTTTACACCAGGAATACACCGCTGAGGCCCAAGAGATTATCCACAACGTGTGAAGCTAAGCGCTTGTATAAATCTTTGCTGGAAGTGTGCCTTTGGCCATAAATCTTTTCAGGCACAGACTGTCTGTCGCTGTGTGGAGAGCAGGTGTGATGGCTGCAGGGACCTCTGAGCTCTTCCTGTGCGGTTACGTCTCTCGGACGAGTGGAAGTTTGGCCGTGCTCGTGCCCAGCTGCTCCGGGGTGGGTTGGACTTCAATGGCTGGGGATGGGTGTTGTGACCCTGGGAGGACCGCAAGCACCAGTGATGGGGTGAGAGCTCCTCGTTCAGGGCAGCACCGGGGTGATGCCGGTGGCAGCGGGCTGCCCTTTCCAGCACGGCTGGTGATGAGGATGGGTGATGCTCATGCCCAGCCCCACTAACAGAAACCCAAGCCTTTGCTAGCGGAAAAGAGACAAAGCAATGGATGGTTTCCAAGAGGTGTACCTGCCAGCTCGTCAAAGGCACCTGCTTCCTCCAAGTGCCACAGGATCCAGCCAAGCCAGCACAGAAGATCCCTGAGGAGTAGACATAGGGAGACCATCCAGATGCACCTGAAGCAGCTGAAATGTCCCGGAGCACAGTGGTTCAAGAGAGGGTGGTTAGCCCATTGTTCTCTTCCAGGAAAAGCAGTAGTGCTGTTCCCATGGGTCACCCAGGGATGGCCAAGCACCATCCCTGCTGACTTTGCTCCTCACGGCCCAGGGCAGGACCATGCCTTGATCTCAGGACCTTTGGGGGGTCCCCAGTGATCCGACAGTGGGTGTTTGCAGGACAGCAGGGAGACCCAGCCACCCTGGCGGGCGACAAGGTTGTTGTGGCTGAAGAAAGATCCTGTGTTTCTGACGGCCTCACGTCATGCCAAGACTCCCTTGCTTGCTGCCATTTGTTATCACAGCTGAGCCCCCAAAATATCCTTGTCAGAAAGACGTCCGCTTCCAGTCTCAGCCAAGATCTGATAAGGATGAAGCATCTGGTCCCCATTAGAGGCTGCTTGCTCTGGTTTCTGGCCATGCAGGAGGGGGCCTGAGGAGCAGCACCATGGTGCTCCCACCAGTCCCATCTGGTGAAAATTAGGGAAACGATAACATCGGGGGGCTGCGAGTGCAGGCAGGGCGGGGTG